>CM029021.1:56254818-57454818 GCA_016801055.1 Panax notoginseng | reverse complement strand
TGGTCAGTTACTTTTTCCACAAACTTCTGGGCTTTTGGTATGTTATAGTACACTGAATTAGCTTTCCATAGACTCCGGAACGGACTAATTCCGACTTCGGAGCAAAGAGTTATGACCATTCAAAGTAGTCGCGTCAAAACTGTCTAACCAACTCGGAGCAGTCACCTTGAACGAATTTTTCGGAATTCTGTGTTTTGAATTTAGAAATGGTCAAAGAATGAAAGTTGTAGACTCGGAAGTTAGCTTCGCGTGGGCTCAAGAATCGCTCAAAAATATTTTGAAACGAATTAGTTATGACTGTTTTAGCGAGAGAGGGTAAAGTTGGGAAAAAAAATTGAAGACTGCTATGAACGTCAATTTTTGGCACGCTTTTTAGACTACTTAACAAACCCGAAATGAGAGGTTAATATTTCTTAAAAATAGTCTTGTATGCCATGAAAAACATACTAAAAAAAAATGCCTTACGATTAGATAAGTAAATTGCAAGCTATTAAACCGCGAAATGAGTGTCAAAGGTGAGGGGCTGTTGCCTTGTGAAATTATATTGAACCTAGTAATATAAAACGAAGGGGATATAAATGGTTTATGTTTTGATACGTAAAGTATTTACATACTAAATCCATGAGAGAACCTTTTGGGCGTAAAAATGTTATAACGAACAAAAGTTTCTAAAGAAACATAGAATGGTTTTAAGACAAGAACAAAATATTATAGTTAAATAAAATTAGTTTACATTGAGTACGTGAATTTTGTATGTGAAACTAATATGTACATGTATGTATTCTCAATTTGTGTAGGATCATCGCAGCGCAGATAAGTTATAAACATTAAACAACATCCAAGGTAAGTTTTTCAGTTCTATTATGTTTGTGGATTAAATGTGATTATGTGGTGAGTTACATACCATGCTTTATGAATTGTTAAAGTCAAAATATGACCAAGTTAATTGGGTTATGGAACTAAATTTATATGTGATATGTGATAACATATGCATGTTGTATAATGTAACTCAATAAATTAGAAATATATAATGCATGAATTGTGTGCTATGTGAAACATGATAGACTGTTAAATTTGCTGGGCTGTCGAGCTCAACCTTGTAAATAACTACTTTTGCAGGTTCAAGATTCAAGGTAAAGTTATGTGTTATTGAAAGACATGAATCAGATATGATACTTGAAGATTTATATACTTTGGCTGTGTTATTATTATTTGAACCATGTTTAAGGTTTCGAATAATGTATTAATGTTGAATTGTAATATTATTTTGCGAATGTAAACTATTGTAGTATTAAAATGATTCTGAGATATTTAGATGTAAAGGTTGAAGGTTTTGGGAATGAGGATAGTTTGTAATAGAAAATTTTAATTATTCCGTAAATTTCAATGGTTGTATTATCGTTTAATAATATAAAATTAGAGGTTGAATGTATTATTAACGACCGAAGTCGATAATTAAATTATATGAATTTTGGGGTCGTTACATGTTTTACACCGGACCTGGTTCCATTTTTATTATTATTCTGTTGGAACATCCTGTCTGTGTGTTTTACACCGGACCTGGTTCCGTCTTGTTATTATTCTGTTGGAACATCCTGTCTGTGTGTTTTACACCGGACCTGGTTCCATTATTTATTATTCTGTCGGAATATCCTGTCTGTGCGTTTACGCCGGACCTGGTTCCATTATTTATTATTCTGTCGGAATATCCTGTCTGTGCGTTTACGCCGGACCTGGTTCCATTATTATTATTCTGTTAAGAATAACCTGTCTGTGCGGTCTATCGCATGCATGGTGATTTCTTTTGTTATTCCATTCTTTATTATACTCAGTTGGTTAAGTTTTGACTTCTATACTCTATGAAATTAGTGGAATATCCTTGACATTTGCGCTTCATCTAGTATCTATTCATGAAAATATTCTCCTGATCATTCTTGAAGTTTACTCCACAAAGCAGTATCATGTTGACAATTTGGACGTTATTAATTCCTGGATAAATTAATTCTTGAACTTGTTTTATTGAATTCTTATATCATTGTCATCATCCTCATGTTTATATTCTGTTGAAAGTCATCTGTGGCCTGTAGTGCATAGATGGACTTGGTATGATTATGACCAGGGATTATTCGGTATAATCATGACCGTAATGTTACAAATGATGTGGTAAAAGTCCTCATTGGCCCGTAGTGCATTGATGGACAGTTGTTGGCATGATCATGACCATTAATGAATACACGAATATCCTTGGCCGTAGTGCAGGGGTGATTCGATGATGTGGATTATTTTATTAAGCTGAGTCCCAGTGATCACAGTGTTAAAAAACCTTTTAAATCATAAAAGATAGTAGAGTTTATTTTCTACTTGACTCTTTTAATGGATTGCTTGTTCCGCTGCAGTTAAACTTGATGTCTATTATATTTTATCAGTTTAACATTGTTGAAGGCTAAT
The DNA here is from genome assembly GCA_016801055.1 of Panax notoginseng. Taxonomy (NCBI): domain Eukaryota; kingdom Viridiplantae; phylum Streptophyta; class Magnoliopsida; order Apiales; family Araliaceae; genus Panax; species Panax notoginseng. The sequence continues at coordinate 57,452,370 of CM029021.1, read as the reverse complement.
GATAATTTATTTTGCATTATCTTAGTCATAATATTTCTTACTTGGCTAGTTGAGCTCACCCTTTCTTTCACTGTTCTCTTCAGGAAATGAGAACGTAGCTTGGGCAAGTCGGGGAACGGAGTGATGGTTCGAATGATAGTATTAGTTAGTAGTCCTCACTATTCTATGTAATAGCGTGTTAATAAATGTAATGAGGACTCCTTTTGAGTATGAATACTCTCTAGAAGATAATATTTGTATTCAAACTTACAGTTTATGTTTTGTCGTATTGTACACGACAGTTGTAAGTTGTATTTGTATTTTGTACTATATATCTGACGACCCAAGATGGGTGATGTATACCTAATTTTGGGGGCGTCACAGTTGGTATCAGAGCTTAGGGATATGATCCCTGGCTAGGATGTGAGAATAGAACTAGGAGGGGAGAGACGGGGAATTCCTTCGCTAGTATGACCTACCTAAGTTTATTTGGTATTTAATTGGTCGGTCAAAGTATATGAATAATATGTTATATGTTAATTAACCCTTGTTTTGTTGCAGTATTTGCAAATGGCATCCGAAAATGTTGAGATAATCAATGAAGCACATGAGACCATTGAATCACCAACGATCAATGCTCAGGGTAATGTACAACCAGAGGACAATAATTCTCATGAAAATAATAACACCGATGAAATGGTGAATGATGGGATGGTCAGAGACTTTATGCAATTCATGCAACAACAAAATAACTCTCAAACGGTCACCGCTAAGCAGTTCAAGGAGCAATTCATGCAACAACGGGCGAGAGCGGCTCCTATCCAAAATGAAGGAGGAAACAATGACAACCCACGGTTGGTCACCGCTAAGCAATTCAAGGAGCTAGGACCACCGGAGTTTTTTGGGAAAGCCAGAACCACTTAAGGCGGAGACGTGGTTAAAGCAGATCACCAAGATATTTGATGTCTTGCGATGCTCCGAGGAGCAAAAGGTTCCCTTTACCACTTTTATGTTGCGTGAAGAGGCAGATTACTGGTGAGAATCTGTAAAACGTACCCAGCCTGACGCACTCAAGATGTCTGGGGAGAAGTTCCAAGAACTGTTCAATGACAAGTACTTTCCCGAAAGTATTCGTCACATGAAGGAGGTGGAATTTATCAAGTTGGAGCAAAATAACATGACCGTGTCGCAGTACGAAGTCAAGTTTACCGAGTTGTCCCGATTTGCATCCCACTTGGTGGATAATGAAGAGAGAATGACGCGGATGTTTTTAAGAGGTTTGAAACCGGAGATACGTCAATATCTTATTTTAATAACCACTTATAATATAGTTATTTGTCGCACTTCTAATTAATTAAGTTTTCATACTTAATTTAATTAATTTTAATAACAATTCATTGCATAATATAATAATTTATTTAATCATTATAAATTCTCTAACTTAATTATTAAATTAAATTAGATTGCTATTTCAAAATAATTACTTTCCTTAACTCATTAATTATTTATTAAACAAATAAATAATCAAATCACATCAAATCAATTAAACAAATACTTATTCAACAATAAACACATCTATTAAATATTTATATAATTCAATAAATATTTAAATATTATAATAAAAATTTAGATTGTTACATCATTCCTTCCTTACAAGGATTCTGTCCTCAGAATCACAACTCAAGCCACTCATTTATTACAATCTTCCCTACTTACAAAGATTCTGTCCCCAAAATCGAAGACACAAATTACACAAATAACTCAGAGAAATCTTTCATTATTTTATCTAAATATAGATTTTATATTTCATACTGCATTCATTACCTAACAAATTCTAGGTTTCATTTCATAACTTTCATTTGAACTCAATTATATTTTGAGTATTATATATCTTTTAACACATTCATTTCCTTTTCTAAGGATCGTTATCATAAACACTCGGGAATCGCTATCATAAACACTCGGGATAAAACATTCACCCTTTCTTCTAAGAATTTCGTCCTCGGATTTTATTTATTAATTTTTATTCATTCATTCTATCAAAGTAGATTTTACATCACTACTTCATTCATTCATTGATTTCTATAACCACTTTCTTTCCACAAAGATCATTCTACAATTATTATCTTTTCTATTAAAAGTTTCACATTATTCTTTGATAACTCATCTACTTCTCACTTCAAAATATCTTTTCTCACTTATTCAACATACTCATCATTCAGTGTCGCATTATACAACTTACTTCTTTCTAAGGAATATTTTCCTTTTTCACTTCCATCTTGCAGAATAACAAGAATCTTCCACAATTGTTCAATAATTGGGAAGTAGTATGAATAACTCAGGAATATAAAAGATTCCAAATCATGCTGAGGGTCACAAGACCATGAACTCTATTCTCTAGGGTTAATAGTGCTTCACCCCCGGTTCTTCACACTTTAAACCCTCTTTGGCAGAATGTTTATCAATCACAAAAACTGAAAACACCCTCCGCAAGTACTCTAGGTGATTAACCTATTGTACATGTATTGTGCACAAACATTTCAGCACAAAGTATAAACTAAGCGTAACCTCTAATAAAAGAGTTGTTCATCTCAGAATTTAGAGTGCAAGCATTCAACTGAGGGTCTAATGACCACGAACCTTGTCCATAGTTATAAGTAATCTTTCAACTTTAACTTTTATAGTCATACGACTATAATGACTTCAAGGTACTTAGGGGATCAATCCTTCGTACATGTATTGTGCACAAATATTTCAGCGCAAAGTATAAACTAAGCGTAACCCCTAATAATAGGGTTGTTCATCTCAGCTTTTCAACATCTGAATCCGCACCAAAACAATTTGGTTTGGCATAACTTCTCAAGAAACTCTTGAATTTCATGAACATTTTTTAATATTTGTCTAGCTGAATCAAATAGCATAGATCTCTACAACAATTCGGACATCAACCAAAATATACATATACATACATACATATGTATTCTCATATCTCAAAGAAATCTCAAAAATATTTTTATGACGTCATGACACCGCACTGTATTTACAGTCCGTTGAGGATTCCGTCATTTGGTGACTTTATCATACTACATCATACCATAGTGGGCTGACGATCCTTAGATCACATCCAACACTAGGTAATACTGCATTGATGACTCCATCGTTTTAATCATCTTTGCACCAGGTTACATGATGCATTAATGATATAAAATACATTTTGATATATTGCAAATCATTTTTGTCTAGCCGAAGTAATTAGCATAGACATACGAATAACAGTATTGTTGTTAAATCTCATTGGTTCCATCATTTGATCCAATGTTTTTCAAGAAAATAAAAGTGTAAACATCAGCACGAAGTCAATAAATTTTGAAAGTCTGGCATAGCTAGTAGATTTAGAATACCTATGCTTCCACCATCAACTCCACTTTCTATAATGATCCATTATTTAATAGGTCTATCTATTCCTATCATCCTCAATACTCCATTCACACTTAATTATTCCCTAGTTCATCAAACTTACCACACGTTATGAGTTCAGGAACTTGCCACAATCATATGAGTTTAAGAACTTATCCTAGTCAGACCATAGGCGTCCATTCGCTGAGGGGTTCAAAAACATACCATATAATTATGAGTCACGAACCTACCATAAGTATGAGTTTTAAGAACTCGCACTTAACCTTATAATATTCTCTAACTATACTCTACCTATCTGTTATACACATGAGAAAAGAATCACCTTCTCAACATGCATATAGCAAATAGCGTGACACAAACATTCCAATGATTATCAATGTGATAAACTTAGTGCAAGCACAAAACCCTTGTAACGCCCGAGAAAAACCAATTTTTATGACAATTAAATTTTTATTTGATTATGTGAATTAAATGAATTTAATTGAATTCTTTGTGAAGTAAACTATGTGAAGGTCGTTCTATGACCTAGAATGTGCTAACTTGGTTAGTATTCGGGTTACGTGGTAGAAATAGTTGTTTGGAATTTCCACGACGATAATAATTGTTTTCTGAGAAGTTTCCGTAAAAACACTATTCATCCGTTTCTATCCGAGGAATTATTTTGAAATTCCGAGAAACGCGTAAGGATAGAATATCGTGATGAGATGGAATATCTGATAATATTTCATTTATGGCAAAAACGAAGTTTTCGCCTGCGGACTTAAAACCTAAGGGTTGAGTATATCGATTTCCGAGAAGGAAATAATATGCGTAGAAGGAATGGCGTTAGATTTTATTCAAGTGTTATACAATTGGTGGTGCTAGTTAGTACCTATATATAATACGTTTAGTAAATACAAGGTACAATATGCTTATTGTACTTATGGTATATGAAATGAATACGTGAATCATACGTGTAGAGTACGATACATATTATAGAATTAAGTTATGACTTAATGATTAATTCATTGAGTTGGGTTATAAGTTAGTCCAACTAATTGAAGGACTAAGCCCAATGAGTTAAGTGGGTTAAGTCAAAGTCAATGCCCAATATTTATTTAATTAAACCCAATTCACAAAACCAAACCGTGGGTCGAACCGGTGGGTCACCCAAGGGGTAAAACCCATGGGGCAACCCATGGGATGTCATAAAGGGGAGGTGGGCCGGCCACCTTGGTGTGTAAGCCAAGCATAAGGCTTGGTCACCAAGTATCTTACTTAGTGACCACACATGAATAGTAAGGAGGTGGGGGGTATATTGACCATTAAGCCCTCCATTCTAAATTCTATAAATAGGAAGCTAGGTTGATTCATTTGAGATTTTTACCAAGACTCAACTTAGATTATTTGAGAGAGAAAAGAGAGCTACACTTGTAAACATACACTTTGGAAGCTTATACTTCTATTCTTCTAAGAGATTCTTAAGGAACTTGAGGTAATACTCTTTGTTCTTCATTCTTCATCTCTTTTGGATTTTCATTTATTTTAGAGTATCATGAAGGGGTGGTATATGCCTTGTATGAGGGAGTAAAGATGACTTACCATAGATTCAATCTCTATAAGTCATAAGCTTTCAAAAATAATAAGGTTTAATATAGTTGTTGAACCATGAAAATATTAATTATGGAGGATCGATTGTTGATAAACGATTGAGCTCCATCAATACGATAGTTATGCATCTTGTTTGGTTAGGGGTTAGATATGAAATCCATGGAGTATTCCATGTGATTTGGCTTAGAGAACATTAGTAATGAAGTTATGGCGAATTTTACAAAAATAGACATTAAACGTCGAAAACGTAGAAATTCTGGATGGGTAGTCGAAAGTTGCCGTGAGACTTGAAAACGTTAGTTTTCAATGTCAACACATGAGATAGTGTGATTAAGAGTCGTGGGTTCGAGAATCGTCGGATTCCGACTTAAAACGAAGAAAACGAGCATTGAACGCTCATTAACGTTTACGAACGTATAGAAAATGAACTCAATAGTGAATTCTGAGTTAACAGATTTGAAAGGGTTAAATTCTAATATGAACACGCATAGTATGTCATTTATGACGTGTACGCTTTTGAACGGACCAAATCGGGCGTATAACGAAGAATTTACGGCCCCGGGAATCTCACATAGATTTTCAAAACTGTCAACAGTCTGGTACTAAAGTCTGGCGCCGCGGCGCCAGACTTAGTGTGAAATGGCCGCGCTGCAGCGCCAGTTGTGGCCGGGAGAAAAATAAAGTGTCTGTAGTTTCGCGCCGCAGCGCGAGAGTTTGTACATGGGACTCGCGCCGCAGCGCCAGACTCGACCGAGCCCTCTGCAGACTCGCGCCCCAGCGCCAAAGTGCCGCGCCCCAGCGCCTGTGTTGTGCAAGTGCCGCGCCCCAGCGCCTGTGTTGTGCAAGTGCCGCGCCCCAGCGCCAAGGTGCCGCGCCGCAGCGCCGGCAGCAAGAAAAACTTGACCCAACTGTGCTTTAGACTTCAGTCGGTTAGGGATCAATCGGAGTTGAGTTTATATACTCAATGAATGTATAAAGACTAATCCTATACTACCTATACTAAGGTATATGGTATGAAATTTAGGAGTCTAATGTAAGTAAACAAAATATGTAAAATTAGCGAAGTAATACTTTATTAATGAAGATGAGTCCGGTTAATAAAACGTCCATAGTGAGGTAAACCGGGACGAAGGGTAATAAGTCATGTTGACTTTACTAAAAATATTATGTTAACAAAGACATAGAAGAGAAAGAAATTGGTAGGAACAATGTGAATAGTTGTTTAATAGCTAATTACGGTGTGCTATATGAATATATCATGTAGATTCTGTAAAGGCTGTGGTCAGTCGAGTAAGTTATTTGAAGACGCTGAAAGGCAAGTTTTCTTAACGCTTGTCTAACTTCTAAGTTAGCCAAGTTTTATGTGATTCATTGAACTGAATTGCAAGCTTTGTTGTAAAAGAAAGGGTCGATGCCAGATTTTAACTCTGCTAGACTATTCGTAAGATATAGATTGATGATTTTCCATACCATTCTATATAGAAATGTTAACGCTATCCTATGCCAAGTAATTGGTACGGATGTGAAGGTAAGGTTTGTCTATGAACAAACAAAAGTATTTTCATCGATATTTCGATGGGCATGCGAGTTTGCCAAAAATATTAAACGTAAATACGTTTAATGAATGTAGTGTTGATCAACATAGAGTACTATAGGCTGATCACCTAGAAGTGCTCGTAAGTTATACGGATGAACGACCTTAGTGCTGTGGACTCCTTTTCAAGTATGAAAATTGAAATTTATTGTTCATGGTGTATCGACCGGTTCAGAATTCCTAATCTATTCTATACATTGGGAATTAATGTTATATACTGTTATGGTAGTATTGATTCATAATACTTAATAACTATTGTTCACTTATGTTGGAATTGTTATATAATTCACGAATGTGGTATTTCTGTTATCCTTGATTGAACTTGCTGAGCTGTCATGCTCACTTCTTGCGTGAATTATATAACTACAGTTAAAGGTGAACGTACTAAGAATGCCAAGAAAGATAAGGGCAAAGCTAAGATGGATGCTTAGGCATTGTGTAATAGTTTAGTAAGTTTGTATGTATTATACCTTATGAACAATGAACGATGTAACCGGTTTATGAACCTGGGAAGGATTATATTTTGATTTTAATAAGAATATAGTAATTACTCTCATTTTGTTGTATTTCAATGGAATGATGGTATGGATGTTAGTATAGTGGAGCACCATCTGTCGGGTTGGAAGATACCCGAATTTGGGGGCGTCACAGGTTGGTATCAAAGCCTTAGGTTATAAAACTTAAGGGGGGGGGGGGAAACCTTAGGCTAATAACCTTGTACGAAAGGTAAAGTCCGAGAAATGAAATTCAAGTCTATTAAATTAAGAAGATATTGAGATAACTCAGTATCGAAAGAATTAAAAGATGAAAATTAATCTTAAAGATATTAAATGTGATTTGTGCTTATACTATTGTGTATTATGTACTAACCAACGTGTTATGTGTTTGTAGATGTCAACCGATAGCTTGATGTTTAGAAACGTGGAAATGATAAGTGAGGACTCAGTTAACCAAGTTGAGATAGTACCAATGCCAGTGATGGAGGTACCGATAGTTGTACTAGAAGACTCAGACATTGAGGAGTACATCTCTGAGGAGGAATACTCTGAGGAGACTATGGGATTAGCATCATACCTTAAGGAGATGCTAGATGTGGAGGAGGAAATGGAGGTGACATCGATTAACACGGTGTTACCTACTCTGGAGCCAGCATCTTTGGATGCAACTAGAGCACTGTATCTAGCAGTGTTGGATAGGAATGTGCACCTACGTACTCAGGTAGAGGCACAGATTGAGGAAATAACTGCCCTATATGAGGCGAAAGAATCTGCAGAGGCAGACTTTGAGTCGGAGCACGATGAAAAAGTGCTTATGACTAATAAGGCTCATAGCTATAAGGATGAGGTCCTCGAGCTAAAGCAGAAACTGGTTGAGAAAGATCAGAAAATAGCTAGGATGTCATACATCCATGAATGCGCTCATGAGGATATCAAGGTGAAAATTGCTTGTTATTCTATTGAGTCCGGGCAGACTCGACATACCATAAGTCGAGATATATTGTCGATTCTGGCAAATCAGAAATATGAAAATGCCGTTCGACAGTGTTAGAAGGTCGCTAGAACTTTTTGTATATAAGTAGTGACGTAAAACCCTCTTTTGTATAATTAAGGGTAGTCGTTTAGTAAATCCCAACTTTTATAGAAGGCAATCGCGGGATAGTATATGATAGCTTTTGGCTAAGGGAACATGATGTAAATAGTTTTGACTATGAAAGCATATTAATATAATGACATTTTTATTTAACATGCTTGTGTGGTATGAATGGTTGTTGTTAATTTAAAATGATAACCGAGTAATTAAATAGATAATAACGAAATTATATTTATCAGAATTATACCGCCAAGAAGGAGACAACAGAACCAAGAAGCCGAGTCTCATAATGAAAATCAAGGGGGTCCTAACAACCCTATGCAAGAGTTCGTTAATTTATTAACGGCTGCATTTAACCAAGTGGGGGGGTGGGATTTCTGTAGCTCCTGGGGTAGTAAGAACAACTACCTTTAAGGACTTTAAAAGTGTGGGTCCTCCCGAGTTCCGAGGAACGACGGATCCACTAGAAGCCCAAACATGGATTAGGGAAATTGAAAAGGCGTTTATGATAACAAACGTAGGTGAGGCGCAAAAGACTTCTTTTGCGACTTACATGATGAAGGGAGAAGCCAACTACTGGTGGGAAGCTCACCAGGGTGGGGCTAGGACAGAGGCTGTTACGTGGGAACAGTTTAAGAAGGTTTTCTTCGAGAACTATTTCCCTACTAGCATGCAGGGTAGGATGGAAATTAAGTTCCTAGAACTTAAGCAGGGGGATATGACTGTTCCCCAATATGCCGCAAAATTTAATGAGTTGGCAAGATTTGCTCCACATCAGGTGGATACGAAGGAAAGAAAGGCGCGCAGATTTGAGCAGGGCTTAAAATCTTGGCTCTATAGTAGAATATCGGTTTTCCAGAGTACTTCCTATGGGACCATTCTGGAGAAGGCGATAATAGCAGAAGGTGGTGGTGAGGCCTTGTCTCAGTACCACAAAGAGCGGAAGATTAAGAGTAAGATAGAAGGAAGTAATAAGGCTGAAGTTGCCAGCGGAAGCGGTAACTTGCCAAAGAGGAAGGGTTTTAATCCCGGGAATACCGGGGTAAAACAGGGAGATCCCAAAAGGAGAACGGAAGCATGTAAGACATGCGGAAAATCTCACATGGGAGTCTGTTTAAAGGGGAAAATCCCGACTTCGATCGTTAACCATACATTCAACCTCTAAATAATACATCATTATTCGATGTTAAACTTAATAAAATTGCGGAATATTTAAAACTTTTATACATTTCCTTCTTTCTTGCCCTAAATCGCAACCATTACATTACATCTCTTTGATTCACTCTTATATCATGAATTGTTACAACAAAATGACTATACAAAGTCTTACATCATAACTAAATATCCATATACATTGGATAGCTCAACTTATATTTCAACAACATGTTACGTTCAAAATATGAAATACATTTCTCATAAAACATAAGTAATCTTCATGAATATTGATCTCTATAACTCACTTAGCACATATCTTTACTTTAAAATCTTGACCTGCAAAAGTGGTTATTTGCAAGAGTGAGCTCGACAGCCTAGCAAAGTCTAACAGTTTTCATGCATCACATAACACATAATAACATGCTCGATATACATCTCATTAAAGTAACATGGCATACATGCTTTTAATTCACATAGCAAATATAAAGATTGAGTTCCTTACTCAATCATCATTACTTAGCCAAAACAATGCAGTCATATATTGACTTTAATATTTCATGATTCAACATGCATAACATATCATGCAATTTAAAACAGTTCATCAAGTCCACGTAAAAAATAGGAACCGAAAGACTTACCTTGATCGTTGTTTACCAATAACAGTTTAACAGCTTACAGTTATATGCACTTCACGTGCCCTACACAATTATATAATCATACACATCAACTATTAGTCACATAACAACACATAGTAATTGTAATGTAAACTTTACTCTATGTCTCATAATCTTTCCTATTAATAAATACACAATGTTCAACTTAATTGTGTTAACTTTCAACTTATATCTCACAATATTTCATATTCGTAGTTCATTCAAGTGCTTAAGTCTTGCTAGGACTACTTATTAGCTTTATATTAAATCCACTCCATATCTTATAATATTCATTTCAATTGAATTGAAACACTTTTTAAGTTCATTAACACTTGGCACGACGCTTCGACGTTCATTCGTCACACGCCCGATTTGCCTCTCTTGTGTATGCTTACTATGCCTCTATAACTCATCTAATACATCATGTATTAATGTTAAGCAACATTATAATTATTAATATTCGTGTTTTGTAACTTAGGACAACATCTTTTATGGTCTGGAGCACTACACATGCATATGTGCATGCCCGACACCCTCCGATTGCCTCTGAAAACACAACAGTCCTAAAGATGACCATTTTGACCCATCCTAATGTCCTCAAATTGGAAAACTTAGAAACCAAAAGTTGTAGGTCTACTCGTCCTCGTTTCGGATCATCTTGAATCACCTCAATCGGAGTTCGTATGAGGAAGTTATGGCTATTTTACTACAGGAGGTCAAAACTGTCCAAGTCAGACTACAAATCCGGCGCTGGGGCGTGAGGACTAAGCCAACTAGTGGCTCTGGGGCACGAGAATGGCGCTGGGGTGCGAATTTCAGTGCTGGGGCGCGAACTTCTGGCGCTGGGGCGCGAATTTTGGCGCCGGGCGCGATTTTTGGCGCTGGGGCTCAAATTTTGGCGTTGGGGCGCCGAAACTTGCAGAACCCAACCACGAAGAACAGAACAAAGCTACTGTCTTTATTTTTAACAGCAATTAACCCCAATTAACATGTATAACTTATATAAATTACACATATACACACTACCCAACATGCATATACTAGTTTAAATTACTAAACAATAATCACAGAAAACTAAATTCCTTGAAAACCATATTTTAAAACAAAACTCCATGTTTGACATTTGTTAAAGACAGTGAACTCTGTAATCTCTAATAACCACCAATTTGATTACTTTTAAACTACAATTCTCTATAGTTCATATCCAATTAACATGCCCGACTTTCAATTCTACAATTAGAATACAATCAATTACTAATTTTGTTATCCTATAAAACATGTTCATACTCATATGTTTTTACTGTAAAAACTCTTTTCTTTCTTTTTTGATCGTAATTCACATAATCACGTACATGTATATCATCTTCATACAATCACCTATATGTATATATAGGATATTTATACTATTACAACTTCATAATTTCATACTCAACTATAATATATGAATTACCGAACTTTATACTATAAAACACAGTAAATTTCAAAAACACAGAGACTAAGGAATTATACTATAAAAGATATATGTTAAGATTATAATACATACCTTTTGTTGTTAAGAAATTCGTGCTAAACTCTTATAATAGCTTGAAGAACTCTGCTCTTCTTGCTTCTCTTTCTCAGACTCTCTCAAAACTCTCTTATCTTTAAGTTTTTCTCTAACAAAACTTCTTCTCTTTTCTTACTTAGGCTTTAGCAAAATAGAATATACGTAAAATAAAAACACAAACAACGTACGATTTTTAAAACGTCTAAACCGACGCTATACTTAATATACTAATAAATTATCAGTTACCAAAATAATATATATATATATTATATTTATATTTTGTTTAATTTAATTTATATTACTAATAAATCAAATTTAAAAATCCAAAAGCCATAGGGCTTTGTTTGGCAAAATTATTTAAATTTAAAGACTTAATATATTTAAACCTTGTTTGGCAAAATAAATTACAACTACTTTAATTTATTTTAATAACCACTTATAATATAGTTATTTGTCACACTTCTAATTAATTAAGTTTTCATATTTAATTTAATTAATTCTAATAACAATTCATTGCATAATATAATAATTTATTTAATCATTATAAATTCTCTAACTTAATTATTAAATTAAATTAGATTACTATTTCAAAATAATTACTTTCCTTAACTCATTAATTATTTATTAAACAAATAAATAATCAAATCACATCAAATCAATTAAACAAATACTTATTCAACAATAAACATATCCATTAAATATTTATATAATTCAATAAATATTTAAATATTATAATAAAAATTTGGATTGTTACAACGATGTCTAAAAAGTTCTGTCGAGGGAAGGGGTTTGGTCACCTAATTACGCACCAATAGGGAGAAATTCTTATCGAAATACCCCCTCTTTCCTGGGAATGATCTGGTTGTTAAATATTGTGAGTTATAATATTAATGATGAATAAGTTCGTGTTGATTAAAGGTGTTTGTTCATTTAGTTTTTTTTTTAATTCTTCCGTGACCTAATTACCCTCAAAGGAGGTAAATGTGTGATTTGCTGATTTTGTTATTATTGACAAAACGGATAATTAATCGGATAAATGCGCAATCAAATTGTAACATTCCAGATTTTTTATTTAATTTGAAATATTTATTTGAGTTATATAAATATTTAATGGTTATGTTTATTGTTGAATAAATAATTATTCAATTTGATTGATTTGATTTAGTTAATTAATTTGATTAATTTGATTTAGTTAATTATTTGTAAGAAAATAATTAAGGAGTTAAGAAAATAAATTGTGATGAGATTATATACTAATTTAATTTAATAAGTAAGCTAGAGAGCTTATAATGATTAAATGAATTATAGTATTTTAATTGGAATTGTGATTAAAATAAAGTGTTAGTTGGTTGAATAAAATTATAAAGGAAATTATAATTATGTGATAATGATTTATGTGTGAAAGTAATTTAATAGATTAATATTTGAATTGATTAAATTGATTATTTAATTTATTAGAAGTGTGACAAATAACCTTGCTATAAAGGAGTTATTAAAATAAATTAAAAGAGTTTAATTTAGTTTTGCCAAACATGTCTTATTGCATATTAAAGTCTTTAATCTAATGATGTTTTATCAAATAAGGTATAAGGATTAATCCATTTATTTTAATTAGGTTTACCAAACAATGTGTAAAGGTTAATGAGTTATTTTTAGTTAGCTAGCCAAACAAGCCTTATGGCTTTTGATTTTCAAAATTCTATAACTGATGTCAGTTAAAATCCTATACTTAATATATCGATTATTACTATATACGTTATATTATTCTACGTATGGTAGAGTTAGGAAGAAAGGAAACTCAGAGGAAGAAGAAGAAGAGAAGAAGAAAAGTGAGAGAATCCTAGAGAATTGGGAGTGAAGAGGAGAAAAGCTTGACAATCAAAGAGATAGTACCATCATCTTCTTCAAGGTGTTATTTTATTCTTTTTAGTTTTAATAGTTTAGTTTTTCTCTTCCCAAATTCTCTGTAGAATCCTTGGGTAAGGATGAATTGTTGTTGTTATATGGTTTTATATGATAAACTAGTGGTGTTAAAACTATTCTCATAAGTTATAGTCAATGTATTGTTATTATGTATGTAGTTTGTGAAGAAAACCTTTTTACAGATAGTTTTGTGAATGAGTATGGGTTAATTTAAAGTAGAAATTGAGGGTTAATTAGTTGTTTAGTTGATAATTTGATCATCTAATTTGATAGAGTATGTATAATTATTGATAAAGATACTTTGAATTAATTATTTTGGTTGAAAAACAAAATTTATAGTGTTGATTTTCATTGAAATATCAAAAAGTGAGTTTTTATCAAAAATATTAAAATTGGGTGTTGTAAATTTGATGTTTATGCTATTTTATGGATAGAAACATGTTAGAAGTCTGCACAATATGTTTACATGAAGTCTATGTGTAAATTACATGTTAATTAGTCTATTAGATTGGAGCTTGTGGGCCAATTTGGCTTTTGTTCATACTGTTGCCAAGCATGGTCGCCAGATTCTGGAGCGCAGCCCAACAGTGACATCGCCACGCCGCAGTGCCATCGCCACGCCGCAGCCCAGCTTCGTGGTTTATTCACCGCGCCGCAGCGCCATCCTCACGCCGCAGCGCAACCCACATGGTAAATTGTGGCGCCGCAGCGCGAGTTAGCAGAATGGTCTGACAGTGTACTTTTTGTACATGAAATTTTAAGAAACATTATGTGATGATAGTAGGATTGTAAAATATTGATTTTAGTATTTCTATACTATGAATAATTATGTTATTAAAGATTTACTTGTGTTATAACTTGATTATGTGATTAAATATGTGACGCCCCCAAAACAGGTATACAACACCCATTTTGAGTCGTCAATAACATGGTACAGAAACAACTACAATTTTATTAATACAACATAAAAACTGTGAGTGTAAATACAAATATTGTCATCTAGACAATATCCACACTCAAATAAGTCCTCATAGAAGAGTTACGTAGAGAATGAAATCTACTATTAACTATGAATTTAAATGTCCATCATCAGCATTTTATCCCTGTAACATCAATCAATATTCATCTTCGCACTACAGGCCAAAGATATTCATTAGTTGGTCATATTCATCTCAACACCTGTTCATCTTTGCACTACGGGCCAAAGATATTCATCAGAAATCATTCATCTTTGCACTACAGGCCAAAGATATTCAATTATATCATCATTTAGGACTGAGGATGATGAAAAATATTTTAAAGGAAACGAATCCTGTGAAACAAAATAATAAATATTAAGGATTCGTATTTCAGCTATTCCATGTCCAAAAATACCTCATAAATAATCATAGTGGAGTAAAATTCATGAATGATCAAAACATGGATACAATCAAAGCTAGTATCCAGAATAGATATTTTGTACAAAAGAAGAAAATTTTATTTTTTGGTGAATAGTAACTCGTGAATAGTAACTTATGAATAGTAACCCCGACATGAAAAGTTCCAAATTTGATAAAAAGTTCAGATCAATACTTCAACATAATGATATTGAAGAAAATAATATCATTTAAGAAGAAATAACATCCCTTACCTCGGAAAGACGGTACTTCGGACTGGAATACTAGATATAGTGCTGAAGGAAACTTGCACCGTATAGCAACACTCAAAGTATCAAATACTTACAAGAATACGCTCAATATAGAGAGAGAAATAGAGAGAAACTTGTGTTTCTAGTGTGATTTTCAATTCTAACCTAAGCACCCTATTTATAGGAAAATGCTTAGAACACCAAAGCAGAAAATTTAATATAATATTAATATATTTATCAAATTTTCCTTAGCCCACCTCTAGACATCTGATCTCAGCTCATTTATATCACATCTTAGCCCACTTAAATGCCAAAAAACGTTTTTCTTCAAAATAATAAATAAAACTTCGAAAAATCAATTATTTCGGAACTTCAGAACTTCAATAAGTCATAATAAATAGCCATTTTATCAGAAAATTTGAATCTCGCAAGTTTTTATAGGAAATTCAATTCTCTACAACTTTGCAAAAGAAAGTTTTTCCAAATTCCAGACAGAAATTGACCGAAATCCACAAACGGGCGATTTTACAGTCAATAATAAATTTTCGGTCAAGAATTGTGTCCACCAACACACAAAACATGTGTTAATCATTTAATGCCACAAAAATACTCTTCCTCCTCATATAATCATATATCTCACATTCATTGTAAAAATATCACCATCAATATATTATTAAAATAATATATTTATATGAATTATTTTATCAGAAAAAGATAAAATATTAATTTTCAACAATTGTCACATTAAAAATTTTCTCCATCTATATCCACATAAAATCAATATTTTCCTCATCATATAAATCAATAATTAATTATACACAAATAATATTACAGAATCACAGTACTGGCAACCAGGCCGTTCCCAGGAAAGAGAGGGCTTTCCAATAAGGATTTCTCCTTACTGGCACGCAATTAGATGACCAAACCTCTCCTTAGACAGAACTTTCTAGACATTGCCAATAATGTTATCTAATAATATTATTCAGATAATATGAATTATTGCTCCGATAATGGAAAATACTGCGTAGTGACAACTATAAAATATCAACGTAGCAATTATTTAATCAATAAAATAAAATATTAAACAGTAATTACTGTAACCATTATTGAGTAGTGCCTTCTTACGTAACAATCAATAATTGGTGCAATACCGTGTGCTACTGTGCAACAACGCGTATTACCGTGTTTTAACCACCGGGTATTCCAACAGTATTAACGGTAACAACTACGCCGTTATTTATAAACAACTTATTTTTGTCGTTTTCTTCATCCAATCGCTTTCCATTATGGGGCCCACAAAAGACTACACCGTCGTACGAATATTCTCCGACAGTAAGAATATTCCACGACCAAGCGAATATTTCCCGACAACAATGAATATTTTATAACCACTTGCTTATTTAAAATATTTGCGCATTTTACCCATAACTAACCACATTAATCAAATCAACCCTTACTATTTTAGAATAATAAATAGAGGAAATTAAATTTCATTTATTAATAATTTGGGGTCTTACAACCTCCCCTCCTTATGAAATTTTGTCCTCGAAATTGACATACGTACATGGTGTTTCGAAAAGATGAGGATACCTCTCTTTCATTTCCGTTTCCAACTCCCAGGTTATTTTCTCAATAGCATGATTTCTTCACAAAACTTTAACTTGTGGTATGACCTTCGTGCGTAGGACATGCTCCTTCCTATCCAAGATCTTGTCAGGTACCTCCTCGTACATTAAGTCTTCGGCTATCTCGTCCGGTTCTAACTCAATAACGTGGTTCGGGTCTTTCATATATTTACGAAGCATAGATATATGAAAAACATTATGAACACGAGACATACTTGGAGGTAATGCGAGTCTATAGGCCACATTTCCTACTCGGTCAAGAATCTGAAATGGACCAATAAATCGTGGATTGAGCTTTCCTCTCTTCCCAAATCTTGTAACTCCTTTCCATGGAGCTACACGTAATAATACATGATCCCCAATGTCAAATTCCACGTCCTTTCGATGAAGATCCACATAACTCTTTTGTCGATCCTGTGCCGTTTGTATACGTTGTCGAATCGTTTGAATCTTCTCTGTAGTCATTCGTACCAACTCTGGTCCCAACAACGTTGTTTCTCCCACCTCATCCCAACATACTGGAGAGCGACACTTTCGTCCATACAATGCTTCAAAGGGAGCCACACCTATACTTGCCTGATAACTATTGTTGTAGGAGAATTCCACCAATAGTAGGTACTTATCCCAACTTCCTTTGAAATCTAGGACACAAAATCTTAATAGATCTTCAAGAGTTTGAATAGTCCTCTCTGATTGCCCATCCGTTTGAGGATGGTATGCCGAACTGAACTGTAAATCCGTGCCCATAGCTTTTTGCAAACTAACCCAAAATCTTGAAGTGAATCTTGGGTCACGATCTGAAACTATGGATACTGGCATGCCATGCAACCTTACAATCTTATTCACGTACATACTAGCAAGACGTTCAAGGGAATAAGTCTCCTGTATCGGCAAGAAATGAGCAGACTTGGCTAATCTATCAACTATAACCCAAATAGCATTTATGCCTTGAGAAACTGTGGGAAGACCATGGTAATGTGTTCCCACTTCCAATTCGGAATCTCAAGTGGTTGCAATAGACCCTTTGGTACTTGATACTCCGCCTTTACACGTTGACAAGTTAAACACCTCGAGATAAACTTTGCAATCTCTCTCTTCATATTGTTCCACCAAAATGTATGTCGAAGATCACGATACATTTTAGTACTTCCAGGATGGATTGCAAATGGTGTATTGTGTGCCTCCATCATGATCTTGTACTTCAAATCAGAATCGTTAGGAACATAAAGTCTGAAGTGGACTTGAAGTATTCCTTCTTCATCGATTCTTGCTTCTGGAATAACACCTTCTTGCACTTTCTTCTTCATACGCATCAGCTCCGGGTCTGTAGCTTGAGCAACTTTAACTTTATCGATTAAAGTTGGTTCTACGCGTATACTTGACATCATCGCACTTGTTCCTGCATATGATCTTCTACTCAACGCGTCAGCTACCACGTTTGCTTTTCCAAGATGGTATTGAATAGTGTGGTCGTAATCTTTCAACAGCTCGAGCCAACGTCTTTGCCGCATGTTGAGTTCTTTTTGAGTGAAGAAATATTTGAGGCTTTTATGGTCTGAATGTATCTCCACTTTCTCCCCATATAGATAGTGCCTCTAGATCTTTAGCGCGAAAACGACTGCTGCTAACTCTAGATCATGAGTAGGATAATTCCTCTCATATTCTTTAAGTTGTCGCGAGGCATAAGCTATGACTTTCCCACGTTGCATGAGAACACATCCTAACCCTTTGCCTGAAGTATCGCTGTAGATAACAAATCCATCCGAACCAGATGGTATTGTCAGAACAGGTGCCGAAATGAGTCTCCTTTTAAGCTCTTGGAAACTCTTCTCACATTCTTTGCTCCATACGAATTTGATATCCTTCCGAGTCAGCTGAGTTAACGGGGTAGCGATTCGAGAAAACCCTTCTACGAATCTTCGATAATAACCAGCTAAGCCCAGAAACCTACGTACATCGGTCACCATCTTCGGTTGCTCCCAGCTTTGTATTGCTTCAGTCTTCGCCGGGTCCACAGATACTCCATGTTTTGACACTACGTGTCCTAGGAATGCTACTTCCTCCAGCCAGAACTCGCATTTCCTCAATTTAGAATATAGCTTGTTTTCACGCAGCCTTTGGAGTACCAGCTTCAGATGGTGCTCATGATCTTCACGGCTTTTGGAATATATGAGGATGTCATCAATAAAGACAACAACGAACTGATCCAAATAATCCTTGAATACTCGGTTCATCATATCCATGAAAGCCGCAAGAGCATTAGTCAATCCAAAAGACATGACTAAGAATTCATAATGCCCGTACCGAGTTCTAAAGGCAGTCTTCGAAATATCCTCAGTTTTAACCTTCAGCTGATGATATCCCGAACGAAGATCGATTTTTGAAAAGAATTGTGCTCCTTGTAACTGGTCAAACAGGTCATCAATGCGAGGTAGCGGATACCTATTCTTGATGGTGACATGGTTTAATTCCCGATAATCGATATAAAGTCGCATACTCCCGTCTTTCTTCTTTACAAATAAAACAGGAGCACCCCAAGGAGATGTACTAGGACGAATGAAACCGATATCCAACAACTCTTGTAGTTGGACTTTTAACTCCTAAAGTTCAATAGGAGCCATTCGATATGGAGTTTTAGAAATGGGCTTTGTACCAGGTTCAAGATCAATAAAGAATTCAACTTCACGTTTTGGGGGTAGACCGGGAAGTTCTTCAGGAAATACGTCAGGAAAGTTACTAACAACAGGAATATTATTCAAATTTGACGTGTCTTTATTCAAATCCATAACATGGGCTAAGAAAGCTTGACATCCGTTTTTCAATAAACGAATGACTTTATGACTTGATATGACAGTGATTGATTTTAATCGCTTTGTTGCTTGAATTCGAACAACAAGTTGATTAGGAATATGAAAACTAACCACCTTACGAAAACAATCAATTTTGGCATGATGAGTAGTTAACCAATTAATTCCTAAAATCACGTCAAATGCAAGTATCTTTAAAGAGATAAGGTCAAAAGGTAAGGTGATGGTGCCAACTTGGATCAAACAAGATTTATAAACAGTGGATGTGATGAAAGTTTTCCCTAACGGAGTCTCCACAGATAAATTAAAGTCTAATTTCTCCGGAGTCAAGTTTAAACGTTGAGCACAAGCAGGAGAAATAAATGAATGGGTAGCACCGGTATCTAGTAAGGTATAAACTTCACATGAATTTATGATTAGCTTACCCGTGATCACCTCGTTTGGGTTCCTCGCATGTTGACCAGTTACGACAAACGCTCTTCCAGGAATCGTTGACTTTGACTTTTCTGGGGCAGCCTTTTGAGTCACCGTCCCCGCTGACTTGGTTTCGCTACCGTACAATCTCGAGTGATATGTCCTTCCTTTCCACAATTATAGCATACCTTGAACTGTTGTGGACAGTTTGGGTTGATATGTCCCTCTTTTCCACATTTATAGCATATGACCGGTGGTCGTTCTCCTCCCTTGGAACCAGTTGCTGCTGGTGCTGACGTCTTCGTATTATCATGGTTGAATCTTCTCTTTTTAAAATCTCCTCCCGACTCGCTTCTTCTATTTTCATGGCCACGATTACCACCAGAGTGGTTGCCGTTCTTGTCTGTATTTTCTTTCTCCGCTGGTTATCATTGTTCTGATGACTGTTGTCACCGGTATGATCCTGATTGTGGTCCCTCGGTTGACCATACTCGTTATCTCGCTCTAATAATTGAGCCCTGTTGACAACATCTGAATAGAGAGAAAATTTATGAGAAATGAGATATTGACGTATGCCGGGTTTCAAACCTCTCAGAAACATCCGCGTCATACGTTCCTCATTCTCCACCAAATGAGGTGCAAACCTAGACAACTCTGCAAACTTCGCCTCGTACTAGGACACCGTCATGTTGTTCTGCTCCAGTCTAATAAACTCCACTTCCTTTATATGACGAACACTTTCAGGAAAGTATTTGTCATTGAACAGTTTCTGAGATATCTCCCATGACATGCTGAGTGCGGCTGGATGGGTACGTTTCACAGACTCCCACCAGTAGTCTGCCTCGCCACGGAACATAAAGGTGGCGAATGGAACCTTCTGTTCCTCCGTGCATCTCAAGACATCTAATATCTTGGTAATTTGCTTGACCCACGTTTCCGCCATGATCGGATCCGACTTTCCCTTATATTCTGGTGGTCCCAACTCTTTGAACTGCTTGGCTATGACCAGCTGTGCGTTGCCATTGTTTCTTCCTATATTTTGAACAGGAATCTCCTTCGTCTGGTTTTGCATGAACCACAAAAAGCTTCTAAACATCTCATCGTTCATTGCCTGCTCAGTGGTATTGTTCACAGGAGGAACATTGTCAGCCTGTTGCACGTTCTCCTCGTTGGTGAGTACAGGTGTCTCCACGGTTTTATTTACTCCACTGTTAACATTCTCAGTCGACATTCTCAAATACTACCATAAAACAAGGGTTAATTTAACAAATTAACAAATCACATAATATCCCTATATTATGACCGACCAACAAATAAGCTTAGGTAGGACACACTAGCGAAGGATTTACTCGTCTCTCCCATCCTAGTTTTATTCCCCGATCTCCGCCAGAGATCATATCCCTAAGCTCTGATACCAACTGTGACGCCCCCAAAACATGTATACAACACCCATTCTGAGTTGTCACTAACATGGTACAGAAAAAACTACAACTTTATTAATACAACATAAAAACTGTGAGTGTAAATACAAATATTATCATCTAGACAATATCCACACTCAAATAAGTCCTCATTACAATTATTGGTACAATATTTTACAAAAAAAATGGTGAGAACTACTAAAACAACTTCCTAGAACCTTCATTCCATACCCCGACTAGTACTTGCTATATTCTCGCCTCCTGAGAAGAAAATGGAACAACAAGGAAAAGGGTGAGCTCAACTAGCCCAGTAAAGAACATTATGACTAAGATAATATAAAACAAATTATCGTTAGTCTTCAACAGGGAAAAATCTAATAGAATACAATAGACAACAAGTTTTAAATCCATATTCGCAGTGGAAAATAATAATTCATAGAAGAGTTACGTAGAGAATGAAATCTACTATTATCTATGAATTTAAAAGTTCATCATCGGTATTTTATCCCTGTAACATCAATCAATATTCATTAGTTGGTCATGTTCATCTCAACACCTGTTCATCTTTGCACTACGGGCCAAAGATATTCATCAGAAATCATTCATCTTTGTACTACAGGCCAAAGATATTCAATTATATCATCATTTAGGACTGAGGATGATGAAAAATATTTTAAAGGAAACGAATCCAGTGAAACAAAATAATAAATATTAAGGATTCGTATTTCAGCTATTCCATGTCCAAAAATACCTCATAAATAATCATAGTGGAGTAAAATTCAAGAATGATCAAAACATGGATACAATCAAAGCTAGTATCCAGAATAGATATTTTTTACAAAAAGAAGAAAATTTTATTTTTCGGTGAATAGTAACTCGTGAATAGTAACTCATTAATAATAACCCCGACATAAAAAGTTCTAAATTTGATAAAAAGTTCAGATCAATACTTCGGCATAATGATATTGAAGAAAATAATATCATTTAAGAAGAAATAACATCCCTTACCTCGGTAAGACGGTACTTCTGACTGGAATACTAGATATAGTGCTGAAGGAAACTTGCACCGTATAGCAACACTCAAAGTATCAAATACTCACAAGAATACGCTCGATATAGAGAGAGAAATAAAGAGAAACTTATGTTTCTGGTGTAATTTTCAATTCTAACCTAAGCACCCTATTTATAGGAAAATGCTTAGAACACCAAAGTAGAAAATTTAATATAATATTAATATATTTATCAAATTTTCCTTAGCCCACCTCTAGACATCTGATCTCAGCCCATTTATATCACATGTTAGCCCACTTAAATGCCAAAAAATATTTTTCTTCAAAATAATAAATAAAACTTCTAAAAATCAATTATTTCGGAACTTCAGAACTTCAATAAGTCATAATAAATAGCCATTTTATCAGAAAATTCGAATCTTACGAGTTTTTATAGGAAATTCAATTCTCTACAACTTTGTAGAAGAAAGTTTTTCCAAATTCCAGACAGAAATTGACCGAAATCCACAAACGGGCGATTTTACAGTCAATAAGAAATTTTCGGTCAAGAATTGTGTCCACCAACACACAAAACATGTGTTAATCATTTAATGCCACAAAAATACTCTTTCTCCTCATATACTCATATATTTAAATGAATTATTTTATCAGAAAAAGATAAAATATTAATTTTCAACAATTGTCACATTAAAAATTTTCTCCATCTATATCCACATAAAATTAATATTTTCCTCATCATATAAATTAATAATTAATTATACACAAATAATATTACAGAATCACAGTACTGGCAACCAGGCCGTTCCCAGGAAAGAGGGGGCTTTCCAATAAGGATTTCTCCTTACTGGCGCGCAATTAGATTACCAAACCTCTCCTTAGACAGAACTTTCTAGACATTGCCAATAATGTTATCTAATAATATTATTCAGATAATATGAATTATTGCTCCGATAATAGAAAATACTGCGTAGTGACAATTATAAAATATCAACGTAGCAATTATTTAATCAATAAAATAAAATACTCCCTCCGTCCCAAATTATCTGTTGTTTTAGCAAAAAAATTTGTCCCACAATATCTGCTTTTTCAAGATTTCAATGTATTTTTTTCCTTTGTTTTCCAAGTTTGTCCCTTTACCCTAATTAATGATAGTCATTACTCTCATTCATGCCTCTCTTCTTTTTAAGCATCTTTTCATATTTCCACCAATAAGGATTCATGCACAGAAAATAAAAAAAAATCAATACATAAGGGTATTTTAGTATATTTATCACATATATTGATATGTGTGTAGAACTCTAGAAAAGCAGATAATTTAGGACAGATGGAGTATTAAACAGTAATTACTGCAACCATTATTGAGTAGTGCCTTCTTACGTAAGAATTGATAATTGGTGCAATACCGTGTGCTACTGTGCAACAACGCGTATTACCGTGTTTTAACCACCGGGTATTCTAACAGTATTAACGGTAACAACTACGCCGTTATTTATAAATAACTTATTTTTGTCATTTTCTTCATCTACTCGCTTTCCGTTATGGGGCCCACAAAAGACTGCGCCGTCGTACGAATATTCTCCGACAGTAAGAATATTCCACGACCAAGCGAATATTTCCCGACAACAATGAATATTTTATAACTACTTGCTTATTTTAAATATTTGCGTATTTTACCCATAACTAACCACATTAATCAAATCAACCCTTACTATTTCAGAATAATAAATAGAGAAAATTAAATTTTATTTATTAATAATTTGGGGTCTTACAAAATAATCAAACATACATGATGAATGTAGTTAGTTAAGTTTATAAAGTGGTAGTGACTAACTATGTCATGATGACATATGTATATAGGATATTATGATTCAAATTGTTCGGTTTAATCTACGAACAAGGCAAGTTTTCTAATCTATTATCTTGTTAATTCAATTACTGTTTTCAATTCGATTACAATATAATGATGTAAGTTATTCTGGAGCAAGTTATTCTTGTATTTAACTTGTTGTTTAGCATGCACAACTATATATACTAATGTCGATCATTTCTATCGTTCAAATTGATGTGCATGCTTAGTGTTCAATTCTAATTAACCTTGGCTTAGTATTGTTCAAGCAAGGTATTCTATAGTTATTCAAATTGTATGTTATTAGATTATTCCTAAAACATGACTTTAGTCTACTATGATTGATTCAATCACGATTATTCTATAGTATAGTGTTATTGGTTTTATTCAACTACTCCTTAGTTGATGTTCATTGAATTCCAAATTACCTTGAAAGCTTATCCAAACCAAACTTTCTTTGGTGCGGACTTGTACTCTGAATACTGAGATGAACAATCCTATTGTTATGATTAGGGGTTAACTTACACATATCGTTAAAATGTTTCTACACAATACATTGTACGAAGGGCTGATCCCCCTAAGTACGAGGTCCTTATAGTCTTATGACTGTTAAAGTTAGAGTTGAAAGATTACTTGCAACTGTGGACGTAGTTCATGGTCTTACGACCCTCAGTGATGTATATTTTCCATATTTTGGAATTTCAGTTTCTGATTATTATTGATAGATTACTATTCATTTTTGATGAGCCTATTTCGACAGTTATTATTGTTATACTCCTGTTGATTCCATATTATATCCAGTGAGCAATTATTTTGCTCACTCTTGCATATTTATAAACTCATTGTAGTTAAAGAAGAGAAGGTAGGTGAACCTTCGTCTACTAAAGGAAAGGAAAAAATGTACAAGTGATGAAGACTTATAATTTTATTTTCATCATTATGATAATAGACTTTTAAATATGATGTGATGTAATAAATTTTAAATTCGCATTTGAATGTTTGTAACTAAAGGTTAGATAACCTGAGATAATTTTATTTAAGTTTAATCCTATATGGGCAAGTTTCTATTATTCAATTTAATTATGATTGGGTAGTTAGAAATGAATGTTTTGATTAAGTGAACACCAAATCTTGAGGAAATAAAATACCAGGATTTGGAGGTGTGACACAAATGCTATTGGTTCACATACAAATTATTGTTGGTTCACATGTATGGAACTATTGGTTCACATGTATGTACTATTAGGGGAGGTGGTGCAAGATTGATATTACTTGCATGACTAAATTAAAAATAGAAGTATAGATGAAGGTACTATACTGTATTAATTCGAGCCCGCTAAACGTGCAATTATCGAAACTATATTTTTCTATAAATAGAAGTCCATTTCTTCATTCATTCTCACTAATTCACTAAGACTCACAAGAGCAACTATAGAGAGAGCAAGTATAGAGAGGAAGAAGAAGAGTATTCTGCTACTTCACTATTCCAGTATCTAGTCTTCTACTAAGGTAAGGGATGTTATTTATTTCTTATTCGTCAGGGATATTATTTTTGTTCAATATTCGTATGAAATAATATTTTCTTTCATACTCTGTAGTATGTAAGTAATATTATTTCATTTCGTATCTCTAATTCTACACTCATTTTGTTGAAGTATTGCTTCTATACTCCGTGAAATTAGTAGAATATCCTTGAAATTTACGATTCATCTAGTATCGTTTCACAAGAATATTTTTCTGAATATTCTTGTTAAAATTTAAGGTTTTCATGCCTGAGTACTATTCATGGGTACTATTCATTTATACGGCACTATTCATACGTACAGTACTATTCATAAATACGGTACTATTCATATAGTACTATTAACATAGTACTATTTTTGGAGTACTATTCATGTGGTACTATTCATA
The DNA here is from genome assembly GCA_016801055.1 of Panax notoginseng. Classification (NCBI taxonomy): domain Eukaryota; kingdom Viridiplantae; phylum Streptophyta; class Magnoliopsida; order Apiales; family Araliaceae; genus Panax; species Panax notoginseng. Next base: position 57,426,262 of record CM029021.1, on the reverse strand, counting down.
AAGTACTGTTCTATAAGTACTATTCACGAGATACTATTCACTCAGTTACTAGTCACCCAGGGTACTATTCATGACAAAAATTAATTTCTTTTTTGTCCAAATCATTTTTTATACAATATTATTCTTGAATTTTACTCCACAAAGTAGTATCGTGTTGACAATTTGGACATTTTTAAACTCTGGATGAATTTAATGTCTTTAATATTTAACCTTAATTTCGTTTGATTAATGTTTATATCATTGTCATCATCCTTATGCTTATATTGTGATTAAAGTCATCTTTGGTCGTAGTGCATAGATGGACTGTTGATTGGTATGATTATGACCAGGGATCATTCAGTATAATCATGACTCGTAATGTTACAAATGATGTGGTAAAAGTCCTCATTGGCCCGTAGTACATTGATGAATAGTTGTTGGAATGATTATGACCAGGGATTATTCGGTATGATCATGACCATTGGTGAAAACACGAATATCCTTGGCTCGTAGTGCATGGATAATTTGTGGTCGTGATACTAATGAATATCATTGGCCCGTAGTACGTGGATAATTCAGCGATGTGAATTATTTATTAAGCTGAGTCTGAGCGATAATTGATGATAAACTTTTAAATCATAGAAGATAGTAGATATCATGATCTACTTGACTCTTCTAATGGATTGCTATTTTTCCTGCAATTGTTGATCTAAAACTTGTTGTCTATTGTATTCTATCAGTTGTTATACCGTTGAAGGCTAACGATAATTTATCCTGCATTATCTTAGTCATAATATTTCTTACTGGCTAGTTGAGCTCACTCTTTTCTTTCACTGTTCTCTTCTAGAAATGAGAATATGGCTGGGACTAGTCGGGAAATGGAGTGACGGTCCGAAATGGTTGCCATAGTAGTCCTCACTATTCTATGAAATAGTGTGATAATAATTGTAACGAGGATTGAATTTGAGTTTGGATATTATCTAGAAGACAATATTTCTATTAAAACTCACAGCTTATGTTTTGTCGTATTTTACACGACAGTTGTATAATTAAGTTGTAGTTGTATTATGTGCCATGTATTTGGCGACTTAGAATGGGTGATGTATACCTGTTTTGGGGGCGTCACAGCTAGATAGGGAGGATTGCTACTTGTTGGGCTTCATTGCTCACCCTTATAATTTTTACAGGTCCCATCGTTGATAGTTGAGCACTTGTTTGATATGCTTTGGATGATTAGAGTTAATTTAAGACGTTTACCTCTTTTGTCATCAAATTTGTAATAAACTCTTAGTTTCGAGGAGATACGTCTCCATTTTACGATTTTGATATTTAATGGTATTTCATTTCCATTGGATTGAAAGATGTTCATTGTTGGGTTTAATGACTTGCGAGCCTTTGGCTTGCGGCGTGTACCACTTCGGGCCTGTATCGGGTTCAGAGTGTTACAAAAATAATATTATAATTCAAACATAAAATTGAGATACTTTTTTAAAAATTATGAAACTATAAATTTTATTATATTTTAGTATATTTTAAATAATTTACTATATGAGAAAAGGGAATATGTATTTTATAGACACATAATTCATACATTTTATTATCCCTAAATTTGTTGAATTAATTATATTATTTATTAAATTATTATATATGTTTTATTTTATTTTGTAGGATTTAATATTTTGTTGCAATAAAATCAAAATCTTCGTGATCAATCAGTATTTAATGCTCCTATTCATAGAAGGAAAAAGGCAAGAAGAATCCTACAATGAGAGGAAGGAGTGGAACAATATTGAATTTATCTTGGTGAATAAATAAAAGATAATTGTTACAATTTTTAAAGATGGAAAATGACTTGAGAGATTACCATGTAGAAATTGAAGTTAATAAGAAAAGAAGAGGATAGATAAAACAGAATAAAAGAGACCAAGTTTAAAGAATCTAAATTAGGGCACAAATTTATTTTTTCTATAAATAAGTCTCTTGTTTTAGGGGGACAGAGGGATTAGATTAGTTTAGGAGTAAGAGTAGGAGTAAGATTAAATTACTTCTCCATTATACGTTCGTTGGATGACCGTTAAGTAAAGGAAGTTTCTTATTTATTTTTAATCTTCTTATATTCTTTATTTTAGTTAATTTATTTATTTTCATGTCTAACTAATTTTTTATATTTAGGATGAAGATAAAATTAAACAATTAGTCATGACAATATTTTTTATCTCGTCTATTATATATTCTGTTATGTTTAATTTATTCCGCCTTCATGTTTCATTATTGAAATATCTCTGTTTTATAATTATTATTTGATTTTAAATTAATTAAGAGGTTATGATAGATTATTGTTAAGATATAAGTTTTTCATAATTTATGTTTACTCAAAGAAGTTTTGATGGGTTATAGTTAATACTTGAATTTTCATAGTCTATACTTGTCCACGCTAATTATAAAATTACTAAATTAAAGGGAAGGAAGATCAAAATCATAATGAAGTTATAAAAATAGAAGAGATTGAATTATTTATTATGTTTATTGTTTAATGGATTCAGATTCCTAGATTACTTTCTTATTATTAGTTAGTTTAATTATAATTATTCGATTTTCAATCTTTATTTCTAATTTGACTAAAATATATATTAAGGATACATTAAAATTAATCTAGTCTCTGTGGTTCGACATGTACTTGTCAGTTCTTTAATTTGGCACTGTGTACTTAAAGTTACTAAATTTTATCAAATCAAGTTCTTGGTGTTGTTGTCGGGGACTAGACTTAATTTTATATTCCATAATTTTTATTTATTCGAATTAGTTTTTTTTTATTTCTAATATATTTTTTATTATTTTAATTTTTAGGATTATCGAAGCGGATCAACAGTGCAAAAAGACAAGATTATTGCTACAATTTTTTTGGTATTTTGTATCTTAACTAAAATAAAATAAAATAATAGCTTAATTTTTTTTAGTTTTTATGGTTAGTTAGAAAACTAATTGTCGCATTCATGAATTCACTCACGTAGACCACATCTTGTTTAGCTTTTTGTTTTATTTATTGTCAAATATCAACTGTGGTGATTACTAGAGGATTGAGGTACATCAATTTTTTTTCTTCCGTAATTAACATAGTTTTAGAATACTTTATTTGTTTACAGTTTTTTATTTTATTTGTTCATTTTCATTTGTAATTTAATTTAAGGGGACAACCTGTAACAAGATAAGGTGAGAATTTCATCACCCTTTTGATGGACTTCACAGCACGCTTGCGTGAGGTGATCGTCGCCCGGATCGTTTCTAGCAAAGTCGTAAGGTGGAACGCTCACGACTCCTCAACCCAACGTCTATATTGAGACGAGAACCTTAGTACAATAGATCTCGCAAGGAAGTTGCATTGAATGTGATAACATCCTTATTAGGCTCGCATCAAACAACAACGACTCAATGTGACATGTGACGCCCCCAAAATAGGTATGCATCACCCATTCTGAGTCGCCAGATATCACACTACAGAAATCAAATGCAAACTTCTTTTATACTACTGTTGAACTGTCGTGCAGAGTACGACAACAAATGAGTTGTGAGTTTTAGTACAAATATCTGTAACTCTCATGGTGTCTTGACCACAACACCTTATGTGACGCCCCTAAATCTGGGTATCTTCTAACCCGACAGATGGTGCTACACGATACTCATAACTACATATTCATTCTATTGAAACGACACCAATAGGTGTGTATCAATGTCATTCTTATTACATTAATAATGTTACATCTCGTTCCCAGGTTCTGAAACCGTTACATTCTTTGTTTATCATAATATGATACATACACTTACTAGTCTATTACAAGATAACATAGTCATGCATGTTCACTTTGCCTTTATCTCTACTGGAAACTTTGATTCGCTTGACTTTAGCTGCAATCATATGGTTCAAGCAAGGATGAGCATAACTAGCTCAGCAAGTCTAACAATGTATAATATAATTACCACTTTAAGAAGCATATGATTCTTCCTTCATAACTGAACAATAGTTATGAAGTACTAGGAAACCTTGACTAGTACTTCTCATTTCTTAACAACAATTCCAAAGTATATATATATAATAGCTTAGGAATTCTGAACCGGTCAAAATACCAGGAACATACTCTTTCCGTTTTCATACTTGAAAAGGACTTCCGGCACTAAGGCCATCCATCCGACTTTACTTACGAGTACGTCTAGGTGATCAGCCTATAGAACCCTATGTTGATCAACACTCTTCCGTTAAACGTATTTACGCTTAAGTTTTGGCAACCTCACGTGCCCATCGAATAATCGATGAAAATACTTTTGTTTGTTCATGGACAATCTTATCTTTACATCCGTACCAAATACTTGGCATAGGATAACGTTAACAGTTCTATATTGAAAGACTTTTATAGAAATCAATCAATCTTTCAAGAATAGCCTAGCAGAGTTAAAACTGGCATCGACCCTTTCGTAAAATAATCCATGCATTTCATAACATGAATCATAGAAAACTTGGCTAACACAAAGGTTAGACAAGCGTTAAGAAGGACTTGCCTTCAGCGTCTGCTACAGTATAATTACTTTCCCTTTGAGTCTTTACAGTGTCTACAACACATAACCACATAACATACCACATTAGGTCATAAATGAACATACATAATTCCTAATGAATCTTACCCTTCTTCTTAATCTAATCGTATATTAGATTTGTTTATTATTGGTTCTGGCTTGCCGTTTACAACTTTCTTACCAACTTCTTTCTCTTCTATGTTATAAGTGCATTTACTTCATTAATACCACTCGTTTCGAACTAATCATCCTTCCTCACAGTTTACTAACGTTCTTACATTAATAATCGAAATTCGAACATCATTGATTAAGTATACTTATTGCATGCCCTTCACGTTCACGTAATATTCAACAACTTTTAGTTTGTAACTCTCAATGTTATTGTCATCATCGAAGATGCTACTTTAAGTTAATTAATTCATCATCAATTAACTATCTTTTATTTCGTATACTTAATCATACTTATTTCATTAATAAAGTCAAATCGACTTTTTATGCTTCGTTACGGCTCATTAACGTTCTTACATTATTAACCGACATTCGATCATTATTGATGAAATACCAACGTTGAACATCATTCACGGTTCACTTATTACCCTCTTGCGTTCTTCGTTTAATTATGATTAAACCATACCTAATCTTCTAACGTTATCACTTTATAAGTGATTTAAAGTCAGCCTTATTGTGTACATTAAGTACCTTCATTGTCTTACCTTCGGTCTACCTTCAAATGGAATAACAACCTAACTTGGTCAACCATTTTACACTGCCGGCGCTGCGGCGCCAGACTCTAGTACACTATTGGCACTGCGGCACCAACTAACAGTAGCCACAGCCTGGAGCCGGTGCTGCGGCACGACCATTAATGCTGGGTTCGGCGATGCGGCGCCATCCCTGTGCCTCAGTTGGTTTTTACAGTTAACTTTTTCTACGAACTTCCCGGCCTCATAACTTATTCGTTTTACATCCGAATTGACTCATTCAAAAGCTCACAACTCACAAATTACCTACTCTAGGTGTTCATGCAAGAATTTTACATTTTCGAATCCGTTAACCCAGAATTCAACTTTTGGTTCATTTTGAGCGTTCGTTTATCGATTTCGAGCGTTCAATACCCGTTTTCTTCGTTCTAAGTTGAAATTCAACGATTCCTGAGCCCACGACTCTTGAATACCTTATCTCACGTGTTGACATTGAAAACAGAAGTTTCCAAGTCACATGACAGCTTTTGACTACTAATCTGAGATTTCTACATTTTCGACGTTTAATGTCTATTTTCGCAAAATTTGCCATAACTTCGTTACTCGTGTTCTATAAGCCAAATCAAATGGAACACTCCATTGATTCATCATCGACATCCTAACCAAGCAATATGCACATAACTTATCTATGATGGTTTTCAATTTGTCCATCAACAACCATATTAACATTCAATGATTTCTACGGTTTGAACTTACATAAACCCTTATGATTTCTTATTAAACATGACTTATCAATGTTTTAGTCACTAATAGACATCCTTATCCCTTTGGAAGAGACATGCTCCACCAATCTACTATTCTCTACGAGAAAGAAATTGAAAAGTTCGAAAACTAACGGTTGTAAAATATTACCTTTTTCGTTCTTCGCGTTCTTACTAAAGTTCTTATGTTTTACTTCAAAGTAGATTGATCACTTGTTTCTAGCCCTTTCTCTCTCTCAATATATGTTGTCTAGTATTTTTAAACTCTCAAATGAACTAACCAAGCTTCTATTTATAGAAATCTCAAAGTGAGGGCTTAATGGTCAATAAGCCATTCCACCTCCTTAATCACCTCCTTACTATTCCAAGTTTAACCATCAAGTTTTCTTGACCTCCACACTTACTTAGCTATCAAGTATACTTGCTAATCACCTAGCTTATCCATTACTTGCTCATTACTTTAATTACTTATTCACCCCAACACTTAGCCACTAAGTTACTTACTTATCACTTATAAGCACTTTGCTTGCTCATCACATTCCTTAGCCATTAAGTATCTTGCTCATTACACAAATTACTTGGTCATCACACCAAATCCTTGGTCACCAAGATTAACCATATAATCAAGGGTTGCTCCATGGGTCACCATAATCCATTGGATTCTTACTTTGGACTTTTAGCTTAATTAGCTTATCTCATACTTTGGACTTTCATTTAACAAACACTTTGGCTTGTTCATTAAATCACTTTGGACCTTAACCTTTCCTACACATCCTACAAGTCCAATCCATTTACTTAAAGCCTTATAACGTATAATTCACGTATTAATCTCGTATTCTAACTCGTATACTAATTCATAATATATGATATACCATCATTCATACATACTCGTATAATACTTTATATCATACTCGTATTCATTACATCATACAATACCTACGTATTAAACGATCATTACTTTAATTCATTATACGCATTTCATTTCCTTCTCGGAAATCACTTTCCCTATCCGTTAGGTTTTAAGTCCGCAGCCGAAAAACTGCGTTTGTCATAAATGAAATATTATTGAATATTCCATCTCACCTCGATATTCTATCGTTACGTATTTTCAGAAGTTCAAAAATAATTCCCGAGCATAATTGCGTGAATATTGTTTTTTAGAAAAATTTCTCGAAAGGCTTTTATTTTCGTCCTAGAAATTCAAACATTTTAATTCTAGCATGTAGCCAAAATACTACGACGTTTTGACATATCTAGGTCATATAACGACCTTCAATTAGCTTACTCCCATATACAATTAATTAAATTTATTTAACTCATATAATCAAATAAAAATTTAATTCTTCTAAAAATCCGATTTTCTCGGGCGTTACACCTTACAATGGTACTTTACATAAAAGTACAGTCAATAACTGTTTTAATAATTAAAATCTTTGGAAAATGCTCAAGGAAACCTTCGTACATGGGAGGCTATGCATCTAAGTTATGATAGATATCATATATCCACAGAATTATCCTTGGTTGACCCAATGGACCCCAAAGAAAAATTCAGAAGATTGCTATCATGTTCTTTCCAATGGTGAGTCTTCTCTTGATATATAATTATCTCCATTGTCTCCAATTGAAAATTATATTTCAACCAAACTCTAAGATTATATATATAGGTAGTGCTCGTAGATATACTCAGCAGGTGGATGTGCACAACCCTGCCTTATGATAACACGAAGTCGTATGTCATTAGACATCTTGTATGATAGTGGAAAAACACCTTTTCAACGTTGGGTTCGCCTCACCCTATTTGATTCACCAAATATAACTACTAAATAATGTATAAAATACAACACACAATTCTAAAGTTTTCAATAAAATTATTTTCATACTGTTTAGGGAGAACCTCCACAGCTAGAGACCACTGTTCTATTCCCCTGTTACCCCTGCTCGACCCAGCTACACTCTTATTACCTGGAAGGAATTGTGAAGCAGAAGGGTGAGCACAACTAGCCCAGTAAAGAATATCATGACTAAAGATAATTGAATTATCAATAGCCTTCATCAGTAATAAATAAGAGATTTAAAACATATGGTAGATGATAAAAAATTTTAATCATAGTTACAATGGAACGAGCAATCTGTTAGTTCCCAGTAGGCACAATAGATCTAGAAGGGGGGGGGTGTTGAATAGATCCTTTTTAATTTCAAATACTTTTCTTGTTTATTTTGTATTGCTCATAATTTAGCATATGACAAACATAAGAATCTTTTCAAGCACAACGAAATAAGTAAAAGATCCCCTTCATTGATATATACAAAATCATACATACATTGTTCGTAGAGTTAGTTCAATGGTAAGCAGTTAAAACATACATAGCAGTTATAGCAGTTAATAGACATAATGTAAATGACATAAAGTAAAAGACACAAGGGGTTTTAAGTGGTTCAGAGACTCAAGCTCCTAATCCACTCTTCTGCTTTCAACTAACAGGATTTCCACTAAGGAATGGCAGCACCCTGAATCACTAAGATTCCTTCAAGGCCAGCAGCCTTGGGACTCTAGTTCACTTAGAACTCTTCAAGGCCAGCAGTCTTAGAACTCCTCTAGTTCCCTAGGAACTCTTCAAGCCCAGCAGGCTTGGAACTTCATTTAGTCCCTCTGAAAAAGGACCCCTCAGGCCCTGGCTTCATTTAGTCCCTTCGGATAAGGACCCCTAAAGCCCTGGATTCTTGTTGAGATGTTTATTTTTTTGTTGGAGTTGGTGCTGAGATGCTAAGATGTCTTCATGCTCTGAACATCTTCCATACTTAGCAGCTTGGCGTGATCACCCTTGAAGTGCAGTTGAGTGTTGCATGATACTCAACTTCCTTGGTAACTCAACCACTTCGGATGGTCCCTTGATGAACTGCTTTGAAGATCATTCCTCTTGATATATGATGGCTACACATGATGGGTCTCTAAGATGTCTGTAAGCTCTTCTGCTAGGTACTTAGAAACTTTCTCATGCTTGCCACCATGATGGCATTTGTGATCTCCCTTCTTGATACTGGATGCCTTCTCATGATGGACTTGCTAAGATGACTGTGAGCTCTTCTCTATGGTACTTAGAGTCTTCCCATAATGGACATCAAGATGGCATGATGCTCTTCTTACTCTCGGCAGTACAGAACACTCTTCTTGTAGTAGAATTCTCACTTCTACATTGTAGAACTCTAACTTCTACTTTCTTTCTTTGTCTGTCTCTGAGTGTTCTTGGTGGATCGTAGAGTGAGTCTTCAGACCTTCATTGGTTACTCTTATTTACGTTGGTTAGATCAATCTACCATCTCTCCAAACTCGGCAACTCCAGCAACCTTTGATATTTGAAGCTCTATCTGATTTATACTCCTTCCCAATACTCCCGTTAGAAAGTAGCCGTTGAAAGCTATTCAAATTTCTTCACAGATCTCGAGTTGCTTGAGGTAGACTGCAGATGTGACATGACATCTCCTTTTCTGACTTTCTGACACTACAGTCTATTATTTCACCTACCCCGTCAGAGATGTTGCTTTATACCTTGGGCAGGTCGAAGACTTTATTTCCTCCTTCTGATTTCTCGATCAAAGGTTGTCCTTTTGCATCGATGCTCTCAATAAGCTCTTTGTCCGAATATCAACCTTCAGATCAAATCGTTGCTAATGCTTCAATCTTCAGCTGTTCGAACTCTATGATTCTGATGCATGTCTTCATGGACCTGATCGTAGTGTCTTGTTGAATGTTGCTCATAGACTGGTAGAGTCAACACTACGATCCTGAAGAGTGTTGATTGGATCTTCAATGTAGAACACTTCTTCCTTCTTTTGTGTAGTGTTTCATTACTTCTGTTTACTTCGACTGATCCCAGATACTGATGGCTTGACTTCTTACTCTGGCCCCTTTTGAATAGCAAGACACTTCAGATTTGTGGCGCGTTCAGCTCGCTTTCTCATTGTGATCTCCCGTTCACTTATCATCAATGGACTGACCCAATGCTTAATCACTCTAGTCTTGATCTTCAGAGTTTGACCAGTATCACTGTGCACCCTCCATCAGTTCTTTCTTTGTTTGGACAAAACTACGATCTTAAATGTTTCCAAGATCGTTATCTTCTATTCACTTGACAGCTACTACACTAGCTGACTTTCCTTAGTCAGCTACTGAAGTCTTCTTAGATCAACTTGTGGAAGACTTTATCTCGAATTGCTTCACAACTCAATCTTGATGTTGATTGGGTTGGTGCTTAGATCTTCTATTAGCCTGCAAGCCATTCGTTGAGTGTTCTCTAGTTTCCTTCATATGGGATGTATCTTTGCAGTGCCAACCAGAGGCTTCATTCCTTTGGATATTCTGGGAGTGCTCATTTTTTGAGAATCATATTAGCTCTACGATTCTGCCTTGGCATTGTGAGCACAACTGTTGAGGTCGTAGTTCTGCACTCTATGATTCAGCTTCGGCTGTGCAGACACCATGACTCGGAGATCAGATCTTGACACTCTACGATTTCTGTCTTTATGCTCGATGTCTTCATCTGATCTTACTCGACTACGATCTTTGCCTTTGATATGATCAGTAGACTCTACGAACTCAGAGTGTAGTCTACGATCCTTGATTTGGCTTCGGCATCAGTAGACTCTATGACTCTGAGTGTGGTCTACGTTTCTGACTTGGCTTTGGCAGATGTTCGGTCGGCTCGTAGGCAGGCTTTCTCTACGATTCTGAATAGGACTTCCTCAGCAGACTTCGACTTTGAGAAAGTTCTACTCGACACACTACGATCCTTCCTCGTCTCTCCTGGCAGTCTACGAGCTTCGAGATCTACTATCTTGCAGACTACGATTCTGCCTTGACAGCTCTCGAGTTTTCCTTGACTCTCCTGGCAGACTACGATTTATGGTGCAGTGCTCGACGATCAGACAAGCCTATCTATTACATCATAAGATCAACCTTACATGCTTGATCTTTCTATATTTATAGTCCTTGTACATCATTTCTTTTTATGGACTTTACAAAGCTGTTTTGCTTATGTAGGATCAACCTAACATACTTGATCAATTCATTCTAAGTCATTGTACATATGTTTCTATCATCTATCAAAGGACTTTACATCTTTTCTTAATGCAAGCATACTTGCATATTCATTCATATATATCATAATTAAATCATATGTAAATAGGTATAACATTCACATGCTTATTCCTGACAATCTCCCCCTATTTGATTATGACAAAAATAATAAGTGCATATGCATGTTATGAATGAATCTTATATACAGTGAGTAGCTGTATTTCTAAAACAGATAATCATGAATGTCATTTATAATGATATGGCAATTAATACACTAAGACATTTTACATCCTGGATCCAGAACATACCTAACTAGTTAGAGATGTACCTCTTTGGCTCCATGTATGTTTCCAAGATGTCTGTTGATAAGCTATTCATCCGTTTATTCTTCTTGCTCTTGTTCCCCCTGGGATGATGACCTTCTGTCTTTGCTTTGCTCCCCTTCAGCTTATTTCTTAACATGCTCCCCCTTAGACTCTGCGATCATGTGATCATCATCTTTTGGCTCCCCCTCAGATGATGATTCTTCTTCTATAGCTACTGTCTTCTCCTTTGACTTCTTCTCTCCTCTCCTTTTGCTCTTCTTTGAATGCCTCTTGCTCTGCCTCTTTCTATGCCTCTTTTTCTCCCCATTTTTGTCACTAATCACTTGGGAGAGCTGCTCCATGTTGTACATAAGCTGCTCCATCAGGTAGAAGGAGTTACCAACTTTCATCTTAAGTTCTTGTTAGCTTAACTCAAGTTGCATAGAGAAAGACTGATTCATGTTGTCAATCTTGTCAGAGAGGACTTGGATCTGCTCTTCGTTGGCCTTTTGTGCTCGTAGAGCTTTTGCCTTTTAATCATGTATGGCCATCAGATAGATGTTATCTCTCTCTTTGATTTTGAGAGATAAATCAGCCATAGCAGTTTGAATTCTGTTCTGAACTGAATTATCTCCTTCCACTATCTTTGACTCTTCATTAAATTGAGATATCTTCTCAATCAGCACATTAGAATTCTTCAGTAGTTCCTGCTTCATAAGAGTTTGGTCACCTTGTTGGGCAGCCTCTAGTTGAGCATCAGATTGGACTCTACGATTTTCATCCTTGGACAGATTCTCAAAAGCTTTGAGAATCTGAACATTCGTTGAGTACCAATTTCTATTTGAGGATAAGGGAGTGTCAGATAGCAGTGCTTAGGCTGATGGAAGCTTCTTATTTTGGACTTGAACTCCATCAGTGGTAGAGTGAACAGACTCTACGATTATCTCTTTGGCCATATTCCTTCTGCCTTCAGAGTCCACCCTACTATCATAAGGAATATAGTGGTTGCCAGCATGTCTATAGACTTTGAAGTGGGGCTGGTCTTTGATCATCATTGTTGCATAATTCCTCACTTTTAGGAGGTCCTGAGCCACCAGTTCTAGGCTAGATATTTCTGGAAGTTCTTTTGGTGATTCATTTGAGACTTCCTCTACTGTTCTTTTGCTAGTCCTTGCTGGAGAGATAATGGAATTATATTCTGGTTCCTTTGATTCCTGATGAGCAGAATCAGAGTCTCTCTCCAATTCGTCACTTCTTGAGCTTGAATCTTGTTAGCTCCTTTCCTCAGATTCATCAGTGAAGTCTTCTTGCTGCATTTCATTCCCAGGCCCTTCTTCTATAAGGTCTTTCTTGGATTCAAATTTATCATCACTTAATTCAATGACAGCATTTGAGTGATCACTTCTATTGTTGGAAGAAAACTTGGCTTGTAGTCTGTAGCTCTTCCTTCTCCTTGGGGGTTCAGCTATGGGAGAGTCATACTCTTCTTCCTCTTCAGACTCTAAAGCCTTTGGATCATCAGACGAACTTTTTTGATGTTCGGTATTGGCAGGGGCAGGTCCTTCCTTTTCAAGATCAACATCATTTGAGCCATCATCTGGACTTGTTGGAGCATGTGCAGTTGGGGATGGAGTTGAGTCTTCTTGAATCTCTTTTTCATCATCAGAGTGACTGCTCTGAGAATTAGTCACAAGGCTTGAGCATTCTTCTTCATCAGCAGATGCTACATGTTCATCCATTATTCCAGCTTCACCTTCATTGCTGGATTTTGTCTGTGAGGAATCAACCTTGACATCATCCGTTCCTTTTTCTTCTGCTGACTCTACGTCCTTCTCTTCGTCAGATGTACTTTCTTGAGAAGCTGGGGCTGGTTTGTTTACCACCTTAGCTTTCTTTCTTGATGGCCCTTGAAGCAGCCTGTTGCTTCTTCTCTTGGTAATTTCTGCAGTCAGGACCTTTTCCTCTTCATCTTTGTCTTTGGTGGAGAGACTCTTTGATGGGGTCTCAGTTTTCTTCACACCTCTGGATCTCTTGCTTGTAGGTATGATTGCTGCTAGTGCAGAGTTTTCAGACTCAGAGTTTTCTACCTCTTTTGCCTTCCTCTTCTTTACAGAGACCTTGTTGCTGCTTCCAGTTGTCAGTCTCCTATTTTCCTTGGGGTTCTTCTTCCAATTTACAAATAATTATGGAGACATGACTTTATGAACATTCAAAGGCTCTCCTTCATCATTCTTGATTTTACTTCCCAGTTTCCTCTTTATCACTATACTCAATAGTCTTCCATGAAACACCTTTTCAGAGGTTTTTCAGTAGACTTCTTCAACTCAACCTTTTCTACCCATTTGGAGATTTGATCAAACATGATAACTCCAAAGTTGATTCGTTTCTTCAGAACTATAGATGACATGATTTTCAACTGTTGATCAAGTACAGTGTCATGTGCAGTATCCTTGCATAGAATATATTTTTCCACTATCTCAGCAAGGAACTCGAACTCCTCTGGAAACTCCTTCTTCTTCATGTCCTTCAGACTAGGGTTCCTTTGGTACCCCATGATCTCCTTTGCTTGTTCCGTATCGATATCATCAAGGCTCTTCAATCCTTGCTCAGGAAAGCCTAAGCATTGATTGAGGTCAGAAGATTTCAGCTTTAGAGACTGACCTTTGACCTTGGTAGAAAGGGTTCTGGAGTTTATGGAAGCATTTGAGTAGAACTCCTTGACCAGGTCAACATATACTCTAGTGCTTGCCTTAAGACATTCTGAGAATTCAGCTTTCTTTACAAGTTCGAGAATGTCTCTGAACTTCTTTTCAGATTTCTCAAATGACTTGGTTCCAAGTTGAATGCCAGTGATTACTCGCCAATCTTCCATTTGAGTAGTTCGAGGAATATAGGTATATGATTTAGAGGAGTCTATGAGAGATGGTTGATTGTGATTTGGGCAAGGCTTTGGAGGATTAGCTGATTTTGGCTTTTTGAGAGGATTCTAGGGTTTAAAAATGGGAGGGAGAAAGGTTCGATGATTTCTGATAATTATTTGTAGATTTTGAATTTGTCTTTATGGCAGTTCCTTTTAAATCCGCATTATCAGTGATGTGTCAACCAGCCATTGGTTGCACGATGTCCAGTAATAAGCTGTAACTCCCCATAACTTTTTAGTTAGATATTTCTCTTAGGAAAGTGGACGTTTGATTGACGTGGATTGACCGTTGACCTCTTAATTCGTAGAGTAGCATGGTAAGGTAGCTACAGACTCTACGTTTTCCTTTGTTATCTCAACGATCAACTTTTGAGGGATGTTGCAGTGGAAGGTTTTGACATTACTCCTCATTTTGAAACTGCATATCTTGACCACTGATATACTCCATGCCAGTTTGGGCACTTAAGTTCTGATGTGCGTTTGTATGATGTCTTTCCAAACTGTATTCAAACTTATCTCCTCATAATCTGAATGGTTGAGCAATTGTCCAGTTCTTCCAAGCTCCTTGTGAGCTAGAATATCCTCTGGCGGGATTGCGATCGTCGAGTCTGCTTCTATGATCGCTGAGGTTACACTACGATCGTGGAGTTCTCTTCAACCTCGACTCTATGATCGTTGACTGTCTTGGTCCTTGAGAAGAACTTGATCAAGCAATCCATCTGGATCAAGGTAGCTAAGGAAGGGCCAACCTCTTAGAATGAACTAAGGGTCAGGTTTGTCCCTGAGGCGCTTTCCAGATGAAATACTTTAGAAGTGACTTGCACTGATATCTCATTTGACCTTTTCTGGTGGGGAGGTCCTCTGCCAACTTTAGACAATTACTTTTGCTGTAATCGTGGTGTCCACCTACTCTTACACTACGATCAGATGTTTGATCGCATGCACTCCACGATTTTGGGTTGGGTGGCTGAAGGGTTATCAGTAGTACGTTTTGAGATGTTCCTACCAACTATGAATCTTCATTTGGTTCATCAGCCACAAGGTTTTGGGACTTCGTAGCTGGTACATTTCTTCATAGTGTATCTCAGTGTTGTTGTTCCTCAACAGATCACTGCTCCTCCCCCATGGTTGATGTTGTCTTCTCATATAGATGTGATTCCTTTTCTTTATATTCGCTACAAGGCAGCCCCGCATATCTCCTTGTATCGTAGGCATGGATATTTTCAGGACTGAACACTCTACGATCTTTTGACACCACTACGAACGTAGTCTTCTTTGACAGTCTTGTGTTTGTGAAGTTCTTCTCTAGTAATTAATTCCTCTTGACTGATGCTCAATAATCTTCTGAAGTGAGCTTCCTTGAGGATTCTTCTCATATAGCATGATTTGCTTGATTTGAGCATATAAGACCCTTTTCATCTTTGGTTGAATGGCCTGTATCCATATACTGATTAGCAGCCATGTGAGCTTCATTCAGGTTAGCTCAGCGGGTCTTCAAGGACAGGCTTGGACATTTAGCAATTTTATTAGAATCATTTTTGAACAGTCCTTAGCTTTCTGCTGGTTGAGTCTTCTTGACTGAAGTCTTCTGCTTTAGCTTTTTTTATGTCCGGATAGACCAGGTACCTGCAGGTTAGATATATTTCTGTTTTTGGTACCCACAATTTAATGGGTCCTGCTAGGTTAGTTTTCTAAACCCCTGTTCCTCATATTTTAGAATCATCATCATAGTGATCACCAACAATCATATTCATGCATGTAACTAATTTAGATAATACATATTGAGATGCATGATGGTGAGTGTGTGTAAGGTTTGACATTTTAATAAAGACACACTAACTGTTTGATGGTTTCATCATTTGCTTGATTATGTTCACATGGTCTAAATGTTCACAGAGTGAGAATCAACTCTACGATTTGTTTGTATCAGGTTGATTCATGGAGGTGATCAGTTTCTACGAATCTTCAAGATACATTTGAAGAACTGATCATACTCTGTGGGTTATCAAACACTTAGAACATATGTTTGTACATACATACTAGCCAATCAGCAAAGATTACTCCACAAAAAAATTTAATCGGTGATGCTCTTATGACCCATTTCAGATTTCTTTCAAGATATCATCTTCAGCCTAAAACTTGGATGGAGAGAAAGTTTATAGGAATTTGAATTTCCACCCTCAGTGTACTTTCTCTCTTCACCTTTTTAGGTAGGTTATGACTCCTTGAACGAATACTATTATAGTTCATAAGGAGGTGCAACTATGATGTACATAATTATATCAGTGAGGAATCGTACCTTTTTACTGTCAGTTTCTTAACAGTCATTTACCTTTAATATACTGAGTTTGAGCATTGATGTGCATAGCTTTTCGTTTGCTCCTGACAGTTTGTTGTTCTTGTTAGCCATTAGTCAATCAGTCGTGGTCTTGAAGATGCAGGCTAGGAAAATCTCAGCATCTTTAGTTCTTTGACATCCTTCAGTTCACAAAGTTTGCACCCAGCTATTAGTTGGCCAGACACATGTTTGAGAAGATCTTCTTTCTTCTCTGGATAAGTATTTCTTGGCATATATGACCTTTTCATCTTTCAGGCTGGTGGATGCTTGACTCTTTGTTGTTGATGTCTCTTGGACTGCCTCGTCTGGTCTTTAAACTACAAGATTGACTGTAGGCAAGGATTGGTCTTGATGATATAAAAATCGAGAACATGAACCAATCTGAACAGCTTCAGGTGTATATACACATTTACCTGCACACAATATTTCCAACGTGTGAGCTCATCTGCATATAACAAGTTACTTACTACTAAACTAAGTTTAGAACAATGTTTGTGCCTAGGATCAGACTCAAAGCGATTATCTTTTGAATATAGCATGAGAACCTGTTCTGATACCAATTGTTAGTTCCCAGTAGGCACAATAGATCTAGAAGGGGGGGTTGAATAGATCCTTTTTAATTTCAAATACTTTTCTGGTTTATTTTGTATTGCTCATAATTTAGCATATGACAAACATAAGAATCTTTTCAAGCACATCGGAATAAGTAAAAGATCCCCTTCATTGATATATACATAATCATACATACATTATTCGTAGAGTTAGTTCAATGGTAAGCAGTTAAAACATACATAGCAGTTATAGCAGTTAATAGACATAAAATAAATGACATAAAGTAAAAGACACAAGGGGTTTTAAGTGGTTCAGAGACTCAAGCTCCTAATCCAATCTTCTGCTTTCAACTAGCAGGATTTCCACTAAGGAAGGGAAGTACCCTGAAACACTAAGATTCCTTCAAGGCTAGCAGCCTTGGGACTCTAGTTCACTTAGAACTCTTCAAGGCCAGCAGCCTTGGAACTCCTCTAGTTCCCTAGGAACTCTTCAAGCCCAGCAGGCTTGGAACTTCATTTAGTCCCTCCGGACAAGGACCCCTCAGGCCCTGGCTTCATTTAGTCCCTCCGGATAAGGACCCCTCAGGCCCTGGCTTCTTGTTGAGTTGTTTGTTTGTTTGTTGGAGTTGGTGCTGAGCTGCTAAGATGTCTTCATCCTCTAAACATCTTTTATACTTAGCAGCTTGGCGTGATCACCCTTAAAGTGCAGTTGAGTGTTGCATGATACTCAGCTTCCTTGGTAACTTAACCACTTCGGATGATCCCTTGATGAACTGCCTTGAAGATCATTCCTCTTGATACATGATGGCTACACATGATGGGTCTCTAAGATGACTGTAAGCTCTTCTGCTAGGTACTTAGAAACTTTCTCGTGCTTGCCACCATGATGGCGTTTGTGATCTCCCTTCTTGATACTTGATGCCTTCTCATGATGGACTTGCTAAGATGACTGTGAGCTCTTTTTTATGGTACTTAGAGTCTTCCCATGATGGACATCAAGATGGCATGATGCTCTTCTTTCTCTCGGCAGTTTAGAACACTCTTCTTGTAGTAGAACCCTCACTTCTATATTGTAGAACTCTCACTTCTATTTTCTTTCTTTGTCTGTCTCTGAGTGTTCTTGGTGGATCGTAGAGTGAGTCTTCAGACCTTCATTGGTCACTCTTATTTACGTTGGTTAGATCAATCCACCATCTCTCCAAACTCGGCAACTCCAGCAACCTTTGATATTTGAAGCTCTATCTGATTTATACTCCTTCCCAATACTCCCGTTGGAAAGTAGTCGTTGAAAGCTATTCAAATTTCTTCACAGATCTCGAGTTGCTTGAGGTAGACTGTAGATGTGACATGACATCTCCTTTTCTGACTTTCTGACACTGCAGTCTACTGTTTCACCTACCCCGTCAGAGATATTGTTGTATGCCTTGGGCAGGTCGAAGACTTTATTTCCTCCTTCTGATTTCTCGATCAGAGGTTGTGCTTTTGCATCGATGCTCTCAATAAGCTCTTTGTCCGAATATTAACCTTCAGATCAAATCATTGCCAATGCTTCAATCTTCAGCTGTTCGAACTCTACGATTCTGATGCATGTCTTCATGGACCTGATCGTAGTGTCTTGTTAAATGTTGCTCATAGACTGATAGAGTCAACACTACGATCCTAAAGAGTGTTGATTGGATATTCAATGTTGAACACTTCTTCCTTCTTTTGTGTAGTGTTTCATTACTTCTGTTTACTTCGACTGATCCCAGATACTGATGGCTTGACTTCTTACTCTGGCCCCTTTTGAATAGCAAGACACTTCAGATTTGTGGCGCGTTCAGCTCGCTTTCTCATTGTGATCTCCCGTTCACTTATCATCAATGGACTGACCCAATGCCTAATCACTTTAGTCTTGATCTTTAGAGGCTGACCAGTATCACTGTGTACACTCCATCAGTTCTTTCTTTGTTTGGCAAACACTACGATCTTGAATGCTTCCAAGATCGTTGTCTTATATTCACTTGACAGCTACTACACTAGCTGACTTTCCTTAGTCAACTACTGAAGTTTTCTTGGATCAGCTTGTGTAAGACTTCATCTCGAATGACTTCACAACTCAATCTTAATGTTGATTGGGTTGGTGCTTAGATTTTCTATTAGCTTGCAAGCCATTCGTTGAGTGCTCTCTAGTTTCCTTCATATGGGATGTATCTTTGCAGTGCCAACCAGAGGCTTCATTCCTTTGGATATTCTGGGAGTGCTCATTTGTTGAGAATCGTATTAGCTCTACGATTCTGCCTTGGCATTGTGAGCACAACTGTTGAGGTCGTAGTTCTGCACTCTACGATTCAGCTTCGGCTGTGCAGACACCATGACTCGGAGATCAGATCTTGACACTTTACGATTTTTATCTTTGTGCTCGATGTCTTCATCTGATCTTGCTCGACTACGATCTCTGCCTTTGATATGATCAGTAGACTCTACGAACTCAGAGTGTAGTCTACGATCCTTGATTTGGCTTTGGCATCAGTAGACTCTACGACTCTGAGTGTGGTCTACATTGCTGACTTGGCTTTGGCAAATGTTCGGTCGGCTCGTAGGCAGGCTGTCTCTACGATTCTGAACAGGACTTCCTCAGCAGACTTCGGCTCCAAGGAAGTTCTACTCGACACACTACGATCCTTCCTCGTCTCTCCTGGCAGTCTACGAACTCCGAGATCTACTATCTTGCAGACTACGATTCTACCTTGACAGCTCTCGAGTTTTCCTTGACTCTCCTGGCAGACTACGATTTCTGGCGCAGTGCTCGACGATCAGACAAGCCTATCTATTACATCATAAGATCAACCTAACATGTTTAATCTTTCTATATTTATAGTCCTTGTACATCATTTCTTTTTAAGGACTTTATAACGCTATTTTGCTTATGTAGGATCAACCTAACATACTTGATCAATTCATTCTAAGTCCTTGTACATATGTTTCTATCATCTATTAAAGGACTTTACATCTTTTCTTAATGCAAGCATACTTGCATATTCATTTATATATATCATAATCAAATCATATGTAAATAGGAATAACATTCACATGCTTATTTCTGACACAATCCATTAAAAGAGTCAAATAGACCATAAAATCTATTATCTTCTCCATGTTAAAAGTCCACCAACAATATTTTATCCCTGTAACAGTTCCGGTCCACAATCATGTGAATAACTCATAATCATAATTGTAGTTCTAAATTCCTCTTCTCATCCAGGATGAATATAATTTTCATCATTTGTCTTTACCTGAAACATCAAATATCATGGTTATACCAAATCATAGTTCCTGTTCATAATCATACTAATAAATTCATCTTTGCACTACGGCCAAAGATATTCATCAACAGTTCATCTTTGCACTACAGACAAAAGATATTCAACAACATGACATCTTTGCACTACGACCAAAGATATTCATCAACAGTTCATCTTTGCACTACAGGCCAAAGATATTCAACAACAGGACATCTTTGCACTAAGGTTAAAAAGAACCCATAGTCACGATCATACCAATAATCTACCCATCTTTACACTCAAGTGAAAGAGAAATTCCATCACCAGGGTTATAAAAATGTTATATATGATAATAAAAACAATTTGATCAAAACATGGATTTAATTTTAAGAGCAATATTCATAAATCAACGATAATTTGGTCAGAAAAGAAACCAAGTTTGTCGTGAATAGTATCCATGAATAGTAACTCGTGAATAGTAACTCGTGAATAGTAACTCATGAATAGTAACTCATGAATAGTAACTCTTGAATAATACTCCGTATTCGTATATAGTACCGTATACGTAAATAATGTCATATACGTTAGTGCCGTATGCGTGAATAGTGCCGTATACGTGAATAGTAACCCCAACATGAAAAAGGTAGAAATTCTACAGTAAAACCCATACCAATATTTCGGTATAATAATATTGAAAGAATAACATCATTATGAAGAAAATAACATCCCTTACCTCAAAAGAATAGTACTTCTAGCTGGAATTTCGGATGTAATGCCGAAGAAAACTTGCACTGAATAACAATTCTTAAAGTATCTAAATACTCATAAAATAAGCTCGATAATATAGAGAGAGAAAACTTATGTTTCTAGTGTGATTTTCAATTCTAACTAAGCACCCTATTTATAGGAAAATGCTAGAACACCATAGGAGACTAAATAATAAAATAATATTATTCTTTTTTTCGCTTCTACGCACACCTTTGAACACAATTCAGCCCACCACATTTGAAAAATTAATTCAGCACATTTTATCAACAAAGGACAAAAGTGGGTCCCACCCATAATTTTAATAAATATATTTTATACTTCGAAACTTCAATAATTCATAATAAATAGCTCTTTTATCAAAAAAATTCGAATCTCATGTCCTTTTCATAGGAAATTTAATTCTCAACAACTTTGTAGAAGAAAGTTTTTCTAAATTCTAAACAGAAAACGCTCGAAATCCACATACGGACAATTTTCAACACCTTTTAAAATTCATAACAAATCATACATTAACTTTTAACGGTTCAAAATTTGTGGACATATACTCAACTTATATATATATATATATATATATATATATATATATATATATATATATATATATATATATATATATATATATATATATATATAGAGAGAGAGAGAGAGAGAGAGGCTTTCTCTTATAAGGACTCAAAATAAGGACTCAAAGTAAGGACCGCATTTTTTTTACTTTTTTTTTAAAAAACAACTAAAAAAAATATTTAATATTTTATGGAACTGAAAGTTTTTAAAAAAAAAGTGTTTTGGGTGCGTATAACAAAAATATGTATGTACAGTCTGTGCAGACTGAACCACCATTTTCTGGTATAGGTATCCAAAACACGCCCAAAACATTGTATTATTAAAAAATTTCAGTTCCATAAAATATTAAATATTTTTTTAGTTGTTTTTAAAAAAAAACAAAAAAAAGCAAAAAAAATACGGTCCTTACTTTGAGTCCTTATTTTAAGTCCTTATAAGAGAAAATCTGTATATATATATATATCATATCCAGAAATCACAACGATCCAACGGTCGGATTAAAATTATAACTCACGCAATAGAGCTTTAAGAACACTGACTTGATTTTCGGACTATAAGTCCCTCGTACCAGTTTTACTCAAACAGTCACCACGAAAAATCCACAAAGAATATTTGGGTGATTCAAATTTCTGCGTTTAGCTTACTTCCAAGGCTTTCTTTTGATATATGGCTCATCTCCTAAATCATTATACACAAAGAGTTATGGATTTTACAAAATCAAGTAATAAACTAATTTTCTAAAAATTTCTAAATTTCGTTCTTCATTTCGACAAAATACTGATAAAATACCTCAGCATTAATTCCTTCATTATATCCATATAAAAATATATATTTCCTTATAATATAAATCAATAATTAATTATTCACAAATAATATTAAGAATCACAATTATGGCAACCAGGTCGTTGCCAGGAAAGAGGGGGCTTTCCGATAAGGATTTCTCCTTACTGGCTCGCAATTAGGTGACCAAACCTCTCCTTAGACAGAACTTCCTTAGACATTGCCAATAATGCTATCTAACAATATTATTCAAATAATATGAATTATTGATCAGATAATGGAGATATTGTTCATTGACAATTATTGAAACAACAATAATATAAAATATCAACGTGACAATTATTGAATCAATAAAATAAAATATTGAATAGTAATTACTGTAATAATTATTGAGTAATGCCTTCTTACGTAAGGATCAATAATTCAACAATACTATGCAATACCGTGTGTTATTGTGTACCCACATGTATTACTGTATTTTAACCATTGGGTATTCCAACAGTGTTAACGGTAACAACTACGTCGTTATTTATAAAAACTCAAACTTATCATTTTTTTATCAGACCGTTTTCCGTTACGGGGCCCACAAATGACTGCGCCATCGTACGAATATTCCCCGACAGTAAGAATATTCCACGACCAAACGAATATTCCCTGACAACAATGAATATTTTATAACCACTTGCTTATTTTACAAAATTTGCACATTTCACCCATAACCAAAGCATTACATAAAATTAACTCCTTATTATTCAAAATAATAATTAGCGAAAATTCAAATTTATTTATGAATAAGTTGGGGTCTTACAACCTCCCCTCCTTATAAAATTTCATCCTCGAAATTGACGTACGTACCTGGTGTTTCGAAAAGTTGAGAATACCTTGCTTTCATTTCAGATTCTATCTCCCCGGTCATCATGATTTCTCCATTGTTCATCTCTCGTGATAACTTCATTTGGGTTCCTCACTTGTTGGGAAGTCATGACAACCGCTCTCCCTTGAACTATCTGACTTTGATTTATCTGGGGCAGCATTTGGTGTCATCACTACCGTTGGATTTGACTTTTCTATAGGGCATATTCCACCCTCAACTGCTTTGTCGTACTCCTGATTCATGATCTGAATCATTAATCTTCGATCCATATCGAATTGAGGTTGACCGCTCTGTACAGGGTAATTCAAAACTCAATGTTAGGTTCTCCCAATTGCTGTCCAAAAAAAGAAATACACGTCATCCATTTTAGTATTTTTGGATCGGACGTCTCTTTCTACAATATCAACACGTCGTGCGACTTTTACCCATGCATCCTTCATTCTCACTCGTTCAGTTGTTTCTTCTTTCAGCTGATCCTTGATATTTGAATTCTCAGATTCCAGCTTTAATATCTTACACTCTGCCAAGGAGTGCTTCTGTTCAAGCATCACATATCGGGTAATACAATTTTAAATTGTTACATTCCTTTGCTCCACGACCGCCTGCCCTTCTTCAACCTGTTCTTCTAACTCATAGATACGATCTTGCAGTTCTACATTTCGATCAAAAAATTCTTCTAATAAATTATCCTCAAGTTCCTCTTCTTCCTCACTCTCAGCTGCTACCTCTGCGACTAGCTCGGGTGCAACTATTAATTCTTTCCTCACCACAAGAATATCTCTAATTTCTTCTTCGCCTGACATCACATTATCCTGGTTGGTGATTAGGGGTGTCTCCACTGTCTCATTCACTCCATTGTTAACATTCTCAGCTGTCATTCTTAAATACTGCCATAAAATAAGGGTTAATTAAACAAATTAACGTATCACATAATATCCTTATATTATGACTGACCAACAAATAAGCTTAGGTAGGACACACTAGCGAAATATTTACTCATTTCTCCCCTCCTAGTTCTATTCCATGATCTCCGCCAGAGACCATATCCCTAAGCTCTGATACCATTTGTGACGCCCCCAAAATAGGTATACATCACCCATTCTGAGTCGCCAGATATCACACTACAGAAATCAAATACAAACTTATTTTATACAACTGTTGAACTATAGTGCAGAGTACGACAACGCATAAGCTGTGAGTTTTAGTACAAATATCTGTAACTCTCATGGTGTCTCACCCACAACACCTTACAATGATACTTTACATAAAAGTACAGTCAATAACTGTTTTAGAAATTAAAATATTTAAAAAATGCTCAAGGAAACCTTCGTACATGGGAGGCCATGTATCTAAGTTATGATAGATAGCATATGTCTACAGAATTATCCTTGGTTGACCCAATAGACCCTAAAGAAAAATGAGAAGATTGCTATCATGTTATTTCCAATGGTGAGTCTTTTCTTGACATATAATTATCTCCATTGTCTCCAATTGAGAATTATATTTCAATCAAACTCCAAGATTATATAAGTAGTGCTCGTAGATATACTCAGCAAGTGGATGTGCACAATCCTGTCTCATGATAACACGAAGTCGTAGGTTATTAGACATCTTGTATGATAGTGGCAAAACACCTTTCCAACGTTGGGTCCGCCTCACCCTATTTGATTCACCAAATATAACTACTAAATGATGTATATAATACAACACACTATTCTAAAGTTCTCAATAAAATTATTTCCATACTGTTTAGGGAGAACCTCCATAGCAAGAGATCACCGTTCTATTCCCCTGTTACCCCTGCTCGACCTATCTACACTCTTATTACCTGAAAGGAATTATGAAGCAGAAGGGTGAGCACAACTAGCCCAGTAAAGAATATTATGACTAAAGATAATTGAATTATCAATAGCCTTCATCAATAATAAATAAGAGATTTAGAACATATGGTAGATGATAAAATTTTTCAACTATAGTTGCAGCGGAACGAGCAATCTATTAGAAGAGTCAAATAGACCATAAAGTCTATTAATTTCTCCATGTTAAAAGTCCACCAACAATGTTTTATCCCTATAACATAAATCAACAGTTCCGGTCCACAATCATGTGAATAACTCATAATCATAATTGTAGTTCTAAATTCTTCTTCTCATCCATGACGAATATAATTTTCATCACTTGTCTTACCTGAAACATCAAATATCATGGTTATACCAAATCATAGTTCCTGTTCATAATCATACTAATAAATTCATCTTTGCATTACGATCAAAGATATTTATCAATAGTTCATCTTTGCACTACATGCCAAAGATATTCAACAACAGGACATCTTTGCACTACGACCAAAGATATTAATCAACAGTTCATCTTTGCACTACAGGCCAAATATATTCAACAACATGACATCTTTGCACTAAGGTCAAAGAGAACCCATAGTCACGATTATACCAATAATCTACCCATCTTTACACTCAAGTAAAAGAGAAATTCCATCACCAGCGTTATAAAATGTTATATATGATAATAAAAATAATATGATCAAAACATAGATTTAATTTCAAGAGATTCATAAATAAACGATAATTTGGTCAGAAAAGAAACCAAGTTTGTCGTGAATAGTATCCCGTGAATAGTAACTCGTGAATAGTAACTTATAAATAGTAACTCGTGAATAGTAACTAGTGAATAGTGACTCTGTATTCGTACATTGTACTATATACGTAAATAATATCATATATGTAAATAGTGTCATATACATGAATAGTGTCGTATACGTGGATAGTGCCGTATACGTGAATAGTATCGTATACGTGAATAGTAACCCCGACATGAAAAAAGTAGAAATTCCACAATAAAATCCATACCAATATTTCGGTTTAATAATATTGAAAGAATAACATCATTATGAAGAAAATAACATCCCTTACTATCTCTTACCTCAAAAGAATAGTACTTCTGACTGGAATTTCGGATGTAATGCCGAAGAAAACTTGCATTGAATAGCAACTCTTAAAGTATCTAAATACTCACAAAATAAGCTCGATAATATAGAGAGAGAAAACTTATCTTTCTGGTGTGATTTTCAATTCTAACTAAGCATCCTATTTATAGAAAAATGCTAGAACGCCATAGGAGACTAAATAATAAAATAATATTATTCTTTTTTCCTCTTCTACGCACACCTTTGAACACAATTCAGCCCACCACATTTGAAAAATTAATTCAGCACATTTTATCAACAAAGGACAAAAGTGGGTCCAACCCATAATTTTAATAAAAATATTTTATTTTTCGAAACTTTAATAATTCATATTAAATAGCTCTTTTATCAAAAAAATTCAAATCTATTGTCCTTTTCGTAGGAAATTTAATTCTCTACAACTTTGTAGAAGAAAGTTTTTCCAAATTCTAAACAGAAAATGACCGAAATCCACATACGGACAATTTTTAACATCTCTTAAAATTCATAACAAATCATGCGTTAATTTTTAACGGTTCAAAATTTGTCGACATATATTCAACTTATATATATATATATATATATATATATATATATATAACATATCTGTGAGGGCCCCGAATTCGAGGTCCCGAATCACTGCGGATCCGGTTCGATCATTCTAACACTATTACTATATTTGTGGAAGATATAAACATAAATTATTTATACAATACATTACATACTATTCCCCAAGGTCGAGTAACCTTAATTTATACACAAAATTCATAACTTAACTAATATATAACATTATTATCATTCAATACTATTACAAAACTAATCACGAACATTAACTAAAGCTGGAACTGTCTTTAACCTTTCCTTGTATCCGAAGCATTCGCCTTAATCTGCAATGTTTTATCATGATATAGCAACGGTGAGCATAAGGATTGCCCGGCAAGTTTAAATTCAATAATATAACGATATATCATGATTGAAAGAGTCTGAATAATAAGCTGGCTATAATTCAACAATATAATTGTGAACTAGCATGAATAAATTTATGACTGAACAAGTATTATACATGAACAAATATATCTGAACTAACTGGTAATGAAGGTGATCAGCCTTTCATACCTGACTTATACATGTAATATGTACATAGTACAATTCATAGCAACCAACAATGATTAACCATAAGCTTATCCAAATGAAACACTCTTAGTAGAGTTAAGTAAAACAAACTTGCCTGAACCGTTGATTACCGCTACGCAATTTATATCGCTTTATTCGAATACCTAATATTAGTAATACAGACCTCCAATATTAGAATAATATTATCACAATATAATACTGTAATATATATATACATAGAATAACCTAAACACATGACACATAACCCTATCAGCCTATGCCACACATTAAACTTAGTATCAGGTCAAACTATTTCAGTCTGTCTTGAAATCGACACAAATTTTAACGTCCCGACGGTCTAGTCGGACAATTCTTCGAGTTTAAGTTCAATTAAACTATGCCTAACACTTAACAGATAACATAGATAATTTTAATAACAGTCAAAATATTTTTCTAAGTCTTATAATAATTTTCAGATAATTATTATCATTTATCATGATTTTTCAATCATTAATACGTATTTAAATGAATTAAATACCACATAATTTTTTTGTCATTAATATTTATTTATTAATGAAATACACGTCATAATATTATAATATATTTATAATATTACAAAGTATTTTTAATACTTTAAAATCACCTTTATATGATTTTTAAACCGTTAAATCCATTATTCGATAATTACTATTAATATTAAAATTAATATATTTTCATGGTAAAATATCAAAAGTTATATTTTATAACTTAAAATATTTTTATAAAATTTAAATCATTTTTATATGATTTTTAAATCATTAATTCTATTTTTCCTTAATTTATTTAATATATTCATTAAATAAACTAATTACCATTAATAATAATTTATTAATGAATTTCATCATAAAATATTAAAAGTCACTTAAAATATTTTCTAATACCATAATATAATTTTTCATGATTTTTCATGAATTAAAACCATTTTTAAATAATTTATTTAATATTATAATTAAATAAATTATATACCATTTATATTCCAAAAATATTAAATATTTATGAAATATACTCTAAATAATTTAAAACTATTTTTCAGAATTTAAAATAATTTTTCGGAATTTATTTAGTATTTTTAATAATTAAAAACCATTTTTTTCTATTTATTTAAATTAATAATCTATTTTCCGAAAATAATTGTCACTAAAGGGCCCTATAGCGACAGAACCGTCACTATAGGTGTTCTTGAGGCTGTTCTTGAGCTGCCCAGAAAACCATGTCAGAGATCGAGGGGCTTGGTTTGACTGCTTATATTTTCCAGTAAAAAGTGTTTCTAAGGTATGTTAAACGTTGATCATGTAGTGTTTATGTAACACTACATGAAACAATCATCATCTCGATCATACAACAAACGAACAACAAGACCTGGGCGTGCAAAACTCTTGTCAGGCATGTTCTTCATTTTCTGGGTTACCCAGAAATGAAGAACATCCAAGGAGCCTACTTTGCAGCTTTAAATCATAACTTCCTGGACTTGTTTTGTGTAATCTATTGGTTCAATCTTGCAAATCACATGACAGGATATAATGACATAACATTAGAACATCATAACAACACCTAATCTAAGAGAAATGGATCGGTCAAACTAGTAGTCAAGAACTGCCTTTGAAGATTATGGGTTACCCATAATCTTCATACGGTCGTGATGGTCAACGCTTATTTGACCAGCTATAACATCGTTTCTGTTATGGATCTTGGTGATCTAAAGATTTTAACATATAGTCCTCATGTCAGGCTACAACTACAAGACAACAACGTGACAAAAACAATAATAGACAAGCAAGATCAAGGCTTGCAAAATCACTGTCAGACTTTCTAGGTTTCTGGGTTTTCCAGATTTCCAGAATTCGTGCTCGGTCAACGTACTTTGACCGATCGTATCTTGAAATATACTAATGATCTGGCCCTGTTTCTAGCTTCATATCAAAGTCCTTATGACATAGAACACATGTGTAACATAAAACAACATATATCAAAAACAGAGAAAGATCTAGGCCCTCTGACATATGACTGTCAGGCCACTTTTTGACATTTTTTCCAGATTACTAAAAATGCTTGATTCGTGCATCTAAGTGTTATAGATCTATGATCTATCAACCCAGATCACTCAAAGACACCCTCTAACACATTCCTAACCAACCAACAACAACATTTAACATCAAATTCAAAAATTTTGAAATTTAGGGTTCTTATACCTTTTGAGCTTTGATTTCTGATTCTGGTCATGGATCCTGATCCGTGAGAACTAAGATATGATATTATCCTATATCATCACACCCTTTCACTCTCAAATCCGAAAATCAAGAGAGAGAATGGTCTTGGCTATTTTTAAAAACTAAAGTGAGCTTTCTCTCACTAAATTCTTAATATTTATTTGATGCAATGAATTTGGTTGGACTAAATGGCTGATATTGTTGGATATAAGAGTCACAAGCTAGGCTTAGGGTTGCTCACCAACTCAAAATAGGGCAAGACTTGCAAGCTACATCCAATAATGCACTTAAGGGCATTTAAGTCTTTTTCCATTTAATTTTTAATGGCAATTTGGATATTGTCCCAAACCCTTAGGGTTTAGGGTTTGGTTAGGGTTTAGGGTTTGAGCTAATTTAGGATTTGCAATTTAATTTTCTAGAATTTCCAAATTTAGATTTTCAAAAATTAAAAAATTAATATTTTTAAATTATAATTAGAATTTTCTAATTATATTAAAATTTCTTAATCATACTTTAAATCTTACTAATTAGGATTAGTATTTCCTAATTAAAATTACTAATTAAGCAATTAGGGTCAAAATCACGGATTAGGGTGTATAACCCAAAATTACGATTTTAAATAGAAAATAATTTTCTAAAATAGAAATTAGATTATGGGTTTCTAATTACTCATACCTTGAAAATTAGGATTAATATTTCTTAATTAACATCAAAAGTATTAAATTAATCCTTAGGTTTTTCCCTAATTATTAAATTAGAGTTTCTAATCCCGAAATCAAGGTTTAATAAATTTGAAATTAGGGTTTACTAAATACCTAAGCTTTACCCTAATTAACATTATAATTAATATCACTAAAGAATTATAATTATCCTTTAAGTTCCCAGATTAGGGTTTTAAATTCTCGAATTAGGGTTTCGGATTCCCTGAACTGAAATTAGGGTTTCCAGAACCGGTTTTAGAGTTTCTTGTTAAATGCTAGTATTTTCTAACCGAACGTTGACGTTCTTAATATATACCTAAGGTTTGTTACAGATATCAATTATCTGGTTTACCCTTGACCCTTAACCACATATTGTACACATATACACAAAACATATTCACAAATTACTTAATCCTGAATAATTCACTTAAATCCTTTACAGAATTTTGAAATCCTCAAAATTCGTTCTTAAAAATATTAAACGCATACACTTATTTTCTTTCTAGGCTCTAATTTTGAACCTTAAATCAATTAATTAAAATTTTAAAAATATTCAAAATTCTCGGGTTGTCACAATATCCAAAAAGTCACAACGATCCAATGGTAGGATTAAAATTATAACTCACGCAATAGAGCTTTAAGAACACTGATTTGATTTTCGGACTATAAGTCCCTCGTACCAGTTTCACTCAAACAGTCACCACGAAAAATCCACAAAGAATATTTGGGTGATTCAAATTTTTGCGTTTAGCTTACTTCTAGGGCTTTCTTTTGATATATGGCTCATCTCCTAAATCATTATACACAAAGAGTTATGGATTTTACAAAATCAAGTAATAAACTAATATTCTGAAAATTTCTAAATTTCGTTCTTCATTTCGACAAAATACTGATAAAACACCTCAGTATTAATTCCTTCATTATATCCATATAAAAAGATATATTTCCTTATCATATAAATTAATAATTAATTATTCACAAATAATATTAAATAATCACAATTATGGCAACCAGGTCATTGCCAGGAAAGAGGAGGCTTTCCGATAAGAATTTATCTTTACTGGCGCGCAATTAGGTGACCAAACCTCTCCTTAGACAGAATTTTCTTAGACATTGCCAATAATGCTATCTAACAATATTATTCAAATAATATGAATTATTGACTTGATAATGGAGATACTGTACATTGACAATTATTGAAACAACAATAATATAAAATATCAACGTGGCAATTATTGAATCAATAAAATAAAATATTGAACAGTAATTACTGTAGTAATTATTGAGTAATGCCTTCTTACGTAAGGATCAATAATTCAACAATACTATACAATACCGTGTGCTACTATGTACCCACGCGTATTACTGTATTTTAACCACCGGGTATTCCAATAGTGTTAACGGTAACAACTACGCCGTTATTTATAAAAATTCAAACTTATCGTTTTCTTCATCCGACCGTTTTCCGTTATGGGACCCACAAATGACTACGCCATCGTACGAATATTCTCTGACAACAAGAATATTCCAAGTCCAAACTAATATTCCCAAACAACAATAAATATTTTATAACAACTTGCTTATTTTGTAAAATTTGCACATTTCACCCATAACCAAAGCATTATATCAAATTAACACCTTATTATTCAAAATAATAATTAGAGAAAATTCGATTTTATTTATGAATAAGTTGGGGTCTTACATGACACCCCCAAATCCGGGTACTCCATTTCCACAAGATTTGGTGCTCACTATCCAAAACCATTACATCTAACTACCCATAACAACGGATAAAGACATAATTTAAATAACTTAAACAATAATCTTTCCATTAAAGGGTTGCATCATCTTAAAAACAATCTCAGGTAATCTAACCTTAAATTATTACATAAGTCTGCGGAATACGTCACAAAATAAAATAAGTCTTATAACATAATTCATTTAAATAAATTCTCATAAATCTTCAACACTTGGACATCTTGCCATTTTCTTTGCTCGTAGATGGCTCATCGACTTTCTCAACTTTAACTGCAGTGTTAATTGCAAGAGTGAGCAAAAAATTGCTCACTGATATAAAGAGTGACAATAATAACAACATGATAGTGAACAACGAATGTTGAACAATGGTGAACTTGTTCTACGAATCAAAAATAGAAAACAAGTTCGAAATTTAATATTTGAGGGTCTTAAGACCACGAACTATGTCCCCGGTATTTAGGAATTACTACCCCAACCTTAACAGTCATTTAGACTATACAGACCCTTCTTTACGTACTTACGGGGATCAGCCCTTTGTACCATGTATTGTGCACAAATATCTAAATGTTACACATACAAAATCTCCTATGTTAGGGTTGTTTGTCTCATTTTGGATTTAGAATTTTTGCACTAAAGGAAGTTTAGTTTGGAAC
This sequence comes from Panax notoginseng, assembly GCA_016801055.1. NCBI lineage: Eukaryota > Viridiplantae > Streptophyta > Magnoliopsida > Apiales > Araliaceae > Panax > Panax notoginseng. The sequence goes on along the minus strand of CM029021.1, from coordinate 57,393,385 downwards.
TAGCTTATCAGTGGTTCTAGAATTTTAAAACGCTATTCAATTATAGACCAATTCAATCAATATAAGTTTGCTTGCTAGTTGAAGGTTCAACACAATAGTATAGAATTGAACAAGGTTATTCAAGTCAAAGATCGAATAACAGTAATATACAATTGAGTAGACATGGTATACATGCAAAGTACTATATTCAAAAGAGTTAGGACAATCTCATTTGAATCAATATATTAGAACAATATATACTTTGAATAACAATAACAAGACTTAGGAAAGTGAAATCGCTCGATGTAACGAACTAGATTATAAGAGCTTGTACAATCATACACGAGATAGAATCAATAGGCTTGCTCAACTTTAATGTAAAATTTAGGAATAGAAAGCTTGCTTGACATAAAAGATAACATAGCTATGAAACTTGCATTCATTAATAAAAGAATGAAATTAGGGAACTTGCTTAATAAAAATTTAGGATAAGGAACTTGCACTCATTATAAAGAGAATGAAGTTAGAAAACTTACCTTGTGTGTAAGCTACACAAGTATAATAATGTTCACCAATTACCCTACATATATCATTGAAATCGCACTAACAATTAGTTGTATCAACATTAGCTTTATGGGTTTAACCCACCATTTAAACCATAACCTTGTCTTAATGTCTAACCATGTTGGTTAACCATTTTAGCGAATCTAAAATCTCACTATAAACTAACATAAACTTTATCATTTCTCTCTAACTCTCATAAACATCAATTTTTATTCGTTACATAACTTAATTAAATGATCACTTAAAATCTTCGCACTTTATGTTACACCACATTACAATCTGTTATTGTAGTCCACGTTATGTTTTAATATCATTAACATGCATGCCAAACTAGATTAGGTCCTTATATTATAACCCACAAATAAACAGAACTCACTGCCTAGGCTCAGGGCACGGCGCAACTGCGTTGCCCCAGGCATTGGCACTGACGCAGTTGCACTGGTGTAAAAACGCAGAAGACCAATGGTGCAGCTGCGCCGTTTCTGCCCGTGGTACCGGCGCAGCTGCGCCACACCCAAACAGAAACTGCAGTAGCTCTGTTCTGCACCAACACACCAAACTCAACCCAAATCCACAGAAATTCATAAACCCAATAACTTAAACTTTGTAATAGCGTCTATAAACATGATATTCATCAAACTAACAACACAAACACTACATATACTCAATTTTAAAGATTCAAAACCACAATTTTCCCAATTTATTCACTTTCAACACTTTTAGCAAATTCGATCGCCACGACTTCATTTCTTAACCAATTAACACGATTCAAACTACGTTATTTTCGTTTCTTAACATACTAACACAACCCAACATCAATTTACAGATTATAGCAAGTATTGGACATGAAATTTTGTACTTTCTTAAGCCATATTACATGAACATACACTGTTATTTACTTTCCCTCCAACAAACCAATTTCACGTGTTTGATAATCAAGTATCACTCATATATGATGATTAACAGTTTTTACAAAACTATATGCACACACACACACACACACACACACACACACACATATATATATATATATATATACACACACACACACACACACACACAACAATCCAACGTGATTTCCAAATCATATAGAATAGATACTACCAAAACTAAAAGTTAAAATTAGGAATAGTTTATACCTTGATTTAGCAAACCCTTCTCTTCCTCTTGACAATCTCAGAGAGTTCTCTCAAGCTCTCACCCTCAATTTTCCTCTGTGTTTTCCTCTTTGTATTCTTAGATAGCCTTTAAAAAAAATAAGACGCGAAGATATAAACTGATATGACCATTCACCCACGAACGTCAGGTAAGAACCAAAAAGGCTTGCGTCAGTTAAAAATAAGCCAAAGGCCACAAGGATGCGTTTGCTTTACACAAAATTTTCCCCACCAGTTTATTTTAATAATATTATATTATATAATTTTTATTTGTCACACATGTAACCCATTTAAATAGCTTACACTTATAATTATAATAATTATAATTTTTATTATAATTATACTTATGATTAATAAATAATTATATATCTAATTTAATTAATAAATTAGACTTAAACATTACTTTATTTAATTTACTTATTGTCTTAAATGTTAAACAATTCATTTATTTTAATTATTTCTATTAAATTAAATCTTCAAATAAAAATTACCATTATTAAATTTAAGTAACATTAATTAATTTAGTTACTAAATTATTGCATCACAATTCCATCAATTATTTATTTTTCTCAATAAATAAAATTAATAAAATATTTATGTAATTTAATAAATATTTAAATAAATTACAAAAAATTTCTCGATCGTTACATCCTTCCCTCCTTAAAAGGATTCTGTCCCCAGATTCACAACTCGAAAAATTTATTTGTTACGTTCTTCCCTCCTTAACAGGATTCTGTCCCCAAAATCGTTATACAAGATTAAACAAATAACTGAGGATAATTTCGCATCATAACATCTTCAAGTTCCCACGTAGCTTCTTCAGTATTGTGGTTTCTCCAGATTACCTTAACAGAAGGCATCACTTTATTTCTTAATACTTGCTCTTTTCTGTCGATAATTTGAATAGGGACTTCTTCATATGTTAAGTTTTTCTCAAACTGTAACGGTTCATATTCTATTACATGTTTATAATCAGGCTTATATGGGCTCAATACCGAGACATAAAAAATATTATGAATATGCTCCAACTCTTGAGGTAAAGCTACCTCGTATGCCACTTCATCAACTCGTCGTAGAACTTCGAAAGGTCTTATAAACCTAGGGCTTAATTTTTCCTTTTTACCAATTCAAATTTTCCCCTTCCAGGGAGATACTTTCAAGAAAACATAACTACCAACATCGAATTCCCAATTTTTTTGGTGTTGATTGGCATATTTCGTATGTCTATCTTGTGCAGCTATCAATCTTACTCGAATCACCTTGATGATCTCGACAGTTTGTTGCACCAATTCTGGACCCAATAGTTGACGTTCTCCTACCTCGTCCCAGCATAATAGAGTTCTACATTTCTTGCCGTATAACGCTTCGTAAAGTGGCATGCCAATACTCGCGTGATAGCTATTATTATAAGCAAATTCCACCAATGGTAGATGGTTATCCCAATTTCCTTTGAAATCCATAATAAATGATCTGAGCATATCTTCTAGTGTTTGGATGGTTTTCTCACTCTGTCTGTCGGTTTGAGGACGGTACGCTGTGCTCATTCTCAGCTGTGTTTCCAAACATTCTTATAGTCATTTCTAGAAATTAGATGTGAAACGGGGATCTCTGTTTGATACAATGGACACCGAAACACCGTGTCTTGAAATAATTTCCTTTACGTACAGTTTTGCCAACCGATCTAGGTTAAATCTAATCTTGATTGGCAAAAAGTGTGCCGACTTCGTCAATCGATCGACAATCACCCAGATGACGTCGAAACCTTGCTGAGTCATAGGAAGACCTACCACAAAATCTATTGTGATATGCTCTCACTTCCATTCTGGTATTTCCAATGGTTTCAATGATCTACTTGGCTTTTGGTGTTCAGCTTTAACTTTCTAACACGTTAAGCATTTTGCCATACACTCAGCCACATCTTTTTATCATATTCGGCCATCAAAAATGATGTTTAAGATTCTGGTACATTTTTGTACCCCTAGGGTGAATTGAATATCTTGAGTTGTGAGCTTCACTCAGAATTTCCTCTTTAACTTCTGGTACTGGCGGAACCCAAATTCTCCCTTCGAATCAAAGTAACCCTTCCGAATCAATTTTGAATTTGTTTTCCTCACCTTCAGATACTTTCTATTTTATCTTTTCACAGTCTTTATCCTAAAGTTGTGCATTCTTCACCTTATCAACCAACGTTGAACCGTTTCCCATCTGGAACAATTTTTCGTCGAATTCTGTCGGATATTTAATTTCCAATTCCATCTTAGCCATTTCTGACACCAGCTTCTCCTGAGCAGTCAACATCATTAACTTCTCCCGTCCCTTCCTACTTAAAGCATCAACAACAACATTCACCTTTTCGGGATGATAGAAAATTTCACAGTCATAACCTTTAATTAACTCCAACCATCTTCTCTGTCTCATATTCAAATCTCTCTGTGTAAAGATATACTTCAGACTTTTATGATCGGTATATATCTTACACCTCTCTCCATAAAGATAATGTCTCTAAATCTTCAGGGCAAACACCACCGCAGCCAACTCTAAGTCATGAGTCGGATATCCTTTCTCATAGTCTTTTAATTGACATGATGCATACGCAATAACTCTGCCGTTCTGCATAAGCACACAGCCCAGTCCTTTATGTGATGAGTAACTATACTCCACAAAATTCCCTGTATTATCAGGTAATAACAACACAGGTGCTAAACTCAACCTCTTCTTTAATTCTTAAAAACTTTCCTCACACTTCTCTGTCCAAACAAACTTAACCGCCTTCCTAGTTAAATTTGTCAACGGAGTTGCGATTTTGGAAAAGTCTTGTATAAAACGCCTGCAGTAACCTGCCAATCCTAAGAAACTCCTTACTTCTGACAGTGTCTTCAGCTGATCCCAGTTTATTACAGCTTCAACCTTTGATGGATCTACCGAAATTCTGTCCTTGTCTATAACGTGCCCGAGAAACTATACACGTTCCAACCAAAACTTGTATTTTGAGAATTTTGCGTATAACTTTTCTTTTCTCAATGTCTCTAACGTCACTCTTAAGTGTTCAACATATTCCTCCTTGGTTTTGGAATATACCAAAATATCATCGATAAACACCACCACAAATTTGTCTAAGAATGGTTTAAACACCATGTTCATCAAATCCATGAACACTGCAGGTGCATTGGTTAAACCAAAAGACATAACCAAAAACTCGTAATGACTATATTGAGTTCTGAACGCTATTTTTGGTACATCTTCCGGCCTCACCTTCAACTGATGATAACCACTTCTCAAGTCTATCTTCGAGAAATATTTTGCCCCCTTTAATTGATCGAACAGGTAATCGATTCTAGGTAATGGATACTTTTTTTTAATCGTGACCTTAATCAATTCTCGATAATCAATGCAGAGCCGCATCGATCCATCTTTCTTCTTAACAAACAACACCGGTGCTCCCCATGGCGACACACTCAGCTGAATATACTTCTTGTCGAGTAACTCTTGCAATTGCACCATCAACTCTTTCATCTCTACCGGCGCCATTCTGTATGGGGCTTTAGATATCGGGGCTGTTCCTGTTAATAAGTTAAAATCGAACTCGATTTGTCGATCTGACGGAAGACCCGGTAAATCGTCTGGAAATATGTCTGCAAAATCTCTTATGATCGGTATCTCTTCTAACTTCGCACTCTTCTTCTGTGTATTGACTATGTAGGCTAAGTATCCTACATATCTTTGTCTCAACAACCTCTTGGCTTGCATCACTGTCAGATAACTTGCTTGTCGAGGTGACTTGCTGCCACAGAAAACAACCTTTGACGGAGTCATAAGGTTAAGGCATTTTTTTTGGCAATCAATTACTGCTCCGTGATTGAATAACCAAACCATTTCCAGTATAACATCAAACTCACCAAATTTAATTGGTATCAAATCTACCATCATCTCGTGATCCTTTATAACCACTCTACAATTCCTATATATAAATCTAACAGGAATCACTTCCCTATTCGCAATCTCTATGCTCAAAGGACAATCTAATTCTTCTTGAGGCAGATCTAAGTTCTGAGCAAACTCATCGGATCGATATAAATGAACAAGTAGCACCCGAATCAAACAACACATAAGCATTAATACCATTATTCGGAATGATACCTGACACCACATCCTTAGACTGTACATCATCCTGCACGGTCATATTAAAAGTCCCCGCAGTAGGTCAGCTTGACTGTGCTGGTCCAGTGATAGTCAATGCACCACCACCATTGTTGTTTCCTTTTCCACCACTTGCACTTTCCGCTGGCTTCTTAGGGCAATCACGAGCCATGTGATCCTTCGAACCGTAGGTAAAACATGCTCCTTTCTTTGGACTAAAATAGTTCGGTGCAATGTGTCCCTCCTGACCACAGTTAAAACACACCCGCTTTCCCTTCAAAAACACCCCAGTGTGGTTCTTCCCGCATGTCGCACAAGCTTTAAACTTTTTCTTCTATAGACCTCCTTGCTGTCCTCCTGCAGTCTAATTCTCGCTCCACTTCCTCTTCTGACTGTTACTGTAAGACCCCGACTTTTATAAAATAAAAGTTTAATTTAATTTATGATTATTATTCTAAAATTGTAAAATATTAAATTGATAATTGATCAAATAAACATTTAATCGGATAAATGAGCTAATAAAAGAGGAGAGTGAATTAATGAAATGCTGATAATTGAGAAGGAGGAAATAATGGGGGAACATGTGGGGAAGGGGAAAAGAAAATAAGGGAAGAAAAAGAGGAGGAAAATAAAAGGGTAGCTCACGGGAAGAATAAGATGGGAGAGACAAAATCATGTGGGAAGAAAAAAAAAGAAGGAAGAAAAGGAGGGAAGAAGAAAGAAAAAGAGGGAAAGGAAGAAAGAGAAAGGAAAAGAAAGAGAATGAATATACTCCCTCCCACCTCCATTCTTCCTATACGCAAATCTTCAGCAAAATAGAATAGAGAAGAGAGCGAGAGAGAGAAAAGAGAAAGAAGAAGAGAAGGAAGAGGAAGATGAAGAAGAAAGAAGAAATGAAGAGGAAACTAAAAGAAAAGGTAAGTTTAAAAATCTTTGATTTATTCTTAAATTTAAGTTTTTATGGATTTTATGTAAAGAATACATATTTATGTATGTATTGAATGATTTAAACTTGCATAAATATGAATCGAATGAGAGAAATCTAGAAATCAAAAGAAGAACAAAATATGGAGATTTTTAGAAAAATTAGTTTACTACTTGATTTTGTAAAATCCATAACTCTTTGTGTATAATGAGTTAGGAGATGAGCCATATATCAAAAGAAAGCCCTGGAAGTAAGCTAAACGCGGAAATTTGAATCACCCAAAAATTCTTTGTGGGTTTTTCGTGGGGACTGTTTGAGTGAAACTGGTGCGAAGGACTCATAGTCCGAAAAATCAGTGTTCTTAAGCTCTATTGCTTGAGTTACAATTTATAATCCGACCGTTGGATCGTTGTAATTTTCGGATATGTTATACATATATAAGTTGAGTATATGTCCACAAATTTTGAACCGTTAAAGATTAACGTATGATTTGTTATGAATTTAAGGAGGTGACTGATCCAAAAATTTTTGTAACAGAATTTTCGGTAAGCCTTTCTCTCTATGTTAGAGTCAGAATTTGGAAAAAAAACTTTCTTCTATAAAGTTGTAGAAAATTAAATTGTACATGGAAAGTACATAAGATCTGTATTTTTCTGATAAAAGTGCTAATTATTCTGAATTATTAAAATTTCTGAATATTGTAGTTTATAATTAATTTATCAAGAAAATTATTTGGGTTAGAATATTTTTACAGAATGCTTATTATATCATCTTAGAATTTTTGTAAAATTTTGTTGAATTTTTGAAAAGCAGAAGTAATTATTGTATTTTTAAACTATTTATAGTTAGTTTGAAAATAGGAGAAATTCATAGAATATTCTATGAATGATGAAAAATTATGAAAGTTGGTGAAAAATCTTATAATATTATTTTATAATTTTTGGATAGTTTTGGAAAATTATTGAATAACAGAAATATTTATTGTATTTTTAAGCTATTTATGGTTAGTTTAAAAATAGAGGAAATTCATAGAAAATTCTATGAATGGTGAAAAATTATGAATTTTGCTGAAAAGTATTATAATAATATAAGATTAATATTGATGATGTTTTAATGATATAAAAGTGTGTAAAGTTAGTATTTCTATTTTGAAGCTATTAAATGATAGTTTTTATAAATAGAAATAATTATAGAAAATTGTTGGATAATCTGAAAAATGTAAAAATTATTTGGAAAGTTCAGAATACTATTTTAAATATTTTAGAAGTGTTAATAAGCTCATGAGATGTCGGGATGTCAACGCACAAGTAACGAATGAGTTATGATAAAATAAAAACAAAAATAATATTTTTGTTAAAGTAAAAATGGTGATAATATCATAATAGTGGATTGTCATATATGAGGTTTTAGATTTCTCAAGTTTTATTATTCACTTCTAAAGTTTTGGAATATGAATAATGATTTTATGCGATAAATAATGACAACTTGAATGAATAATGAATTATTAGTTGGTTTATATGTTATTTGAGATAAATATGATTTGAGGTTGATCCCTACTTTTAATAGAATTTAAATTATTTATAGCAAGGTATTGATTTGATTCTTACGTAAGAAGTCACTCAGTATTTTATTCAATAATTGTCACAGTAGTTTTTGCACAGTGATTTATATTATTGATTCTTAATTACATAAGAAGTCACTCAGTCTTTCATTCAATAATTGTCACAGTAGTTATTGCACAGTGACTCATATTATTTGATATGATATAATTAAACTAGTTGACAGTATTGTGAGTCTTTGTTAATAATTGTGAATAATTATTGAAAGATTAAAAATGCGTAAATAATTAATGAATAAAGGTGTTGATTAAAGTTAAGCACATGTTTGTTCAATTATTTTCTTTTTACAAAAGTAAGTTTGGCAGGACTTGCCGACACTCTACTTTTTCTAAAGTAGTATGGACCACAACTCTATTATTGAACAAATTTTATTAAAACGTGTACAAGTTAGTTTAATTTTCTCTATGAGACCATAAATTTCACTACCATTATTATATACCTCATTTAGATATTTTGTCAAAGCGGGTGTGCTAGTTGTTTACTAAATTTTTAGTATAAATAGGTTGCTCGGTTGAGTAACTAAACACACACCATCACTATGCTAAAAATATAGAATTCTTTTACTACAATATTGTGAGTAATTATATTGAGTGTAATGTTACTCCAAGTGTAGATAAGGAATGCAAGTATTGTTTAAGTTGATCAATTTCACAGAAAGCAGAATCAAGTCACATGCTAAGGTAAGGGACATCATTATTATGGTAAGAGGGTATCATTTTTATGTTAAAAAGAATATCATTTTCTTTCATACTCCATATTATGGTAAGATATTATTATTCGTTTATTCAGTTTATCTTTAAATGGTGAAAAGTCCTGAAAGGATTAGAATATCCTTAATAGTTTGTGCTTCATCTATTATTATGTTATCAATTCGGACTCTGGATAATTAAGTTAAAAATCACTAAGATCTAAGTTATCTTATTATTCTGATTATTCATGTTTATTCATTATATATATCATTGTCATGATTCTCATGCTTATATTGTATTGAAAGTCATCTTTGGCCTGTAGTGCATAGATGGACTTGGTATGATTATGACCAGGGATTATTCGGTATAATCATGACAGTAATGTTACAAATAATGTGGTAAAAGTCATCTTTGGCCCGTAATGCATAGATGGACTTGGTATTGATTATTACCAGGGATTATTCAGTATAATCATGACCGTAATGCTTCAAATGATGTGGTAAAAATTCTCTTTGGCTTATGTGCAAAGATGGACAATTGATTGGCGTGATTATGACCAGGGATTATTCGGTATAATCATAACCATTGGTGAAGACACGAATATCCTTGGCCCGTAGTGCATGGATAATTCGTGGTCGTGATACTATTGAGCTGAGTCTTAGCGTTGTTGATTTTACAGTTGTATGTCTTAGGCTTGTATTACAAAGATGGATTGTTGATTTATCTGATTATAAATATGAATTGTGATTTAATTATAATCTGTGGTGGTTCAGGTGAAGACAGGTGATGAGAGTTCTCTTTGTCTTGGGTATAACAAAGAACTGTTGATAAGTATTACATGAATAAAATATTAATGATAGACTTTTAATCTAGAGGGGATAATAGACATTATGTTCTACTTGAATCTTCTAATGGATTGTTGATTCCGTTGATATTATGGTTGAAAACTTTTATCTTCTACCATATGTTCTAAATATCTGAATTGTTTTGATAATTTAATTATCTTAAGTCATGATATTCTTTATTGGGCTATTTGTGCTCACCCTTTTACTTCACCACCCCTTTCAGGTAATAAAAGTGTAGCTGGGACTAACAGAGAGAACATGGGTATAAAGTGGTGATACGAATTAGTCACATGCCTAATCAAATTATGAAACGGTGTGGAATAATAATTGTACTGAGAACTTAAAATGTGTGTGATATATTTTATACATCATTTAATATTTAATTTTGGTGAACAATAATAGGGTGAAGCGAACTCGAATTGGAAGCGTCAAAAATGCATTCCATTAGAATGAGGAGAACAAAAATCTTCTCGTGTTCCTTTGGGGGCTTGAAATATTTGCTGCTGTACTTTATATGGCATTGTAATAATTTGAGTATGAATATTGTCGTATTATATACGTTACAATATTTTTATTGAAACTCACAGTATATGTGTTGTCGTATTTTGCACGACAGTTGTATAAATGGAGTTGTCAGTAGTGTATTTCCTGGTGACCCAAGATGGGTGATGTATTCCTATTTTGGGGGTGTCACAGTTACTTCCAACATTACTTCCACCAGCCTTATTTTCATTTTCATTCTTCCTCTTCTTCTGTTCTTGATTGTAATTGGTCAAGGCATCGCTTCCACCTTCCGTGATAATTGCCTTTTTCAATACAACCACAAATGTATTTAACTGGAACATTGAAACCTTGCTATAAAGCCAGGGCTTCAATCCTTGTTCGAACCTTCTCGCCTTATGCTCGTCAGTATTGACTTGATAAGTGGCAAACCTTGTCAACTCGTTAAACTTTGCAGCATATTCTAGCACCGTCATGGTTCCTTATTTCAGCTCCAAAAATTGCACCTCCAACTGATTTCGAGAACTCGCTGGAAAGTACATTTCAAAAAATATCTCCTTAAATCTATCCCACGCTATCACTCCTTATCCCCCACGAACCTTATTTGCCTGCCACCAGTAGCTAGCTTCAGACTTCAGCATGAACGTTGCGAATGCAGTCTTTTGATCTTCGTTAACTCTAGCAACATCAAACACCTTCTCCATTTCCATGATCCAGGTTTGGGCTTCAACTGGATTCATAAACCCTTGAAACTCTGGCGGTCCAACCGCTTTGAATTCCTTAAAGGTCATGACTTGAGCTTGCGGTTGATTCGCAAGTGCTCCTGTCAACAGAGTTACCAACTGCTGAATCGGGTTAGCGTTGGCCTCGTTATTATTGTTAGTAGACCCCTCAGGAGGTGGTTGTTGTTTTGGTTGTCTTCTTCTAGGAGGCATTTTCTGTTAAGATATACGCTTATTAGTTCATTACTCAACTTCTTGAGTATTTGAAGTTTAACTTAAACATTCTAAGGTTAAAGCTATAACACATAACATTTCAAATAAACTTTGATATTTTATTCATCCATAACGTTTTAAAACATAATAAAGATAGCATATCTGCTATCAACATCCACTTTCCTGAACAAGACAAGTTTCAGGATTACATACTCATACTACCCCTTTATTTATCTCAAAATAAGGGATTTACAGTTTATTCATTCATATACTTAACCACATATCACTATTATTCTTATTCTTTCTATCTGGGCATATTAAGACGTCGAGAAGCTTCTCTACGCTCTTCCTCCATAATATGATATGACGTCCACGATCCATCACGAACCACGTCGAGTCTTCAAATTGAGGTGGGTAATAAAAGACTCGATCATGGGCCCTATCAAATGAAGAATTAAAGGCATAATCCATCTCATTCATCTTGGCCTTCTTCACTTGAACTTTAGCCTCAACACGGTCTGCACGTTGAGTCGCCTTCATCCAAGCGTCCTCTGCTCTTGCACGCTTAGCTGATTCATCTTTCAAGTCATCTTTTAACTTCTCCACATCAGTCTTCATCTTGTCGTTCACTAACAACAGATATTCATGCTGACCCTTAGTATGAACTAGGTCCCACTCCGTGTTTCCAAGTCTTGAGTCGAGTTCTTGAATCTCTGCATCCTTTTGCTCTATAGTAGCGTGATACATCTCAACCAACTCCTTAAGCTCCTCAACCTTGTCCTGTAATTCTATGTTACGGTCGTTGTAACGACCGAGAAATCCGAACTTATTGTAAAATAATTTTATTTAAATAAATAATGAATAAAATTATATTATATGTTATTATTATGTGATAGTAAGATGAAGGTTGTTCTATAACCTAAGTGTTTCGAAAAGTCATAGTATTCTGGCTATGTGAAGGAATTAAAGTGTTTGAATTTCCAAGACTAAAATAAAAGCTTTCCGAGAAATTTTTCAAAAAATACTATTCACTGATTTCTGCTCGGGAATTATTTTTGAACTTCCGAGAAATACGTAATGATAGAATAATAAGGGAAGATGGATTATGTAATAATAATTCAAGTATGGCTAATGCAATTTTTCGCATGCGTACTAAATTTGATAATGTTAAGGAACGTAATGATTAGAATAATATAATAACGAGTATTGTACGAGGTAATGAATACGAGTATGATATGATGTATTATACGAGTATATATGAAAGTTAGTATAACGTGTAGAACGAAAGATTATACGAACTAGTATACGTAGTGGATACGAGGATTTTACGTTAAACGTTTAAATCCTATTGCATCGGATTTGTAAGATTTGTGTAGGAATGTTGCAAGCCCAATTGGAAAGATGTTAAAGCCCAAACTAAAAAATTGGATCTGTGGGTCAAACCAACGACTCAACGTGTAAGAAAACCCATGGGGCAACCCATGTGGGCCTCATAGGTGAGTCATAGTTGACCAAGGGTGGAGAGCAAGCAAGAGATAAGAGTTGTGTGGAGCAAGTTATGAATAGTAAGGAGGTGATTAAGGAGGTGGATGGCCTAAGTTACCAAATTGCCCTCACCTAGCAATTCATATAAATAGAAAGCTTTGGATTTTCATTTGCCTTATTCATTATTTCACCAACAACTTAGAGCTTATACATTTGAGAGAGAAAAGTAAGAAAAAGCTAGGGCTTTCATAAGTCAAGAAGAAGAACCAAGTTGAACTTCAAGGGTAAGAATCTTAGATTATTAATCTTCCATCTCTTCAATTATAGTTTGATATAGAACTGTGGATTTGTGGAGCATGTATGATAAGAAGTGATAAAATGGCTAATCAATGGACTTAAACATTAATAAGCCATGTTCAAGTAATTCATACTTATTTAAGTATTGAACTACTAAAGAACTTATAAGAATTTTTCATGTAAATGAGTTAATGAAATATGTTTGGTTAGGTTGTTAGATATATGGAATGAATCTATTTTGAACAATGTAAGAATCTCAAGTAACGAAGTTATGGCAAAATTTACAAGATTAGACGATAATTGTCGAAATTGTTAAAATCTTGGAATGCAAGTCAAGAGTCACCATTGAGCTCGAAAACATTGGTTTTCGATGGAGATTAGTCTCAATTGGCATTCTAGAGTTGCAAACTCAAAAATGACCAAATTCCAACTTAGAACGAAGAAATGAGCTTTGAACATTCACGAACGTTTAACGTTTTCGTAATAATGAACTAATTGGTGAATTTTTAGTTAAAAGATTCAAAAATGAAATATTTTCTAATGAAATCATAGAACATGTGATTTGTGAGCTAATGACTTTTGAATGAGCCAATTCGGACTTATAACAAATAAATGATGAGGCCAAAAAGTTCACACAAGAAAAAGTCTGTCAAAATTTTCTGAACCTCAGGGTCGGCGCTGCAGCGCGGCCCAAGAAGGGGAAGCCAGTGCCGCAACGCCAGGCCAGAACCCCCGCCACTATAAAGTGGCACCGCAGCGCGGCTTTAGTGTAGCAGTTTGGCGCCGTAGCACCATGGTCAAGCCATACACACTGATGAGTGGCACCGCAGAGCGACACATAGAGAAGAGATTGGCGCCGCAGCGCCAAGACCATGGCATACCTACTGAAGACTCGCGCCGCAGCGCGAGCTCTATATAGAAAGCTGGCGCCGCAACGCCAACACTAGGAAAGACCCAGAAAAGAATGTTCATGTATGTAAAGTAAATGGAAGCTAGTTAACTATGAATTGTATTCCTAGTTAACATGAAATGACATCCTTAAAGATGATTATGACCTTAAGAATGATGTCTAAAGGTTGGCAAATGATTACGTAAATGTAAGAACAATGTAATACGATAAACTGTAACGAATGATAAATAATATAAAACATGATTAGATTGAAAAGAAGGGTGAGATATATTAGTGACCTTACTTGATTATATGCGACCTAATGTGGTATGTTATGTGATCATGTATTTTAGAATCCTTAAAGACACAAAGGGAATTTGTATTAACTGTAGAAGACGCTAAAGGCAAGTGTTCTAACCCTTGTATAAGTTCATTCTGGACAAGCTTTGTAATTCATGTACCGTACGCATGAATTGATGTATGATGAAGTTGAAGTCAATTCCTTCAGCTAGACTTCAGATGTTTTATGAATTTCTTATAATCTATCGAACTATTGTCAATGTTGTCAAAGTTTGCCAAACTATTTTGGTATGGTTTCAAAGAAAGACTGAGTATGCATAAACAAATGTTTTGTCGTCAAACGACAGGCAGTGAGGTTGCCAAACCCTAAATGTACATACATTTTAAGAAAGTAGTGTTGTACAACATAGAGTACTACAGGTTGATCACCTAGACATGCTCGTAAGATATGTCGGACTTACGGACTTGGTGCCGGGTTGTCCTTTTTAAATAAAGAATGAAATGCTCAAAGTCTTGGACCGAAATTTATGTTTAATGAATGTTATTCATTGTGAAACGTTTTAAAGAAAAGAGAAGTGTTATTTTGAATTATCGATAGTACTTCATAACTATTATTTCAGTTATAGAAGATATATGATTTATATGATTCAAGCTTGTTGTTTAAATGAAATTGTCATACTTGCTGAGCTAGTTATGCTCATTCTTGCTTGAATCATATGAATGCAGCTAAGACCGAACGAACGAAAGGATCCGAAAAAGATAAAGGGAAGGCTAAGGCGAACCAATAGGTTGCCTTTGTAATAGTATAGGTTGAATGTTGTTATTATTTGATATTATTACAAAGAACTATGTAATGGTTATAAAGAACCTGGGAATGAGAATATTATTTTGGAATATATATAAGACATATTCATTCTTTTGAGGCATTTCAAATTAAATGTATGTGTGAAATGTATCACCTTGTATCACCATCTTTCGGGTTAGAAGATACCCAGATTTGGGAGCGTCAAGCATTAGGTTATAAAACTTAAGGGGGGAAAAGAACCTTAAGTCATAACCTTAAGAAAAATTAAAGAAGTAAAATATGAAGTTAACCCTAAAAATGCATTAAATATGATATGTGTTTTATTATTCTACTGACGTGTACTAATCAAACTAAATTATTTTGTTGTAGATGCCAGAAGAAAATGAAATGTATAGGGATATACATGTAGTAAGTGAGGAATCGGTGAACCAAATAGAGATTTTACCGAACCCTATAGCAGAAGAGCCGGAAGTGGATGTGATCTAGTTAGGAGACTCGAAAGACTTAGACCTCATGGTCATGTTTGATGGCAGGTCGAAGGAGTAGGTAGAGGCGGTGTCCTTTAACATCATAGCACCTGTAGAAGAGACGACTCCAAGGGAGACAATGAAAACCGTGTTTATGGCCTTGTTGGATATAAATACCCAGCTGGGGAAAAGGTTAGAGAGTTGAAGGAGGAGGTCAAGGAAATTCTGGATGATAAAAAGAGTATGGAGTCATTGTGGGAGGAGTCAAAAGACCTTTGAGCTCAGGCAGGAGCTAAAGGTCAAGAAGTAAAAGATTGGGAGGATGTCCTATATACATAGGAGTTCTCATGCGAATTTCCAGCAGCAAGTGGCTGGGTATCCGATAGAGGCAGGGCAGACTCGGCATATGATAAGTGGGTTTTATACCTACTTATTGGATATAAATTCACACGAACTATGCCTATCTCAAGTACATTTTAGTGTGTTTTTAGTTGCATTTCGTAATATTTTGCATTACATGTATTGAGATCTCCTTTGGTGTGAAAGTGCATGTTATGGCATAACTTGGCGATGGTAGAGGGCATGTGATCAATGAAGGCACAACATGAGGATCGAGTGGAGCAAAGAAACCAAGCATTGGTGGATAAAAGACTGAGCAGTAGGACAAAGCAGTAGCAGCAGCAGAATACAGAATCATAACTGCAGAAGCCGCGCGGCTATATAGGAACAAATTTGCGCGCCCGCGCGATCACCTGGATTTGACAGATTTTGAAGGCGCGCGCCAGCGCGATGATTACAAAGGGGAAGCGCACGCCCATGCTCGACATCTGAGGCTGCTGATCTGTTTTATTTTAATTTTCAAATTAAAAGAGTTGTAGTTGGTTAAAATAATTCTGGTTGGGACTAGACGTATTATTCAGTTAGTTTTTACGTGTTTTTCATATTGGAACTAGGGTTTTACGCTTTGGGAGAGTTCCAACGTAGAACTAAGCCAAAACTTCATATTTTCTACTTCTTCTTTGGATTTTCAATCATTGTGGAAGACTACTATTTCTTTGCTGGATTTTAATGCGAAATTGAACGTTACTATTAGATTGTAATCAGAAATTGGGTTTGATTGATTCAACCCTTTCTCTTTCAATTGTTTGTTTATTCTCCATATTTTGCTTTGATCCCATGATGGCTTTTGGTTCAATCATGAACTAAACTCCATTATGGGATTCTAACGGATTTTAATATGTAGTTTAAGTGTATACTTGATTGATGGACTGTTTTGCATATCATAAGGAATTTATATCATGGTTGGTTTGCATGCATGAATGATTGATCACCATTCGTTTTAGTTACTTGTATGGAATTGAAAAATAACATGCGAGTATAGATTGTAATCATGATAACATGTGTATATGGGGCTGTTTTGCCTAGCTTTGTATTTCGTGAATCAGATAGATATATATTGTTTCACCGCATGAGTTAAATAGGGGTTTATGCTTAAATTCAATATTATTGCAATTTCACATAGACATATAGTGAATTTGGTTTTATTGACGATTACATGGTGTCTATTGCATGTAGATGTTATGTAAGTGGGTCATAATACATTGAAAAATGGTTATGTCTACATTAGTACACTTGGCTACTTTCCGTTGATATGTGAACAATCTTGCATGATGGTGGTAATTAGATGAATTATTAAATGAAGTTAGGATCCCATTATTTATAGATTTGATTTATTCCATTATTATTCTTAGTCTAGTTGTTATTTGATTCTAAATTAATTTTCAATTACAATCATAATTATTAGTTTAAGCATAAAAAAATAGTGATAGAATTGATGTATAATATTTTGATTTAGCAACTCTCTCCGTGGATCGATACTCGACTTAGTCTGTATTGCTTGTTGACACATGTATGCTTGCATGAGTTAGAGCTCTTTTTTAAGAAATTAAAAAGAGGCAACAAGTTTTTGGCGCCATTGTCGGGGAAAGGCGTTTAAATTTTTATTATTATCATTAGTTTTAAGCTATATTGTATGACGTAGACAAATCTAATCTTATCTCATTTCTATTTTTTGTTTTTGTTTTTGTTTTTGTTTCAAGAACTTGTATAAATTTTTATGCGCACGCGGTCATCCAATCCCAACTTAACACCTGCTCAGGACAACATAAACGGGAGAGGTTGGAAAGCGAGTGTTCGTAGAAATTTACAAGCACAGTTAGAGGGGTACTACATCTAATATGGCAGCCGAGGAACAAAGAGTAGAGCAAAGAGAAGATCACTGAGCTCTAAGAGATTATTCCACGCCGAACATTAATGGACTACAGTCAAGCATAGTCAGACCGGTGATAGTAGCAAATACTTTCGAGATTAAACTAGGCACAATTCAGATGGTGCAAAATTCGGTACAGTTTGGGGGTACTGCTACGGATGATCCGAATGAACACCTATTGAGTTTTATTGAGATATGTGACACATTCAGATACAACGGGGTGACGGAGGATGCTATTAGGCTGAGGCTGTTTCCATTCTCTCTGAGGGATAAAGCAAGGAGTTGGCTTCATTCTTTGCCTTCTAGATCAATTACTACATGGGAGGACTTAGCACAGAAGTTCTTAGCCAAAATTTTCCCAATGTCTAAGATTGCGAAACTGAGGACAACTATATCTCAGTTTGAGCAACAACAGGGTGAATCCCTATATGAGGATTGGGAGAGATACAAAGAGATGCTACGGAAGTGTCCGCACCATGGTATGCCAGACTGGATGGTGATCAACACGTTTTATAATGGATTCGGATGGCAGTCTAGGCCAATTGTAAATACAGCTACAGGAGGAGCATTATGGGCAAAGAGTTATGAGGAGGCCTATAACCTCATCGAAACAATGGCAGCAAATGATTTTCAGAACCCTACATTTCGGATGCCACAGCCCAAGGTTGCAGGTTTGTTGGAAGTGGATGTTATTACTCAGTTGTCGGCACAGATGGCAGCTATGGCGAAGAAAATAGATTCAATAGCCGAGAGTAAAGCGAAAACATTTGCCTTTGTATGTGAGATCTGCGCAGGATCACACTCTACGGATCAATGTGCTATCAGCTCGGAGTCGGTACAGTATGTGAGAAATTACAGGAAAGACCAAGGACAATTTCAGAACACATACAACCCCAACAACCGTAATCATCCAAACTTCAGTTGGTTAAATAATCAAGGAAATTAGCAGAATCAGTATCAGCCAAATAATCAGTTTCAGTCACAGCCAGCGCAACCACAGTTTACACCAAGACCACCTTTTCCACCAGGATTTTCTCAACAACAACAACATCACACTCCAGCTGCACCTCAGCAAGAAAAGAAATCAGAAATAGAGGAGATGATGATGAAGTACATGGCAAATACAGAGGTTATGATCAAAAGCCAAGCAGTGGCTATTAAAAATCTAGAAACTTAGATGGGGCAAATGGTGAGTATGCTTAACAATAGGCCCCAGGGTTCATTGCTAAGTAATACGGAAGCAAATCCATGAAGGGACGGGAAGGAACAGTGTCAAGCGATTACATTAAGGTCTGGGAAAAATATTGCAGGAACTGAGCATCGCGCGCCCGCGCCTAAATTACAAGTGGATGTCGCACGGCCGCGCGAGGAGAAAACTGTGACTGCTGAGAACGAAAATTTGGAAAATTCTAAAGTACAACATGAA
This sequence comes from Panax notoginseng, assembly GCA_016801055.1. Classification (NCBI taxonomy): domain Eukaryota; kingdom Viridiplantae; phylum Streptophyta; class Magnoliopsida; order Apiales; family Araliaceae; genus Panax; species Panax notoginseng. The sequence continues at coordinate 57,374,096 of CM029021.1, read as the reverse complement.
GAGAAAGATAAAATAGGTTCAGTTGAGAAGCCTAGAAGTTCAGTACCAATAGTTCACCCTCCGATTCCGTATCCGCAGAGATTGAATAAGCAGAGGGAATATAAGCAATTCAACAAATTTTTGGAGGTCTTTAAGAAGCTGCAAATCAACATACCTTTCGCTGAGGCATTGGATTAGATGCCAAGTTATGCAAAATTCATGAAGGGTATATTGTCAAGGAAGAGGAGATTAGACGAGTCTGAGACAGTAGCCTTTATAGAGGAATGCAATACAGTACTTCAGCATAAACTACCTATAAAGCTGAAAAATCAGGGCAGTTTCAAAATTCCATGCACGATCGGAAAGATGAACTTCGATAAATGTCTATGTGATCTTGGAGCAAGTATCAATCTGATGCCCTTGTCAGTGTTTAATCAGTTGGGATTGCCAGCTCCAAGGCCGACAAATATTTCTTTGCAGCTAGCTGACAGATCCGTAACGTATCCACGGGGAATAGTTGAGGATGTACTGGTGAAAGTGGACAAATTTATCTTTTCGGCTGACTTCATTATTCTGGATTACGAGGAAGATAAAAAGTATACCAATCATACTGGGAAGACCATTCTTAGCCACAGGAAGGACTTTGATAGATGTGCAGAAAGGGGAACTCACGATGTGTGTACATGATCAGGAGGTCACTTTTAATGTCTTCAAAGAAATGAAGTTCCCAACAGATGAAGAAGAATGTTTCAGAGTTGATTTGGTGGACCGTGTATTAAATGATGAAGTTGGGGGTCTGGTGGAGTATGAACCATTGAGGAGTGTTATTACTGAAAATTCAGAATTGAAGGATGAGGAATTCGCCGAACTTGTGCAATATCTGGATACCACTCCACAAATCATAAAATTTAGAACACCTGTCGAGCCATTGACAAAAACTGGAGAGACATCGGGTAAAATTAAATCCATCTCTTGAGACACCTCCAGAACTTGAATTAAAACCACTTCCAGATCATCTCAGGTACGCATTTTTAAATAAAGATTCAAAGTTACCTGTGATTATTTCTGCTGCACTAACATCTTTTCAGGAAGATAAACTACTACGAGTGCTTAAAGAATTCAAATAAACTATTGGATGGACTATAGCAGATATTAAAGGGATCAGCCCTTCGTTTTGCATGCATAAGATCTTGTTAGAAGATGATAGTAAGCCGTCGGTGGAATAGCAAAGAAGGCTTAATCCGATAATGAAAGAAGTGGTCAAGAAAGAGGTACTGAAATGGCTGGATGTAATCATAATCTATCCGATTTCAGACAACTCATGGGTGAGCCCAGTGCAGTGTGTACCGAAGAAGGGTGGTATGGCCATTGTTACTAATGAGAATAATGAATTAATTCCAATAGGAACAGTGACGGGATGGAGAGTCTGCATGGATTACCGCAGGCTCGACAAAGCTATAAGGAAAGACCATTTTCCACTACCATTCATTGATCAGATGTTGGACAGATTAGCATGTCATGAGTATTATTGCCTTCTGGATGGTTATTCAGGCTATAATTAGATTATGATAGCTCCAGAAGACCAGGAAAAAACTACCTTCACATGTCCATACGACACTTTTGCTTTCAGGAGGATGTCTTTCGGGTTGTGTAATGCTTCAGCCACCTTTCAGAGATGCATGATGGCTATATTTTTAGACATAGTGGAACAGAACGTGGAGGTATTTATGGATGATTTCTCAGTCTTCGGGGATTCGTTTGATTTATGCCTTAAAAATTTGGTAATGGTTTTGAAGAGGTGTGTTGAGACGAATTTAGTACTGAACTGGGAGAAGTGCCACTTCATGGTACAAGAAGGAATCATGTAAAAAGTGTTTGCAGTTTTCTGGGACATGCAGGTTTCTACCGCAGATTCATCAAGGACTTCTCCAAGATAACTAAAACACTATGCAGTTTATTGGAGAAGGATGCACAGTTTAACTTTGATGAGGCTTGCATGTCGGCATTTGAACACTTAAAGAGGAAACTAACTTCAGCACCAGTAATTACTGCACTGGATTGGGATTTGCCATTTGAGCTAATGTGTGATGCCAGTGATTACGCCGTAGGGATTGTTTTGGGGCAGAGGAAAGAGAAGATGTTTCATGTGATATATTATGCCAACAAGACCCTTACAGATGTACAGTTGAACTACACCACCACAGAGACAGAGTTATTGGCAATGGTGTACGCCTTTGATAAATTTTGAGCATATCTAATTGGCACAAAGGTGATAGTGTATACGGATCACGCAGCAATTCGTCATTTAGTTGTAAAGAAGGATGCAAAGCCCCGGTTGATCAAATAGATTTTACTACTGTAGGAAATTGATTTGGAGATCAAGGACAGAAAGGGCACTGAAAACCAAGTGGCAGACCACTTATCTAGACTCGAGAATCCGAAAAGGGAGGCAAACGACAAGATTTTAATCAATGAATCCTTTCCAGATGAGCAGCTATTTGTGGTGAAAGGGGAAGTGCCATGGTTCACCGATTTCACAAATTATTTGGTGAGTAAGGTGGTACCTTCTGACTTGGTGGGTTATTAAAAGAAGAACTTTATGCATGATGTCAAATGGTATATATGGAATGAGCCTTATTTGTTTAAACAGTGTTCTGATCAAATGATAAGAAGGTGTATTCCGTATAGCGATACCGAGGGGATTTTGCAAGATTGTCATTCTACTGTGTATGGAGATCACTATGGAGGAGAAAGAACATCAGCTAGAGTACTACAAGCATGATTTTACTGGTCGACAATTTTCAAGGATGCCTACAATTTTGTCCAGTGGTGTGATAGATGCCAGCGAGTGGGGAATATCTCGAAGAGAAATGAAATGCCTTTGAATACGATCCTTGAAGTAGAAATTTTTTATGTGTGGGGGATTTATTTCATGGGACCATTCCTTTCTTCCTGCGGTAACCTCTACATCTTGCTCGCAGTTGATTATATGTCAAAATGGGTAGAAGTGGCAGCTCTTCTGACAAATGATGCCAAGGTAGTCCTCAGGTTTTTATATAGAAGTATCTTTACGAGATTTGGGACTCCAAGGGCCATCATCAGTGACGAGGGCAGTCATTTCTGTAACAGACAGTTCACAACTTTGTTGGCTAATTATGGGGTGAACCATCGCATTACTACAGCTTATCACCCCCAAACGAATGGCCAAGCTGAAGTGTCGAATCGAGAAGTAAAAAGAATCTTTGAAAAGGTTGTGAATCCCAGGAGGAAGGATTGGTCGTTAAAGTTGGATGATGCAGTATGGGCCTATTGGACTGCATACAAAACTCTGTTGGGCATGTCACCTTTTTAGCTTGTGTATGGAAAAGCCTGTCACCTTCCTATGGAGCTAGAGCATAAGGCATATTGGGCGATTCGGAAGCTCAATTTTGATTTGAAATCTATAGGGGAGAAACGCCTACTCCAACTCAATGAGTTGGATGAATTCAGATTACAGGAATATGGCAATTCAAAGCTGTACAAGGAGAAGGTGAAGAAATGGCATGACCAAAAGATCATTGATAGAACATTAGAACTGGGACAAAGGGTTTTTCTTTATAACTCCAGACTTAAACTTTTTCCCAAAAAGCTGAAATCGAGATGGTCAGGGCCATTTACAGTGAAGACTGTATTTCCCCATGGTGCAATTGAAGTATTTGACAAGTTTTCGGATAAGCCTTTTAAGGTGAATGGGCAGCGATTGAAGCATTATTTTGGTGGCGAGGTGGACAGACAGAAAGTCACCTCAATTCTTTCTTCGACATGAGATTCAGAGACAGTCAAGCTAATTGACTATAACTTAGCGCTGAATGGGAGGCAATCCATTGTTTCTATCTCTACTTCATATTTATTTAGTTCAAGTTGCTTTAGTTAGCTCATTTTCATTCTTAATTAGGATAATTTGCGTATCGTTACATAATTATCATCGTAGCTAAAATCGAATAGGAGTGTGTTTGTGCATTGCATTGAAATGAGGGGGCAAGAATAGGCACTCATTGTTATTTAGTAAATCATGCTTTGACAGTGTCTATTAATGTTATTACAGGTGTATTGGAGTGAATGCCTTACTGTCTTGCAGTACTGGAGATGAATACTGGACTTGCAGAATTCAAGGTCGCGCGGCCGAGCCCTGAAAAGCTTGAGAACTCGTGCGCCCGCACAGCATACCAGTCAGACTAAAAAGCACATACACGCGCCTGCGCAACATATACCTTGGGAACGCGTGCGGCTGCGCGCAACACCAGGAAGTGAATTTATTTTTTAAAACCGGTGTTTAACTCAATTTTCTCTAATTTGAAATCATAACAGAAGGCGTGTTCACATTTTCCCTCTACACGCACGTCTCTTCCTCTCTATCAGTTACTAAATTGAAGTCGTGCATCTCTCCTCGATTACCCACGATTTTCTCCACATTCCAAGTTTAGACCCAAGATTGATTGCTACATTATAACACCTAGAGTTTCAGAGTGGGCGTGTAAGGCAGTTTGAGGGTTATTCATTTTCGGTTAGCACAAATCCTTATGAAAATTTTCATCTTCAACATTCAAATTAATGGGTCCAAAATGAGCACGGTCCATCTCTTCTTCCTCCTCCTCGTCCTCCAGTAACCAAGAAGAGGATGTCATGGACCACACGAAATTTATCAGTTTGGAGGCACAAATAGAATATTATCGAATCGTGGCCAAATCGTTTGTGAAGGAACGGGGATTTAAGCTTGAGAAGCAAGATGGCCAACTATGGAATATGATACGAGAAAGAGGTTGTGTTGGCTTAGCTGCAACTCCTATGCCTATTCCCATGGGGGTTGTTCGAGAGTTCTACGCGAATGCTAAGGACATAACGGGAGGGATAACGCTTGTTCGAGGAGTGCAAGTGGATTTTTGACCTCCAGCGATCCGAGTAGTTTTCAGAATAAATGATGCACCACCGACTGGGTCTGCTAATTAGGTCGAAGGTGCGCATCTAGAAACGGATTTGGAATTAGTAATTGCTGAATTGTGCATTCCAGGAACAAAGTGGAATTATAAGGCAGGAACGAATAAGCCTAAAACTTTTCTAGCGTCCGCCTTGAATTGATATGCAAAAGCATGGAATCTGTTTGTCTGTGTCAAGTTAGTTCCGTCATCTCACCAGCATGAAATAACCACTGAGCGGGCTATCATTTTGTGGGGCATCATCAAAGTCAGGTACATTGACGTAGGTCACCTAATTCATCAAAACATGCTACGTTATTTATGGGGGAGCACTACAGGGGGTATTCCACATGCGTCTGTGGTAACCATTCTTTGTGTCCAACAAGGAGTCCAGTGGGATAACGAGTAGATGCAGAACCAGAGCCAAGACATCACACATGTAACTATTGCCAAGTTCAAGGATTGGACAGGTGGTGAACCACATCCGAGGGGATTAGGTTTTATCATTCAGCCCACATTTCCAGAGTCCCCACTGCGACCCACTCAAACTGATGAAGCAGGACCATCCACTCAAGCACCGGCTGCTAATGGAGATCGCCAGCTCCGAAGGTTAGAGCGTAAGGTTGATGCCATGTACGATAACTTTACAGCGTTTGCTACGGGTCTCACGAGGTCGTTGGCGGAGGCTTTTGCATAGCAGGGTACAATGCTTGAGTGGCCTCAGTTCGGGATAGCTATGCCATATCCACCACCAGATTCACCACCCGAGGAGGGTGGTTGTGACAACCCGAGAATTTAGATAATTATTAAATTCCTAAAATGATGGATTAAAGGTTATAAGATGAACCTAGACAGAAAATAAGTGTATGGAATTGACGTTTCTGTGTAGGAATTTTAAGGATTTCAAAATTTTTAAGAAGAACCTATATGGTTTCTTAATTGAATGAGAATAAAGAAATATGGGTTACAAAATTTTTAAACCCTAGAAATGAATTGATATGTATTTGAATAAATATCGAGAATAAGGTATTACGATACCTGTAAATTCGGTGTGAATTGAATAGTGTAAGAAATGTTATACTAATACATGTGAAATTTTATTAAGGAGATAAGATTTCACATGAAGAGATGTTTTAAGGTTAAACGAAGATGAGTATATGTATAGAAATATATATACTTAGTAAGGTGCTATATATATTTTAGCAAGAGGAGTGATGAATTAAGTTAATGATATTAGGATCAAGATAAAACTATGTTAGTAGTTAACATAGCTTGAACGTTGGCCTTGACTGGCCAATAAGAATTTGAATAAGTATAAAGTCGTTAGTTAATACGATTAGCAATAAGAAAGGAGTAATTTAAAACTCAAAATTTGAGTTAGAGATAGAATTTTGAAGCACGGACTGCTCGGTAGCGTCTGGGACGTCAAGATTAGTCAGAATGGACAGTAAACACAAAATGTGTAAAGGTTGACTTTTGGTCAAAGTCAACAGTTGACTTTTATGGAGAAAAGTCAAAATTTAGTGTGAGAAGTAAAAATATGAGAAGAGATTCAATATGCAAATATGTATATTGGTATCAAGTAGTTAGTAAATTAAATTCATATTTGAATAAATGATTGAATATATTAAATTATATATTTGATATATAAATAAATTGTTGGAAAACAATTTATGAAGAGGAAGAGGAAATTAAATTTAATTATATAATATAAATTGTATAACTTAAATTAGTTATTAAAACATGGTATGAGATTTAAATGACCTAAAGGGTTACTTGTATTTAGTGGTCATAGAATTAATTCAAGTGAATTAAGAATAAAATTATGTAACCTAATATATATATTAGGTGTGGTAATTAAATAACCTAAGAGGTTATAATATGGGAGAATATTAGTATATAAATTTATATACTAACATTAAGAGATTTATTTTATATATCGCAGTTAATTAATTTTATAACCTAATTATAGCAAGTCTAATTGGGTTAAGGAAAGAAAAGGCATAAGTAATGAATTTATTTTCTAGTGTGAGAAATAAAAATCCTAATTAAATGAATAGGGTAAAATAGAATTAAAAGTAATGGACTATAATAATGTCATAGCCCAATAAATTATTTACAGTTCAAGAGAATTGGATTTAATGGGCTAAGGAGGTGATATTATTTAAACAAGCCCAATTAATTAATTAAGCATGAGACTTGTAGATAAAGTGACTAAGGGTGATTAAATTATGTAATCTAGCCCAATATATTATATATGTGACAAGTATTATATTGACCCAATTTAATTAGGGTTGAAAGCCCAAGTTGGTTATTGTTAGTAAGTAAAACAAATAAATTTGTTAGCTCAATGGAATTAATTAAGGGCCCGAGCTAGGCCTACTTGTGGGAGAACAATAATATTAAGTTAAGAGATATATTTTTATTATCTCAAGTTATTAATTTTATAACTTAATTAAAACAAGTTTAGTTGGGTTATAGAATTTAATATACAAGAGTGGTGATTTAAATTCTAAATATTTGGAATAGATACCCTAATTAAATATTTAAGGTGAGATAAGATGGAAAGGTAGTGGACTATGTAAATTACATAGCCCAAACATGTTAAGTAGAAAGCCCAAAAGAATTAAAGGAGTGGCTCAATTTTTAACCTAAGAGTCGGCCCAATCAATAATTTAAAGAGCCCAAACTTTAATCCAAGTAAAGGGGGACATCTTTGGAAAAGAAGAGGCAAAGGAGGGACATTTTTGGACAAAGAAAATTAAACCAAACTTGGTAGATATAAGGCCACATGGCCGGTCAATTATAGAAGAGAAAAAGGGAGATGTATATAGATATTTTAGGCAAACATAATTCATGTCATTTTCTCTTTTCTCTCTTATTCTTGCTAACCAAAAAGAAATTAAGGGAGAGAAAGAGAAGAAGTGGCGGCAGCCATGGTAGAGAGAGAGAGGAGAGGGACGGCTGGAAATAGAGAGAGAAAAGGAGAAAGAAGAGTGGCCATGGAAGCCATTAAAGAGAAGAAAGAAGATTTTGATCAAAGGTAACTAGTTTATGTATTTGATTTTAGTTTTTCCAAATCAAAGCTTGAATTTATGTTTATAAACTCAAAAACAATGGATATCCATGTTGATGAGTATTTTATATTTAGATCTACACATATTGGGTGTTGATTTGGTTGAAATAAAAAAGGAATAGAAAAAAAAAAGGTGTGATCTAGCTTTTGATTTTTAAAATCTATGATGGATATTTGTGATTTATTTTCTTGGGATGCTAGATATATGTATTAAGTATAAAACCCCTTTGGAATCACTCAATTAGGTTGAAAAATGAGCAAGTTATGGAAGTTATCCCAAACTACTCAAAGCTAAGAAAACTGTTAGAACAACAGTTTTTACCAGCCACTTCCGGGCTAAATTCCGGGAGCTTAACATGTCCAAATATGGATTGTGATAGATGAAAATTGTAGATCGGAAAGTTATGAATCTAACAAAATTGACGGATCATTAATCAGAGTTATAGATCTCATTTTATTTAAGATTTAGTAAAGGACTCCAAAACTGTTTTTGGCCAAAAAGTTGCTGCCCAGATTTTGCGAGGGCTGTTTTGGCAACTTAGTTTATGTAATAAATTCCGGACTTTTGGGACATGAAAATATATGGTATTAAGTACCTCCTTTCCAAAAATGAGCTAATTCCGACTTAAAATGACCAAGTTATGACCATTTCAATTTCTGTGATTTTCCGACGAAAATGGCTATAACCGGAGTTCTATAACTCCGATGGCCACGAAATTTAAACTGGAGTGTCACGTTAAGACGTATAAGATTGTGCCAAGAGATGGGAATTTTTGGAGTTAAGCACGAGGTAGCTAATTTCTTAAGGAATTAACTAAGAATAATTTTTAAAAAATACCAAAGGAAGTTGGAAAATTTTGGAAAAATACTTTTTGTGTATGAAATATGTGTATACATGTTTGTACAAAGGATAGAAAAATAATAAGTTGATTTGGTATTTTCGTGTTCGAATATGGAATCCAGCTTGCTGGATTAGAAAATCTGATGAATCCAGCTTGCTGGATTGAAAAGAAGTTTACTGAATTGAAAATATGTTGAATCCAGCTTGCTGGATTGCAATCTAGTTGCTGGATTTGTAATCCAGTTTGTTGGATTGCAGTTTGACTTGCTGGATTGGAAATTTGTTGAATCCAGGTTGCTGGATTCTGTATCCAGTCTGCTGGATTGGCAATTTGGTTGTTAAATTTAGAATCCAGGTTGTTGGATTAATATTTGACTTATTAGAGTATAAAGAAGAACTTATAATGTATAAGATTAAGTGTTTAATCATAATGAATATGATACAGTGATTGAAGAATTATCCAAGAATGATAATAATACCGATGTGTTAGGATGTTATCTAATATTTGATTAAGTGTTAGATAATCTATTAACAAAGTAATTGTATTATGATACAAAGTAGAATATACTGATTGAAAGACCAATCTTATTATTAATGATAGGTCTTACCAAAAGAAGTTAACTTAAACTGCGTAGCAGTAGTCAACGAATCAGGCAAGTTTTCCTTAACTCAAACTTGAGTTGTATGTTCAAAGCATGTTAATGAATAATTGTTGTTAATTATTCACGTCTATATTGATTATTGATTCGCACGTTGTGCAAATTATAAATGTTCATCAGGTATGAAGGCTGCTCACCTTCATTACCATTTGGTTCAGTTAATCTATTCATGTTCATTATTGACCATTCATTTTTATTGATTTGGTCGTTCAGCTAAGAAAATTTGTTCATGCTCTTTCACAATGTTTATATTGTTGAAAGTTAGCTAGCTTATTGTTCAATTCTTTCAATCATGATATATCGTTATTGAATTTAAACTTGCTGGGCAAATTTGATGCTCACCCTTGCTATATCATGATAAAATTTTCAGATTTAGATGAAAGCTCGAATAAAGACAGAAGCAAAGTCAAGGTGCAAGATTAAATTATGTTGCAGTTAGATCTATTAAATTTTCTGATGAAAATAACATTGTAAATCTTCTAGGATATTGAAGGTATGTATTAAGTTAAGGTTGTAGACCTTGGGAATGATGTGTAAAAGTTTAATGTATAAACAATTTATGTTTATATCTTCCGCAATAGTTATAGAAATAGTATACCAGATCCTTGGTGATTAGGACCGGGATCTGGGGATGTCACAGTTGGTATCAGAGCTGTAGGTTATAAACCTTGGGTAGGTGTACCTTAGGATATAACCGCGGAGAGATGATAAGTAATAAACTCGAATAGAGTTTAAGCGATAAGAGATGAATTTTTGGAAATTCATTATTAAGTAAAGAGAAAGATAATTAAGATTCAAAGAAGAATCTTGAAGAGCTATAAGGATAAGAATCCGGAGTTACCTGACTCCAATAATAGAGATGGAAAGTGATATAAATAGACTATGTCTATAAGATGAGAAGTGTTAATACAATCATAATATAATATGATTGAAGAGAAGAATAAGAAGATCGTAAAATAAAACGATCGTAAGTATAAGGTGAAATGATTACTAAATAAGATCACGACGTGATCAGATTAAATCGTTGAATAACATAAGATATGTTAAGTGATTGAAATGATATAGCTTGACGCTATAAAGAGAATGTACTATGAAATGGTACGATGTAAACTCAGAAAAGAGTGGTAAATGTTAAAATGCGGATTAAAGAAAATTCGTATTAAGAAAAGAGAATGTAAGAATGGTTTGGATTTCAATTGAGGACTCATATCAGCAGCTGAGTCGTATGATTCCTTGTATGGGCGGGGAATTTGTACTTGGTTTTAGAATCACTTAGCCTCCAGGTCGATATAGTGGTTAGGTTGACCAATTCTTTGTATAGGCAGGGAATTGTTCGCTTAGCTTCTTATATTGATTAGTGGCCGAGTTTGATTTGACAACCACTTAGTTTCTGGTATTGGTAATCATTGGAATCTAATGTCGCGCTATTTGTTATGTGCATGTGGATAAGGTGATTCTTTTCTCATGTGTATAACGAATAGGTATAGAATATAAGGTTAAGTACGAGTTCTTAAAACTCATACTTATGGTACGTTCGTGACTCATAATTATATGAAATGTTTACGAACCCCTCAGCGAATGGACGCCAAAGGTCTGACTAGGATAAGTTCTTAAACTCATATGATTGTGGAAAGTTCCTGAACTCATAATGTATGGTAAGTTTGACGAACTGGTATAGTTATGTTGAGATTGGAGAATTGAAGATGATAGAAATAGATAGACTTATTAAGAAATGGATCAGTAGAGAAATTGAAGTTGGTGGTGGAAGCATAGGTATTCCAAATCTTCTAGCTATGCTAGACTTCGATGTTTTTGACATCAAGCTAAATTCGCACTGATGTGCCTTTAAAAATGAATTTTTTTATTATCCTCAACACATGGTGACAAGTGTGTAAATGTGGACTTCGGGCCACTAACACATCGTTACCTGTTGTGGCATGATGACACTAAAAATGATTTGTAAAGGTTTTGAACTGTTTAAAGAAGAGTCTAGGCCAATTGATTCGGCTAGACGAAAATGATTTGAATTATCAAAATGTATTTTTATATCATTAATGCATCATGCAACCTGGTGCAGAGATGATAAAAATGATGGAGTTATCAATGCAGAATTACCTAGTGTGGTATGTGATCTAAAAATCGTCAGCCCACTATGGAATGATGTAGTATGACAAAGTCACACAATGACAGAGTCCTCAAACGGACAATGACAAAGTCACATAAATTTTAAAGATAATTTATGGCCAACTAAATTTGGCTAGCAATGTTTCGATTGAAATTCGAATTATTTGATATGCGTCTAAGCTATTTGATTCAGCTAGACAAATGTTTATAAAATTTAAAGTATTCTTTGAAAGCTTATGCCAAACCAAATTATTTTGGTGCGGAATCTTATGATGAGTCTGAGGTGAATAACCCTAAAAATGGGGATATACTAATGGGATAAAATATTCTAATCTAAGAACGCATATAGTCGTTCCGATTACTAAGGTACAGCAGACCGATCCTCTAAAGTACCCGCATCGGTAGTTTACCTTCTTTGTGATTGTAAACATACCAAATATAAATATTTTAGAGGTAGAGTACCTTTCTTTCTTAATTGAAGGAGGTAGCAGGTAGAAATACCGTAAACCTCAAAGTTCATGGTTTTTATGATCCCTCGGACAGATATGAAACGTTTTTTTTAAACTCTTCAGAGAAATGTTGTGCTAGAAGGTGATGATGGATATGAAATATTGTGAACTCGTTGCGTACGAGTTGAATCTGAGATGATTGAGTAAATGTTATTATGACAACCTAGATTTAATGAATGTTTAGAAGATGTAAACTCCTAGTGAGTAGTTATGGTGAAATGTGATAATAGCTGAGAAATCCTCAAAGGAGGAAATTGTAAAGGTTAAGTTAAAAACCTAGTTTTGATCCAGAGAATAAGCAGAGATTAGTATGCTTTAATTTCGGGGACGAAATTCTTAGAAGAATGGGTGAATGTGACAATCCGAGAATTTAGATAATTATTAAAATCTTAAAATGATGGATTAAAGGTTATAAGATGAACCTAGACAGAAAATAAGTGTATGGAATTGACGTTTCTGTGAAGGAATTTTAAGGATTTCAAAATTTTTAAGAAGAACCTATATGGTTTCTTAATTAAATAAGAATAAAGAAATATGGGTTACAAAATTTCTAAACCCTAGAAATGAATTGATATGTATTTGAATAAATATCGAGAATAAGGTATTACGATACCTGTAAATTCGGTGTGAATTAAATAGTGTAAGAAATGTTATACTAATACATGTGAAATTTTATTAAGGAGATAAGATTTCACATGAAGAGATGTTATAAGGTTAAACGAAGATGAGTATATGTATAGAAATATATATACTTAGTAAGGTGTTATATATATTTTAGCAAGAGGAGTGATGAATTAAGTTAATGATATAAGGATCAAGATAAAACTATGTTAGTAGTTAACATGGCTTGAACGTTGGCCTTGACTGGCCAATAAGAATTTGAATAAGTATAAAGTCGTTAGTTAATACGATTAGCAATAAGAAAGGAGTAATTTAAAACTCAAAATTTGAGTTAGAGATATAATTTTGAAGCACGGACTGCTCGGTAGCGTCTGGGACGTCAAGATTAGTCAGAATGGACAGTAAACACAAAATGTGTAAAGGTTGACTTTTGGTCAAAGTCAACAGTTGACTTTTATGGAGAAAAGTCAAAATTTAGTGTGAGAAGTAAAAATATGAGAAGAGATTCAATATGCAAATATGTATATTGGTATCAAGTAGTTAGTAAATTAAATTCATATTTGAATAAATGATTGAATATATTAAATTATATATTTGATATATAAATAAATTGTTTGAAAACAATTTATGAAGAGGAAGAGAAAATTAAATTAAATTATATAATATAAATTGTATAGCTTAAATTAGTTATTAAAACATGGTATGAGATTTAAATGACCTAAAGGGTTACTTGTATTTAGTGGTCATAGAATTAATTCAAGTGAATTAAGAATAAAGTTATGTAACCTAATATATATATTAGGTGTGGTAATTAAATAACCTAAGAGGTTATAATATGGGAGAATATTAGTATATAAATTTATATACTAACATTAAGAGATTTATTTTATATATCTCAGTTAATTAATTTTATAACCTAATTATAGCAAGTCTAATTGGGTTAAGGAAAGAAAAGGCATAAGTAATGAATTTATTTTCTAGTGTGAGAAATAAAAATCCTAATTAAATGATTAGGGTAAAATAGAATTAAAAGTAATGGACTATAATAATGTCATAGCCCAATAAATTATTTACAGTTCAAGAGAATTGGATTTAATGGGCTAAGGAGGTAATATTATTTAAACAAGCCCAATTAATTAATTAAGCATGAGACTTGTAGATAAAGTGACTAAGGGTGATTAAATTATGTAATCTAGCCCAATATATTATGTATGTGACAAGTATTATATTGACCCAATTTAATTAGGGTTGAAAACCCAAGTTAGTTATTGTTAGTAAGTAAAACAAATAAATTTGTTAGCTCAATGGAATTAATTAAGGGCCCGAGCTAGGCCTACTTGTGGGAGAACAATAATATTAAGTTAAGAGATATATTTTTATTATCTCAAGTTATTAATTTTATAACTTAATTAAAACAAGTTTAGTTGGGTTATAGAATTTAATATACAAGAGTGGTGATTTAAATTCTAAATATTTGGAATGGATACCCTAATTAAATATTTAAGGTGAGATAAGATGGAAAGGTAGTGGACTATGTAAATTACATAGCCCAAACATGTTAAGTAGAAAGCCCAAAAGAATTAAAGGAGTGGCTCAATTTTTAGCCTAAGAGTCGGCCCAATCAATAATTTAAAGAGCCCAAACTTTAATCCAAGTAAAGGGGGACATCTTTGGAAAAGAAGAGGCAAAGGAGGGACATTTTTGGACAAAGAAAATTAAACCAAACTTGGTAGATATAAGGCCACATGGCCGGTCAATTATAGAAGAGAAAAAGGGAGATGTATATAGATATTTTAGGCAAACATAAATCATGTCATTTTCTCTTTTCTCTCTTATTCTTGCTAACCAAAAAGAAATTAAGGGAGAGAAAGAGAAGAAGTGGCGGCAGTCATGGTAGAGAGAGAGAGGAGAGGGACGGCTGGAAATAGAGAGAGAAAAGGAGAAAGAAGAGTGGACATGGAAGCCATTAAAGAGAAGAAAGAAGATTTTGATCAAAGGTAACTAGTTTATGTATTTGATTTTAGTTTTTCCAAATCAAAGCTTGAATTTATGTTTATATTATTGCTACAATAATTGCCACATAGTATCTCATATTATTGATTCAATTATTGTCACAGTATCATCTGCATAATATTTTATATTATTAAATTAATAATTGAGACGACAAAGTTATTCATATTATTATTTGTAATATTGACGATGTCTAGAAAGTTCTGTCGATGAGAGGTTTGGTCACCTAATTGTGCGCTAATAGGGAGAAATCATTATCAAAAAGCCCCCTCTTTCCTGAAATGATCTAGTCGTTAAATATTGTGAGTTATAATATTAATGATGAATAATTGTTGGAAGATTAAAAATATGTTGATTGAAGATAAACTGATTTGTGGTAATATTTATTCAATCTTTGATATAAATAAGAAGTCTGTTATGAGATGTTTGTGGTAAGTTTGGTTTATTTTATGGGGGCCCATATGTCATCATCTAAGACTCACTTTCGCCAATAGTAATTGCCTTTACTAGACGTCAAATCACTTGTCGTTTCATATTACAGACATCAAACCACTTGTCGTTTCATATTACAGGCGTCGAACCACTTGTCGTTTCACATTACAGGCGTCGAACCACTTGTTGTTTCATATTACAGGCGTCAAACCACTTGTTGTTTCACATTACAGACGTCAAACCACTTTTCTTTTCACATCACCAGTCGTCAAGCCACTTGCATCTTCACATTGCAAGGGTTAAGCTAGAAATCTTCTATAAATAGAAGCTTATTTCTTTTTTCATTTTCAGCAATTCACTACGACTCATAAGAGAATTCTATAGAGAGAGAATCAGAGAGAAAGAAGAAAAGTATTATGTTACTACACTATTTCAGTATCCAATCTCCTACTAAGGTAAGGGGTATTATTTCTTTCGTATTCGTAAGGGATATTATTTTGTTCAATATTCGTATGAAATAATATTTTCTTCCATACTCTGTATTATTTAAGTAATATTATTTCGTTTCAGATTCTGAATTCTACACTCATATTGTTAAGTATTGCTTCTTTATTATTTGAAATTAGTAGAATATCCTTGAAATTTGCGCTTCATCTAGTATCGTTTCACAAGGATATTTTTCTGAACATTCTTGTTAAAGTTTAATCTTTTCATGTCGGAGTACTATTCACGGGGTACTATTCACGAAGTACTATTCACGGGGTACTATTCATGAGAAAAATTAATTTCTTTTCTATCCAAATTATTTTTGATACAATATTATTCTTGAATTTTACTCCACAAAGCAGTATTATGTTGACAATTTGGAGGTTTTTAAATTCTGGATAAATTAAATTATAAATCTTTAAAAATTTATCATTTGCTTTCTTTTAATTGAATTCTTATATCATTGTCATCATCCTCATATTTATATTATGATGAAAGTCATATATGGCCTGTAGTGTATAGATGGTGTAGACACTAGAAATTTTCTGCACACCTGTTACTGACATTGCAGGAGGGCAGATTCGTCTTTCAGACATAACCCTGGAAGACAGCTCATATCCAGCCCGGATACTACTGGTAGCTCAATTTCAACCCCGAAACACACACCGGGAACATCAGTTCCAACCTCAGCGATAACCCCGAGGCCTGCAGTTCCAATACCGAAAATTCTACTGGAGAAAACTGATTTATCCCGGAGATAACCCCGAGATATTCCGTCTCAGTCCCAACACTGGGAATAACAGATTCCAACCTTGGAGATAACCTTAAGGAAGGTAGTTGCAGTTCTAGAGATAACCCCAGAAATGCTTGTTTCAAATGCATGTAATCAACTTCAACCTCGATGCTTACACCGAGGCACTCAGTACAAGACCTGGCTATAGCACCAGGAAGACATGTAAAGCTCAGAGATGACACTGAGGACCTTCAACACTTGCAGTAGTCCAATCTCAGAGATAACCCTGAGCAACGTCTGCTTTATCAGCCCAAACCGGAGATAACCCCGGTGAGGGGCAAAGTCATCATCTTGTCACCTTGACGCTACATCACGGCTTCTCAACATTTTAGACATACATTTTTATATAGCAATATCCCACAAGAATTAAGGAAAACTAATCCCGAGTGACTATTACGCAGGGTAATAGATATAATTTGAAGCTTGAAGACCGGAGGGCATAATCCCATCTTCCTGACTTCGTACAACCTCTAATCCTATGTCATTGTGTAACTCTCGACAACAGTCGTCCGAAATAGGTCTTACATACCTCAGTCGGATGCCTGGATTGCAATTCTTAAAGTTTGAGCGGACATCACGTTGCGCGCGTGCACGTACTTCGAGACGACGGGACCCATGAAGCCCGGTGCACCTCGGGTAGCCGCAGGTACACCTGCGGCTCCCCCCTCTATAAATAGAGGGCTTGGGGTGGCCATTTTGTAAGAGAAAAAGGCGAGGAGGCCTTGTCCAATTTTCTCTATACACACCCCAAACTGAGTGCTTTCTCATTTTAAACACTTGTAAGCTCATATACATCTACTGTTTACCGGCGGGAGCCGAGTGTTCATCTCCTTCAAGTTATAGAAGTCTTCTTTGGCAGCACATTGTGTAAGACCCCAACTTATTAATGAATAAAATCAAATTTTCTCTAAATATTATTGTGAATAATAAGGTGTTAATTTGATATAATGCTTTGGTTATGGGTAAAATGTGCAAATTTTGCAAAATAAGGAAGTAGTTATAAAATATTCATTTGTTATCGGGGAATATTCGTTTGGTCGTACAATATTCTTTCTGTCGGGAAATATTCATACGACGTCGCAACTATTTGTGGGCCCCATAACAGAAAAAGGTTGGATGAAGATAACGACAAAAATTGAGTTTTTATAAATAACGGCGTAGTTGTTACCGTTAACACTGTTGGAATACCCGGTGGTTAAAATACAGTAATACGCGTGGTTGCACAGTAGCACACGGATTGCACAGTATTTTTGAATTACTGATTCTTACGAAGGAAGACACTACTCGATAATTGTTACAGTAGTTACTGTTCAATATTTTATTTTATTGATTCAATAATTGCTGCATTGATATTTTATATTATTGTTGTTTCAATAATTGTCACTGCACAGTATTTCCCATTATCAGATCAATAATTCATATTATTTGAATAATATTATTAGATAACATTATTGGCAATGTCTAGAAAGTTCTGTCTAAGGAGAGGTTTGGTCATCTAATTGCGCGCCAGTAAGGAGAAATTCTTATTGGAAAGCCCCCTCTTTTCTGGGAACAAACTGGTTGTCATAAATGTGATTTTGTAATATTATTTGTGAATAATTAATTATTGATTCATATGATAAGAAAATATTTATTTTATGTGGATATAAATGAGGGATATATTTATTGTGGTTAAAAATGAAGGAGTTAATGTTGAGGTGTTTTATCAGTATTTTTATCGGAATGGAGGTATTAAAAATCAAATCAGGATTTTTGAGAAATATTGCGGGGGTTATAATTTTTAATCCGGCCGTTGGATCATGGTAATATTTGGATATGTTATACATATATAAGTTGAGTATATGTCCACAAATTTTGAACCATTAAAAATGAACGTATGATTTGTTATGAATTTTACGAGATGACTGGTTCAGAAATTGTTGAATTTTCAAAGTTAATCATTTTGGTGGAAAATTCTAGAATTGGTGGGCCCCACTTTTGGTTGGTGAAAATGTGCTTAGATTTTTATTCAAATGTGGTGGGTGGGAATAGTAGCAGGTAAAGCCATCAGGTTGCAGCTTAAGTCTGCTTCGGCGTGCTAACATTTTCCTATAAAGAGAGGGCTAAGTTAGAATTGAAAATCACACCAGAATTCATAAGTTTTCTCTCTTTCTCTCACTAGATTATTGAGTGTATTTTTTGAGTATTTAGATACTTGAGAATTGCTATTCAGCACAAGTTTCCTTCAGCCTTATACCGATATTTCGATCAGAAGTACGGATATTTTGAGGTAAGAGATATTATTTTCTTCTTAAATGATATTATTTTCTTCAATATCATTATGCTGAAATATTGATATAAACTTTTTATCAAATTTGGAACTTTTTGTGTTGGGATTACTATTCACGTATACGGCACTATTCACGTATACGACACTATTCACCGAAAAATGAAATTTTCTTCTTTTTGCCCAATATGTCTATTATGGTTATTATCTTTGATTATATCCATATTTTGATCTTTATTTTTGAATTCTGCTTCACAATTGATTATTATGAATTATTATTGATCTTGGATAAACTGTTATACGAATCCCTACTATTTGTCCTTCTGTCTCACTGGATTCGTTTTCTTTAAGATATTTTTCATCATCTTCAGTCCTAAATGATGATATTACTGAATATCTTTGGCCTGTAGTGCAAAGATGACCGATTAACTGATGAATATCTTTGGCCCGTAGTGCAAAGATGAACAGGTGTTGAGATGAACATGACCGACTGGTGATACAAATGAATATCTTTGGCCTGAGTGCAAAGATGAATATTTGATTAAAGATGGTTAATGATTGTTGTTACAGAGATAAAATATTGACGATGGACTTTTAAATCTTAGAAGATAGTAGAACTCATTCTCTACTTGACTCTTCTAATGGTTTGTTGTTTTCGCTGCAGTTGTTGATCTAAAATTTGTTGTCTATTATATTTTATCAGATTTTTCCCTGTTGAAGACTAATGATAATTTGTTGTATATTATCTTAGTCATAATATTCTTTACTGGGCTAGTTGAGCTCACCCTTTTCCTTTTTGTTCCATTTTTCTTCTCAGGAGGTGAGAACATAGCAGGATCGAGTCGGGATATGGAGTAATGGTTCTAGAAAGATATTTTAGCAGTCCTCACTATTTCTGTAAAATAGTATTTGGATAATTATAATGAGGACTTATTTGAGTATGGATATTGTCTAGAAGATAATATTTGTATTTAAACTCACAGTATGTATTGTTGTATTTCACACGACATTTGTATTATTGAAGTTGTAGTTTGCTTTATATACCATGTGTTTGGCCACTCGGAATGGGTGTTGTATACCTATTTTGGGGGCGTCATAGTTGGTATCAGAGCTTAGGGATATGGTTTCTGGCGGAGATCAGGAAATAGAACTAGGAAGGGAGAGACGAGTAAATCCTTAGCTAGTGTGTCCTACCTAAGCTTATTTGTTGGTCGGTCATAATATAGGGATATTATGTGATATGTTAATTTGTTTAATTAACCATTGTTTTATGGCAGTATTTAAGAATGGCTGCTGAGAACGTTAACAATGGAGTGTATGAGACTGTGGAACAACCTTTAGTCATAAACTAGGAGAACGTGCAACAGGAAGGCAATATTCCTCCTGTAAATAACGTTACCGGGCAAACGATGAATGATGGAATGTTTAGGAGCTTCTTGCAGTTCATACAAAATCAGACGAGGGAGACTCGTGTACAAAATATGGGTAGAAATGATGGCAACGCGCAGTTTGTCACAGCCAATCAGTTCAAGGAGTTGGGACCACCAGAATTCTGGGGAAAGCCGGATCCAATTAAGGCGGAAACGTGGGTCAAACAAATTACCAAGATGTTTGATGTCTTGGGATGCACGGAGGAACAGAAGGATCCATTCGCCACATTAATGTTCCGTGGTGAGGCAGATTACTGGTGGGAATCTGTAAAGCGTACCCAGCCTGACACACTCAGCATGTCTTGGGAAATGTTTCAGAAGCTGTTCAATGATAAGTACTTTCCTGAAAGTATTCGTCATATGAAGGAGGTAGAATTTATCAGACTAGAACAAAACAACATGACCGTGTCTCAGTACGAGGCGAAGTTCGCAGAGTTATCCAGGTTTGCACCTCATTTGGTGGAAAACGAGGAACGTATGACAAGGATGCTTTTGAGAGGTCTAAAACCTGAGATTCAGCAATATCTTATCTCTCATAAATTTTCTTTATATTCAGATGTTGTAAACAGGGCTCAATTATTAGAGCGAGATAATGAGTATGTTTAACCGAGGGACCAAAACTAGGGACATACCGGTGGTGGCAGTCATCGGAGCAATGAAAACCAGCAGGGAGGAAAATATTCGGACAAAAGCGGTAACCACTCTGGTGGTAATTGTGGTCGTGATAATAGAAGGAGCGAGTCGGGAGGAGATTTCAAAAAGAGAAGGTACAACAATGATAACGTGAAGACGTCAGCACAAACATCAACTATTTCTAGGGGAGGAGAACGACCACCGGTCGTATGTTACAAATGTGGAAAAGAGGGACATATCAGCCCAAACTTCCCACAACAATCCAAGGTATGTTATAACTGTAGAAAGGAGGGTTATATACCTCGAGAGTGTTCTATAGAAAAACCAAGTTCAGCGGGGATGGTGACTCCAAAAGTTGTCCCGGATAAGTCGAAATCAGTGGTTCCTGGAAGGGCGTTTGTCGTGACTGGCCAAAACGCGAGAAACCCGAACGAGGTGATCACGGGTAAGCTAATCTTGAATTCTTGCGAAGTTTATACTTTACTAGATACCGGTTCTACCCATTATTTTATCTCTCCTGCTTGTGCTCAACGTTTGAACTTGACTTCGGAGAAATTGACCTTTGACTTATCTGTTGAAACTCCGTTAGGTGAAACCTTTGTTACATCTATAGTTTATACATCTTGCTTAATCCAAGTTGGCACCATCACATTACATGTTGACCTTATTTCTTTAAAGACACTTGCATTTGATGTGATTTTAGGGATTGATTGGTTAACTACTCATCATGCCAAAATTGATTATTTTAGTAAGGTTGTTAGTTTTCATATTCCTAACCAACCTGTTATGCGAATTCAAGCAACCAAACCATTAAAATCAATCGCTGTGATATCAAGCCATAAAGCCATTCGTTTATTGAAAAATGGATGTCAAGCTTTCTTAGCCCATGTTATGGATTTAAACAAAGACAAGTCAGATTTGAATAATATTTCTATTGTTAGAGAATTTCCCGATGTATTTCCTGAAGAACTTCCCGGTCTACCCCCAGAATGTGAAGTTGATTTCTTTATTGACCTTAAACCTGGCACAAAGCCCATTTCTAAAACCCCATATCGAATGGCTCCTATTGAACTTCAGGAGTTAAAAGTCCAATTACAGAAATTGTTAGACATCGGTTTCATTCGTCCTAGCACATCTCCTTGGGGTGCTCCTGTGTTTTTCGTAAAGAAGAAAGATGGTAGTATGCGACTTTGTATCGACTATCGAGAATTGAACCATGTCACCATCAAGAATAGGTATCCGCTACCACGCATTGATGACCTATTCGACCAGTTAAAAGGAGCACAATTCTTTTCAAAGATCGACCTTCGTTCTGGATATCATCAGCTGAAGATTAAAACTGAGGATATTCCAAAGACTGCCTTCAGAACTCGGTACGGGCATTATGAATTCTTAGTCATGTCTTTTGGATTGAATAATGCTCCTGCTACCTTCATGGATATGATGAACCGTGTATTCAAAGAATATTAGGATCAGTTCGTTGTTGTCTTTATTGATGACATCCTCATCTATTTCAAAAGTCGTGAAGATCATGAGCACCATTTAAAGCTGGTACTGCAAAGGCTTCGTGATAACAAGCTATATGCTAAGCTGAAAAAATGCGAGTTCTGACCTGAGGAAGTAGCATTCATTGGGCATGTGGTGTCAAAACATGGAGTATCTGTCGACCCGGCGAAGATTGAAGCCATACAAAGTTGGGAGCAACCAAAGTCGATGACCGAAGTACGTAGTTTTCTGGGCTTAGCAGGATATTATCAGAGATTCGTGGAAGAATTTTCTAGAATCGCTACTCCGTTAACTCAGCTGACTCGAAAAGATATAAAATTCGTATGGAGTGAGGAATGCGAGAAGAGTTTCCAAGAACTCCAGAGGAGACTCATTTCGGCATTTGTTCTGACAATACCATCTGGTTCGGATGGATTTGTTATCTACAGCGATGCTTTAGGCAAAGGGTTAGGATGTGTTCTCATGCAACATGGGAAAGTCATAGCCTATGCCTCGCGACAACTCAAAGAATATGAGAAGAATTATCCTACTCATGATTTGGAGTTGGCAGCAGTCGTTTTCGCGTTGAAGATCTGGAGACACTACCTGTATAGGGAGAAAGTGGAGATCAATACAGATCATAAAAGCCTCAAATATTTCTTCACCCAAAAGGAACTCAACATGCGGCAACGATGTTGGCTCGAGCTGCTAAAAGATTACGATCACACTATTCAATATCATCCAGGAAAAGCGAACGTAGTAGCTGACGCATTGAGTAGAAGATCATATACGAGTACGAGTGCGATATTATCAATGCAAAGGCCAATTCTGTATGACTTACAAAGGATGGAGGTAGAATTAAAGACTCCAAGTACCCACGTGATGATATCAAATATACGAGTAGAACCAACTTTAATCGATAAAGTTAAAGCTGCTCAAGCTACGGACATGGAGCAGATGCGTATGAAGAAGAAACTGCAAGAAGGTGCTATTCCAGAAGCAAGAATCGATGAAGAATGAATACTTCGAGTCAACTCCAAACTTTGTGTTCCTAACGATTTTGACTTGAAGCATAGAGTCATGATGGAGGCACACAACACACCGTTTGCAATCCATCTTGGGAGTACCAAAATGTATCATGATTTTCGACATACATTTTGGTGGAGCAATATGAAAAGAGAGATTGCGGAGTTTATCTCAAGGTGTTTAACTTGTCAACGTGTAAAGGCGGAGCATCAAGCACCAAAGGATCCATTGCAACCACTTGAGATTCCGAAATGGAAGTGGGAACACATTACTATGGATTTCGTTACGGGTCTTCCCAGGGTTTCTCAAGGCATAGATGCGATTTGGGTTATTGTTGATAGATTAACCAAGTCTGCCCATTTCTTGCCGATACGTGAGACGTATTCCCTTGAACGTCTTGCTCGTATGTACGTGAATGAGATTGTGAGATTGCATGGCATGCCAGTATCCATAGTTTCGGATCGTGACACAAGATTCACTTCACGAATTTGGGTTAGCTTACAGAAAGCTATGGGCACGGATTTACGATTTAGTTCAGCATACCATCCTCAAACGGACGGACAATCAGAGAGGACTATTCAAACCCTTGAAGATCTATTAAGACTCTGTGTTCTAGATTTCAAAGGAAGTTGGGATAAATACTTGCCACTGGTGGAATTCTCCTACAACAACAGTTATCAAGCAAGTATAGGCATGGCTCCATTCGAGGCATTGTATGGAAGAAAATGTCGTTCTCCAGTATGTTGGGACGAGGTGGGTGAAGCAACATTGTTGGGACCAGAATTGGTACGCATAACTACAGAGAAGATCCAAACGATTCGACAACGTATACAAACGGCACAAGATCGACAAAAGAGTTATGTTGATCTTCATAGAAATGATGTGGAGTTTAATATTGGAGATCATGTACTGTTACGTGTTGCACCATGGAAGGGAGTTACAAGATTTGGAAAGAGAGGAAAGCTCAATCCAAGATTTGTTGGTCCATTTGAGATTCTTGACCGAATAGGAAATGTGGCCTATAGACTCGCATAACCTCCAAGCATGTCTCGTGTTCATAATGTTTTTCACGTATCTGTGCTTCGCAAATATGTGAAAGACCCGAACCACATAATTGAGTTAGAACCAGACGAGATAGCCAAAGATTTAATGTACGAGGAGGTACCTGTTAAGAACTTGGTCAGGAAAGAGCATGTTCTACGCATGAAGGTTATACCACAAGTTAAGGTTTTGTGGAGAAACCATGCTATTGAAGAAATGACCTGGGAGTTAGAATCAGAAATGAAAGCGAGGTATCCTCACCTTTTCGAAACACCAGGTACGTACGTCAATTTGGAGGAAGAAATTTCATAAAGAGGGGAGGTTGTAAGACCCCAACTTATTAATGAATAAAATCAAATTTTCTCTAAATATTATTGTGAATAATAAGGTGCTAATTTGATATAATGCTTTGGTTATGGGTGAAATGTGCAAATTTTGCAAAATAAGCAAGTGGTTATAAAATATTCATTTGTTGTTGGGGAATATTCGTTTGGTCGTAGAATATTTTTTCTGTCGGGGAATATTCATACGATGGCGCAGCTATTTGTGGGCCCCATAACAGAAAAAGGTTGGATGAAGATAACGACAAAAATTAAGTTTTTATAAATAACGGCGTAGTTGTTACCGTTAACACTGTTGGAATACCCGGTGGTTAAAATACAGTAATACGCGTGGTTGCACAGTAGCACACGGATTGCACAGTATTTTTGAATTATTGATTCTTACAAAGGAAGGCACTACTCAATAATTGTTACAGTAGTTACTATTCAATATTTTATTTTATTGATTCAATAATTGCTGCATTGATATTTTATATTATTGTTGTTTCAATAATTGTCACTGCACAGTATTTTCCATTATCAGATCAATAATTTATATTATTTGAAAAATATTATTAGATAACATTATTGGCAATGTCTAGAAAGTTCTGTCTAAGGAGAGGTTTGGTCATCTAATTGCGCGCCAGTAAGGAGAAATCCTTATTGGAAAGCCCCCTCTTTCTTGGGAACGGCCTGGTTGTCATAAATGTGATTTTGTAATATTATTTGTGAATAATTAATTATTGATTCATATGATAAGGAAATATTTATTTTATGTGGATATAAATGAGGGATATATTTATTGTGGTTAAAAATGAAGGAGTTAATGTTGAGGTGTTTTATCAGTATTTTTATCGGAATGGAGGTATTAAAATCAAATCAGGATTTTTGAGAAATATTGCGGAGGTTATAATTTTTAATCCGACCGTTGGATCGTGGTAATATTTGGATATGTTATACATATATAAGTTGTGTATATGTCCACAAATTTTGAACCATTAAAAATGAACGTAAGATTTGTTATGAATTTTACGAGATGACTGGTTCAGAAATTGTTGAATTTTCGGAGTTAATCATTTTGGTAGAAAATTCTACAATTAGTGGGCCCCACTTTTGGTTGGTAAAAATGTGCTGAGATTTTTATTCAAATGTGGTGGATGGAAATATTAGCAGGTAAAGCCATCAGGTTACAGGTTAAGTCTGCTTCGGCGTGCTAACATTTTCCTATAAATTGAGGGCTAAGTTAGAATTAAAAATCACACCAGAATTCATAAGTTTTCTCTCTTTCTCTCTCTAGATTATTGAGTGTATTTTGTGAGTATTTGGATACTTGAGAGTTGCTATTCAGCACAAGTTTTCTTCAGCCTTATACCGATATTCCGATCAGAAGTACGGATATTTTGAGGTAAGGGATATTATTTTCTTCTTAAATGATATTATTTTCTTCAATATCATTATGCTGAAATATTGATATAAACTTTTTTATCAAATTTGAAACTTTTTGTGTCGGGGTTACTATTCACGTATACGGCACTATTCACGTAGACGATACTATTCACGAATACGGCACTATTCACCAAAAAATGAAATTTTCTTCTTTTTGTCCAAGATGTCTATTATGGTTACTATCTTTGATTGTATCCATGTTTTGATCTTTATTTTTGAATTCTACTTCACAATTGATTATTATGAAGTATTATTGATCTTGGATAAACTGTTATACGAATCCTTACTATTTGTCTTTCTGTCTCACTGGATTCGTTTTTTTTTAAGATATTTTTCATCATCTTCAATCTTCAATGATGATATTACTGAATATCTTTGGCCTGTAGTGCAAAGATGAATGATTAACTGATGAATATCTTTGTCCCGTAGTGCAAAGATGAACAGGTATTGAGATGAACATGACCGACTGGTGATACAAATGAATATCTTTGGCCTGTAGTGCAAAGATGAATATTTGATTAAAGATGGTTATTGATTGTTGTTACAGGGATAAAATATTGATGATGGACTTTTAAATCTTAGAAGATAGTAGAACTCATTCTCTACTTGACTCTTCTAATGGTTTGTTGTTTCCGCTGCAATTGTTGATCTAAAATTTGTTGTCTATTATATTTTATCAGATTTTTCCCTGTTGAAGACTAATGATAATTTGTTGTATATTATCTTAGTCATAATATTCTTTACTGGGCTAGTTGAGCTCACCATTTTCCTTTTTATTCCATTTTTCTTCTCAGGAGGTGAGAACATAGCAGGATCGAGTCGGGGTATGGAGTAATGGTTCTAGAAAGATGTTTTAGCAGTCCTTACTATTTTTGTAAAATAGTATTTGAATAATTGTAATGAGGACTTATTTGAGTATGGATATTGTCTAGAAGACAATATTTGTATTTAAACTCACAGTATGTATTGTTGTATTTCACACGACATTTGTATTATTGAAGTTGTAGTTTGCTTTATGTACCATGTGTTTGGCGACTCAGAATGGGTGTTGTATACCTATTTTGAGTGCGTCACACATTGTAAGCCTTCTTATACACTTTAAAGTCTTTCTCTTCATCTTTGCACACACTATTCTTCACGTTGAGAGTCGTGTTGCGTGTGTAGGCCCGGACTTCGATCCGTGGTTTCATTTCAGTTTGTATATATATATACTTATATATATATAATTTTTATTTACGGACTAACATTATCGAGTTATGCCTCGATTGAGCCTAGACTTATGTCTGGAGCGTTTAATTACTTTCGTATATATATATACTTATATATATGAACTGTGTGTTGAACTCTATTCGATGAGCCTAGACTTACGTCTGGTGCGTTAAAATGCTTTTGTATGTATATATATATATATATATATATATATATATATATATATATATATATATATATATATATATATATATATATATATTAACTGTTGTTGGACTTTGTCCGATGAGCCTGGTATATATATATATATATAAACATTTAGTCCCGTCTGGAGTTTACTTCGTGGTGGTTGATCGCTTTTACTACTTTCTGTACATTTCATCCCGCCTGAAGTTTCCTTTGTGGCGATTGATCGCTTTTACAGCTTTATTTACATTTCTGATCCCCCACAGAGGTGCTTCGTGGTGGTTGATCATGTCTGTATATATATATATATATATATATATATATATATATATATATATATATATATATATATATATATATATATATATATTTACAGCTTTTATATATATATATATACCTACTTATTACGTTTATATCAATTGCGGCATTATGTGAGCCTAGGAATCATGTGATCACATATTCAGTCTACTGAATCTAGATTTGGTTCCCGTGGTGGACATTTTCAGCTATAAGCAGCTTGTAAATTTATTCACGGTGTTTGGATTTCCTCAGATGGTTTTCATACCCATGAGGAGTTCGGCACTACTTTGTACATTATTTTCTCGAAGATGCTTCGCATCTCAAAAATAAAAGCAATCAAGTCGAACATTTAATAAAATGGAAGTATCAAAGGCCTCAATTACTATTGAGCACAGGGTTTGAAAAACCTCTTTTAAAACATCACTGCTATATCTTGTTAAAACTGAATTTTTATATAAATTCAAACCCTATGTATATAGGTTCAAACGAGGCATAGCACTACTTCTAAATAACAACACATTGACCCACACACACACACACACATTCATATAACAATTTCTTGAAAAGTCGGTCACCGTGGCAACACGGATGTCGGGGGGTGCCTAACACCTTCCCTCCGCATAAGTAAGTCCCCGGACCCCAATGAATCTCTATTTCACAGACCCGTTTAGCAGTGTCACAGGGTATATATCATTAGTATTCGCTTGAACACAAGGTATACTATACTGATGATCCCCATCGTTGCAGATCACATTCGGCAATACCGCACAGAGGTCCAATATCGTAAATTCAGGGTTGTTACCCTAATCTTTCACAAATGGAACCCTGGCGGGGGTTACAACGCATGGTCATCTATCCACAAATAGATCCCCGATGGGGGTTACAACATATATTATCCGTTGACACATCTGCGAGGATTAAATGGATCCCCGGCGAGGGTTACAATGCATGATTTTCGTTGATGCACATGTCAACGAAGGTCAAGCAACCTTGACGTCAGTTCAGCCATTGAAAAGTAAACCCAACGTTGCATCGGAAGCCATCCGATAATTGCATCAGTTGATACACACATCAACAAAGGCCAAGCAGCCTTGGCATTTATCCCCAGCAGGGAGTTCATTAGTTGACACACACATCAACAAAGGCCAAGCAGCCTTGACATGTATCCCCAGCAGGGAGTTCATTCGTTGATATATACGTCAGTAGAGGATCAAATGGATCCCCGGCGGGGATTACAAAGCGTGGTCAACCGTTGGTTCACACATCAACGAAGGTCGGTCAGCCCTGACAACACATACTATTGGCAGTAAATCCAACAAAACATTGATATGTCCTGGCAATACAAACCAGGGAGGATCAACATCATCGGGGAGGATCGATGATGGAATATGTTATACATATCCTCAAACAGACAAAGCTTTATCCCCACAGATCTCTTATCACGAGAGGCACATCTTTGGAGTAAAGTCTGTATCAAAGATTCAGGACTTTGGTGATAGCCCCAATGTCAACATCCTAAGAAGTTTGGATCACACATATATGCTTGTCGTCATTACCATCACCGGTAGAAGCAATAGGGAGCCGACAATCATCCCCAGCATGTGGGAAAGCAATCCATATGCATCATACATTTGTATCATGTTGCTACACATGACATCATGTTGATCTTGTTGCATTTCAAGTGTCTAGGATTCTTTATCCTATCTATGCCATTGCATTGCATGAATATGATAAAGAGGGACATCTGTAGACACTTGAAATTTTTTGCACACCTGTTACTGACATTACAGGAGGGTAAATTCGTCTTTCAGATATAACCCTAGAAGACAACTCATATCCAGTCCGGATACTACCGAAAGCTCAGTTTTAAGCCCGGAACACACACTGGGAACATCAGTTCCAACCTCGGCGATAACCCCGAGGCGTGCAGTTCCAATACCAGAAATTCTACCGGAGAAGACCGATTTATCCCTGAGATAACCCCGAGATATTTCATCTCAATCCCAACATTGGGAATAGCAGATTCCAACCTTGGAGATAACCCCAAGGAAGGCAGTTGTAGTTCCGGAGATAACCCCAGAAATGCTTATTTTAAATACATCCAATCAGCTTCAACCTCGGTGCTTACACCAAGGCACTCAGTACAAGACCTGGCTATAACATCAGGAAGACAGGCACACCTCAGAGATGACACTGAGGACCTTCAACACTTTCAACACTCCAATCTCAGAGATAACCCTGAGCAACGTCTGCTTTATCAGCCCAAACCGGAGATAATCCCGGTGAGGGGCAAAGTCATCATCTTGCCACCTTGACGCTACATCACGTTGTCTCAACATTTTAGACATACATTTCTATACAACAATGTCCCACAAGAATCAAGGAAAACCAATCTTGAGTGACTATTACGCAGGGCAATGGATAGAATTTGAAGCTAGAAGATCAGAGGGCATTGTCCCATCTTCCAAACTTCGTACAACCTCTAATCCCATTTCATTGCGTAACTCTCGACAACGGCTATCCGAAATAGGTCTTACATACCTCTGTCGGATGCCCGGATTGCAATTCTGAAAGCTCGAACGGACATCACGTTGAACGCGTACACATACTTCGAGACGGCAGGACCCGCAAAGCCCGGGGAATCTCGGGCAGCCACAGGTACACCTGCAGCTCCCCCCTCTATAAATAGAGGGCTTGGGGTGGCAATTTTGTAAGAGAAAAAGGCGAGGAGGCCCTGTCCAATTTGCTCTATACACACCCCAAACTGAGTGCTTTCTCATTTTAAACACTTGTAAGCTCATATATAGCTACTGTTTACCGGCGGGAGCCGAGTGTTCATCCTTTTCAAGTTATAGAAGTCTTCTTTGGTAGCCCACTGTAAGCCTTCTTATACACTTTAAAGCCTTTATCTTCATCTTTGCACATACTATTCTTCACGTTGAGAGTCGTGTTGCGTGTGTAGGCCCGAACTTTGGTTCGTAGTTTCATTTCAGTTTGTATATATATATATATATATATATATATATATATATATATATATATATATATATATATATATATATATATACTTATATATTTATATAATTTTTATATACGGACTAACATTATCGAGTTATACCTCGATTGAGCCTATACTTATATCTGGAGCGTTTAATTACTTGCGTATATATATATATGAACTGGGTGTCGAACTCTATTCGATGAGCCTAAACTTACGTCTGGTGCATTTAAATGCATTCGTATATATATATATATATATATATATATATATATATATATATATATGTATATATATATATATACTCATAAATATTAACTGTTGTTGGACTTTGTCCGATGAGCCTGGATTTTATATCCGGTGCGTTTATATGCTTATACACACACACACACACACACACACACACACACACACACACACACACACACACACACACACACACACACATATATATATATATATATATATATATATATATATATATATATATATACACATTTAGTCCCGCCTAGAGTTTACTTCGTGGTGGTTGGCCGTTTTTACTGCTTTCTGTACATTTCGTCCCACCTAGAGTTTCCTCTGTGGCGGTTGATCGCTTTTACAACTTTATTTACATTTCTGATCCCCCATGGAGGTGCTTCGTGGTGGTTGATCATGTCTGTATATATATATTTATAGCTTTTATATATATATATATATATATATATATATATATACCTGTTTACTGCGTTTATATCAATTGCGGCATCATGTGAGCCTAGGAATCATGTGATCATAGATTCAGTCCATTGAATCTAGATTCAGTTCTCGTGATGGACATTTTTAGCTGTAAACAGCTTGTAAATTTTATTCATGGTGTTTGGATTTTCTCAGATGGTTTTCATACCCATGAGGAGTTCGGCACTACTTTGTACATTATTTTCTTGAAGATGCTTCGCATCTCAAAAATAAAAGCAATCAAGCCGAACATTTAATAAAATGAAAGTATCAAAGGCCTCAATTACTATTGAGCACAGGGTTTGAAAAACCTCTTTTAAAACATCACTGCTATATCTTGTTAAAATTGAATTTTTATATAAATTCAAACCCTATGTATATAGGTGCGAACGAGGCATAGCACTACTTCCAAATAACAGCACATTGACCCACACACACACATATTCATATAACAGTTTCTTGAAAAGTGGCGGTCACCGTGGCAACACGGATGTTCGGGGGTGCCTAAGACCTTCCCTCCGCATAAGCAAGTCATCGGACCCTAATGAATCTCGGTTTCATAGACCCGTTTAGCAGTGTCACATCACTGGGTTAATGTGCAAACCTTTTCTTGATTGTGTTGGTATAAGTAGTTAAAAAACCAACTGGCGAGTCTTAACAGTCCATCGTCGACATTATACATGTCGGACCTTTTTCACTTATTTTTTCAAACAAATCTCACCTAACATGAGAACACAAAAGAACAAGAATAGAAAAAGGATAAATAAAAATCCCGACATCAACAGATGGACGTGGTATAATTATGACCAGGGATTATTCGATATAATCATGACCGTAATGTTACAAATGATATGGTAAGAGTCCTCATTGGCCCGTAGTGCATTGATGGACAATTGTTGGCATGATCATGACCATTGATAAAAACACGAATATCCTTGGCCCGTAGTGTATAGATAATTCGTGGTCGTGATACTAATACAGTAATGATTCGATGATGTAGATTAGTTATTAAGCTGAGTCTCAGCGATAAAATTGATGATAAACTTTTTAAATCATAGAAGACAGTAGATATCATGCTCTACTTGACTCTTCTAATGGATTGTTTGTTCTGCTGCAGTTAAACTTGATGTTTATTATATTTTATCAATTTATCACTATTGAAGGCTAACGATAATTTATTCTGCATTATCTTAGTCATAATATTTCTTACTGGGCTTGTTGAGCTCAGCCTTTTTCTTTCATTATTCTCTTCAGGAAATGAGAATATAGCTGGGACTAGTCGGGGAACGGAGTGACGGTCCAGATGTTTGCATTAGTAGTCCTCACTATTCTGTGAAATAGTGTTATAATAATTGTAATGAGAATTTATTTTGAGTTTGAATACTGTCTAGAAGACAATATTTGTATTAAAACTCACAGATTGTGTTTTGTCGTATTCTACATGACACTTAATAGTTGTATAAATTAAGTTTGTATTTGAATTATGTACCATGTATTTGGCAACTCAGAATAGGTGATGTATACCTATTTTGGGGGCGTCACAGTTGGTATCAAAGCTTAGGGATATGATCCCTGGCTGAGATGTGAGACTAGAACTATGAGGGGAGAGACGAGTAATTCCTTTGCTAGTATGACCTACCTAAGTTTAATTGTTATTTAATTGGTCGGTCAGAATATAGGGATAATATGTTGCATGGCAATTAACCCTTGTTTTGTGGTAGTGTTTGAAAATGACATCCGAGAATGTTGAGATAAGCAAGGGAGCACATGAGACCGTTGAGTCACCAACGATCAATACCCTGGATAATGTGCATCAGGAAGGTAATAATCCTCAGGTGAACAACAACACCGACCAAATGGTGAACGATGGAATGTTTAGAAGCTTTCTACAATTTGTGCAACATCAGACAAGAGAGACTCCTATTCAAAATGTAGGTGGAAACACGGACAACTCTCGGACGGCCACCGCTAAACAGTTCAAGGAGTTGGGACCACCGGAGTTTTTGGGAGAGCCAAAACCACTTAAGGCGGAGACGTGGATAAAGCAGATCACCAAGATATTTAATGTCTTGGGATGCTCCAAGGAGCAAAAGATCCCCTTTGCCACCTTCATGTTACGAGGAGAGGCAGATTACTTGTGGGAATCTGTAAAACCTACTCAACCTGCCGCACTGAAGATGTCTTAAGAGAAGTTCCAAGAACTGTTCAATGACAAGTACTTTCCCAAAAGTATTCGGCACATGAAGGAGGTAGAGTTCATCAAGCTGGAGCAAAATAATATGACCGTGTCGCAGTACGAAGCTAAGTTTGTCGAGTTGTCCGGGTTTGTGTCCCACTTGGTTGATAATGAGGAGAGAATGACGTGGATGTTTCTAAGAGGTTTGAAACCCGAGATACGTTAATACCTAATTTCTCACAAACTGTGTTTGTATTCAGATATTGTAAATATGGCTCAGTTATTGGAACGTGATAATGAGTCAACCCAACCAAGAGATAGCAGCCGACAAAGTGATACTACCAGTGGAAGCAGTCATCGAAGCAGTGACAACAAATGTGGAGGAAGTCAACATGCCAGATATGGTAACCACTTCGGTGGTAATCATGGCCAAGACAATAAAAGTTGAAATTTCAAGAAGAGGAGATTCAATAATGATGAAAATACGTCAGCACTAGCACTCATTGTTAAAGAAGGAGAACGATTAACGATCGTATGCTACAAATATGGAGGGGAAGAACACATCAGTCCAAACTGTACGCAGCAATCCAAAACAAGTTATAATTATGGAAGAGAAGGTTACCTAGCCCGATTTTGTCGTGCAGTGAAGTCAAGTCCAGCTAGGATGGATGCACCAAAGGCCGTCCGACAAGTTAAAATCGGTAGTTCAAGGGAGAGCGTTTGTCGTGATCTCCCAAAAAGTGAGGAACCTGAATGAAGTTATCACAGGTAAGCTAATCATAAACTCTTGTGAAGTCTATACCTTATTTGATACCGGTTCTACCCATTCTTTTATTTCTCCTACTTGCGCTCAAAGTTTAAATTTAACTCCGGATAAATTAAACTTTGACTTATCTGTTGAAACTCTGTTGGGAGAAACCTTCATTACATTCACTGTTTATAACACTTGTTTGATTCAAGTCGGCACCCTCACATTACCTATCGATCTTATCTCTTTGAAAATACTTGCATTTGATGTAATTTTAGGGATTGATTGGTTAACTACTCATCATGCTAAAATTGATTATTTTTGTAAGGTTGTTAGCTTTCATATTCCTAACCAACCTATTATGAGAATTCAAGCAACCAAACCACTAAAGTCAATCATTGTCATATCTGGCCATAAAGCTATTCGTTTATTAAAAAACGGATGTCAAGCTTTCTTAGCCCATGTCACGGATTTAAATAAAAATACGTCAGCTTTGAATGATATTTTTATTGTTAATAAATTTCCTAACGTATTCCTTGAAGAACTTCCTGGCCTACCCCCAGAGCGTAAAATTAAATTTTGTATCGACCTTGAACCCGGTATAAAACCCATTTCCAATGCCCCATATCGACTGACTCCTTTTGAACTTCAGGAGTTAAAAACCCAACTGCAGGAATTGTTAGACATCGGTTTCATTCGTCCTAGTACGTCTCCTTGGGGTGCTCTTTTTCTATTCATGAAGAAAAAAGATAGAAGTATGCGACTTTGTATTGACTATCAGGAGTTAAATCATGTCACCATAAAAAATAGGTACCCAATGCCACGCATTGATGGCCTGTTTGACCAGTTACAAGGCGCCAGATTCTTTTCAAAGATCGATCTTCGTTTCGAATATCATCAGTTAAAGATTAAAACTGATGACATTCCAAAGTCTGCTTTCAGAAATCAGTACGGGCATTACGAATTCCTAGTCATATCTTTTTGAATTGACTAATGCTCCTGCTGCCTTCATGGATATGATGAACCGAGTATTCAAGGAATATTTGGATCACTTTATAGTCGTCTTTATTGATGACATCCTCATATACTCTAAAACCCGTGAAGATCATGAGCAACACTTGAGGCTGATACTCCAAAAGCTTCGTGAAAATAAGCTTTATGCTAAGTTGAAGAAATACAAGTTCTGGCTTGAGGAAGTAGCATTTCTTGGGCACATGATATCAAATTATAGAATATCTATTGACCCAACAAAGATTGAAGCAATACAAAGCTGGGAGTAACCAAGTCAGTGACCAAAATACGTAGCTTTCTCGACTTAGCTAGTTATTATCGGAGATTCGTGGAAGGATTTTCTCGAATTGCTACTCCATTAACTCAGCTGATTCGAAAAGATACAAAATTCGATTGGAGCGAGGACTGTGAGAAGAGTTTTCAAGAACTCAAGAGGAGACTCAGTTCAGCACCTATTCTGACAATACCATCTGGTTCGGAGGGATTTGTCATCTACAGTGATGCTTCAGGCAGATGGTTAGGATGTGTTTTCATGCAACATGGGAAAGTCATAGCCTATGCCTCACGACAACTCAAAGAATATGAGAGGAATTATCCTTCTCATGATCTGGAGTTGGCAACTGTTGTCTTCACACTTAAAATTTGGAGGCATTACCTATATGGGGAGAAAGTGGAGATCTATACGGATCATAAAAGCCTCAAATATTTCTTCACCCAAAAGGAACTCAACATGTGGCAACGACGTTGGCTTAAACTGTTGAAAGATTATGATCATACCATCCAATACCATCTTGGAAAAGCGAACGTGGTAGCTGAAGCGTTAAGTAGAAGATCATATGCGGGTACGAGTGTGATATTATCAACGCAAAGGCCTGTTTTGTATAACTTGCAAAGGACGGATATAGAGTTAAAGATTCTAGGGACCCACGTGATGATTGCCAATATACAAGTAGAACCGACTTTAATTAATAAAGTTAAAGCTGCTCATGCTAAAGATCTGGAGCTGATGCGTATGAGGAAGAAAGTGTAAGAATGTGCTATTCTGGAAGCAAGAATCGATAAAAAAGGAATACTGCGAGTCAACTTTAGACTTTGTGTTCCTAACGACCCTAATTTAAAGTATAAGATCATGATGGAGGCGCACAATAAACTATTTGCAATCCATCCTGGGAGTACCAAAATGTATCATGATCTTCGAAATACATTTTGGTGGAGCAATATGAGGAGAGAGATAGCGGAGTTTATCTCAAAGTGTTTAACTTGTCAACAAGTCAAGGCGGAGCATCAAGTGCCAAAAGGCCCATTGTAACCACTTAAAATTCCAGAATAGAAGTGGGATCACATTACCATGGATTTCGTTACTGGTCTTCCCAAGGTTTTGCAAGGTATAGATGTAATTTGGGTTATTGTTGATAGATTGACCAAGTCTGCTCATTTCTTACCTATACGAGAAACTTATACACTTGAACGTCTTGTTCATATATACATAAATGAGATTGTAAGACTGCATAGTATGCCAGTATCCATAGTTTCTGATCGAGACCCAAGATTTACTTCACGACTTTGGGTTAGTTTGCAAAAAGTTATGGGCACAAATTTACGATTTAGTTCGGCATATCATCCTCAAACGGATGGGCAGTCGGAGAGGACTATTCAAACTCTTGAGGATCTATTAAAACTCTGTGTCCTTGATTTCAAGGGAAGTTAGGACAAGTTCTTACCATTGGTGAAATTTTCTTACAACAACAGTTATCAAGCAAGTATCAGCATGGCTCCATTTGAGGAGTTATATGAACGCAAGTGTCGTTTCAGTATGCTAGGATGAGGTGGGTGAAACAACATTGTTGGGACTGAAATTTGTACGCATGACAATGAAAAAGATTCAAATGATCCGACAACGTATAAAAATCTCACAAGATCGATAAAAGAGTTATGTTGATCTTCATTGGAAGGACGTGAAATTCAATGTTGGAGAACATGTGTTGTTACGTGTTGCTCCATGGAAAGGAGTTACGAGATTTGGAAAGAGAGGAAAGCTCAATCCTCGATTCATTTGTCTATTTGAAATCCTTGATCGAGTAGGAAATGTGGCCTATAGACTCGCTTTACCGTCAAGTATGTCTCGTGTTCATAATGCTTTTCACATATCCATGTTACGTAAATATGTGGAAGACCCGAACCACATTATTGAGTTAGAACCGGACGAAGTAGCGGAAGATTTAACGTACGAAGAGGTACCAATTAAAATCTTGGATAAGAAGGAACATATTCTACTCTCCAAGGTTATACCTCAAGTCAAAGTTTTATGGAGAAACCACGATGTTGAGGAAATGACCTGGGAGTTAGAATCTAAAATGAGATCAAGGTATCCTCATCTCTTCGACATACCAGGTATGTACCCTAATTTTGAGGGCAAAATTTCATAAGAAGGGGAGGTTGTAAGACCCCAACTTTTATGAATAAAGATGAATTTTTTATAAATATCATTTTTAAATATTAAGGAATGAATTTGATATAATGTTATAGTTGTGGGTAATATTTATAAATTTTGCAAAGTATGCAAGTTGTTATATTATATTCGATTGGTCAGGGAATATTCGTTTCAACAGAGAATATTCGTACGACGGCACAATCATTGGTAGACCCCACAACGGAATTATTATCGGAGTTAGAAAATGACAAAAATATCTTTTTATAAAAGTAACGGCGGAAGTTTTACCGTTAACTGTTGAAATACCCGGTGATAAAAAGTACAGTAATACGCGTGATTGCATAGTAGCACACGGTATTGATTATTGATGCTTACCTGAGAAGTCACTCAGTTTTGTTCAATTATTGCTATAATAATTATTGAATAGTATCTCATATTAATGATTCAATTATTGTCACAGCATCATCTGCATAATATTTTATATTATTAAATTAATAATTGAGACGACAGAGTTATTCATATTATTATTTATAATATTGACGATGTCTAGAAAGTTCTGTCGAAGAGAGGTTTGGTCACCTAATTGCGCGCCAATAGAGAGAAATCCTTATTGGAAAGCCCCTATTTCCTGGAAATGATCTGGTCGTTAAATATTGTGTGTTATAATATTAATGATGAATAATTGTTGGAGGATTAAAAATGTGTTGATTGAAGATAAAATAATTTGTGGTAATATTTATTCAATCTTTGATATAAATAAGAAGTCTGTTATGAGACGTTTGTGGTAAGTTTGGTTTATTCTATGGGGGCCCATATGTCATCATCTAAGAGTCACTTTCGCCAATAGTAATTGCCTTTACCAGACGTCAAACCACTTGCCGTTTCATATTACAGGCGTCAAACCACTTGTCGTTTCATATTACAAGCGTCGAACCACTTGTCGTTTCACATTACAGGCGTCGAATCACTTGTCGTTTCACATTACAGGCATCAAATCACTTGTTGTTTCACATTACAGGCGTCAAACCACTTTTCTTTTCACATCACCAGTCGTCAAGCCACTTGCATCTTCACATTGCAAGGGCTAAGCAAGAAATCTTCTGTAAATAGAAGATTATTTCTTCTTTCATTCTCACCAATTCACTACGACTCACAAGAGAATTCTATAGAGAGAGAATCAGAGAGAAAGAAGAAGAGTATTATGTTACTACACTATTTTAGTATCCAATCTCCTACTAAGGTAAGGAATATTATTTCTTTCGTATTCGTAAGGGATATTATTTTGTTCAATATTCGTATGAAATAATATTTTCTTCCATACTTGTAGTATGTATGTAATATTATTTCGTTTCAAATTCTGAATTCTACACTCATGTTGTTAAGTATTGCTTCTATACTCTTTGAAATTAGTAGAATATTCTTAAAATTTGAACTTCATCCAGTATCGTTTTACAAGGATATTTTTCTGAACATTCTTGTTAAAGTTTGATCTTTTCATGTCAAAGTACTATTCACAGGATACTATTCACAAAGTACTATTCACAGGGTACTATTCATGACAAAAATTAATTTTTTTCTGTCCAAATTATTTTTGATTCAATATTATACTTGAATTTTACTCCACAAAGCAGTATCATGTTGACAATTTGGATGTTTTTGAATTCTGGATAAATTAATTATAAATCTTTAAAAATGTATCCTTTGCTTTCTTTTAATTGAATTCTTATATCATTGTCATCATCCTCATGTTTATATTATGATGAAAGTCATCTGTGGCTCGTAGTGCATAGATTGACTTGGTATGATTATGACCAGGGATTATTCGATATAATCATGACCGTAATGTTACAAATGATGTGGTAAGAGTCCTCATTGGCCCGTAGTGCATGAATAATTCGTGGTCATGATACTAATGAATATCCTTGGCCGTAGTACAGGAATGATTCGATGATGTGGATTAGTTATTAAGCTGAGTCT
Source organism: Panax notoginseng (assembly GCA_016801055.1). Taxonomy (NCBI): domain Eukaryota; kingdom Viridiplantae; phylum Streptophyta; class Magnoliopsida; order Apiales; family Araliaceae; genus Panax; species Panax notoginseng. The sequence continues at coordinate 57,334,214 of CM029021.1, read as the reverse complement.
CAGCGATAAAATTGATGACAAACTTTTTAAATCATAGAAGATAGTAGATATCATGCTCTACTTGACTATTCTAATTGATTGATTGTTCCGCTGTAGTTAAACTTGATGTTTATTATATTTTATTAGTTTAACACTGTTGAAAGCTAACGATAATTTATTCTACATTATCTTAGTCATAATATTTCTTGTAAAAGCCCCAAATCCGGGTCCTAATCACCACAAATCTGGTATACTATTTCTATGGCTATTTGCGAAAGATATAAATATAAATAATTTATACATTAAACTTTACACATTAATTCCCAAAGTCGAGTAACCTTAACTTATACACAATTTATAACTTATTTGACTTACAATGTCATTAATATATAATACTGTTACAACTTTATCTGCATATATAATCCAAAGCTGGACTTATCTTTGACTTTTCCTTGTATCCGACGTATTCGCCTTAATCTGCAATATTTATCAGGATATAGCAAGGGTGAGCAACAAATTTACCCAGCAAGTTTAAGTTTAATTGAGGATATATCATGGTTGAAAGAATTTAAATAATAGCTGGCTAACATTCCACAATATATTTGTGAACTAGCATGAACAAATTTTCATAACCTAACAACCAAATCAATAGGAATTGAATGGTCAAGAAAGAACATGAACAATTATAACTAGATTAGATGGTAATGAAGGTGATCATCCTTTTATACCTAATGAACACAAGCATTATTTGCATAGAACGTTATTCAATAATTCATAGACATGGTAATCAGCAATGATTAGCCATAAGCATAATTGAAAGAACAACTTGAGGTCGAGTTTAAGAAAACTTGCACAATAATTAGAAGTTCAAGGTTAGGAACTTGCTCAATAAAAGAGTATAGTTCAAGGAACTTGCCTGTTTTACCGACTACTGCTACACAATTTATATCGCTTTATCTGAAGACCTAATATTAATAATATAGATCTTCAATATTAGAATAATATCATCACAGTATAATACCGTTATAAATATAAAATAACCTAACACAAACACATGATCCTATCAGTCCACAAACTACTTAAGACTCGGTATCAAGTCAAACTATTTCAGTCTGAGTTGAACCCGACACAATTCTAACTTTCCGACGGTCTAGTCGGATAATTCTCGAGCCTAATTATCACTAAGACTCGGTCTAAACTGGTTCACAAATATCTTAGATAATTTATTATCAGTCAAAATAATTTTTCATAGACTCGTAATAATTTTTAAGTAATTATTACCATTTATCACAATTTTTCAATCACTTATATCGTATTTATATAATATAAATACCACCTTATTCTTTTATCATTAATATTTATTTATTATTAAATATTAATAAAAATCATAACATAATATTATAAAATATTTATAATATCTCAAAGTATTTTTAATACTTTAATTTCTCATTTAAATGAATTTTTAAACATTTAAATTCATTATCCAGTAATTAACATTAATATTAAAATAATAATATTTTCATGACAAAATATCAAAAGTTATATTTTATAACTTAAAATATTTTTCTAAATCTTAAATCATTTTTATATGATTTTTAAAGTATAAATTCTATTTTTCCATAATTTATTTAATATATTTATTAAAAAATCATTTACCATTAATATTTATTTAATAATAAAATTCATCACAAAATATTAAAAGTTATTGAAAATAACTTAAAATATTTTCTAACACCATAATATAATTTTTCATGATTTTTCAAGTATTAAAATCATTTTGAAGTAATTTATTTAATATTATAACTAAATAAATTAAATACCTTTAATATTTCAAAAATATTGAATATTTATGAAATATACTCAAAATTATTAAAAACCCATTTTTAGTCTTTAACATAATTTTTAGGAATTTATTTTGTATTTTTCATAATTAAAATAATTTTTTCTATTTATTTGATTAAAATAATAATTTTCAGAAATTAAGTGTCACTAATGGGCCCTATAGTGATAGAACCGTCACTATAAGTGTTTTTGAGCTGTTCTTGAGCCTTTCCAGAACTTCAAACTCAGTTTGCAGGAACCTAGTTGGACCACCTTAATTTCTATGATCTTGATGCTATCTGGGCTGGTAATGGTGTTAATGTTGTAGTACTGATGCACTACTACAACTCTAAACAACTTTCATGGCCAAATCATAACACAACAGTGAAATCTAAGCCCCACAAATCTTGTCAGACACTGTTCTTCAATTTTTGGGTTTTCTAAAAATGAAGAACAGTCTTAGGTACCTACTTTGAATCCTTATAGTTTACAGTCTAGCTCTTGTTTGTGTGATATAAAGGTTCACACTTGTAGTCTTGATGTCAGAGTACAACTACATAACATCAGATTAGTCTAACAACATCACCAACTCAAGATTTGAGCCGGTTAAAGTACCGGTCAGGAGCTGTTCTTGAACTTTACGGGTAACCCAGAAATGTTCATCAAGCAGTTGGTAAACCTAGGTTTGACCATCATTATATTTGATTCTGTTAAGGATCTAGGTGATCTAAAGGCATGAGTGTGTAGTCCTTATGTCAGACTACATCATCAAAACAACAACATGGACAAACTAGCAAACTCATGGAAGATCTAAAGCTTCAAAAGTGGCTGTCAAAAATTCTGGGTTTTTGGGTTGCCCAGAAACTCAGTTTTTGTGGTCGGTCAACAGACTTTGACCACTTATATCTGGAGATCTAGACATGTTATGGAGTTGATTCCACTTCCAGTCTACTCTCCTAATGACAGAGAACAAGTCTATAACATAAAACTAACATAACACTTTACACAGACAGATCTAGAGGCCCTGACATATGGTTGTCAAGCCATATTTTTAGGGTTCTTGGTCAGTTTGAAAACTTGATTTTCTGGCTTCTAGATGTTATGGATCCTTGATGTTACATCTTGGATCACTAAATAACATTCTTATACACAACTTTAACAAACAAATAACAACATATAACATCAAATCATATGATCTAGCAAGTTAGGGTTTTATACCTCTTAGGCTTTGATCCTTTTGATTAATGTTCTTGATCCTATTCTTGGAAGGCTAATAGGCTATCTTAGCTTTGATTCTCACTCTGTCTCTCACTCTAAGTCCCGAAATCTTTAGAGAGAGAAGGTCTTGGTTGCTTTGGAAAGTAAAGTAAAGTTATTTTACTTAATCCCTAAGTTTGTTTTTGATTCAATGAATCCAAGCCTTGCAAGGTGGCAATGAAATCTGATATGGGAAGATTTTAGACACATGTTGATATCCCAAAGTGATGACTCACAAGATTTTGTAAAATCTTTTACTTAACTTTTAAGTAAAAGGGTATTTCGGCCATTTCGCACCTACTGAGTGTAATTTGGTCTTTTCTCTAATAATTTGAAGGGTATTTTGGACATTCAAATATATCCCATAGCTTTTAATACTTAAGCTTTTATACTTAGCTTTTGAATTCCCAAATTAGGGTTTTGGATTCCCGAAACTAAAATTAGGCTTTCCGAGCGTATCGTTAGGGTTTCTAAACAGTCGTTAGAGTTTTCTAACCTTAACCATATTCTTAACATAACTTTAGGGATTACTAAAGTTACAACTTATTCTGATCAATTCCTTGATGTTAGATCACATCTGTACACATAAAATCACGATTTAGGGTTTAATAACTTAACCTTAACGTTCTCAATATAATTTTAGGGTTTGTCATTACTGTAACTCATCTGATCAAAATTTGATCCTTAAACCACAACTGTACACATATATGATCACATATACCGACTCGTATACACTTAGATACTTAACCTTGTACATCTTCACCAAAAGATTTTTAAATCCACCAAAATCCTTCACAAAATTTTGAAATCCTTGAAATTTCTTCACAGAAACTTCAAATCCATACACTTATTTTCAGTCTAGGTCTATCATATAACCTTTAATCCATCATTAAAGATTTAAATAAATTATCTAATTTCTTGGGTTGTCACATTCACCTGTTCTTCTTAGAATTTCTTTCCCAAAATTCAACTTACACCTTATACCATACAGCATACACCATTCATACACATCATCACATGCTACCCAATACACCACTCATAAGAGTAAAATTTTTTCAAATCATACTGAGGAGTCATATAGACTATAAATTTTTATTTTCGTAAAGGTTTTATGGAAATTAATACACAAACCGTCTTATCTTACAGACATAGTGGGTAGCTAGCCCATTATGCCCTGTACTTGTTAAGTACTGCTGGTCTGATCTATTTCTCATCATTGCCATAGGCATAAAAATTTTACCTCAGTCTTATCGAATTCCGCACCAAAACAATTTAGCTCTGAAAAATTTTCAAAGAACGCTGAGAATTTTCATAAAAGTTGGTCTAGCCGAATCAAATAGCTTAGACCCTTATCAATAATCAATTTCAATCGAAATACGAATGTGTATAGCCAAACGTCATTGACAAATTAATTTTTTTTTATTTAAAATTTTTAGTTTGAAAATGACGTCATGATGCTGTACTGTATTAACAGCCCGTTTGAGGATGTCATCATCGAGTGACTTTGTCATAACACATCATACAATAGTGGAATAATGATTTTAGATCGAATTCAACACTAAGTATTCCTGTATTTACAACTTCATCAACTTTTTATCATCTCTGCACTAGGTTACATGGTACATAAATGATAAATAAAAATATATTTTGATATTTCAAATCATTATCGTCTAGCAGAAATAAATATCATAGACTATTCTTTAAATCGTTCAAAAATTACTACAAATCTGTTTTATCATCTCAACAGGTAACGAGGTGTTGGTGGCCCAATGTCCATGCATACACAATGGTCACCAAGAGTTGAGAATAAAAATTCATTTTTCAAAAGCATATAGTGCATATTTAGCTTGATGTCAAAAATTTCGAGTCTAGCATAGCTAGAAGATTTAGAAAACTTTATTTCTCAACTAATAATCAATTTCTTAGTCAGTTTATATGTTCCTATTATCCTCAATACTCCATTTACACATAACTATTCTCAGTTCGTCAAACCACACTCATGAGTTCAGGAACTTTCCACAATCATATGAGTTTAAAAACTTGTCCTAGTCAGACCTTTGGCGTCCATTCGCTGAGGGGTTCATAAATATTTCATATAACTATGAGTTAGAACGTGTCATAAGTATGAGTTTTAAGAACTCGTACTAAACCTTATATTCTCTAACTATACCCTACTTATCTATTATACACCTGTGAAAAGAATCACCTTCTCAACACGTATATAGCAAACAATGCGACACAAACATTTTAATAATTATCCAAACTCCCTTTTCAATACGAATTTCGTTCAATTCGTATTCATAATCCTTTCCTGAATCTGTACCAATTCATAGTACAACTAGCACACTCTGTGGTGCGGTCAACCTCAGAGAGGAAAGCCACACTCCTCTCCACATCTACATACAGAAACTAGTCTCAAGACACCAAAGATGGTAGGGAATACACACAGATCAATGATCCATTCTGAAAGATCCTGAGGCATCTCAATGTCCATCTGTAACGCCCAAGAATTTCGAATTTTTAATGGATTAAATTTTTATTTGATTATGTGAATTAAATGAATTTAATGGATGTATTATGTGAGTAGGATGATTGAAGGTCGTTCTATGACTTAGAATATGCGGATGTGGTTAGTATTCTGGCTTTGTGCTAGGATTAATTGTTGTGAATTATCAAGACGAAAATGAAGGTTTTTCGAGAATGTTTCCGTAAAAGCACTATTCATCTGATTTCGTTCGGAGCTTAGGTTTGGAATTCCGAGAAACGCGTAATGATAGAATATGAAGATGAGATGGAATATTTAATAATATTTCAGGTATGGCAAAAACAAAGTTTTTGCCTGCGGACTTAAAACCTAAGGATTTGTGAAAGAGATTACCGAAAGGGAAAGGAAAGGCGTATAGTCATTTCGATTATTATACGTATGAGATACGAGTATTATACTAGTTGAATACGAGTATGATATGAAGAATAGTACGACATATAATACGAATATCGTATTAGTACTAGACGAAGAGGATACGAAAGTTATACGTATAGAATATGAGAAGTGCTAATGGATTAAGAGTTAAGGATTTTGTATAATCCAATTCGACTTAGATTAATAGCAAGCCCAATGAATTAGGTGAACAAGCTTAAGTCATGGCCCAATGTTAATTAAACACAAGCCCAATCCAAGAATTTAAATCGCGGGTCGAACCGGTGGGTCACGGGATGGGTAAAACCCATGGGGCAACCCATGAAATGATCCATAAAGTGGTGGACCGGCCACTTGATGGCCAAGTAAAGTGCAACACTTGATCATCAAGTACTTTACTTGGTGATAAAGTGATGAATAGTAAGGAGGTGGGGTTTGGACTATTTTGCCCCCATATTGAAATCCTATAAATACAAAGCTTAAGGTTGGACTTTTAGTGTTTTACAAACATTGTCCAATACATATTGAGAGAGAGAAAAGCTAGAAACACTTAATCATTTTACTTCCAAGCAAAACATAAGACGTTTATCTAGAACATGAAGAATGACAAAGGTAAATTCCCATAAACTGTAGTCTTCATCTTTTTCGATTTCTTTCTCGTAGAAGAATCCTAGATTGGTGGAGGTTGTTTAGTGAGGAGGAGTAAGGATGTCTATTAATGATCAAATCATTGATAAGTCATGACCAAATAGAAATGGTAAGTGATTACGTAAGTTAAAACCGTAGAAAGTCATGAGTGTGAACTTAGTTATGAACGAACGATTTGAAAACCATCATAGCTAGGGTATGTGCATATCCATTGGTTAGGATGTGTATGATGAATCAATGGAGTGTTCCATTTGATTTGGCTTATAGAACACGAGTAATGAAGTGATGGCGAATTTTACGAAAATAGACGTTAACCGTCAAAATCGTAGAAATCTCGGATTAAGGGTCAAAAGTTGTTGTGTGACTTGAAAATGTTGGTTTCCAATGTCAACACGTGAGATAAGGTATTTAAGAGTCGTGGATGCAAGAATCATCGAATTTCGACTTATAACGAAGAAAACGAGTGTTGAACGGTCGAAAATGATAAACGAATGCTCAAAATGAACCAAAAAATGAATTCCATGTTAACAGATTTAAAAATGTGAAATTCTTATATGAACACATAGAGGGTGTAATTTGTGAGTTGTAGGCTTTCGAATGGGTCAATTCGGATGTAAAACGAAAAAGTTATGAAGACGGGAGTTTCGTTAAGAAAGCAAACTGTTTTGACCAACTGAGGCACAGGGGTGGCACCGCAGCGCCAAACCCAGTAGTAATCGCCGCACCACAGCACCAGCTCCGGGCTCTGGCTACTGTTAGTTGGCACCGCAGCACCAATAGTGTACTAGAGTCTGGCGCCGCAGCACCGACAATAGAAAAATGTTGACCAAGTTAGGTTTTGTTCCATTTGAATGTAAACCGAAGGTAAAACAATGAAGGTACTTAATGTACATAATAAGACTGACCTTAAATCACTAATGAAGTGATAACATTAGAAGATTGATATGGTTTAATAAAAATTAAACGAAGAACGCGAGAACGTAATAAGCGCACCATGAATAATGTTCAACATTGGTAGTTCACCAATGATGATCGAATGTCGGGTAATAACGTAAGAATGTTAATAAGCCATAACGAAGTATAACAAGATGGATTGACTTTATTAAACGAAATAAATTCAATTAAGACATAGAAGAGAAAGAAGTTGGTTAAAGCTATAAAGTTAGTTTGTTTGATAACTAATTACAATGTGCTATGTGAATATATCATGTTGATCTTGTAAGGACTGAGAATTGATTGAATTATATATTCGAAGACGCGTGAAGGCAAATTTTTCTTGATGCTTGTCTAACCTCCGTGTTAGCCAAATTTTCTATGATGCATGTTTTGAAATGCATAAATGTTTTTAAAGAAAGAGTCGATGCCTGTTTTAACTCGGCTAGACTGGTATGGAAGAATGGATTGATTTGTTTACAAGTCTTTCATTATAGAACTATTAACGTTATCCTATGCCAAATATTTGGTACGAATGAGAAGGTAAGTTTGTCTATGTACAAACAAAAGTATTTTCATCGATTATTCGATGGGCATGCGAGGTTGTCAAATGTTAAACGTAAATACGTTTAACGAAAGAGTGTTGATCAACATAGAGTACAATAGGTTGATCACCTAGAAGTGCTCGTAAGTAAAGACAGATGGATGGCCTTAGTGCCGGATGTCCTTTTCAAGTATGAAGACGAAAAGAGTATGTTCATGGTCTATTGACCGGTTCAGAATTCCTATGCTATTATATATACTTTGGAATTGTTGTTATAAAATGAGAAGTACTAGCCAAATGTTTTATAAGTGCTTCGTAGTTAATTGTTCAGTTATGGAAGTGAAGCATGTAATTGACAATTTGATATTCATATAATTCTGTGTTAAGACTTGTTGAGCTAGAAATTCTCACTCTTGCTTGAACCATATGTTTGCAGCTAAAGCCAAACGAACTGAGAGTTCTAAGAGAGATAAAGGCAAGGCTAAGATGGACAGTTAAACATCCTGTAATATAATAGGGTATTTGTATGTAATATACTTATGAAGAACAAATAATGTATTCGGTTATGAACCTAGGAAAGGATTTGTTATTGTTGTAATACAAAGATAGTGAATACAATCATTTTGTTGTTGTCTCAATGGAACGACTGTATGAATTGTAGTATCGTGAAGAACCATTTGTCAGGTTGGAAGATACCCGAATTTGGGGGCGTCACAGGTTGGTATCAAAGTATTAGGTTATAAAACTTAAGAGGGGGAAGAACCTTAGGATAATAACCTCGTTAGGAAAGGAAAGGTCCGAAGAAAGTTAACTTGAGTCAAATGAGTTAATAAGGTATTGAGGAAACTCAGTACCAAAAGATTTAAAAGATGGAAAGTAACCCTAAATGGATTAAATGTGATTTGTGCTTATATTATTGTGTATTATGTACTAATCAATTTGTTATGTGTTATTGTAGATGTCAATCGATAGCTTGATGTATAGGGATATACATATGGTAAGCGAGGAGTCCGTGAACAGAGTAGGGCTAGTACCTATGCCTGTAGCGAAGATACCTGTAGTGATTCTAGAAGAATCAGAACCCGAGGAGTATTTTTCAGAGGAGGATTATTCCAAGGAGACCATGGGATTAGCATCATATCTGAATATGATGATAGACGTGCAGGACGATATGGAGGTAACATCGGTTAATACGGTGATGCCTACATTAGAGTCAACACCTACAGAGAAGATGAGGGCAATGTACCTCTCAGTGCTCGACCGTAACGTGCAACTGCACAATATGGTGCAACACCAGCAGGAAGAGATCAATGATCTCTATGGGCTAAGGAGTCTGCAGAATCAGAATATGAGATAGAGCATGATGAGAAGGTGCTCATGACTAACAAGGATAGGGACTATAAGAACAAGATTGTAGAACTTCGTAAGAAACTGGTTGAGAAAGACCAGAAGATAGCACGAATGTCATATATCAATGACAGTGCGCACGAGGATTTCAAGCTTAAAATAGCTTGTTATTCTATTGAGTCAGGACAGACTCGACATACTATAAGTTAAGATATTGTGTCGATTCTAGCAAACGAGAAGCATGAGAATGCTATTAGGCAATATTAGAAGTTAGAGTAGTGAATACTTTTGTGTAAGTGACGTAAAACCCTCTTTTGTATAATTAAAGGATAGTCTTTTTGTAAATCCCAATTTTTGTGAAAGTAAATCGTGGGATATAACTGTACTAGCTTTTGGCTATGGAAAGCCAGTTGTAAATAGTCTTGAACTAGGAAGAAGCATTTTAATATAATGAAGTTTTTATTTTAATGTGCTTTGTGGTGTATGAGTTATTGTTTAGTTGTTCGACGACTAATAACTAAGTAAGCAAATAAGTAATAACGAAACTTTATTTATTTAATCTAAAATGCCCAAGAAGAAGACAACGTAATCAAGAGGTGGAATCGCATAACGATAACCAGGGGAGTCCTAATAACCCAATGCAAGAATTCGTTAACTCATTAACGGCTTCACTTAACCAAGTCGGGGGTAGAGCGCCTGCAGGACCTAGGGTAGCACGAACAACTACCTTTAAGGAATTTAAAAGTGTAGGTCCACCTGAGTTCAAGGGAACGACGGACCCAATGGAGGCCCAAACATGGGTCAAGGAAATAGAAAAAGCGTTTGTAATTACAAACGTAGCTGAGGCGCAAAAGACTTCTTTTGCGACCTACATGATGAAGGGGGAAGCTAATTACTGGTGGGAGGCTCACCATGGTGGGGCTAGAACTGACGCTGTTACATTGGAACAGTTCAAGAAGGTATTCTTCGAGAACTACTTCCCTACTAGCATGCAAGGGAGGATGGAGATTAAGTTGACGGTTCCCCAATACGCAGCCAAATTCAATGAATTGGAAAGTTTGCTCCACACCAAGTGGACACAGAGGAGAGAAAGGCTCGTAGGTTTGAGCAGGGCTTAAAACCCTAGCTCTATAGTAGGATTTCAGTTTTTCAAAGTGCTTCCTATAGGACCATTCTGGAAAAGGTGATAATAGTAGAGGGTGGTAGTGAGGCATTGACCCAATACCATAAGGAAAGAAAGAATAAGAGTAAGGGAGAGGGAGGAAATAAGGTAGAGATTGCCAGTGGTAGTGGCAATATGCCTAAACGAAAGAATTTTAACCCTGGGAATACTAGGGTGAAACAAGGGGATCCTAAACGTAGGATAGAGGCATGCAAGACATGCGGCAAGACTCATCTGGGAGTCTGTTTAAAAGAGAAAACGAGTTATTATAACTGTGGGTAGGAGGGTCACATATCTCCCAACTGTAATCCTAAGAAAAGATGGGGTTGTTTTGTTTGTGTGTCGATGGACCACATGGCAAGAAATTACCTGAAGAAGGGGGTGGAGGACAGTAAGGGTTCTGGTAGTGGTAATTTGGCCATTGCTGGACTAACACCATCATTGGGTTGACCCTCAGACCGAACATTTAATATGACTGTCCAAGATGCGGTTGCATCAGCGGATGTAGTAGCAGGTGTCGACGTCAGGATTTTTATTTGTCCCTTTTCGTTACCTGTTTTTTTGTGTTCTCATTTTAGCTGAGATTTGTTTGAAAAAACACGTGAAAAAGGTCCGACATGTGTAATGTCGACGATTGGACTATAAGAGTCGCTAGTTAGTTTTTTAGCTGGTTGTACCAACACAACAGAGAAAAAGTTTGCACATTGACCTAGTGATGTGACACTGCTAAACGGGTCGGTGAAACCGAGATTCAATTAGGGTTCGGGGACTTGTTTATGCAGAGGGAAGGTATTAGGCACCCCTCAACATCCGTGTTGTCACGGTGACCACCACTTTTCAAGAAATTGTTATATAAATATGTGTGTATGTGTGTATGTGTGTGTGTGTGGGTCAATGTGTTGTTATTTGGAAGTAGTGCGAGGCCTCGTTCGCACCTATATACACGGGGTTTGAATTTATATAAAAATTCAGTTTTTAACAAGATATGGCAGTGATGTTTTCAAAGAGGTTTTTCAAACCCAGTGCTCAATAGTAATTGAGACCTTTTACACTCCTATTTTATTCATTATTCGGCTTGGTTGATTTTATTTTACAGATGCGAGGCATCTGTATGAAAATAATGTACAAAAAGGTGCAGAATTCCTCATGGGTATGAGAATCATATGAGGAAATCTAAACATCACAGATAAATTTACAAGTAGCTTACAGCTGAAAAGGTCCGTCACGGGAACCGAATCTAGATTCAATGGACTGAATCTGTGATCACATGATTCCCAGACTCACATGATGTCACAGTTAATATAAACGCAGTAAGCAGGGATATATATAAAAGCTATAAATATATATATACAGACATGATCACCAACCACGAAGCACCTCCATGGGAGATCAAAAATGTAAATAAAGTTGTAAAAGCAATCAACCACCACGGAGAAAACTCGAGGCCGGACGAAATGTACAGAAAGCAGTAAAAGCGGTCAACCACCACGAAGTAAACTCCAGGTGGGACGAAATGTAAATATATATATATATATATATATATATATATATATATATATATATATATATATATATATATATATATATAGATAAAAGCGATAAACGCACCGGATATAAAATCCAGGCTCATCGGACAAAGTCCAACAACAGTTAATATATATAAGTATATATATATATATATATATATATATATATATATATATATATATATATACGAAAGCATTCAAACGTACCAGACATAAGTCTAGGCTCATCGAACAGAGTTCGACACACAGTTTATATATATATATATATATATATATATATATATATATATATATATATATATATAAGAAAGCCATTAAACGCTCCAGACCGAAGTATAGGCTCAATCGAGGCATAACTCGATGATGTTAATCTATATGCAAATATATATATATATATATATATATATATATATATATATATATATATATATATATATATATATATACAAACTGAAAATAAACCATGAACCGAAGTCCGGGCATACACACACAACACGACTCTCAATGTGAAGAACAGTGTGTGCAAAGATGAAGAGAAAGGCTTTAAAGCGTGAAAGAAGGCTTACAGTGGGCTGCCAAAGAAGACTTCTATATCTTTAAAGTAGATAAACACTGGCTTCCGCCAGTATAGAAGTAGTTATATGTGAGCTCACAAGTGTTTAAAATGAGAAAGCACTTAGTTTGGGGTATGTACAGAGCAAATTGGGCTGGGCTTCCTAGTCGTTTTTTCTTACAAAATGGCCACCCCAAGCCCTCTATTTATAGAGGGTGGAGCCGCAGGTGTACCATAGGTTGCCCGGGGTGCCCCGGGCTTTGCGGGTCCCGTCGTCTCGAAGTATGTGCACGTAGGCAACATGATATCCGCTCAAACTTTCAGAATTGCAATCCAGTCATTCGACTGAGGTATATAGAACCTATTTCGGACCACCGTTGTCGAGAGTTATGAAATGACATGGGATTAGAGGTTGTACGAAGTCATGAAGATGGGATAATGCCCTCCGGTCTTCAGCTTCAAATTCTATTCGTTATCATGCGCAATAGTCACTCGGGATTGGTTTTGCTGGGCTTTTGTGGGATATTTGTTGTGTAGAAATGTATGTTTAAAATGTTGAGATGGCGTGATGTAGCGTCATGATGGCAAGATGACTACTTTGCCCCTCACCGGGGTTATCTCCGATTTGGGCTGATAAAGCAGACGTTGCTCAGGGTTATCGCTTAGATTGGAGTACTGCAATGGTTAAAGGTCCTCAATGTCATCTCTGAGGTGTGCCTATCTTGTACTGAGTGCCTCGGTGTGAGCACCGAGATTGAAGCTGATTGCATTTGAAACAAGCATTTCCGGGGTTATCGCGGGAACTGCATTCCTTGGGGTTATCGCCAAGGTTGGTGGCTAATCCCATGGTTGGGACTGAGACTGGAACATCTCGGGGTTATCTCCGAGATGAAATGGTCTTCTTCGGTGTGTGTTTTGGTATTGGATCTGCATGCCTCAGGGTCATCTCGAGGTTGGAATTGTTACTCCGGGTGTGTGTTCCGGGGTTAAAACTGAACTTCTGGTAGTATCCGGACTGGATGTGAGTTGTCTTCCAGGATTATCTGTGAAAGACGAATCTGCATTCTTGTAATGTCAGTAACATGTGTGCAAAAATTTTCGAGTGTCTACAGATGCCCCTCTTTATCATATTCATGCAATGCAATGGCATGGATAGGATTAAGAATCCTAGACACTTGAAATGCAACAAGATAAACATGATGCAATATGGAGCAATATGATGTAATTGTATGATGCATATGCATTGCTTTCTAACAAGCTGGGGATGATTGCTATCTCCCTATAGCTTCTACTGGGGATTTGGCAATGATGACCAAATTGGATGTGCGATCCAAATCTTTGAGGATATACACCGATTTGTAGATAGACTTGTACTTTCATGCATAGACTAGCTTAGCCATTTTGTCATGTACAGTTTATATTGTGTATATCAAATAGTATTATATATAATAGGGAAATATATTTTTTGATCACTTCCCTTTTAGATATGCTCTGATACTTGCTTGATATTTGCCTGCTTCTTCATGGTTTGTGATCTTGATATATTTTGAATTCCTCCTTGTAGGATGGACATTGAGTTGTCTCTGGATAGTTCAGAATATATCATGGATCTGTGTGTATCCCTACCATCTTTCGGTGTCTTGGGACTGGTTTTTGTATGGAAATATGGAGAGGGTTGTGGCTTTCCTCTCCGAGATTGACCACACCACAGATGGTCGCTAGTACCCCTATTTAGGAGGAGCCCAGTTAATTCCATCTCTTATGGATTGGTGATACTCTTCAAGGTACAATTGTAGCTTAGATGGTCACCAAATCTCCTATTTGAGAGGAGAGGTTGGGTAATTCCATCCCTTTGGTTTGAAGCCAATGAAATATGGTAGATTGAAGTTTGATCCCAGTACTAGTTGACAAGTATTTGTGTTTTGGTAGGGGGTGAGACCGAACCATAAATGGCTGCCTACGTACTCCTATTGAAGAGAAGATCAGCTCTACGTAGTTCAAACCTGGTGTAAGAGGTTCAACACTGTTTATGAAAGGCAGATGGGTGTAGAAGCTTTATTGATGAAGAAGTTTGTAGAAGTGTTTTTGTGGTTTTTTATTTTTTGTAGAGAAGGGTAGAAATGTTTTTGTTATTTTTTTTATTACGACTGGGCCATATAGAATATGGTTTCCTACGTACTCCTGTGTATCAAGGAGATCAGGTCGACATAGTTCACCCCTCAGGGTAAATTGAAAAGTGTGATCCCATGTGCAGGATAAACTGTAGGGAAGAAAGATTAATCCCATGTATAGGTCAAACTGTGGGGAAGAAAGTTTAATCCCATATGCAAGATATACTGCGGGGAAGAGAAAGTTTGATCCTATGTTAAGGACAAACTGCAGGTACGAGAAGTTTGATCCCATGTATGGGTAGCAAACTGCAAATGTGAGAGGTTCAATCCGTAGTGGGATGACCTAAGTTGTATGAGTGCAGTGAAATCAGGCTGCTGGCTTAAAGAGTATATTTTCCTGAGGGGAAAAGTGTGGACAAGAGTTGTATGTGGTAAAGGGTTAAAGAACCGGAATGACTGATGATCTGATGATCCAACACCAGGATGTTTACTTGATGGTAACTTCAGACATAGTACCGTTTCACGGTGTCCGAGTTGATGAGTTATGGAAATTCATCGCCATCCATTTCCTACAATCTGAAAGAACCTCCTGTCAATACTTCCTTGACAACAAACGAGCCTTCCCAGTTAGGAGCGAATTTTCCCTTAGATTAATTTTGGTTATCAATGATCTTCTTCAAAACTAAGTCATGTTATTTAAACTGCCGTAGCCGGACTTTTCTGTTGTAGGATTGAGCGATCCTTTGTTGATATAATTGACCATGGAAGATAGCCGCGATTCGCCTTTCATCTATTAGAGACAATTGGTGATACCTGTCTTGTATCAATTGATCTTCATCCAGTTGAGCGTCCATCAACACCCTTAGGGATTCCATTTCTACTTCTATGGGGAGTACTACTTCCATCCCATAGGTTAATGTGTAGGGGGTTACCCCAGTTGAAGTGCGCATTGATGTTCTATAGGCTAACAGAGTAAGAGGCAATAAGTCAGGCCATCCTTTGTGATTGGCGGACATCTTTTGCATAATCTTCTTGATATTTTTGTTAGCTACTTCAATAGCACCATTTATCTTTGGACGATAGATGACGAAGTTAAGGTGTTTGATGTGGAATTTACTGCATAGTCCCTCCATCATTTTGTTGTTGAGGTTCTTAGCATTGTCTGATACAATTACCTCTGGTTGTCCGTATCGACAAATGACATTATTTCTGAGGAAAGTAATGATGACTTCTTTGGTAACTCTGGGGAAGGAAGCTGCTTCCACCCACTTGGTAAAGTAGTCGATCATGGTGAAGATAAAGCGATGTCCATTACTGGCTTTTGGCTCGATGGGCCCGATCACGTCCATTCCCCACATTGAGAAGGGCCAAGGTGAACTCATATTGTGGAGCTCCCGTTGTGGGGCGTGGATAGCATTCCCATGAATTTGGCATTGATAACATCTCTTGACGTAGTCATAGCAATCAACCTTGAGAGAATGCCAGCAATGTCCTGTCCTGAGGATCTTCTTAGCAAGGAGGGGGCCACTTATGTGTGGGCCACATACTCCACCATGGATCTCATCCATGAGTCTCTGAGCTTGGTCTTTGTCTAAACATCTGAGAAGACCTAGTCCTGTATCTCTCTTGTAGAGTGCATCTCCGCTCAGGTAGAATTTCATAACAAGTCGATGAATCTGCCTTTGTTCAGTCAGGCTCGCCTCAGTGGGTGTAGATCCATCTCGTAGGTACTCCTTGATATGCTGATACCAAGGTGGTTGGATGGGAGGTAGCTCATCCGATACTTCTCCAATATAGTTCCCATAGGCTGGTGCCTTTTACAGGGCTAATGTGACGCTTGGCATGTGTTCCTTGTCAGGTATGTGCATCAAGGAGGCCAAAGTTGCTAATGCGTCTGTAAAATCATTCCTATTACGAGGAATATGTATAAAGGATATTTCTTCGAACTCCAAAGCCATCTATAAGACTTGCCGATGGTAAGGCAGCAATCGCAGCTCTTTGGTTTGATAGATTCCTGTAGATTATTTGATTACCAACTCTGAATCCCCAAAGATAGTTAACCGTCTGATACCCATTGAACGGGCCAGTTTTAGCCCCATGATACAGCCTTCATACTCATTTGTGTTGTTGGTGCTAACAAACTGTAATTTGACGGTGACGGGATACTATTCCCCCGTACCAGATACTAGAACTGCTCAAGATCCAGAACCTTCCGAATTAACAGCTCCATCAAAATACATCTTCCATGCTTGGCGTGTATTGTATGATGGTGTGGCTGAATTGCCATTATCCCTTCATCGGGGAAGTATGTTTTCAAGGGTTTGAAGTCCCCTGAAGGTGTGGCGGCCAGTTGATCCGCAATCCCTTGACCTTTAATAGACTTTTGAGTCACGTAGACAATGTCAAATTGTTGTAGGATCAACTGCCATCTGGACAGCCGACAATTCAGTACAGGTTTACTGAACACATACTTGAGAGGATCCACACGGGATATGAGATGGGTTGTGTGCCCATGTAGGTAATGTTGTGACCTCATGGTAGCCCATGCTAAAGCACAACAAGTCCTCTTAATCAGAGTGTACTTGTGTTCACTGCTACTAAATCTTTTGCTGAGGTAATAGATAGCTCGTTCTCGGCCTCTATTGTCTTTCTATCCCAGCATTCAGCCCATGGCATCGTCACTTATGGACAGGTACATGAAAAGGGGAACATCATTCCTGGGTGGTACCAAAATAGGAGCTTTGACTAGCTGCTTTTTGACAGTAAGGAAGGCATTATGGCACTCATCATTCCATTTCATGGAGGAGTTCTTCCTTAACAGCTTGAAGATAGGCTCACAGGTTGCTATGAGTTAAGAAATAAATCGGCTAATGAAGTTGATTCTTCCCAAAAATCCCTGTATTTCCTTCTCTGTCTAAGGAATGGGCATTTCCGTGATGGCTTGAATTTTGGTAGGATCCAGCTCAATTCCTTTGTGGCTGACTAGGAATCCTAGCAACTTGCCTGATTTAACACCAAAGGCGCACTTGGCTGGATTCAACTTCAAGTTGTACTTGCGCAACCTATTCAATAGCTTTCTGAGATGGTCTAAGTGGTCCTCCTCCATCCGAGACTTGACAATATTGTCATCCACATAGATCTCAATCTCTTTGTGTATTAAGTTATGGAAAAGAGCCATCATAGCTCGCTGATAGGTAGCTCCGGCATTGATGAGGCCGAATGACAACCGTCTATAGCAAAAGGTTCCCTAAGGAGTGATGAAAGCAGTTTTTTCACGATCTTCCTCAGCAACCATGATCTGATGGTACCCCGCAAAGCAATTAGCGAAGGAGTACATGTCGTATTGCGCAGTATTGTCAATGAGAATGTGGATAAAAGGCACGGGAAAGCTATCTTTAAGGCAAGCTTTATTCAGATCCCGGTAATCCACGCAAACTCGCACCTTTCCTCTAGGCTTAGGCATGGGAACGATGTTAGATATCCATTCAGGATATATGGACACCATGATAATGCCAGCTTGAAATTGTTTCACAATTTCTTCTTTCACCTATAAACTCCATTCAAGTTTTAATCGCCTCAGCTTCTGCTTGACTGGCTTGAATCCCTCTTTAATGGGAATGCAATAAAGAACAATGTCAGTGGACAAACCCACCATGTCTTCATGAGACCATGCAAACACATCCTGGAACTGGGTTAATAGCGTAACCATGTCATTCTGTTGGTTTGGGGTAAAGTCTGAACCAATCTGGATTAACTTAGGGTTTTCTAAGGTTCCAAGATTGAAGGAGGTGGTTTGATCAAGGTTGGGTTTAGGTTTGTCTTTGACCCATTCTTTGTTCTCCGAATGCACCTCAATGTCCTCTTATATTTCCAGCAAGTCTGAGTCCAACTTTTCATCAAAGTTACAATCCTTGTGGAGAAGAGGCATCTTATCAGCAAGTACAGGCACATCTAAGTTCAGAGTCCTAAAACAAAATATGCTTTCACTTAATATATATGAAACTGTTTAATCATATATAATGTTAGCATATACAGACAAAACAACTGCGAGTACTATACAAAAAAGTAAGCAGTTATTATATCTACAGGGCAGAAAGAAGTCCTGCCCAATTTACCCTTGTCGACCCATGCAAGGAGTGCTGCTCTAATTGGCAAGGATAAAGTCTGGGTGGACTGCATTGATGGAGGGACTGTCATCGTCCTCCTTTTCCCGAATGATGACCATAACGTCTGGGCAATCATCGTCTGGGGTATATCTGTTTGTATGTTCATCATGAACAATGATGCGCATGCCCGACATTATCCGGACGACGTTTTGTATGATTCTTTGTTTCTCTTCCTCCACTTTTGGATCTGGAACAAAGACTTCTTTTGCTTTGAACAGCACTGGCTTGGGAAATAGCATAGCCATCACGCTGGTTGGCACCTTTATAGGAGGTTGTGCGGACTCAAAGGTTGATGGAGAAAATAAACGATGTGTGGTTGAAGATGAAGGAATCTGTTGATACTTATGAGGATTCCTCTGACTAGAACTCGCAGAATAGCCTAGTCCAGCTGTCCCAGTTTGACTGGCTACTTGGATGGGGTATTTGATACCTTGGTGATCTTTACCTAGCCCTTGTCCTGGCTAATGACCCAAAGACATCATTTCCTGAGTAGCCGACATTACTTCGGCAGAGATCTTAGGTATGGGTAATTGCGTTCCCAGGGCATGAAATTGAGGGTTGTTTACTTCCAAAGTGTGGAAATTGACCGGCTCAATATCAGAATTAAAACTGATGAACGGTATGTCACCTTGTTGAGGGCATTCTGGTTCAGCGTTGACTATAACTAAGCTATTGTTGATAATGTATTTCAGTTGCTGATGAAGGGTGGAGGGGACTGCCTCAGCCATATGAATCCACGGTCTTCCCAAGAGCAGGTTGTATCCTGAATTTATCTTAAGTACGTGGAAAGACACGCAGAATGTATGGGGACCAATCTCAATTGGCAGCTCAATCTCTCCGACTGAATTTCGACGGGATCCATCAAAAGCTTTGATAATCGTATGGCTACTTCGGATTCGATAGAGATTGACATTCATCTTCAATAATGTAGCGTATAGACAGATATTCAAAGATGAACCTCCGTCTACTAAGACTCCAGCTAGCATATATCCGGAGGACAAGACCGTGATGTGTAACGGCTTGCAATGATCGGTCCCTTCGGGCGGTATGTCATCATCATTGAAAGAGATCACATTGTTGTTGAAAATGTGATCAGTCAGATATTGAAATTTTTTCACATCCACTGATTTTGGCAAGTAGGCTTCTTCCAAAACCTTTAGTAGGATCTTCATGTGATCCTCAGAAGTTTAAACCAAGTCTAGTATTAAAATTTGGTGTGGAGCTTCTCTTAAGCTTAAAACCACCTTGGCTTCATTATGACCCGTGGCTCGGAGGAATTTTTCAATCTTCTCCATGGGAATTTTCCCCTTTGATTTAATGGTAGACTTCATCACCCGTTGGGGAAGATACAATGGATTCTCCTTCGACACTACAGCAGTGGTATGGGAGGTGGATCCTTCAACTTCTCCATTGCTTCCTCTGAGTTGGATGGTAGTTATAGGGTGTGGCTTGACAATGCCATCAGCCTCAGTAGAGATAACTGCTACCAATCCCTTCCATTTAGTAGGACAGATATTCTCACTTCCACGTAGCACATTATCATCGTCTGCTAGTTGCAGGGCACCACTATCAATGAGATTTTGGATAAGGTGGCAGAGTGCCCAGCATTCTTCTGTACTATGACCTCGAGAATGGGAGTGATATTGACATACGCCATCAGGATTGTACCGTCCTGAACGGGGATTGATTGGAGGTAGAAGGGAATTAATCCTTCCTTCATTGATTTGCATTTGAAGGATCTCCTCCGTAGGTTAGCCCAGGTAAATAAATTCCCTTCTGTTGGCAAAATCCCGACGAGCTTTGGCATTCGCTCTCTTTGCCACTTTGTCCTCCATTGTTTCACTTTCTGGAGGTGAAGAGGGAATATTCATGATAAGAGGAAGGAGACTAGCATGCTCTTGGCTGATTAATTGGCGTGTGACTTGATGTTGGTATGTCACCAGTTCTGCCAATTGCTTGATTTGCTTGCACAGAGCTTTCATTTTTCATTCCATTGAGAACTGGAACTTGGCATAATCCCATTTGTCAGCACCATCTTTGGTGTTTTGGGATGCTTCACCATTAGAATTGGAACTTTGTCCACTGCTCCAATTAATCATGTTGACTTTTTCCTCTTTGTACGGAGGAAGAGGGTTGTCTTGCACGTGAGGTTGATCTGGTTTGGCGACCACAATCTCATCGTTATCTATCAGGCCTTGGATCTTATGTTTCAAGGCCCAACAATCTTGAGTATCATGTCCAGGTGCCCCGGCATGATATGCATATTTCTTAGCAGCATTAAAACCCCTACCATTAGGGCTGGCTGGTGGAAGAAGATGCGTGATTTTCTTCTGCGTGGTTAGAAGAGTAAGAATGTTCTCAAGGGAGTCCCCTAAGGGTGTGAACACTCGAGGGCGTTTGACTTCTACACCTTTTAGCAATGGAGGATTTAAAGACTGAGCTTGAAAGGAAGTGTAATTTCTCCTTTGAACAGGCATGTTCTGATTGCCTTTTTGACCCTGCAATATCAGGGAAACATTTTCCTCTTTCTTTTTATGGACCCTCCGGGGGTTGTTTCTATAATTTCTGGATTGGATGTGTTCAGCAGCAGCTTTAAGGGCAGCTAGGTCTTGAATCTTTCCTGACTTCAATCCCATCTCATCCATCTCCCCGTGTTTAATTATTTCAGAAAATGGTTTACCGATGCTGGCTAATACTCTTTCATAGAAAGGAGCTTCACCACCATCTCTGACTCTGTCATAGAAGGAGTTACTTGAGCAGTAAGGCGCCTCCACCTTTGAGCATACTCTCTGAAAGACTCGTTGGACTGTTTCTTGACCTTGGTAATCTGGTACCGGTCAGGAGCCATTTGAGACTGGAAACTGTATTGTGTAAGGAAGGCATGAGCTAGCTCTTCCCAGCTATGGATCTTTGAGTTGTCTAATCTGGTATACCATGAACGGGCTTCTCCAGTTAGACTTTTTTGGAACAGCTACATTCTGAGCTTCTCATCTTCTGCATAAGATCCGAGTTCTCCAATGAAAACCTTCAAATGGGTGTAAGGATCTCCTAACCTGTCATACTTTTCAAAGTCAGAAGTTTTGAACTTTTCTGGATAATGAACACCAGGGAATATACAAAGGTCAGCATATGACACACTCCTGTGTGCTCCAATTCCTTTGATAGAACATAGGGTTTCTTCCATTTGAAGAACTTTCTTTCTGATGTCACCGGTGTCTGGATCTTTTGTAAGATGGGCGGCATCATGACTTTTGTTGGTTGTATCCAACTTCAATTCAGGTACTGTAATAGATTTATCAGGACCTTGAGTTCCTCCTTGTGTAGAGGATTCAGCATGTACGGGTATTTTTGGACCCTGCGTAGATTGATGTAGTTCTTTAAGCAGAACAGCCAAGTTTGTGATTTGCTTACTTAATCCATCAAATTCTTCGCGAGAAACTGGATTAGATTGGTCAGATGAAGACATGATTGACTGTAGGCCTGCGGCCTTTTTGGACTTTGATCGGGTAATAGGTCTGAATGCTTCCCTACAACAAAACTGACATAGTTTAGTTTTGAGGGAATGTGTAAATATTAACATGCTACATGGTGTGTCCATTTTAGGAATTTTGTCCTGCAAACCGGATGTTAGCTATTTGTCATACAGGATAGCATATTAATGTAAATATGTACATGCACATATTTCTTTATATTTCTCATTACATGGAGATGAATATGGAATGTAAATTACAAGTAATTGTTTTTACAAGTAATTGTTTTTACAAGTAATTTAAAATGGGAAAGCATGAAGAGACTTTCCTCCGCATTTGGTTTATCAGGGACTGACCTATCTTAGGTTACCCTTGCGGCTTTTCGGCACGAAGGTTCACAAATCATCGCAATTTACTCGACGGGAAGTTAATCCGGTCTTTCAACTGGAGCGAATTTGGGTGGTGCCTTTCCTGAACCTCGGGGAATTAGTCTTCCCACGAGTCCAGTAATCAAACACCGACAGGATAGCCTCCTGGTGGAGGGACCACACAACATACATTCACATACATCGCGTCTCACCGTATATGAAAATGATGACATGTGCGAAGCACTAATATCACAGGCAGATATAGTGTAAAGCATTAATCGCAGTAAAAGATATGCATTCGTACACATTTATCATAAATGTAAATGCAACATCCACACACAAACATAAAACAGTTTTGAAAAGCTTGTAATAGAGGCTTAAGTCCTCTTACTGGAGTTCCCCGGCAGAGTCGCCACCTATCGACGTTGGGATTTTTATTTGTCCCTTTTCGTTACCTGTTTTTTTGTGTTCTCATTTTAGGTGAGATTTGTTTGAAAAAACACGTGAAAAAGGTCCGACATGTGTAATGTCGACGATTGGACTATAAGAGTCGCCAGTTGGTTTTTTAACTGGTTGTCCCAACACAACCGAGAAAAGGTTTGCACATTGACCCAGTGATGTGACACTGCTAAACGGGTCGGTGAAACTGAGATTCAATTAAGGTCCGGGGACTTGCTTATATGGAGGGAAGGTGTTAGGCACCTCCCAACATCCGTGTTGCCACGGTGACCGCCACTTTTCAAGAAACTATTATATGAATGTGTGTGTGGGGGGGGGGGGGGGGTCAATGTGCTATTATTTGGAAGTAGTTCGAGGCCTCGTTCGCACCTATATACACAGGGTTTGAATTTATATAAAAATTCAGTTTTAAACAAGATATGGCAGTGATGTTTTCAAAGAGGTTTTTCAAACCCAGTGCTCAATAGTAATTGAGACCTTTTACACTTCCATTTTATTCATTATTCAGCTTGGTTGATTTTATTTTACAGATGTGAGGCATCTGTATGAAAATAATGTACAAAAAGGTGCTGAATTCCTTGTGGGTATGAGAACCATCTGAGAAAATCCAAACATCACAGATAAATTTATAAGATGCTTACAGCTGAAAAGGTCCATCACGGAAACCGAATCTAGATTCAGTGGACTGAATCTGTAATCACATGATTCCTGGGCTCACATGATGCCGCAGTTAATATAAACGCAGTAAGCAGGGATATATATAAAAGCTGTAAATATATATATACAGACATGATCACCAACCACGAAGCACCTCCATAGGGGATCAGAAATGTAAATAAAGTTGTAAAAGCAATCAACCGCCAAGGAGGAAACTCCAGGCGGGACGAAATGTACAGAAAGCAGTAAAAGCGGCCAACCACCACGAAGTAAACTCCAGGTGAGATGAAATGTAAACATATATATATATATATATATATATATATATATATATATATATATATATATATATATATATACACGAAAGCATTTAAACGCACCAGACATAAGTTTAGGCTCATCGAACAGAGTTTGACACACAGTTTATATATATAAGTATATATATATATATATATATAAGAAAGCCATTAAACGGTCCAGACCGAAGTCTAGGCTCAATCGAGGCATAACTCGATGATGTTAGTCCATATACAATATATATATAAGTATATATATATATATACAAACTGAAAATAAACCACGGACCGAAGTTAGGGCATACACACACAACACGACTCTCAATATGAAGAACAGTGTGTGCAAAGATGAAGAGAAAGGCTTTAAAGCGTGTAAGAAGGCTTACAGTGGGCTGCCAAAGAAGACTTCTATATCTTTAAAGTAGATAAACACTGGCTTTCGCTAGTACAGAAGTAGCTATATGTGAGCTCACAAGTGTTTAAAATGAGAAAGTACTCAGTTTGGGGTGTGTACAGAGCAAATTGGGCAGGGCTTCCTCGCCGTTTTTTCTTACAAAATGGCCACCCTAAGCCCTCTATTTATAGAGGGTGGAGCCGCAGGTACCTGCGGCTGGGCCGCAGGTGTACCAGAGGTTGGGCCGCAGGTGTACCAGAGGCTGCCCGGGGTGCCCCGGGCTTCGCGAGTCCCGCCGTCTCGTAGTACGTGCACATAGGCAACGTGATATTCGCTCGAACTTTTAGAATTGCAATTCGGGCATCCGACTGAGGTATATAGGACCTATTTCGGACCACCGTTGTCGAGAGTTAAGCAATGACATGGGATTAGAGATTGTACGACGTCATGAAGATGGGACGATGCCCTCCGGTCTTCAGCTTCAAATTCTATCCGTTATCCTGCGCAATAGTCACTCAGGATAGGTTTTGCTAAGCTTTTGTGGGACATTTGTTGTGTAGAAATGTATCTTCTACCAATAAAGTTAAGAGAGTTCGATGTAATTCTCGGTATGGATTGGTTAATTAACCATAAAGCGATAATAGATTGTCATAGAAAGAGTGTAAACCTAAGGCTTTCTAAGAAACCTGAGGTGGTGTTTTATGGTAATAAATCACCGGGACGTTCTTGTTGTCTAACCATGACACAAGCTAGGAAGATGTTGAAGAAGGGGTGTAAGGGTTACTTGTGCCATGTTGTGGATACCCAAAGAGTGGGAACATCATTGGAACAAATAGCAGTAGTTCAAGAGTTTGCGGATGTGTTTCCGGAGGAGTTACCCGGTATTCCGCCAGATACAGATGTAGAATTTGTGATTGATTTGCTGCCGGGTACGGCACCAGTTTCAAAGGCACCATATAGGATGGCGCCAGTAGAGATGAAGGAGTTAATGGTTCAATTATAGGAACTGTTAGATAGAAAGTACATTCAACCGAGTGTGTCTCCATGGGGAGCACCGGTATTGTTTGTAAAGAAAAAAGATGGGTCATTACGACTTTGTATCGACTATCGAGAGTTGAACAAGTTAACGATTAAGAATAAATACCCGTTACCCATGATCGATGATCTATTTGATCAGTTGAAAGGGGCAAAGTATTTTTCTAAAATAGATTTACGTACGGGATACCATCAACTAAAAGTGAGGAAGGAAGATGTACCTAAGACGGCATTCAGAACTCGTTATGGGAATTATGAGTTTCTGGTTATGTCGTTTGGGTTGACCAATGCGCCAGCCGCATTTATGGATATGATGAACAGAGTGTTCAAACAGTATTTGGATAAGTTTGTTATAGTGTTCATTGATGATATTTTAGTCTATTCTAAGTCGCCAGAAGATCATGCTGAACATTTAAGGATAGTGTTAGAAACATTACGAAGGGAGAAGTTGTATGCGAAATTCACTAAGTGTGAATTTTGGCTTGAACGAGTCAATTTCTAGGACATGTTATATATAAAGATGGCATATCCGTAGATCCAGCAAAGGTGGAAGTAGTGAATGAATGGGAGCAACCAAAAATGCCAACCGAAGTTCAGTGTTTCTAGGGTTAGCGGGATACTATAGAAGGTTCATTCAAGACTTTTCTAAAATAGCTACTCCGTTGACAAATCTGATGAGGAAGTCGGTGAAGTATGTATGGACAGAAAAGTGTGAAAATAGTTTTCAAGATCTAAAAAGGAGGTTAAGTGAGGCACCTGTATTATCCTTACCAGATGATACGGGGAATTTTGCAGTATATAGCAATGCATCGCATAGAGGACTTGGTTACATGCTCATGCAGCATGGCAAGGTCATTGCGTACGCGTCACGCCAATTAAAGGATTATGAGAAGGTCTATCCTACTCATGACCTAGAATTAGCAGCTGTAGTGTTTGTCTTAAAAATATGGAGACATTATTTATATGGGGAGAAGTGTGAGATATACATGGACCATAAAAGTCTAAAATATATCTTCACGTAGAAGGAGTTGAATATGAGGCAGAGAAGGTGGTTAGAGTTGATAAAAGATTACGATTGTGATATCTTGTATCATCCGGGGAAAGCAAATGTAGTAGCTGACGCGTTAAGTCGGACGGGTAGAGAAAAGCTGTCAATGTTAACGACTCAGAATGAGTTAATAACAGAGATGGCAAGAATGGAGTTGGAAGTTAAGTTACCAAGTGAAATAGGGGAGATGTTATTCTCAATAGAGACTCAACCAACGATAGTGGAACGGGTTAAGGAAGTACAAATAAGTACTGAAGAATACGAGCGAATGAAAAAGATAATGAAGGATGACGTGAAGACTAAGTATAACCTTAATAAAGAAGGTTTACTTTGTTTTGAGGGAAGAATTTGGGTTCCAAATAATTCCAAGTTGAAAGAAGAGATTATGTATGAGGCCTATAGTTCTAGGTACTCGGTACATTCTGGTAGTACTAAGATGTATCAAGACCTTCGACAGAACTTTTGGTAGCCGAACATGAAGAGGGAGATCGCAGAATACGTTAGTAAGTGCTTAACTTGTCAGAAAGTTAAGGCTGAACACCAACGACCGAGTGGGTTATTGCATCCACTGAAGATTTCGGAGTGGAAATGGGAGCATATCACCATGGACTTTGTGGTGGGACTTCCAACAATAAGGAAAGGATACGATGCTATTTGGGTAATAGTGGATCGGTTAACCAAATCGGCTCACTTTCTACCAATAGGAGTTGGGTATAACCTAGAGCAGTTAGCTAAGCTTTATGTCAAGGAAATCATTTCTAGACATGGAGTACCTGTTTCGATTGTGTCTGATCGTGATCCACGATTCACGTCGAACTTTTGGAGGAGTTTGCAAGAACAAATGGGAACACATTTGAGATTGAGTACGACGTATCATCCACAGAGGGATGGAAAAAGTGAACATTTACCTTTGGTGGAGTTCACGTACAACAATAGTTTTCACGCTAGTATAGGCATGCCGCCTTATGAAGCGTTGTATGGGAGGAAGTGCAGAACACCACTTTGCTGGGATGAAGTAGGTACATGAGATGGTACAACAAACAGCAGACATGGTTAAGCTGATAAGAACCCGATTGGTAGCGGCTCTAGATAGACAAAGAAAGTATGCAGATACTCATTGGGAGAAGAGGGAATTTGAAGTAGGATCGTATGTCTTCCTAAAAGTGTCACCTTGGAAGGGGAAGATACGTTTTGGGAAGAAAGGGAAGTTAAGTCCAAGGTTTGCAGGACCTTTTAAAATTTTAAGAAGGGTAGGAGAGGTAGCTTATGAAGTAGCTTTACCTCCAGAGATGGAAAGAATACACAATGTGTTTAACGTGTCAGTATTACGTCCTTATAAACCGGACTACAAGCACGTAATAGAATATAAATCCATTCAAGTAGAGAAAAACTTAACGTATGAAGAACTTCTGATTCAGATTGTTGATAGGAAGGAACAAGTCTTGAAAAATAAAGTAATACCTTCAGTAAAGGTAATTTGGAGTAACCACGATGCTGAAGAAGCAACGTGGGAGCTCGAAAGTAAAATGAAGGAAAAGTTTCCTCATTTGTTTATGTAATTAGAGTGAGATTCTGGGGACAGAATCCTTATGAGGGAAGAATGTAACGCCCGAGAATTTTGAATTTTTAATGGATTAAATTTTTATTTGATTATGTGAATTAAATGAATTTAATGGATGTATTATGTGAGTAAGATGTTTGAAGGTCGTTCTATGACTTAGAATATTCGAATGTGGCTAGTATTCTGGCTTTGTGCTAGGATTAATTGTTGTGAATTATCAAGACGAAAATGAAGGTTTTCTGAGAATGTTTCTGTAAAATCACTATTCATCCGATTTCGTTCAGAGCTTAGGCTTGGAATTCCGAGAAATGCGTAATAATAGAATATGAAGACGAGATGGAATATTTAATAATATTTCAGTTATGGCAAAAATAAAGTTTTCGCCTACGGACTTAAAACCTAAGGGTTTGTGAAAGAGATTTTCGAAAGGGAAGGGAAAGGCGTATAGTCATTTCGATTATTATACGTATGAGATACGAGTATTATACTAGTTGAATACGAGTATGATATGAAGAATAGTACGGCGTATAATACGAATATCGTATAAGTACTAGACGAAGAGGATACGAAAGTTATACGTATAGAATACGAGAAGTGTTAATGGATTAAGAGTTAAAGATTTTGTATAATCCAATTGGACTTGGATTATTAGCAAGCCCAATGAATTAGGTGAACAAGCTTAAGTCACGGCCCAATGTTAATTAAACACTAGCCCAATCCAAGAATTTAAATCGCGGGTCGAACCGGTGGGTCACGGGATGGGTAAAACCCATGGGGCAACCCATGGGATGATCCATGAAGTGGTGGGCCGGCCACTTGATGGCCAAGTAAAGTGCAACACTTGATCACCAAGTACTTTACTTGGTGGTAAAGTGATGAATAGTAAGGAGGTGGGGTTTGGACTATTTTGCCCCCATGTTGAAATCCTATAAATACAAAGCTTAAGGTTGGACTTTTAGTGTTTTACAAACATTATCCAATACATATTGAGAGAGAGAAAAGCTAGAAACACTTAATCATTTTACTTCCAAGCAAAACATAATACGTTTATCAAGAACATGAAGAACGACGAAGGTAAATTCCCATAAACCGTAGTCTTCATCTTTTTCGATTTCTTTCTCGTAGAAGAATCCTAGATTGGTGGAGCATGTTTAGTGAGGAGGAATAAGGATGTCTATTAATAATCAAATCATTGATAAGTCATGACCAAATAGAAATGGTAAGTGATTACGTAAGTTAAAACCGTAGAAAGTCATGAATGTGAACTTAGTTATGAACGAACGATTTAAATACCGTCATAGCTAGGGTATGTGCATATCGATTGGTTAGGATGTGTATGATGAATCAATGGAGTGTTCCATTTGATTTGGCTTATAGAACACGAGTAACGAAGTTATGGCAAATTTTACGAAAATAGACGTTAACCGTCGAAATCGTAGAAATCTCGGATTAAGGGTCAAAAGTTGTTGTGTGACTTGGAAATGTTGGTTTCCAATGTCAACACGTGAGATAAGGTATTTAAGAGTCGTGGACGCAAGAATCGTCGAATTCTGACTTATAACGAAGAAAACGAGTATTGAACAGTCAAAAACGATAAACGAACGCTCAAAATGAACCAAAAAGTGAATTCCATGTTAACGAATTTGAAAATGTGAAATTCTTATATGAACACATAGAGGGTGTAATTTGTGAGTTGCAGGCTTTAGAATGGGTCAATTCGGATGTAAAACGAAAAAGTTATGAAGCCGGGAGTTTCGTTAAGAAAGCAAACTGTTTTGACCAACTGAGGCACAGGGGTGGCGCTGCAGTGCCAAACCCAGCAGTAATCGCCGCGCCACAGCGTCGGCTTCGGGCTCTGGCTACTGTTAGTTGGCGCCGCAGCGCCAATAGTGTACTAGAGTCTGGTGCCGCAGCGCCGACAGTAGAAAAATGTTGACCAAGTTAGGTTTTGTTCCATTTGAATGTAGACCTAAGGTAAGACAATGAAGGTACTTAATGTACATAATAAGACTGACCTTAAATCACTAATGAAGTGATAACATTAGAAGATTGATATGGTTTAATAAAAATTAAACGAAGAACGCGAGAATGTAATAAGCGCACCATGAATAATGTTCAACATTGGTAGTTCACCAATGATGATCGAATGTCGGGTAATAACGTAAGAATGTTAATAAGCCGTAACGAAGTATAATAAGACGGATTGACTTTATTAAACGAAATAAATTCAATTAAGACATAGAAGAGAAAGAAGTTGGTTAAAGCTATAAAGTTAGTTTGTTTGATAACTAATTACAATGTGCTATGTGAATAATAATGTAGATCATGTAAGGAATCAGAATTGATTGAATTATATATTCAAAGACGCGGGAAGGCAAGTCTTTCTTGACGCTTGTCTAACCTCCGTGTTAGCCAAGTTTTCTATGATGTATGTTTTGAAATGCATAAATGTTTTTAAAGAAAGAGTCGACGCTTGTTTTAACTCGGCTAGACTGGTATGGAAGAATGGATTGATTTGTTTACAAGTCTTTCATTATAGAACTGTTAACGCTATCCTATGCCAAATATTTGATACGGATGAGAAGGTAAGTTTTTCTATGTACAAACAAAAGTATTTTCATCGATTATTCGATGGGCACGCGAGGTTGCCAAATGTTAAACGTAAATACGTTTAACGGAAGAGTGTTGATCAACATAGAGTACAATAGGCTGATCACCTAGAAGTGCTCGTAAGTAAAGACAGATGGATGGCCTTAGTGCCGGATGTCCTTTTCAAGTATGAAAACGAAAAGATTATGTTCATGGTCTATTGACCGGTTCAGAATTCCTAAGCTATTATATATACTTTGGAATTGTTGTTATGAAATGAGAAGTACTAGCCAAATGTTTTATAAGTGCTTCGTAGTTAATTGTTCAGTTATGGAAGTGAAGCATGTAATTGCCAATTTGATATTCATATGATTCTGTGTTAAGACTTGCTGAGCTAGAAATGCTCACTCTTGCTTGAACCATATGTTTGCAGCTAAAGCCAAACGAACTGAGAGTTCTAAGAGAGATAAAGGCAAGGATAAGATGGACAGTTAAGCATCCTGAAATAGAATAGGGTATTTGTATGTAATATACTTATGAAGAACAAAGAATGTATTCAATTATGAACCTGGGAAAGGATTTGTTTATTATTGTAATACAAAGATAGTGAATACAATCATTTTGTTGTTGTCTCAATAGAATGACTGTATGAATTTTAGTATCGTGAAGCACCATTTGTCGGGTTGGAAGATACCCGGATTTGGGGGCGTCACACCATCTATCAAGGAGGAGTTCAGAATACATCGAGATCACAAGCCCTGAAGAGACAGGCAAATATCAAGCAAGTAGCAATGCATAACTAAAGGGAAGTGAATCAAAATATATTTCCCTGTCATATATAATGTTGTTTGATATATACAATATGAATTGTACATGACAAAATTGCTAAGCTAGTCTGTGCAGGAAAATACAAGCCCATCTACAAGTCAGTGTATATACGAGCTATCAAGTCTAACATTGCATCCCTCTCAGAAGGAGGTATCGTTGTGATATCATGTACAAGGGTCTCTACGCGAGCTAACAGATCTACAACCATCTTCATGGTGACACTCTGTTCATCAATATACGTATTCATCTCTGCAATCATGCCAGTAGTAAGGGACCTCACTGTGGTACTGTCTATAAGGGCTACATCCCGGGCAGATGTAGCGCTATCCCGCTCAACTATCACTGCATCTCTGGCTAATATGGCCTCATCTCGCTCAATAATAGTGGTATCTATACGAGCTAAGGCATCGTCTCTCTCTAATAGAGCAGCATCTCTCTCATCAAGAGCTGTCAACATCAATGCCCTAGCCTGATCTCTCTCGAAGGTCATCAAATACAAACTCTGCACTAGATACTCTAAAGGGGGAGACACAGCTGCAGAAGTACTGGGAGAGTTAACAAGAGCTGTTGTCGAACCAGCAAACAGCTCCTCCTCCTCCTCGGTGGTAACATCAATGTCCTCCATGGGTGCTCCACCATCTAAATCAATCCCCAGCACTGTGGATACTACCACAGCCGATGAAGTCTCTGTCTCTATCCATGCAGAATACTCTGTCAAACAGCCTGGATAGCTAACAGAAAACTCAGCACGCTCACGCTGATCCCAATAGGCATAAACCCTGGATCTATCCTCTGCTGACAAATGGCAAGAAGCTAAACACTGACCTAACGCCCCCTCAAAAGGATGGAAGTCCTAAAATTGGTCAAACTGTGACATCACAGCTAATGGGTGGTAGGTAGTCATGCCCCTCAAACCAGCCAGAGGGAGATAATCCATGTCAGGGCATGAGTAATAAAATTGTAGGGTGAACTGAGCCCTGTACACGGCAAAATGCCAAATGGATCTCCAATCCCTGCCAAGAACACCGACCAGGATGCATCGTCTACACACTCCGCTGGCTGAAAGGAGTAAGACATGGCTATCTCATGGGAGAAATAATACCCATGCCGTCGGAACGTGCCAATCGGTCTCAAGTGTGACATAAACCACAAATACAACATGACCGAGCTGTCTATAAATACACCTGCAGGATTGGTGTGGCAAAACGTGGCTGATCTCAAGGTCTCCGCCACAATCATCGGCACAATAGTATGACCCTCCCTGAGAGCTCTCACTGCCATGATAACACCGATGTCCAGCTCATCCATATATCATGGCATGTATACATACGCCACTACACACATCACGAGTACATCTACTCTGGCCACATGCCAAATCTATCTATCAAAAAATATTGGGACACTACATGACCAGATGTAATCTCATCCTGCACTACTCTACGTCGCAACCCGGTGAGGGTCATGAACTACCGGCGCATATCTCCAACAGCCATCTGAGCGCAAGGCCTGTTTAAGGGAAAAGTCGTCAATCGCTCATACTCCTCCAAGGTAGGAGTCAACTCATAGGTCTCAAACCGAAAAACCTACCTCTCCGATACCTAATGCTCTAGCATGCCATCTACGAAACCCAATGGAACCTGTAATGTCAAGAGGGTCATGGAAGGCTGCAATAGCTGATCTACAAACACCCTGTCTGAAAGGGATACACTGTCATACCACGATCTCAAGCATGAGGCCACCAATACTAGTGGGGTATGATCAATACGGCTAACTATCGAGGAAGACATCTTTGTGGGCCGTATCATAAAACCATCCAGGGGTTAATATTGAATATCTTTGGACATACATATGCATGACATAATACGTGTATGACAAGTAATAGATGACAATATGATATAGGGAATAGAAAACAGTACATACATTCCTAAGTACATCATCATCTAAATACATCATCTTTGTACAGCTAGAAAATACAGGAAAATGGGGCATAACTGCCCAACAACTAATAGAGATCCCACCCATCCGGCTCGGTCCTCTCTGAGTTGCAAAGGAGGTCTCACAAGTTGAAGCAGTCAAATCAGGAGAAAAGATGCTACGCGATTGAGCGGAAAAGCCTGAAATCCTAGTTTTCAAGACTAAAATGTAGGTCTTTCTATCACTCATTGGTATTCGCCCATACACAGGGCTCACTATACCGATGATCATAATTATTGCAAACAACGATCGGTAATACCTCACCAAGGTCCGATGTCATCAGTTCAGGGTCGTAAATCCAAAGCACTTATTCCCAGCGGGGAATTTCATGCCTCTTCAGCCAGTGATGCACATGTCAACGAAGGTCAAGCAACCTTGATGATTTTTTCAGCCATTGGCAAATAAATCCAACGAAGCATCAAAAGCTGTCCGATGATTTCAGTCATTGATGCACATGTCAACGAAGGTCAAGAAGCCTTGATGTTATCTTCAGTCGTTGGCAAATAAATCCAACGAAGTGTCGGAAGCTGTCCAATAATTTTAGTAGTTGATGCACATGTCAACGAAGGTCAAGCAGGCTTGACATTATCCCCAGCAGGAATCTTAGCCGTTGAAGAACATTTCAGCGAGGGTCAGGTAACCTTGACAAACACAAACCGTTGGCAATAAATCCGACAGATCACTAGGAAGACCTGGCGATACAAACCAGGAAAGGACATCCTCATTGGGGATGACCGATGATGGAATTTGTTATACACAATTTGCATCAGATAAATGCTCATTTTCCCAGAGTCTCTTGTACATGAGAGGAACATCTATGGTGGAAAGGTTGCGCCAAGGATTAAAGACTTTGGTGATAACCCCAAAGTCAACATCCTGGAAGTTCCTGAGAACTTTGGAGCATACATCCAAGCAATTTATCAGGGTCATCAGTGATAACTCCAGGCCCCATCGCAAATCATGGGATCAAACAGTCATCACATCCTATTGGAAAACAGTCCAACAAACCACATACATCATTTGCATCATGTTGCAGTACATTACATCATGAATATCTTGTCATATTTCAAGTGTCTAGTGTTCTTTATCCTATCCATGCCATTACATTACATGAATATGATAAAGAGGGGCATCTGTAGACACTCAAAAATTTATGCATTCCTGTTACTAATATTGCAAGAGGGCAAAGTCGTCTTCCAGAGATAACCCTGGAAGTCAAAGCAATACAGTCCTGGAGACAACCCTAGGATATTCAGTTTGCCATCTCAGAGATAACCCCGAGATATGCAGTTCAGTCCCGGAGACAACCCCGGTATATTCAATTTTAACCTTGGAGATAACCTCGAGGAATGCAGTTTCAATCCCGGAGACAACCCCGGGATATTCAGTTTGCCATCTCAGAAACAACCACGAGATATTCAGTTCAGTCCTGGAGACAACCCCGGGATACTCAGTTTCAACCTCGGAGATAACCCCAAGGAATGCAGTTCCAATTCCAGAGACAACCCCAGAATCCTCAGTTCCATCTTTGAGACAACCCCGAGATCTTCATTTCCAATCTCGGAGATAAACCCGGGAGACACAGTTTAAACCTAGGAGACAACCCCGAGGCATGCAGTTGCAGTTTCGGAGATAACCCCAAAAATGCTTGTTTCAAACCCCTACGATCAGCTTCAACACTCGGTGATAGCCCCGAGGCACTCAGCTCCAAACCCAGAGATAACATCGAGAGGACAGGTATTCAGCACTTGCAGCAGCCCAATCTCAGAGATAACCTTGGGCAACGACTGCTAAATCAGCCCAGAACCAAAGATAACCCCAATGAGGGGCAAAATCATCATTTTGCCACCTCGATCCCATATGGCACCATCTCAACAATACTTCAACATACATTACACATAGGAATGTCCTACAATAATCAAATATCTCCAATCCCGAGTGACTACTACACAGGACAGCACACCAGAGAGAATTTAAATATTTAAAGACTTAGGACATGGTCCAATCTTCCTAACTTTGTACAACCTCTACTCCCATGTCATTGTGTAGCTCTCGACAACAGCATGCCGAAAAAGGTCTTATACACCTCGATCGGTTGCCCAGATTGAAGTTTTGAAAGTTCGAGTGGACATCACGTTGCACGCGTGCACGTACTTCGAGACGATAGGACCCACGTAGCCCAGGGTAACCCGAGCAGTTGCAGGTACATCTACGGCTGCCGCAGGTGCACCTACGGCTCCCCCCTCTATAAATAGAGGGCTTGGGGTGGCCATTTTTCATAGGAAAAAGGCGAGGAAGCCCTGTCCAATTTGCTCTATACACACTATAAATTGAGTGCTTTCTCATTTCAAACACTTGAGAACTTATATTTGGC
Source organism: Panax notoginseng (assembly GCA_016801055.1). Taxonomy (NCBI): domain Eukaryota; kingdom Viridiplantae; phylum Streptophyta; class Magnoliopsida; order Apiales; family Araliaceae; genus Panax; species Panax notoginseng. The sequence goes on along the minus strand of CM029021.1, from coordinate 57,298,197 downwards.
AACTTTTTACCGGTGGGAACCGAGTGTTCATCCATTTAAAGCTATTGAAGTCTTCTTTGGCAGTCCACTATAAGCCTTTTTAGATTATCTAAAGCCTTTTCCTCACTTCTTACACACAGTTGTTCACGTTGAGAGTCGTGTTGTGTGCGTGTGCTCGTACTTCAGTCTGTGGCTTTTTATTTCTTTTATATATATATATATAAACTGTTGTCGAACTCTGTTCGATGAGCCTGGATTTATATCCAGAGCGTTTAATGCTTTTATATATATATATATAAATACTTATATATATTATTGTCATCTAACTCCGTTTGATTGAGCCTAGATTTCACATCTGGTGTGTTTTCCGCTTTTATATCTATCTATATATTCTCGAACGCGACATAACGAAATGAGCCTGGATCGATATATATCCAGCGCATTTATCGCTTATATATATATATATATATATATATATATATATATATATATATATATATATATTGCTGTCAGACCTGGAGTTTACTTCGTGGCATTTTACTGCTTTCTTTATATTTAGTCCCGCCTGGAGTTTACTTTATGGCGCTTGATTGGTTTTTACTGCTTTATTTATATTTTTTCAATCCCCCATGGATGTGCTTCGTGGTGATTGATTGTCTATATATATATATATATATATATATATATATATATATATATATATATATATATATATATATATATATATATATTTTTACAGCTTTTATATATATAACTGTTTACAGCTTTCATACAAATTATTACATCATATGAGCCTAGGAATCATGTGATCACAGATTCAGTCTACTGAATCTAGATTCGATTCCCGTGATGGACATTTTCAGCTGTACATGGCTTGTAAATTATTCAATGTGTTTGAATTTCCTTAGATGGCTCTTATGCCCATAAGGAGTTCGGCACTGCTATATATTTTATTTTCTCGAGGATGCCTCGCATCTCGAAAATAAAAGCAACTAAGCCGAACATTTAATAAAATGGAAGTATCAAAGGCCTCAATTACTATTGAGCATAAGGGTTTGAAAAATCTCTTTTACAAAACATCACTGCTATATCTTGTTAAAATTGAACTTTTACACAAAATTCAAACCCTTTGTATATAGGTACAAACGAGGCATAGCACTACTTTCAGATAATTGCGCATTGACCCACACACACACACATTCAGATAACAGTTTAATTGAAAAGTGGCGATCACCGTGGTAACACGGATGTCGGGGGTGCCTAATACCTTCCCTCCGCATAATCAAGCCCCCGTACCCTAACGAATCTCAGTTTCACAGACCAGTTAAATAATGTCACATCAGTAGGTCAATGTGCAAACCTTTTCTCAGTTGAGTTGGTGGAACCATTTAAAAATACCAACTGGAACTCTTATAGTCCAATCATCGACAAATACATGTCGGACCTTTTCATAACTTATTTTTTCAAACAAATCTCACCTAACATGAGAACACCAAAAGGCACGAATAGAAAAGGGATAAATGAAAATCCCGACGTCGACAACACCTCTTAAAAAGGAGCATACACCGGTTCCTTCATCTTCAAGGCAATTGCCCAAACCTACAAAGGCTGAGCCTGTACAGCCTTCAGTAAATGTCCCTGCCCATGTGATTGCTATGTTATTTCCTAGACCGATACCGATTAAAGGAACGGAAGTCCTGATTCTAGACCCTGAAGTGGAGGAAAAGGAGCGTAGGCATAAGTAAGGCATTGCAAGGCGGTTATCAAACATGCATGTCCTAGTCCATTTGGAGGGTACGAACAGAGACATCCCAGATGATGATTGTCCAGACATCATGGTCATCACTAGGGAGAAAGAGGACGATAACAACCCCTTCATCACAGTCGTCCACCGGGACTCCACCCTTGGCAATTGGAGCAACACTCCTTGCATTTGCCGACGAGGGTAAAAAGGGCAAAAACTCCTTTACTGATTGTTTTGCGGGGTACCATCAAATCATGGTTGCTGAAGAGGATCGTGAGAAAACTGCATTCATCACTCCTTGGGGAACCTTTTGCTATAGACGGTTGTCATTCAGCCTCATCAATGCCGGAGCTACCTATCAGCGAGCCATGATGGCTCTCTTTCATGATCTAATGCACAAAGAGATAAAGATCTACGTGGATGACATCATTGTCAAGTCCCAAAGGGAAGAAGACCACCTAGACCATCTCAAAAAGCTCTTTAACAGGTTGCGTAAGTACAACTTGAAATTGAATCCAGTCAAGTGCGCCTTTGGCGTTAAATCAGGTAAGTTTCTAGGATTCCTAGTCAGCAACAAAGGGATTGAGCTGGATACTACCAAAATCCAGGCCATCACAGAAATGCCCATACCTCATACATAAAAGGAAATACGAGGATTTTTGGGAACAATCAACTTCATTAGTCGATTCATTTCTTAACTCACAGCAACTTGTGAGCCTATCTTCAAGTTATTAAGGAAGAACTCCTCCATGAATGGAATGATGAGTGTCAGAAAGCCTTCCTTACAATCAAAGAGCAATTAGTCAATGCACCTATTTTAGTACCTCCCAAGGATGATGTTTCCCTATTTATGTACATGTCCATCAAAGACAATGCCATGGGCTGCATGCTGGGACAGAAAGACGATAGAGGACAAGAGTGAGCTATCTACTACCTCAGCAAATTATTCAGCAGCAGTGAACACAAGTACACTCTAATTGAGAAAACTTGTTGTGCTTTAGCATGGGCCTCCATGAGATTACAACATTATCTCCATGGTCACACAACCCATCTCATATCCCACGTGGATCCTCTCAAATACATATTCAGCAAACCCATGTTGAATTACCGACTGTCCAGATGGCAGTTGATCCTACAACAATTTGATATTGTCTACGTGACGCAAAAGTCTATTAAAGTCAAGGAAGCGGATCAACTGGCCGCCGCACCTTCAGGGGATTTCAAACCTTTGGAAATATACTTCCCCGATAAAGGGATAATGACAATTCAACAATGCCATCAGGATGATACACACCAATCATGGAAGATGTATTTTGATGGAGCCGTAAACATGGAAGGTTCTGGGGCTGGAACAGTTCTAGTGTCCATTACGAGGGAGCAGCATCCAGTCGCCGTCAAATTGCAGTTTGCCAACACCAATAACACAGCTGAGTATGAAGGTTGTACCATCAGCAGGTTCTACAGATGACTTCGGAGTTTGAAGAAATATCTTTCCTCCATATTCTTCAGAATAGGAATGATTTTGCGAATGCGCTAGCAATCTTAGCCTCTTTAATCAACATACTTGACAAGGAAAATATGACAACCATCACATTTACCCGACAAAAGGCTCCAGCCTATGGGAACTACATTGGAGAAGTATCAGATGAGCTACCTCCTATCCAACACCCTTAGTATTAGCATATCAAGGAGTACTTACAAGATGGATCTACACCCGCTGAGGCAAGTTCGACTGAAAGAAGGCGGATCCATCGACTGGCTATGAAATTCTACCTGAGTGGAGACGCAATCTACAAAAGAGATGCAGGACTAGGTCTCCTCAGATGTCTGGACAAGGACCAAGCTCAGAGGCTCATGGATGAAATCCATGGTGGAGTATGTGGCCCACACATGAGCGGCCCTTTACTTGTTAAAAAGATCCTCATAATAGGGCATTATTGGCTCTCTCTCAAGGCTGACTGTGATGATCACGTCAAGAGATGTTATCAATGCCAAATTCATGGGAATGCTATCCACGCCCCTCCAAGGGAGCTCCACAATATGAGTTCACCCTGGCCCTTCTCAACGTGGGGAATGGATCGGGCCCATCGAGCCCAAAGACAGTAATGGGCATCAGTTTATCTTCACCATGATCGACTACTTCACCAAATGGGTAGAAGCAGCCTCCTTCCCTAAGGTTATAAAAGAGGTTATCATTGCTTTCATTAGAAATAATGTCATTTGTCGATATGGACAACCAGAAGTAATTGTATCAGACAATGCTAAGAACCTCAACAACAAGATGATGAAGGAGTTATGCAGTAAATTCCACATCAAACATCTCAACTCTGTCATCTACCATCCAAAGATGAATGGTGTTGTTGAAGCGGCTAATAATAACATCAAGAAGATCATGCAAAAGATGTCCGCCAATCACAAAGGATGGCCTGACTTATTGAATCTCACTCTGTTAGCATATAGAACATCAATGCGCACTTCCACTGGGGTAACCCCCTACTCATTCACTTATGGGATGGAAGCAGTACTCCCCATAGAGGTGGAAATGGAATCCTTCAGAGTATTGATAGACGCTCAGCTGGATGAAGACCAATGGTTGCAAGACATGTATCATCAATTGTCTCTAATAGACAAAAAGTGAAGTGATGCTATTTTGCATGGTCAGTTATACCAACAAAGGATTACCGGATCCTACAACAGAAAAGTCCGACTACGGCAGTTCAAACAACACGACTTGGTTTTAAAGAAGATCATTGACAACCAAGATCAATCCAAGGGAAAATTCACCCCAAATTGGGAAGGCCCATTTATTGTCAAGGATGTATTGACAGAAGGTGCTCTCGGATTGCAAGAAATGGACGGCGATGAATTTCCACAGCTTATCAACTTGGATACCGTGAAACGATACTATGTCTGAAGTTACCAACAAACTAGCATCCTGGTTTTGGATCACCAGATCCCTAGTCATTTTAAGTTTTCTAACCCTTCACTACATACAACCTTTCTTCACACTCATTTGCCCCATCAGGGACAAACACACTTTTCCAACCAGCCGCCTAGTTCCGGATCAGTAGATCCTTCACAGACTGCGCACTTCCACTGGGGAAACCCCCTACTCATTGACCTATGGGATGGAAGTAGTACTCCCCATAGAAGTGGAAATGGTATCCCTCAGAGTGTTGATCGACGCTCATCTAGATGAAGACCAATGGTTACAAGATAGGTATCACCAATTGTCTCTAATAGACGAAATGTGAGCCGCTGTCATCTTCCATGGTCAGTTATATCAACAAAGGATCGCCAGATCCTACAACAGAAAAGTCTGGCTATGGCAATTCAAACAACATGACATGGTTTTAAAGAAGGTTCTTGACAACCAAGATCAGTCCAAGGGAAAATTCACCACAAACTAGGAAGGCCCATTTATTGTCAAAGAGGTATTGACAGAAGGCGCTCTCAGATTATAGGAGATGGATGGTGATGAATTTTCGCAACTCATTATCTCGTACACCGTGAAACGGTACTATGTCTGAAGTTACCATCAAGCAAACATCCTGGTTTTGGATCACTAGATCCCCAGTCAATTCAGGTTTTCCAAATCCTTCGCTGCATACAACTTTTTTCACACCCATTTGCCCCATCAGGGGTAATCACACTTTTCAACTAGCAGCCTGGTTTCGGATCACTAGATCCTTTACTCCCCGCGGGTTTTCAAAACCTTTCATATCTCAGGTTGTCCCACAAGGGATTAAACCTTTCACACCTTCAGTTTATCCTGTATATGGGATTAAACTTTTCATCTATAATTCATCCTGTACATGGGGCAAACTATGCAGACCTGATCTCCCCAATACACAGGAGTACATAGGCAACCATATTTATAGTCCAGTCTCACCATAGAAAAAACAAAAACAAACACACTCCTATCTATAACCACATACAGAAACCAGTCCCAAGACACCAAAGGGTAGCGAATACACGCAGATCAACGATCCATTCTGAAAAATCCAAAGACATCTCAATGTCCATCCATCAAGGGAGAGTTCAGAATACATCAAGATCAGAAGCCCTGGAGAAACAGGTAAATATCAAGCAAATGACAAGGCATAACTAAAAGGGAAGTGAATTAAAACATATTTCCCTGCCATATAATACTGTTTGATATATACAATGTGTCATATACATAAAAAAATGGTTAAGCTAGTATGTGTAGGAAAATACAAGCCTATCTACAAGTCAGTGTATATGCGCTCTATCAAGTCCAGCATGGCATCCCTCTTAGAAGAAAGAGGTAACGTTGTGATCTCCTGTCCAAGGGTCTCTACACGAGCAAACAGATCTACAGCCAACTGCATGCGATATCTCGGGAAGATATAGCGCTATCCCGCTCAATAATCAATGCATCTCTAAATGATTTGGCCTTATCCCGCTCAGCAACAGCGGTATCCCTATGAGTTAGAGCATCATCTCTCTCAACTAGAGTGACATCTCTACCAGAAGGAGCTGTCAACATCAAAGCCCAAATCCACTACCTATTCACCATATGGTACAGAGGTAAAAGTCTCTCGCGATCTCGGCATCTTATCAGACCATCTGTCAAAGCAACTACCCCAGACAACGAGTAAGGCTGGGGCAATTTCAAAATTGGCGATAACTCAACACTGGGGCATTTATCAAACATCTTAAAGTTGAAAATGAACCAGTCTGCACCATCAGCATGGTCCATCATCATCTCACTGGCGATTCAGATATTACCCACTCGCGACTTGGTCAACAAAAAGAGTTTCTCATATGAATCCCCAGCAATAACTTGCGAAAGAACTGGGGCATTTTTTGATTCCAGGAAAGGGAAGGAGTTTAAGGCGGGATAAGCCTCTCATCAAAAGAAAGGGGAGAACTCCTGAAAGAAATCACGGCGACATAAGCTTGCCCCTACAAAAGAAGGGGAAAATTCTCAAGCAGAAGCCCAATGATAAAAGGTCTAGCGAATGAAATCCTCATCATCAAATGTGTCAACCGATGTCGAGTTCTCACAAGTCGAGGCCTATACATCGAAGTTCAAATCTAGGTAGTGAAAGAACGAGCTGCACCCTCTAGGGATGTTAGCAGCATTTAGGTCATCAGTTCGGACGGGTTACGAATCAAATGCACAAGGAAATGGGGCACAAGCACCCAACAGCGAAAGGAAACTCCAAATCACCTCAAAAAGAATGAGACATTTGGTGGTTGTCATCAATCCAGCATAACATCAAGTAGAGTCTGGTGAAACAAACCATTGAATATTACTTCAGTGAAGGTATCAGATGATCCAAGAATGAGTTGCACCCTCTAGGGATGTCAGCAGCATTCAGGTCATCAGTTCAGACGGGTTACAAATCAAATGCACAAATAAATGGGGCACAAGCACCCAACAGCGAAAGGAAACTCCAAATCACCTCAAAAAGAATGAGACATCTGGTGGTTGTCATCAATCCAGCATAACATGAAGTAGAGTCTGGTGAAACAAACCGTTGAATATTACTTTAGTGAAGGTATCGGATGATCCGAGAATGAGCTGCACCCTTTAGGGATGTCAGCAGCATTCAGGTCATCATTTCAGACGGGTTACAAATCAAATACACAAGGAAATGGGGCACAAGCACCCAACAGCGAAAGGAAACTCCAAATCACCTCAAAAAGAATGAGACATCTGGTGGTTGTCATCAATCCAGCGTAACATGAAGTAGAGTCTGGTGAAACAAACCTTTGAATATTACTTCAGTGAAGGTATCGGATGATCCGGTATTCTAAACCATTGGCATCAACTCAGCACCACATCAAGACAGTTCAGTGATGAATGCTTTGTATACCACCGTTCGAGTGGGAACCGAAATAGGTTAGCGATGTTAACGTATTTAACTACCAGCAGGGTAGGCACGATAAGTACATTTTATACCTACTTATTGGATATCAATTCATGAGAATTATGCTCATCTCAAGTACATTTTAGTATGTTTTTAGTGCATTGTATGTTTATTTTGCATAACTCGTAATTAGAACTCCTATGGTATGGAAATGCAGGAAATGGCATAGTTTGGCATTGGTAAGGCGGTATGAGGCTAGCTAAGGCATGGTAAGTGGAACGTGTGTAGACAAGAAGCTAAGCATGGTTGAAGGACCAACAAACAAGCAGCAGAACAAACAAGCAACAGCAACAGAACTTCAGTATATAGAACATAGAAGTCGTGCGGCCGCGCGGCTGAATAAGCTAAATCTCGCGCGCCCGCGCCATCAGCATGCAGAAGTTAAAATCACATACACGTGCGCCCTTGCCCGCACCCGCGCCCGTTTTGTACTGGGATCTCGCGCGACCGCGCGAGTCCTCTGAAGCTGTTGTTGATTTAATTTTTAAATTTGAAATTTAAATGTGGGGTCTTATCTAAACTATTCTGGTGGGCACGAGACGTATTTTTTTTCATAACGTAAAGGGGGATACCACCCCTTGGGGGGACAACAAGCTACTGTTACTTTCTTCTTTTAATTTCAATAATAGATTAGAGTAGATTAGTGTAGATACTTTCTAGATTGGATTAAATCTGAAGACTTGAAGCAATTGGAAAGCATTAAAGAGTCAATCTTGGATCAGGAGAACAGATTTGCACTACAATTCTCTACTCTTATTTTCTCTTTGATTCATAATTTTATCTTACGATGTTTATTCTATATGTAGATGATAGATTTGATTCATCTATGATTTAAACTCTATTCTGAGATTACAATGGATTCTATGGATTAGTTATTTCTGATATATTGCATTGTTAGCCTTATTGATTGCTATGGGATTGTCTAATTAGATTCATGCTATTTGCTTAGTTTATTGGCCATCAATTACTGTGATAATCCATATAAACTTGAGAGACGCAGTATAGGTTTAGATCTGATCTTATTAGCGCGTGATTGTATGTTCTACATTATGTTGGGATATATGATTTGTGCTTAAAATAGACATATACCGAAGCACCGCTCGTAGTCAATTGAGAATTTGGGCTAAAACCCTAATTATTTGTAAATCACATAGACATATAGTGGTTTAGGTAATGTGGGTATTCATGTGTATTCTATCAATTATGGATTATATGTGATATGGGTATGGTACATTGAGATATGGATGAACTTTATATTCGTGTTCTCGACTAGCAATCTAGTGCAAGTAATTTGGCTTAACATGGAGTGCGTTGATTTAAATGATTCAATAGATGATATTGTGATCTCAGGTCTTCATTATCTAGTCTCACTCTAGGAATAGTTAGGTTTATTTAATTTTATGGTTTAAATATAAAATATCAAATCATTTGTTTAAATAAGACTGAAATGGTTATGGGCTAGTGCTTGGTGAACTTTATTAGTTAATTCTCCGTGGAAACGATACTTTACTTACTTTTTATTACTTGTTGACCGTGTATACTTGCACGCATATATTGATCGGTAAAACGACCAACAAGGCACCGTTGCAAACTACCAACGTATACATCGGGAAGGTCTGGTGATTTCAGAACTTCATCCCCAACTGAGATGTAAAAAACATCTCAATTTTTCTTCATCAAACAAGCATCAGCAACACCGACAAAAAGTCAAACCGTTGGAGTTAACACCAGCATAGGCATCAGTAATAACCGGTAAAGGTAATGCAAAATACGATGTGCGAAGTGCGATTGGCCAAAAGCGAAGTGCGAAGTGCGATTTGAGATTTACGATTTGCGATATGCGAATTGCGAATTGCGAATTGCGAATTGCGAATTGTGAAGTGCGATTGGCCAAAAGCGAAGTGCGAAGTGCGAAATGCGATGTGCGATTTGCGAACTGTGATTTGTGAAAACATTTTAACATTCATCATAACATTCATTACATTGTGATTTGCATCATTAGAAATACCTTGCCATATTTCAAGTGTCTAGTAATCTTTATCATGTCCATTCCATTGCATTGCATGAACATGATAAAGAGGGGCATCTGTAGACACTCAAAATTTCGTTTTCATGTTACTAACTATGCAGGAGGACAAAAGCATCTTTTTCAGACTCCAAAGATAATCCTAGAGGACCACAACATCAATTCCAATCCCGGAGATAGCCCCGGGTGATCCAGTTTCCAACCCCAGAGATAACCCCAGGAAATCAGTTTCCAACCCCAGAGATAACCCCAGGAAAGTTAGTTCTAACCCCGGAGATAACCTTGGGGGATCAAGTTCAAAGCCTGGAGATAACCCCAGGAGGTCAAGCCAACCTCGGAGATAACCCTGAGGACAGTCAGAGTCAATAGCAGGCCAACCTCAGAGTTAACCCTGAGCAACGACTGCTAAATCAGCCCAAAATTGGAGATAACCCGGTGAGGGGCAAAATCATCATTTTGCCACCTCGATCCCACATTCACACAGTCTCAACAACATTTCAACCCACATACTACACAGAAGTGTCCTACAAGAACCATAACTCCAATCCCGAGTGACTACTACACAAGACAGCACACCAAAAAGAATTTGAAGACGTAGATACCTAGGCATGGACCCATCTTCCTGACTCCACACAAACTCTTATCCCATGTCATTGTGTAGCTCTCGACAACATTATTCTGTAGAAGGTCTTATACGCCTCAAACGGATGCCCGAATTGAAGTTCTGAAAGTTTGATCAGACAATATGTTGCACGAGTGCACGTACTTCGAGACGGTGGGGCCCACGGAGCTCGGGGCACCCCGAGAAGCCGCAGGCACACCTGCGGCTCCCCTCTGTATAAATAGAGGGCTTGGGGTGGCTATTTGTAAGGAGAAAATGCGAGGAAGCCCTGTCTATTTTGCTCTGTACACACTATAAACTAAGTGTTTTCTCATTTCAAACACTTATGAGCTTATATTTTGCTACATTTCACCAGGGAAAACCGAGTGTTCATTCATTTAAAGCTATTTGAAGTCTTCTTTGGCAGTCCACTGTAAGCCATCTTACATTTCTTAAAGCCTTTCTTCACTTTTGTTCACACACAGTTATTCACGTTGAGAGTCGTGTTGTGTGCGTATGTCCGGACCGTCGGTCCATGGCGTTTATTGCTTATATATATATATATATATATATATATATATATATATATATATATATATATATATATATATATATATATATATATTGAGTTATCTCGATTGAGCCTGAATATAATATTCGGAGCGTTTATTGCTTTTATATATAAATACTTATATATATAATCATCAAACTCTGTTTGATTGAGCCTGGATTTATATCCAGAGCATTTACTGCTTTTATATATATATATATATTTACAGCTTTTATATATATAATTGTTTACAGCTTTCTTACATACTGCATCATCATGTGAGCCTAGGAATCATGTGATCACAGACTCAGTCTCTTGAATCTAGATTCGGTTCCCGTGACGGACATTTTCTGCTGTACACGGCTTGTAAATTATTCACGCTGTTTGAATTTTTCTAGACGACTCTCATGCCCATAAGGAGTTCGGCACTGCTATATATCTTATTTTCTCGAAGATGCTTCACATCTCGAAAATAAAAGCAATCCAGCCAAACACATAATAAAATGGAAGTATCAAAGACCTCAATTACAATTGAGCACAAGGGTTTGAAAAATCTCTTTTTACAAAACATCATTGCTATATCTTGTTAAAACTAAATTTTTATTGAAAATTCAAACTATTTGTATATAGGTGCAAACGAGGCATAACACTACTTTTAGACAACTGCAGATAGACCTACACACACACATTCAGATAAATGTTTAAAATGAAAAGTAGCAATCATCGTGTTACCACGGATGTCGGGGGGTGCCTAACACCTTCCCCTCACATAACCAAGCCCCCGGACCCAAACAAATCTTGATTTTGCAGACCAGTTACACAGTGTCATATCACTTGGTCTATGTACAAACTTTTTCTCAGTTGAGTTGGTACAACCATTTAAAAATACCAACTTGCGACTCTTACAGTCCAATTGTCGACATATAAATGTCGGACCTTTTCACAACTTATTTTTTCTGACAAATCTCACCTAACATGAGAACACCAAAAGACAAGAACAGAAAAGGGACAAATAAAAATCCCGACGTCGACAGGATGCACTTCTCCTCCTCCTTCCAAAGTATGTGATGTAGCTTGAAGACACACACTAACTCTCCTCTCTTCCCTTAGGGTTTCAGCAGCCCCCCTCTTTCTCTTGCTCTCAAATGTTTGCTCTCTAGCTTTTGAAAACTTGGGGAAAAAAAATGAAGTCTAACATTTTGCTAGCAAATGAGAAGAGCTCTATTTATAGTCATCTAAGATACATACATATATATATATATATATATATATATATATATATATGTGTGTGTGTGTGTGTGTGTGTGTGTGTGTGTGTGTGTGTGTGTGTGTGTGTGTGTGATTCAATTCATGGCAACCGGTTGCCATGGTCATTATTCCAGCAACCAACCTTTCTGCCGTTAATCAATTAATTAGAAGGCTAAGATTGAAAATTATGTATCCCCAGCCGCAACATGCTGTAGCGGCCCGAACAATAATGTGAAGCGGCTTTGATATTAATAATAGGGCCCCATCTGGTCAAACACAAGTATAAATGGGTCTCACTTTGTCAGATTTTATAAAAAAAATAATTTTTTTAAATATACCAACCGTTACAAGCTGTAGCGGCTTAGCCTTTAATTTTTTGTTTTCATGTTCAGATACAAGTGTAAATGGGATCCACTTTGTCAGATTTTATTAAAAAAAAAAGAATTTTTTAAAAAATATATCAACCGCTACAACATTTAGTGGCTTGACCTTTAATTTTTTGTTTTCATGTGTGGCGCCTCGGGAATGAAAATGAATGGCAAAAAGAATGGAAATGAATGACAAAAGAAATGAAAGGCATGGAAATGAATGGCATGTAATTTATTGGCAAATAAAATGAATGGCAAAAGTTACCGACTGCTGCAACATGTAACAGCTTGGTAAGTATTGTTTGTATGGTTCAAAAAAATATATATCACAAATAGGTATTTTTCAATTTTTTAAGTATCAAACGTAAATATGCTGGATAACTGGACTGAATAATAATAATAATAATAATAATAATAATAATAATAATAATAATAATAATGAGAATTATTATTTTTATTATTATTATTGTCATTATTATTAGTATTATTATTATTATTATTGTCATGGAATATTATTGTTGTTGTTGTTGTTAATATTAATATAGTGCAATAGATGCAGACGTTGTGATGACCAAGAACTAAACAATATATTCCTCAGGTTTTTTTAAATGGCTTTTGAACCGAAAAATGAAAAACAATAATGATCTAATGCAAAGGCCACCCATCAGCATTGTTAATGTGTACTTACCAGTTACCATGCTGCACGTATTGGCGGGATAATACAACAGTGTATTGTGTTAAATTATCAAAATGAATAAATAACTAAAAAAATATCTAATCGTTCCTAAAGATCTTTCAGTCCAGTTATCCAACATATCTACGTTTGATACTTAAAAATCAAAAAATATCTATTTGTGATATTTTTCTTTTTTAATCATACAAACAATACTTACCAAGCCGCTACAGGCCGTAGCAGTTGGTAGCTTTTGCCATTCATTTCATTTGCCAATAAATTACATGTCATTCATTTCTTTTGCCATTCATTCCATTCCTTTTGCCATTAATTTCCATTCCCGTTGTGCCACGCATGAAAATAAAAAATTAAAGGCCAAGCCGTAACATGTTGTAGCGGTTGATATATTTTAAAAAATCTATTTTTTTATAAAATTTGATAAAATGGGACCCATTTACATTTGTGTTTGAACATGAAAATAAAAAATTAAGAGTAAAATATAATGACACCCCTCTAGATAACCATAATAACACTCACATCCCCTCTAGTTTTTTAAGTAACAGTTAGTACCCCTGCAAGTTTTTAGGGTTGACTAAATAGATAAAATTATATATTTACCTTTGTATGTTATCAAATTTTAATTCACGAATATATATATATATATATATATATATATATATATATATATTTATTTATACGGTCCGGATATTAAGCTCACCTCTTATATAACATACCTTGCTCACCCCCTTTTAACGACGGACCGGGTGACGATTCGGCCCGTCGCTATAAGTTCGGTACGTCGTTATATGTTGTCCATCTCTATATGTTGTTCGTCGCTAAAAGCTAAGACAACTGTTCTATATATAGCGACGGACCGAATCGTTGCCCAGTCCGTCGCTAAAAGGAGTGAACAAGATATGTTAGATAAAGAGTGAGTTTAAGATCTAGACCGTATATATATATATATATATATATATATATATATATATATATATATATATATATATATATATATATATATATATATGGCAACCAATTGTCATAGATTGAAACTCATATATCGATTGCCATGTTCACTATGCAGCAACTAACCTTTCTGCCGTTGAGCAATTAATTGGAAGGCTGAGATTGAAAATTATATATCCCCAGTCGCTACATGTTGTAGCGCCTTGAATAACAATGTGAAGCAGCTTTGATATTAATAATAGGGCCTCATCTGGTTAAATACAAGTGTAAATGGGTCCCACTTTGTCAATTTTTATAAAAAAAAGAAATTCTTTTAATAAAAAAAATATACCAACCGCTACATGATGTAGTGACTTGGCCTTTAATTTTTGAGTAAAATACATTGATCACCCCTGTAAGTAACCATTATAACAGTTACCACCACTATAGTTTTTTAAGTAACAGTCAGTACCCTTCTACTCTATAATATGTGACATTCACTACCCTTAGTATGGTTGACCAACTAATATTCAAAAATATTTTTAATATAATATCTAATATACTCTTCAAGTTATAATGTTTAATATATCCACTAAATATAAATTTGTATGTTATAATTTTTACTTAACTTGATCAAATTAATTAAATTATGAATTTGTACAATAAATAACATAAATGTCAAAAAATAATAAATATTTATTTTATCACGAAAATAAAGTCATACACTTTTTACTAATTAAATTTTTTTAACATTAAAATTTACGTAATATTCATTTAAATATATTTTTTGTAATTAAAAAGTAAAATTTTAATAAGCATAAAAGTACAAATTAATGCCAAAAGAATTATAATTATTTTTTCTAAATATTAAAATTTATGTAAAATAAAGTTATTATTACATAACGAATCTTATTATTGATATAAGAAAGTATTAAAAATTATATTAATTATTTTTTTCAAATATTAAACTAGACATTAGTCACACTTGAGCATAATTATTTACAATAAAAATAACAAATTTTATTACTCAAAAAAAGAAAAAATATATTTAAAAAATCCTTTTAATAAGATAGAGGTAATAATAAATATTATTATATTTTTTTATTCAATATTTTATAAAAAAAACACCAACTGTATACTAAAAATGTAATTAAAATCATAAAAATCCCAAATTTTAACATATACTCAAGAAAATTTAACATATAAAAATCATAATATGAAACTAAGAATTCAAATAATAATTTTTGTTGTTAAATACTAAAAACTAAACTATCAACATACTCAATCACTTTAATTAGAAAACATCTATTAATAATTTAATTTAAAATTCTTAACATTTGTATCACTTATTAAAAAATGTGTTAATTAAATTAAATTATTTGAATGAGATAGTCTTAATTACAAATATAACTATAATTAAAATGTATTGTATTAAAAAAAGATAATTAAACACACACACACACACACACATATATATATATATATAGAGAGAGAGAGAGAAAGAGGGAGAAATGATCTATAGAATACTTTTGCCAGAGGGACTGTTTCGACTAACGCTTATCCAGCCGTCCAAAATTAGAGTGAATAGCTGAGATGAGGGCCCAGCCGCTACTCCCTCTAGCGGCCAGCCAAATTTTTTTTGTTGACCGCTACTCCCTCTAGCGGCCAGTCAAAACGACCGTGTTTTGACTAACGTATTCTATGGATCATTTCCCATAGTCAGAGAGACATTTTTAGTTATTTTTAGTTATGGGAACAATTAGATATTTTTTAGTTATTTATTCATTTTGATAACTTGACACGATACACTGTTGTATTATCTTGCCAATACATGCAGCATGGTAAGTACACATTAACAATGCTGATGGGTGGCCTTTGCATTAGATCATTACTGTTTTTATGTTTTTCAGTTCAAAAGCCATTTAGTAAAACCTGAAGAATATATTGTTTAGTTCGTGGTCATCACAGCGTCTACATCTATTGCACTATATTAATATTAACAACAACAATAATAATATTCCATGACAACGACGACGACGACAATAATAATAATAATATTGTTGTCATTATTATTGTTGACAATAATAATAATAATATTGTTGACAATAATAATAACAATAACAATAATAATAATAATAATAATAATAATAATAATAATAATAAAAAAATAACAATAATAATTTGTTGTTATTATTGTTATTATTATTATTGTTCTTATTATTATTGTTACTGTCATTATTAATATTATGATCTTTCAGTCTAGTTATCCAGCATATCTACGTCTGATACTTAAAAAATCGAAAAATATCTATTTGTGATATTTTTCTTTTTGAACCATACAAACAATACTTATCAAGCCACTACATGTTGTAGCGATTGGTAGCTTTTGCCATTCATTTCATTTGCCAATAAATTACATGACATTCATTTCTTTTGCCATTCATTTCCATTCCTTTTGCCATTCATTTCCATTCTTGAGGCACCACGCATGAAAATAAAAAATTAAAGGCCAAGCCGCTACATGTTGTAGCGGTACATGTAGCGGCTGCTATGTTTTAAAAAGAAATTCGTTTGTTTATAAAATCTGACAAAGTGGGACCCATTTACACTTGTGTTTGAACATGAAAACAATAAATTAAAGGCTGCCACTACAACATGTAGTGGTTGGTATATTTAAAAAAATTCTTTTTTTTATAAAATCTGACAAAATGGACCTATTGACACTTGTGTTTTGTAACGGGTCAAAATTTATTGAGTTGTGATTCTGGGGACATAATCCTTTTAAGGGGGGAAAGATGTGACAAGCGAGATTTTTGTAATTAATTTCTAATATTTATTGAATTAGATAAATATTTTTCGATGATTTAATTATTGGATTAAATAATTAATTGATGCAATTGTGATAGATTAATTTAATTATACGTGTTACATTTATTAAATTAATGTGGAGAATTTTATCATTCGAAGTATGTGATTATGTGAGCTTATTGTATTAAAAGAAATATTTAATAAGCCATGTTATTTTAATTAATGTAATAATTAATTAAAGATTTAATAATTTGACATTATTAATTAATGAGGAAATTAATTTTATGATTATGTGAATTTATGATAGATTATTATATGTTATTTAATTGATTTAAATAAGATATTTGAATTGGGTGTGACATGAATTAAACTATATGATAAAGCTTTATTAAATTAAATAATTTTATAATCTACTCTTGCTAGCCAAACATGGCCTTAGAGGGAGTTGAGAGCAGTTACCCATGATGGGTAACTGACCTTAACGCGTCAGTTCAATTGAATACGACGTCTTCTTTTATTTCTTATTATTCCTAAGTCTAGAAAACAAGCAGAACATATTTCTTAGAGTTCACAAAGAGAATTGTCAGAGATAAATTGTGAGTTGTGAAGGAGATTTGAGAGTGAGGAATTCTAAATCTACGCTTTATACTCTGGGTAATTTTCTCCCAAACTCAATTTCTACGTTTACGTATTTAAGTTTTTATACATATGGTTTTCAAGTACTGTAAAGTTTTATGATGGAAATTTGTAAGGCTTATGTGAATATATATGAATATATGCGTTATATATATATATTGCATGATTCCATATCATCAATTCATAATTTTACGTCGTATATGATTGCTGTAAAATTATAGAGTTTGGGTTTTGGCCATATGGCCTTATACGTGATATTTTATGTATTGATCATATAGTATCCCTAAATTTTACACTTGTATGTTGTTATGCATGTTAATACGAAGAGACCAAGCTTTAAATGAACGGATTTGGCTTTATAACGAATCTGTGGCGTTGAATTTTAGGAATTTATGTTCAATACTTCAAGAACATCAAGAACTGTGGAAATTTTTATGTTTTAATTCTGTGATTATGTGTTTTAATGGGTTAAAATTACTTTAAAGATGTTGGGTAATGATTATATGTGAATATTAACATGTGGGTATGTTAAATTACTGAAATTAATGATTATTTGGTGTCTTTTTCGCTGAAATCTGTGTTCTTCGCGAACTAGGAATCAAATTCTAGAGTCTCGCGCCGCGGCGCCAACTCCAGAACTGAAGTCCCGCGCCGCAGCGCCACCGCGCCAAGTATCAGACCGCAGCGCCACGGCGCCGCAGCGCCAAGAGCCAGTACAAACGTGGCGCCGCAGCGCCACTCTCCAGAAAATTTAGAAATGAGATTTTTAAAATATTAAAGTCTAACAAGTTTTAGTGATTTGATGTAATGAACATGCAAATATGATAGAAGAATAATGTGATGATAAAAATAGCTGTTTAAACATGTAAATAACATAATTACATGTGATTTAAATTATTGAATTCCTATCTAGATTATTATTTATGAAGTACAAATTATGTGATAATGATATAAATTGACTAAGTATAGTCGATAATTAAAGTAGACAACAAGAATGAGTTTACGTTGATTAATTAATTTATAATTAACTGGTATTGTGTATATGTATGGTATGTAGGATTTAATTCAAAGAACGTGCTTAGTTAAAGTATAATCTACGCGCGAGGCAAGTTTCCTAAACTTAAACTCTTAAATTTGAGCAAGTTCCCTAACCCTATTTGTCATTATTGTTTAAGCTTATTATTTACCTTGAATAAGCTATCGTTACTATTATTCAAGTTCAAATGATTTATTAAAGATTGATTATCTTTTCAAAGTATGATTTAGTTATACAATTATTGTTCTATTGTATACTTCTTGAGATTATTATTTAAATTGAATATCATTATTGTTGAACCTTATTAGACTAGTGAAACCTTAATGATTCAACTAGTCCATAGTTGATGAGCGTTCTAAATTTTAGAACCCTTGAAGAATTATCCAAACCAAACTTCCTTTGGTGCGGACTCGAATGTCAAACTGAGATGAACAACCCTGTATAGGGGATTATTTACGCTTAGCGTTAAGATATTGTGCACAATATGGTACTAAGGGCTGATCCCCCTAAGTACGAGAAGAAGGTCCATAGTCTTATGACTGTTAAAGGTTTCAAGTATAACCCTTGTTAACCTAGGACATAGTTCAAGGTCATATGACCCTCAGAATTTTTTTGATTCTTGTTATTCACTCTTGATTCAAAAGTTGAGCTTTTATTCAGATGTCTTTGATTTATTCGCATGTTATTATACTGTTATTTCATTTTTATACTTGTGGGCATTTGTGCTCACTCTTGCTTAATAATAACATTGCAGTTAAGAACGAAAGAACTGATGAACCTTCCACTAGTAAAGGCAAGGGCAAAGTTAGCAAGTGACGAAGACCCGTTATTTTATATGATGATGTATTTGTTAAGACTTGAGTTAATGTTATTGTTTAAGACTTATTTGTTTATGATTCTGCTCAGATGTTTAAGGTTAGTTTAACCTGGGATTGTATTATTATTCAGATGTTGTAACCCTTAAGGGAAAGATTTTATTTCTATTATTGCATGGTTTGCATTATTATGGGTAGATAGATAGATGATATTTGTATCGTGAACACCAAATCCTGTGGAACTGGAAGTACCGGATTTGGGGGTGTCACATGTTTGTCCAGGTGGGGCTCTATTATTAATATCAAAGTCGCTTCACATTGTTGTTCGGGCCGCTACAACATATAGCGGTTGGGGATATATAATTTTCAATCTCAGCCTTCCAATTAATTGATCAACGACAGAAAGGCTAGTTACTGGAATAGTGACTACAACAATCGGTTGCCATAGATTGAATCTCAATATATATATATATATATATATATATATATATATATATATATATATATATATATATATCATCTCGTATCTTCTCTTTTTCTTTTTCTTTTTCTTTGCAAATCCACAAATTATGGATCTCACATTAATAAGCTAGCTATATTAGGGACAAGGGCTAGGATATTTGGCAAACCACTTTGACAAATGAAATGAAATGAAATAAAGCAACATTAATACTGTGACCCCCCCAAAAATAGGTATACATCACCAATCTTGGGTCGCCAGATACATGGTATAAAATTCAAATACAACTTACTAATACAACTGTCGTGTACAATACGACAAAACATAAACTGTGAGTTTGAATACAAATATTGTCTACTAGAGAGTATACAAACTCAAAAGGAGTCCTCATTACAATTATTATTACACTATTTCACATAATAGTGAGGACTACTAATGCTATCCTTTGGACCATCACTCCATTTCCTGACTCGTCCCAGCTATATTCTCATTTCCTGAAGAGAACAGTGAAAGAAAGGGTGAGCTCAACTAGTCCAGTAAGAAATATTATGACTAAGATAATGCAGAATAAATTATCATTAGTCTCCAACAATGTTAAACTGATAAAAGATAATAGACATCAAGTTTAACTGCAGCGGAACAAGCAATCCATTAAAAGAGTCAAGTAGAAAATAAACTCTACTATCTTTTATGATTTACAAGGTTTTTCATCATTGTTATCGCTGAGACTCAGCTTAATAAATATTTCACATCATCAAATCACCCCTGCACTACGACCAAAGATATTCTTTAGTATCACGACCACAATTATCCATGCACTACGGGCCAAGAATATTTGTTTATTCATTAATGGTCATGATCATGCCAACAACTATCCATCAATGCACTACGGGCCAATGAGGACTTTTACCACATCATTTGTAACATTACGGTCATGATTACACCGAATAATCCCTGGTCATAATCATACCAAGTCCATCTATGAACTACAGGCCACAGATGACTTTCAACATAATATAAACATGAGGATGATGACAATGAT
Source organism: Panax notoginseng (assembly GCA_016801055.1). NCBI lineage: Eukaryota > Viridiplantae > Streptophyta > Magnoliopsida > Apiales > Araliaceae > Panax > Panax notoginseng. Next base: position 57,277,366 of record CM029021.1, on the reverse strand, counting down.
ATAAGAATTCAATAAAACAAGTTCAAGAATTAATTTATCTAGGAACTAATAACGTCCAAATTATCAACATGACACTGCTTTCTGGAGTAAAATTCAAGAATGCTCAGAAGAATATTTTCATGAAAAGATACTAGATGAAGCGCAAATATTAAGGATATTCCACTAATTTCATGGAGTATATAAGTCAAAACTTTAACCAACTGAGTATAATAAAAAATGAAATAACAAAAGAAATCACCATGCATGCGGTACTTTGTATAGACAAGTTATTTCAATATAATAATAATAACGAAACCAGGTCAGGCAAAATTTGCACCGATAGGATGTTCTAACAGAATAATAAAGACAGAACCAGGTCCGGTGTAAAACACACAGACAGGATATTCCAACAGAATAATAATAAAGACGGAACTAGGTCCGGTGTAAAACACACAGACATGATGTTCCAACAGAATAATAGAAGAATGACACCAAGTATAGGGTAGACCACGTATACAGGTTATTCCAACAGAATAATAAGAAATAGAATAACAACAGTTCTCTTCATGAATAAGAAAGAATAACACCCCTTACCGTAAAAGAAACTGAATGAAAGAGTAGGGAAGTAGCAGAATACTTTTCATCTTTCTCTCTACAGTTTATCTCTCTAGAGTTTCAGTGAATTCGTAAGAAATAATGAAGGAATGAGCTTCTATTTATAGAAGAATTGAAGGGATACTATTTAGTCCGTGTGCACCGAATACTTTCACAGATGAATTATTTAGCAGTGGCGTGTGAATGCTAGGCCATGAATTTTCAAGCATTATCAGTAATGAACAAAACAAGTTATATATGTATAATTAATCACATGGTAATTACACACCCACATCAATATTATATATATAACAAAATATAATAATTGTACTCTTTTCACACCACCCATGGCTAGACTTTCTTCCCCCATCCATATGAATGCTCCACCAAAACCCACTAACATATAAATATATATCAATCACCACTTTCTTAATTCCCCCACCCGACATCTCTCTTTCTTTTTCTACCCCCACATGTCAACTTTCCATAAATATAATATATATAAATATCAATCATATATATATATATATATATATATATATATATATATATATATAATAATAAAACAAAACTGAGATAACTTTTCACGTAAGCATCAATAATCAATACCGCGTGCTACTGTGCAACTACGCGTATTACTGTACTTTTAACACCGGGTGTTTCAACAGTTAACGGTAAAACTTCTGCCGTTATGTTTATAAAGTATTTTTGTTGTTTTCTCAATTCGACAATAATTTCGTTGTGGGGTCCACCAATGATTGTGCCGTTGTATGAATATTCCCTGTTAAAACGAATATTTTCTGACCAATCGAATATTATATAACAACTTGCGTACTTTGCAAAATTTATAAATATTACCCACAACTATAACATTATATCAATTTCACTCCATAATATTCAAAAATAATATTTATAGAAAATTCATCTTTATTCAAAAAAATTGGGATTTTACAATCTCCCCTTCTTATAAAATTTCGTCCTCGAAATTAGGGTACGTACCTGGTATGTCGAAGATGTAAGGATACCTTGATTTTATTTAAGATTCTAACTCCCAAATCATTTTCTCAACATCTTGGTTTCTCCACAAAACTTTGACTTGAGGTATAACCTTGGTGCGTAGAATATGTTCCTTCTTATCCAAGATTTGAACAGGAACCTCTTCATACGTCAAATCTTCCACTATTTCATCCGGTTCTAACTCAATAATGTGGTTCGAGTATTCCACATATTTACGTAGCATGGATATGTGAAAAACGTTATGAACACGAGACATACTTGGCGGTAAAGCGAGTCTATAGGCCACAGTTCCTACTCGATCGCGGATTAAAAATGGGCCGATGAATCGAGGATTGATTTTTCCTCTCTTTCCAAATCTCATACTCCTTTCCATGGAGCAACACGTAACAACACATGATGTCCTATATCGAATTCCACATCATTTCGATGAAGATCAGCATAACTCTTTTGCCGATCTTGTGAGGTTTTTATACGTTGCCGGATCGTTTGAATCTTTTCTGTAGTCATACGTACCAACTCCGGTCCCAACAACGTTGCTTCTTCCACCTCATCCCAGCATACTGGAGAATGACACTTTCTTCCATACAACGCTTCGAATGGAGCCATGCCAATACTTGTTTGATAACTGTTGTTGTAGGAAAACTCCACCAATGGTAAGAACTTGTCCCAACTTCCCTTGAAATCAAGGACACATAGTCTTAATAGATCTTCAAGAGTTTTAATAGTCCTTTTCGACTGTCCGCCTGTCTGAGGATGATATGCCGAGCTAAATCGTAAATCTGTGCCCATAGCTGTCTGCAAACTAACCCAAAATCGTGAAGTAAATCTTAGGTCTCAATCAAAAACTATGGATACTAGCATACCATGCAGTCTTACAATCTCGTTTATGTACATACGAGCAAGACGTTCAAGTGTATAAGTTTCTCGCATCGGTAAGAAATAAGCAGACTTGGTCAATCTATCAATAATGACCCAAATCGCATCTATACCTTGAGAAACCTTAGGAAGACCGGTAACGAAATCCATGGTAATGTGCTCCCTCTTCCATTCTAGAATTTCAAGTGGTTGCAATGGACCTTTTGGTACTTGATGCCCCGCCTTGACTTGTTAACAAGTTAGACACCTTGAGATAAACAGCGCTATCTCTCTCTTCATATTGCTCCGCCAAAATGTATGACGAAGATCACGATATATTTCGGTACTCCCAGGATGGATTGCAAATGGTGTGTTGTGCGCCTCCATCATGATTTTATACTTTAACTCAGGATCGTTAGGAACACAAAGTCTGGAGTTGACTCGAAGTATTCCTTCATCATCGATTCTTGCTTCCAGAATAACGCCCTCTTGAACCTTCTTCATTCATCTGCTCTGAGTATGTAGCTTGAGCGACTTTAACTTTATCGATTAAAGTCGATTATACTCGTATATTCGTTATCTTCACGTGGGTTCGTATATTCACACTTGTAAACACATACGATCTTTTACTCAACGCATCAGCTACCACGTTCGCTTTTCCACGATGATATTAAATGGTACGATCGTAATCTTTAACAGCTCGAGCCAACGTCTTTGGCGCATGATACGTTCGTTTTAAGTAAAGAAATATTTGAGGGTTTAAGAAATGGGTTTTGTACTGGGGTCAATACAAAATTTGATTTCACGCTCTAGGGGTAGGCTAGGAAGTCTTCAAGTATACGTCAGGAAATTTATTAACAATAGAAATATCATTCAAAAATGTGACTCTCATCCCAGACTTGGATAACACGTCACATTGATACCTATCAACTTGCCATCGTCATTTACAATGTCTCCTACGGAAAGTCTGGCTTCGGTGCATTCCACACCAGGAAGTCAACAACGAAAGGAATGGGGATCTTTACTTATGGCTTGATATGACAATGATTGACTTTAGTGGTTTGGTTACTTGAATTCGCATAACAGGTTGGTTAGGAATATGGAAGTTAACAACCTTACGAAAAGCATGATGAGTAGTTAACCAATCATTTCCAAAAATCACATATCGACAGGTAATGTGTCGATTTGAATCAAATAAGATTTATAAATAGTGGAGTTAGCGAAGGTTTCTCCTAACAGAGTTTCAACAGATAAGTCAAAGTCTAATAAAAAAAATTTTAAGGGCCAAGTTTAAACGTTGAACACAGCTAGGTGAAATACAAGAGTGGGTAGAACAAGTATCGAATAAGGTCCAAACTTTGAAGGGTTTATGATTAGCTTACCCGCGATAACTTAATTTGGGTTCCTCACTTGTTGGGAAGTCATGACAACCGCTCTCCCTTGAACTACCCGGCTTTGACTTGTCTGGGGTAACATTTGGTGTCATCACTATCGTTAAAATTGACTTTAATATAGGGCATATTTCACCCTCAACTGCTTCATCGTACTCCTGCTTCATGATCTAAATCATCAATCTTCGATCCATGTCGAGTTCAGATTGACCGCTCTGTATAGGGTAATTCAAAACTCGATGTTGGGTTCTCCCAATTGCTGTCCAAAAAGAGAAATGTATATCATCTATTTTAGCCTTTTTGGATCGGACGTCTCTTTCTACAATATCAACACGTCGTGCGGCTTTTACCCATGCATCCTTCATTCTCACTCGTTCAGTTCTTTCTTCTTTCAGCTGATCCTTGATATTTGAATTCTCAGATTCCAACTTTAATATCTTACACTCTGCCAAAGCGTGATTTTGTTCGAGCATCACATATCGGGTAACAAAATTTTGAATCGTTACATCTCTTTGCTCCACGACCGCCTGCCGTTCTTCAGCCTGCTCTTCTAACTCATGAACACGATTTTGTAATTCTAAGTTTTGATCATAAATTTCTTCTAACCAATTCTCCTCAGGTTCCTCTTCTTCCTCTTCTTCCTCACTCTCAGCTAATACCTCTGCCACTAGCTCAGGTGTAACTATTAGTTCTTCACTTACCACATAGATATCTCTAATTTCTTTTTCGCCTGATATTACATTATCCTGGTTGGTGATTAGAGGTGCCACAGTCTCATTTACTCCATTGTTGACATTTTCAGCTGCCATTTTCAAATACTGCCACAAAATAAGGGTTAATTAACATGTCACATATTTTCAATATACTCTGACTAACCAATTAAATAACAAATAAATTTAGGTAGGTCATACTAGTGAAAGAGTTATAGTCTCACATCCTAGCCAGGGATCATATCCCTAAGCTTTGATACCAACTGTGACGCCCCCAAAAATAGGTATACATCACCCATCTTGGCTCGCCAGATACATGGTACAGAATTTAAATACAACTTACTAATACAACTGTCGTGTACAATACGACAAAACCTAAACTGTGAGTTTGAATACAAATATTGTCTACTAGAGAGTATACAAACTCAAAAGGAGTCCTCATTACAATTATTATTACTCTATTTCACAGAATAGTGAGGACTACTAATGCTATCCTCTGGACCATCACTCTGTTCCCCGACTCGTCCCAGCTATATTCTCATTTCCTGAAGAGAACAGTGAAAGAAAGGGTGAGCTCAACTAGCCCAGTAAGAAATATTATGACTAAGATAATGTAGAATAAATTATCATTAGTCTCCAACAATGTTAAGCTGATAAAAGATAATAGACATCAAGTTTAACTGCAGCGGAACAAGCAATCCATTAAAAGAGTCAAGTAGAAAATAAACTCTACTATCTTTTATGATTTAAAAGGTTTTTCATCATTGTTATCGCTGAGACTCAGCTTAATAAATATTTCACATCATCGAATCACCCCTGCACTACGACCAAGGATATTCTTTAGTATCACGACCACAATTATCCATGCACCACGGGCCAAGAATATTTGTGTATTCATTAATGGTTATGATCATGCCAACAACTGTCTATCAATGCACTACGGGCCAATGAAGACTTTTACCACATCATTTGTAACATTACAATCATGATTACACCGAATAATCTCTGGTCATAATCATACCAAGTCCATCTATGCACTACATGCCACAAATGACTTTCAACATAATATAAACATGAGGATGATGACAATGATATAAGAATTCAATAAAACAAGTTCAAGAATTAATTTATCTAGGAACTAATAACGTACAAATTGTCAACATGACACTGCTTTGTGGAGTAAAATTCAAGAATGCTCAGAAGAATATTTCCATGAAAAGATACTGGATGAAGCGCAAATATTAAGGATATTCCACTAATTTCATGGAGTATAGAAGTTAAAACTTTAACCAACTGAGTATAATAAAGAATGAAATAACAAAAGAAATCACCATGCATGTTGTACTTTGCATAGACAGGTTATTCCAACAGAATAATAATAACGGAACCAGGTCAGGCAAATTTTGCACCGACAGGATGTTCAAACAGAATAATAAAGACGGAACCGGGTCTGGTGTAAAACACACAGACAGAATGTTCCAACAGAATAATAATAAAGACGGAACCAGGTCAGGTGGAAAACACACAGACATGATGTTCCAACAGAATAATAATAAAGACGGAACCAGGTCCGGTGTAAAACACACACAGATAGGATGTTCCAACAGAATAATAAAAGAATGTCACCAAGTATAGGGTAGACCGCGTATACAGGTTATTCTAACAGAATAATAAGAAATAGAATAACAACAGTTCTCTTCATGAATAAGAAAGAATAACACCCCTTACCGTAAAAGAAACTGAATATAAGAGTAGGAAAGTAGCATAATATGTAAGACCCCAAATTATTAATAAATAAAATTTAAATTCCCTCTATTTATTATTTTGAAATAGTAAGTGTTAAATTGATTAATGAGGTTAGTTATGGGTAAAATGCGCAAATATTTCAAATAAGCAGGTGGTTATAAAATATTCATTGCTGTCGGGGAATATTCGTTTGGTCGTAGAATATTCTTCCTGTCGGGGAATATTCGTACGACGGCGCAGTCTTTTGTGGGCCCCATAACGGAAAGCGATTGGATGAAGAAAACGACAAGTATATGTTGTTTATTAATAACGGCGTAGTTGTTACTGTTAATGCTGTTGGAATACCCGGTGGTTAAAACTCAGTAATACGCGTTGTTACACAGTAGCACACTGATTGCACCAATCATTGATTCTTACGTAAGAAGGCACTACTCAATAATGGTTACAGTAATTACTGTTCAGTATTTTATTTTATTGATTTAATAATTGCTGCGTTGATATTTTATATTACTGTTGTTTCAATAATTGTCACTACACAGTATTTCCCATTATCAGATCAATAATTCATATTATTTGAATAATATTATTATATAACATTATTGGCAATGTCTAGAAAGTTCTGTCTAAGGAGAGGTTTGGTCATCTAATTGCGCGCCAGTAAGGAGAAATCCTTATTGGAAAGCCCCCTCTTTCCTGGGAACGGCCTGGTTGTCATAAATGTGATTCTGTAATATTATTTGTGAATAATTAATTATTGATTCATATGATAAGGAAATATTTATTTTATGTGGATATAAATGATGGAGGATATATTTATTTTTATGTGGATAAAAATGAAAGAATTAAAGCTGAGGTATTTTATCAGTATTTTGTCGATGTGGAGGTATTAAAAATCATCCGTTTGTAAATTTCGGATATTTTTGGTTTGGAATTTGGAAAAACTTAAAGCTACAAAGTTGTAGAGAATTCGATTTCAGTCAGAATGGACATAAAATTCGTATTTTTCTGATAAACGGTCTATTTTCTATGAATTATTGAAGTTTCGGAAAATAAAATAATTTTTATTAAATTGCGGGACCCACTTTTTGGTTGGTGGATTAAACATGTGGGCTGCTGGGATGAATTTCAGAATTGGCATGCCTTGATAAGTCTTGGTCTTGGCATGCGTAAGGAAAATAAGAAAATATTAATTTATTATTTTAGTCTCCTTTGACGTTCTAGCATTTTCCTATAAATAGAGGGCTAAGTTAGAATTGAAAATCATACCAGAAACAAAGTTTTCTCTCTTTCTCTCTCTATATTATCGAGCGTATTCTTGTGAGTATACTTTGAGTGTTGCTATACGGTGCGAGTTTCTGTCAGCACTATACCCGAAATTCAGTCAGAAGTACGATTATTTTGAGGTAAGGGATGTTATTTTATTCGAAAATGATATTATTTCTTCAATATCATTATGTCGAAATATTGGTTGGAAATTTTTATCAAATTTGGAACTTTTAACGTCGGGGTTACTATTCATGAGTTACTATTCACGAGTTACTATTCACGAGTTACTATTCACCAAAAAATAAAATTTTCTTCTTTTCGTCCAAAATATCTATTCTGGGTACTAGCTTTGATTGTATCCATGTTTTGATCATTCTTGAATTCTACTTCACTGTGAATAATTATAAGGTATTTTTGGACATGAATAAATCGAAATACGAATCCTTAATATTGTTATTTTGTTTCACTGGATTCGTTTTCTTTAAGATATTTTTCATCATCCTCAGTCCTAAATAATGATATTACTGAATATCTTTGGCCGTAGTGCAAAGATGAATGATTCACTGATGAATATCTTTGGCCCGTAGTGCAAAGATGAACAGGTGTTGAGATGAACATGACCGACTGGTGATACAAGTGAATATCTTTGGCCTGTAGTGCAAAGATGAATATTTGATTAAAGATGGTTATTGATTGTTGTTACAGGGATAAAATATTGATGATGGACTTTTAAATCTTAGAAGATAGTAGAACTCATTCTCTACTTGACTCTTCTAATGGTTTGCTGTTTCCGCTGCAGTTATTGATTTAAAACTTGTTGTCTATTGTATTCTATTAGATTTTTCCCTGTTGAAGACTAACGATAATTTGTTCTGTATTATCTTAGTCATAATGTTCTTTACTGGGCTAGTTGAGCTCACCCTTTTCCTTTTTGTTCCATTTTTCTCAGGAGGTGAGAATGTAGCGAGTACTAGTCGGGGTATGGAATGATGGTTCTAGAAGTTACTTTAGTAGTCCTCACCATTTTTGTGAAATAATGTATCAATAATTGTAATGAGGACTTATTTGAGTGTGGATATTGTCTAAATGACAATATTTGTATTTAAACTCACAGTTCTTGTGTTGTAATAATAAAGATGTAGTTGTTTCTGTACCATGTATTTTGACGACTCAGAATGGGTGTTGTATACCTATTTTGGGGGCGTCACAGTTGGTATCAGAGCTTAGGGATATGATCTCTGGCGGAGATCGGAGAATAGAACTAGGAGGGGAGAGACGAATAAATCCTTCGCTAGTGTGTCCTACCTAAGCTTATTTATTGGTCAGTCATAATATAGGGGTATTATGTGATTTGTTAATTTATTTAATTAACCCTTGTTTTATGGCAGTATTTAAGAATGGCTGCTGAGAACGTTAACAATGGAGTGTATGAGACTGTGGAACAACCTTTAGTCACAAACCAGGAGAACGTGCAACATGAAGGCAATATTCCTCCTGGAAACAACGCTACCGAGCAAACGATGAACGATGGAATGTTTAGGAGCTTTTTGCAGTTCATGCAAAACCAGACGAGGGAGACTCGTGTTCAAAATACAGGAGGAAATGATAGCAATTCACGGTTTGTCACAGCCAAACAGTTCAAAGAATTGCGACCACCAGAATTTAAGGGAAAGCCGGATCCGATCATGGCGGAAACGTGGGTCAAGCAAATTACCAAGATATTCGATGTCTTGGGATGCACGGAGGAACAGAAGGTTCCATTCGCCACCTTTATGTTCCGTGGCGAGGCAGACTACTGGTGGGAGTCTGTGAAGCGTACCCATCCAACCGCACTCAGCATGTCTTGGGAGACATTTCAGAAACTGTTCAATGACAAGTACTTTCCTGAAAGTATTCGTCATATGAAGGAGGTAGAGTTTATCAGACTGGAACAAAACAACATGACGGTATCCCAGTACGAGGCGAAGTTTGTAGAGTTATCCAGGTTTGCACCTCATTTGGTAGAAAATGAGGAACGTATGACGCGGATGTTTCTGAGAGGTTTAAAACCTGAGATTCGTCAATACCTTATCTCTCATAAATTTTCTCTGTATTCAGACGTTGTCAACAGGGCCCAATTATTAGAAAGAGATAATGAGTATACTCAACCGAGGGACCACAACCAGGGTCATACCGGTGACAGCAATCATCAGAGCGATGATAACCAACGAGGAGGGAAAAATACGAACAAAGGCGGTAACCACTCGGGTAGTCATCGTGGCCATGATAATAGGATAGGTGAGTCAAGTGGAAATTTCAGAAAGAGGAGATTCAACAATGACGGGAAGACATCAGCAGCAGCACCAGCACCAACAACAAATTTTAGGGGAGGAGAACGACCGCCAGTTAGATGTTACAAATGCGGGAAAGAGGGACATATCAGCCCAAACTGTCCACAACAATCCAAGGTGTGTTACAACTGTGGGAAGGAAGGCCACATCGCTCGAGATTGTACTATAGCGAAACCAAGTTCAGCGGGAGTGGTGATTCCAAGGGCTGTCCCGGATAAGGCGAAATCAGCGGTTCTTGGAAGAGCGTTTGTCGTAACCGGCCAAAACGTGAGGAACCCGAACGAGGTGATTACGGGTAAACTAATCTTGAATTCTTGCGAAGTTTATACCTTACTAGATACCGGTTCTACCCATTCTTTTATCTCTCCTGCTTGTGCTCAACGTTTAAACTTGAATCCGGGGAAATTGGACTTTGACTTATCTGTTGAAACTCCGTTAGGTGAAACCTTTGTTACATCTACAGTTTATAAATCTTGCATGATCCAAGTTGGCACTATCACATTACCTATTGATCTTATCTCTTTAAAGATACTTGCTTTTGATGTGATTTTAGGGATTGATTGGTTAACTACTCATCATGCCAAGATTGATTGTTTTCGTAAGGTTGTTAGTTTTCATATTCCTAACCAACCTGTTGTACGAATTCAAACAACTAAGCCATTAAAATCAATCACTGTTATATCAAGCCATAAAGCCATTCGTTTATTAAAAAACGGATGTCAAGCTTTCTTAGCCCATGTTATGGATTTGAATAAAGACACGTCAAATTTGAATAATATTCCTGTTGTTATTGACTTTCCTGACGTATTTCCTGAAGAACTTCCCGGTCTACCCCCGGAACGAGAAATTGAATTCTTTATTGATCTTGAACCTGGTACAAAGCCCATTTCTAAAACCCCATATCGAATGGCTCCTATTAAACTTCAGGAGTTAAAGGTCCAACTACAAGAGTTGTTGGACATCGGTTTCATTCGTCCTAGTACATCTCCTTGGGGTGCTCCTGTTTTATTTGTAAAGAAGAAAGACGGGAGTATGCGACTTTGTATTGATTACCGGGAATTAAACCATGTCACTATTAAGAATAGGTATCCGCTACCTCGTATTGATGACCTGTTTGACCAGTTACAAGGAGCACAATTCTTTTCAAAGATCGATCTTCGTTCTGGATATCATCAGCTGAAGGTTAAAACTGAGGATATTCCAAAGACTGCCTTCAGAACTCGGTACGGGCACTATGAATTCCTAGTCATGTCTTTTGGATTGACTAATGCTCCTGCGGCTTTCATGGATATGATGAACCGAGTATTCAAGGATTATTTGGATAAGTTCGTTGTTGTCTTTATTGATGACATCCTCATATATTCCAAAAGCCGTGAAGATCATGAGCATCATTTGAAGCTGGTACTCCAAAGACTGCGTGAAAACAAGTTATATGCCAAGCTGAAGAAATGCGAGTTCTGGCTTGAGGAAGTAGCATTCCTTGGGCACGTGGTGTCAAAACATGGAGTATCTGTTGACCCGGCGAAGATTGAAGCAATACAAAGTTGGGAGCAACCAAAGACGGTGACCGAAGTACGTAGCTTTCTAGGCTTAGCTGGTTATTATCGAAGATTCATGGAAGGGTTTTCTCGAATCGCTACCCCGTTAACTCAGCTGACTCGGAAAGATGTCAAATTCGTATGGAGCGAGGAATGCGAGAAGAGTTTTCAAGAGCTTAAGAGGAGACTCATTTCGGCACCTGTTCTGACAATACCATCTGGTTCGGATGGATTTGTTATCTACAGTGATGCTTCAAGCAAAGGGTTAGGATGTGTTCTCATGCAACATGGGAAAGTCATAGCCTATGCCTCGCGACAACTCAAAGAATATGAGAGGAATTATCCTACTCATGATTTGGAGTTGGCAGCAGTAGTTTTCGCGTTGAAGATCTGGAGACACTATCTGTATGGGGAGAAAGTGGAGATCTATACAGATCATAAAAGCCTCAAATATTTCTTCACCCAAAAAGAACTCAACATGCGGCAGCGACGTTGGCTCGAGCTGTTAAAAGATTACGATCATACCATCCAATATCATCCTGGAAAAGCAAACGTAGTAGCTGACGCATTGAGTAGAAGATCATATGCGGGTACGAGTACAATGTTGTTAACACAAAGGCCCATTTTGTATGACTTGCAAAGGATGGAGATAGAGATGAAGGCTCCAAGTACCCACATGATGATATCAAATATACGAGTAGAACCGACTTTAATCGATAAAGTTAAAGCTGCTCAAGCTACGGACATAGAGCTGATGCATATGAAGAAGAAAGTGCAAGAAGGTTCTATTTCAGAAGCAAGAATCGATGAAGAAGGAATACTTCGAGTCCACTCCAGACTTTGTGTTCCTAACGATTCTGATTTGAAGTACAAGATCATGATGGAAGCACACAATACACCATTTGCAATCCATCCTGGAAGTACCAAAATGTATCGTGATCTTCGACATACATTTTGGTGGAATAATATGAAGAGAGAGATTGCAAAGTTTATCTCGAGGTGTTTAACTTGTCAACGTGTAAAGGCGGAACATCAAGTGCCAAAGGGTCCATTGCAATCACTTGAGATTCCGAAATGGAAGTGGGAACACATTACCACGGATTTCGTTACGGGTCTTCCCACGGTTTCTCAAGGCATAAATGCTATTTGGGTTATTGTTGATAGATTAACCAAGTCTGCTCATTTCTTGCCGATACGGGAGACTTATTCCCTTGAACGTCTTGCTCGTATATACGTAGATGAGATTGTGAGACTGCATGGCATGCCAGTATCCATAGTTTCGGATCGTGACCCAAGATTCACTTCAAGATTTTGGGTTAGCTTGCAAAAAGCTATGGGCACAGATTTACGATTTAGTTCGGCATACCATCCTCAAACGGACGGACAATCAGAGAGGACTATTCAAACTCTTGAAGATCTATTAAGACTTTGTGTCCTAGATTTCAAAGGGAGTTGGGATAAGTACCTACCATTGGTGGAATTCTCTTACAATAACAGTTATCAGGCAAGTATAGGTGTGGCCCCATTTGAAGCATTATATGGACGAAAGTGTCGCTCTCCAGTATGCTGGGACGAGGTGGGTGAAGCAACATTGTTGGGACCAGAGTTGGTACGCATGACTATAGAGAAGATCCAAACGATTCGACAACGTATACAAACGGCACAGGATCGACAAAAGAGTTATGCGGATCTTCATCGAAAGGACGTGGAATTTGACATTGGGGATCATGTATTGTTACGTGTGGCTCCATGGAAAGGAGTTACAAGATTTGGAAAGAGAGGAAAGCTCAATCCACGATTTATTGGTCCATTTCAAATTCTTGACCGAGTAGGAAATGTGGCCTATAGACTCGCGTTACCTCCAAGTATGTCTCGTGTTCATAATGTTTTTCATATATCTGTGTTACGTAAATATGTGAAAGACCCAGACCACGTTATTGAGTTAGAACCAGACGAGATAGCTGAAGACTTAACGTACGAAGAGGTACCTGTCAAGATCTTGGATAGAAAGGAGCATGTCCTACGCACGAAGGTCATACCACAAGTTAAAGTTTTGTGGAGAAATCATGCTATTGAGGAAGTGACCTAGGAGTTGGAAACGGAAATGAAAGCGAGGTATCCTCATCTTTTCGAAACACCAGGTACGTACGTCAATTTCGAGGACGAAATTTCATAAGGAGGGGAGGTTGTAAGACCCCAAATTATTAATAAATAAAATTTAAATTCCCTCTATTTATTATTTTGAAATAGTAAGTGTTAAATTGATTAATGAGGTTAGTTATGGGTAAAATGCGCAAATATTTCAAATAAGCAGGTGGTTATAAAATATTCATTGTTGTCGGGGAATATTCGTTTGGTCGTAGAATATTCTTCCTGTCGGGAAATATTCGTACGACGGCGCAGTCTTTTGTGGGCCCCATAACGGAAAGCGATTGGATGAAGAAAACGACAAGTATATGTTGTTTATTAATAACGGCGTAGTTGTTACCGTTAATACTGTTGGAATACCTGGTAGTTAAAACTCAGTAATACGCGTTGTTACACAGTAGCACACTGATTGCACCAATTATTGATTCTTACGTAAGAAGGCACTACTCAATAATGGTTACAGTAATTACTGTTCAGTATTTTATTTTATTGATTTAATAATTGCTGCGTTGATATTTTATATTACTGTTGTTTCAATAATTGTCACTACACAGTATTTCCCATTATCAGATCAATAATTCATATTATTTGAATAATATTATTATATAACATTATTGGCAATGTCTAGAAAGTTCTGTCTAAGGAGAGGTTTGGTCATCTAATTGCGCGCCAGTAAGGAGAAATCCTTATTGGAAAGCCCCCTCTTTCCTGGGAACGGCCTGGTTGTCATAAATGTGATTCTGTAATATTATTTGTGAATAATTAATTATTGATTCATATGATAAGGAAATATTTATTTTATGTGGATATAAATGATGGAGGATATATTTATTTTTATGTGGATAAAAATGAAAGAATTAAAGCTGAGGTATTTTATCAGTATTTTGTCGATGTGGAGGTAATAAAAATCATCCGTTTGTGAATTTCGGATATTTTTGGTTTGGAATTTGGAAAAACTTAAAGCTACAAAGTTGTAGAGAATTCGATTTCAGTCAGAATGGACATAAAATTCGTATTTTTCTGATAAACGGTCTATTTTCTATGAATTACTGAAGTTTCGGAAAATAAAATAATTTTTATTAAATTGCGGGACCCACTTTTTGGTTGGTGGATTAAACATGTGGGCTGCTGGGATGAATTTCAGAATTGGCATGCCTTGATAAGTCTTGGTCTTGGCATGCGTAAGGAAAATAAGAAAATATTAATTTATTATTTTAGTCTCCTTTGGCGTTCTAGCATTTTCCTATAAATAGAGGGCTAAGTTAGAATTGAAAATCATACCAGAAATAAAGTTTTCTCTCTTTCTCTCTCTATATTATCGAGCGTATTCTTGTGAGTATACTTTGAGTGTTGCTATACGGTGCGAGTTTCTGTCAGCACTATACCCGAAATTCAGTCAGAAGTACGATTATTTTGAGGTAAGGGATGTTATTTTATTCGAAAATGATATTATTTCTTCAATATCATTATGTCGAAATATTGGTTGGAAATTTTTATCAAATTTGGAACTTTTAACGTCGGGGTTACTATTCATGAGTTACTATTCACGAGTTACTATTCACGAGTTACTATTCACCGAAAAATAAAATTTTCTTTTTTTCGTCCAAAATATCTATTCTGGGTACTAGCTTTGATTGTATCCATGTTTTGATCATTCTTGAATTCTACTTCACTATGAATAATTATAAGGTATTTTTGGACATGAATAAATCGAAATACGAATCCTTAATATTGTTATTTTGTTTCACTGGATTCGTTTTCTTTAAGATATTTTTCATCATCCTCAGTCCTAAATGATGATATTACTGAATATCTTTGGCCGTAGTGCAAAGATGAATGATTCACTGATGAATATCTTTGGCCCGTAGTGCAAAGATGAACAGGTGTTGAGATGAACATGACCGACTGGTGATACAAGTGAATATCTTTGGCCTGTAGTGCAAAGATGAATATTTGATTAAAGATGGTTATTGATTGTTGTTACCGGGATAAAATATTGATGATGGACTTTTAAATCTTAGAAGATAGTAGAACTCATTCTCTACTTGACTCTTCTAATGGTTTGCTGTTTCCGCTGCAGTTATTGATTTAAAACTTGTTGTCTATTGTATTCTATTAGATTTTTCCCTGTTGAAGACTAACGATAATTTGTTCTGTATTAGCTTAGTCATAATGTTCTTTACTGGGTTAGTTGAGCTCACCCTTTTCCTTTTTGTTCCATTTTTCTCAGGAGGCGAGAATGTAGCGAGTACTAGTCGGGGTATGGAATGATGGTTCTAGAAGTTACTTTAGTAGTCCTCACCATTTTTGTGAAATAATGTATCAATAATTGTAATGAGGACTTATTTGAGTGTGGATATTGTCTAAATGACAATATTTGTATTTAAACTCACAGTTCTTGTGTTGTAATAATAAAGATGTAGTTGTTTTTGTACCATGTATTTTGATGACTCAGAATGGGTGTTGTATACCTATTTTGGGGGCGTCACATAATACTTTTCTTTTTTCTCTCTACAGTTTATCTCTCTAGAGTTTCAGTGAATTCGTAAGAAATAATGAAGGAATGAGCTTCTATTTATAGAAGAATTGAAGGGATACTGTTTAGTCTGTGTGCACCGAATGTTTTCACAGATAAATTATTTAGCAGTGGCGTGTGAATGCTAGGCCATGAATTTTCAAGCATTATCAGTAAAGAACAAAACAAGTTATATATGTATAATTAATCACATGGTAATTACACACCCACACCAATATTATATATATAACAAAATATAATAGTTGTACTCTTTTCACACCACCCATGGCTAGACTTTCTTCCCCCATCCATATCAATGCTCCACCAAAACCCACTAACATATAAATATTTATCAATCACCACTTTCTTAATTCCCCCACCCGACATCTCTCTTTCTTTTTCTACCCCCACATGTCAACTTTCCATAAATATAATATATATATATATATATATATATATATATATATATATATATATATATATATATATAATGAAACAAAACTGAGATAACTTTTCACGTAAGCATAATGAATGATCAATAAAGAATCTACCACTTCTAGTAAAAGAAGAGAAATGTCCTATGTGATTCGATAAATGACAACCCAGTAGTCCTTGGCCAAGGCAGAATGAAATTAGAAAGGAGTTTCTAATTTGTATTATTTGGAGTTGTGCATTTAAGAGTTGAAATACATATAATTAAATAAAATAAGACTTGACAGTAATTTCATGTCTTATATTTAATTGGGGTATTGTATGGTGGAAGGATTGAATTGTACAGTAACTATTTACTCAAAGGTTCTTTTATGATTAATGTTGAAATCTATATTATCTGGAAAGTCGTTGATCGCTAGGGAGGCTTATCCCTATTGTAGAATTAATATTATTTATTTAAATAAATTAATCGTTTAATTTATTTATTTAAATAAGATTAGAATTGTTCTAATTGATTTATTCACAACCGGTTTAATATGGAGAACCTAAAGGGTCACACCATAGAAGGAAGAATAATTATTTAAGAAGTTAATGGCATAATCGTAATAATATGTTAAGTATATTTAATTTAATCTATGGTGATAGAATAAATTAAATAACTTAATATTTATTATTTAATATTTTAGAAATATTAAATATAAATTAATAAGAGGAGTCTTATTAATATTATTACAATTATTATTATTTTAATTTCTAAAAGAGTTTAGGAATTAATTTAATATAAGTACTCTCATTTATTCCTAATAGGATTAGGAGGGAAAATTAGTTAAAGGAGTTTAATTGTGACAACCCCAAATCCTGGTACTTCATTTCCTCAAGATTTGGTGCTCACGTAATCAAAACATTTATTTACTAACTACCCATTCATAATAGAATTGAATAATAAAAGAAAACCTGCCCATACAGGATTAAACTTAAATAAAATCTCCCAGGTTATCTAACATTTAACAACAATCATTCAAATGCGGATAATTAACTAACTTCATTACAATCATTAAATCAAAGTCTGAAAATAAACTACCAAACTATTACAAGTCTTCAGCACTTATTCATCTTTCCTTTTTCCTTACTGGTGCTTGGTACGTCACCAGTTTCAACTTTAGCTGTAACAAATTTTACAGGCAAGAGTGAGCAAACAAGGCCCACTTGAAATAACAATAAGTAAATCTTTAAACTTTTACATCAATTGACAAAATTAGTATCAATAGAACTGAACAATATATTCTATTAACTTTATGAAAGTTATAACATTCACTGAGGGTCTAATGACCACGAATCATGTCCACATTTATAAGTAATCTTTCAACTTTAACTTTAACAGTTATAAGACTATAAGGACTCCACGTACTTAGGGGGATCAACCCTTCGTACAATGTATTGTGCACAACCATTTCAACGCTAAGCGTAAACCTCTATTAAAAGAGTTGTTTGTCTCAGTATTTAGAATACAAGTCCACACCAATATAAGTTTAGTTTGGATAAGCTTTCAAGGTAATTTGGAATTTAACGAACATCAACTACGGAGTAGTTGAATAAAGTTCATGACATTATACTTATAGAATAATCATAATTGAATTAATCATAGTAACTAAAATCATGCTTTAGCAATAATCTAACAGCATATAATTTGAATACTATTGTGACAGCCCGAATTTTTATAAGTTATTAAAATAAGAATTTAATAATTAAAATTCTTATTATGAGGTGTATATATTTTAAATTATATGATTTGGTGTGAAGAGAATTATATATTCATATGTTGGAGAATGTGAGATTTAATAGGTAATTAAACAATTAAAGAAATTAAATAATATTAGTTAATTTAATTAAGTTGAAATTATGTTATGAGATAATATAATTTTAATTATTATGCCTTGTGGGCAATGAAAATTATTATGAGTTAAGTTTTATAAATAGTGTGAATAATTCACTTTAATTAAAATAGTGAATTAATACAAGTATAATTGATTTAATAAAGTGAGAAGGTAATATATTGCATGAAAATGTAAATATTAGTATAATGCGAGTAAAATATTTATTAAGTACATTAAATATTTTAGTTGGAAAGTTTATGGAATTAGACGAATATTTATGATATTAAATAAATATTTGATGAAAATTGGTATGAGATAGTTTATTTAAGTGTGATAAAATAGATGAGATTTATACGTATTTTATTACGCGAGTATAATTGTGATATTCTAATTTAATTAAATAATTAAATTAGAGGAGTGAGAATTTATTAAATAATATTATGATTATAATGGTTGAATAGAAATTATAATTTTACTAATAAGGTTAATTTTATTTCTTAAGGAATTAAATGTACATAATCTAGTTTATATTTCTAGTTTATGTGTTCTTGAGTTTCTTTTAAAATTGGAGTTTTGGTTAATGAATTCGTGAGTTACGATGTTATATATGTTATTAGATATTTATAATTTGATAGTGGTCATCTAGAAACAAATTTTCAGAAATCAAGTTCATGAATTTATACTAAAGAAGAGGAATTTGGGTTTTGATTGCAATGTGTGTTTTGGTGTACTTTGGGACTAAAGTTGATGATGAATTCCTGATGAAAACATTAAATTGATGGATGATTGTTGTTCTCCTCTATAAAATGAAAACAACGCAACTTGAACGGATCGAATTGGTTAAGAAATGAATTCTTGATGAATGAATACACTCAGTATGTTAAAAATAGGAAAAATTAGTATAAACAAATTAGAATTAGTATAAACCAAGTCCCACATCAACTAAATTGAGAACTTTACCCTTTGCTAAACCTATAAATAGAAGGGCTTGATCCTTTGTTTCATTCACCAATAATAAGGCCTCCAATTTTGAGAAAGGCTTTGTTGTGGGAGGATTTTTTATAAAGATCTTCTCTTAGTTAAATTTTGGTCGAGTACGTATTCAGTTTGTGGAATTTGTATTTTTGGGTATGTTTCTTATTTAATTTTTGGTAATGTTATTATTTTAAATATTGTATTTAGTTTGTTAGTTAAAGTTTGTATTTTGGAAGTTTAGTTAGTTTTGTTAGAAAACAAGTTAGTTTACTATGTTTATTTTGGCTTGTAATTGATTATGTAAATGAGTTATAATGATTGTAATTAGAGATATGAAACCTTAACATCATCCAAGTGTAATCGAAACTCACAAAATAAAAGATTTACAAAGAACCTTGTTGGGCAGTTTTTGGGACTGAGCTTGAGGACCCTTTGTGCTTTTGATTTATGTCTAAAAGCTTAATTCGATGATTGTATGTTATATTCCTCTAAGTTCTGAAGATTTCCTAACTTGAATGAACCAAAACGGAGTTAAAATGAATCCGTGGTGAAGATTTTAGTAAACCATGTCTACAAATGAAAATTGAATGAACAGTGACTATAGTGTCAAATTCTGGAATAGCTATGTTGCTTGAAAAATTCTGAGTTTCTGGGTTGTTTTAGTGCACTGAGTTAGGAAGCCATAGGCTTTGGAATGACCTCATTCCGACCTCGGATGAGGGAGTTACGGTGATTCTAAAGAAATGTGTCGAATTTGTCAAACTGAAAGTCAGCAGCAGGATGTGCTATTCGGGACACTGTTTCGATCAGTTAATATTTCCACAAACTTCTGGTCTTTTGGTATGTTATAGTACAATGAATTAGCTTTCCATAGACTCCGGAACGGACTAATTCCGACTTCGGAGCAAAGAGTTATGACCATTCAAAGTAGTCGCGTCAAAACTGTCTAACCAACTCGGGGCAGTCACCTTGAACGAATTTTCCGGAATTCTGTGTTTTGAATTTGGAAATGGTCAAAGAATGAAAGTTGTAGCCTCGGAAGTTAGCTTCACGTGGGCTTAAGAATCGCTCAAAAATGTTTTGAAACGAATTAGTTATGACTGTTTTAGCGAGAGAGGGTAAAGCTGGGAAAAAAATTAAAGACTGCTATGAACGTCAATTTTTGGCACGCTTTTTAGACTACGTAACAAACCCAAAATGAGAGGTTAGTATTTCTTAAAAATAGTCTTGTATGTCATGAAAAACATACTAAAAAAAATGCCTTACAATTAGATAAGTAAATTGCAAGCTATTAAACCGCGAAATGGGTGCCAAAGGTGAGGGGCTGCTGCCTTGTGAAATTATATTGAACCTAGTAATATAAAACGAAGGGGATATAAATGGTTTATGTTTTGATACGTAAAGTATTTACATATTAAATCCATGAGAGAATCTTTTGGGCGTAAAAAGGTTATAACGGACAAAAGTTTCTAAAGAAACATAGAATGGTTTTAAGACAAGAACAAAATATTATAGTTAAATAAAATTAGTTTACATTGAGTACGTGAATTTTATATGTGAAACTAATATGTGCATGTATGTATCCTCAATTTGTGTAGGATCATCACAGCGCAGATAAGTTATAAACATTAAACAACATCCAAGGCAAGTTTTTCAGTTCTATTATGTTTGTGGATTAAATGTGATTATGTGGTGAGTTACATACCATGCTTTATGAATTGTTAAAGTCAAAATATGACCAAGTTAATTGGTTATGAAACTAAATTTATATGTGATATGTGATAGCATATGCATATTGTATAATGTAACTCGATAAATTAGAAATGTAGAATGCATGAATTGTGTGCTATGTGAAACATGATAGACTGTTAAATTTGCTGGGCTGTCGAGCTCAACCTTGCAAATAACCACTTTTGCAGGTTCAAGATTCAAGGTAAAGTTATGCGTTACTTGAAAGACATGAATCAGATGTGATACTTCAAGATTTATATACTTTGATTGTGTTATTATTTGAACCATGTTTAAGGTTTCGAATAATATATTAATGTTGAATTATAATATTGTTTTGCGAATGTAAACAATTGTAGTATTAAAATGATTCTGAGATATTTAGATGTAAAGGTTGAAGGTTTTGGGAACGAGGATAGTTTGTAATAGAAAATTTTAATTATTCCGTAAATTTCAATGGTTGTATTATCGTTTAATGATGTAAAATTAGAGGTTGAATGTATTATTAACGACCGAAGTCGAGAATTAAATTGTATAAATTTTGGGGTCGTTACAACTATAGCATACCTTGCTTAAACAATACTAAGCCAAGGTTAATTAGAATTGAATATTAAAAATGCATAGAAATCTAGTTATGCATGCTAACCAAAAATTGAATTACAAGAATAACTTGTTCAACATCAAATAGTTCAATAAGACAAAGGATTAGAAAACTTGCTCAATTATAAAATAGAGTTAGAAAACTTGCCTTTAGCACAAGCTACACCTTTACCACTTGAATTTCAATACCCTAAACATATGTGATCGTGACATAGTTAGTCGTTATCACATAACCAATACATTCACCACGTAGGTTTGATTATTCAATCACATAATCAAATTATAACACAAGTTACTCCTTAATAACATATTTATTCACCGTATAGAAACACTAAAATCAATATTTTGTAGTCCTACTATTATCATATCGTGTTTCTTAAAATTTTCGTGTACAAAAAGTACACTGTCAGACCATTCTGCTAACTCGCGCTGCGGCGCCACAGTTTACACTGTGGTTCGGCGCTGCGGCGCGGTAAATGAACTACGAAGCCTCGCTGCGGCGCGGTGATAGCGCTGCGGCGCCACTAATGTACTGCTGGAGCCGCGCCGCGGCGCGAAATTGCAGTTTCGACTGACAGCTTCGGCAATCGTGCAAGAAAAAGCCAAAATTGGCCTAAAAGCTCGAATCTAATAGACTGATTATCACATAATTTACATATAAACTTCATATAAACATATTGTGAAGACTTCTAACATGTTTCTACTCATAAAATAATTTAAACATCAAATATATAACACTCAATTTCAATATTTTTGGCAAAAACTCTATTTTTGATATTTTCAATGAAAATCAACATTGTGATCTTGTTTTCTTAACCAAAATAGTAAATTCAAAATATCATAGTTATGATTATACATACTCTATCAATTTCTATAATCAATATATCAATCTAACAAATAATTAAACCTTAAATTTCTATTTTAAATTAAGTCATACTCATATATTTTTTATATGAACACTCTGTAATATAATTTCTTCACAAAACACATACATACATGAATTAATTTCTCTATAATCATGCATAAACTCATGAGATAACCTTATAATCAATAATCATACCAACTTATATACATAACAACAATTTATCTTTTGTAAAAAAAAATCACAGAGAACTTTTTGGGAAAAGGAAAAACTAAACTTTTAAAGAGAAATGTTAAGCTCCTAACTTTGATTAAGAAGATGATGGCTACTTTTGATTATCAATTCCTTTATCAAAACCTGTTAGGATTTCTCTCAATTTTCTCTCTAGTTTTCTTCTTCTTCTTCTCTATTTTTTCACTGAGTCTTTCTTCCTAACTCTACTACGTATAATAATATAACGTATATAGTAATAATAGATATATTAAATATATAATATAATACTAACTTAACTGACATCAGTTAAAAACTTTTGAAAATCAAAAGCCATAAGGCTTGTTTGGCTATAACCCATTAATCCTTATGCCTTGTTTGGTAAAATACAATTATTTTAAAGACTTAATATGCAATAAGACATGTTTGGCCAAAACTAAAATACACTCTTTTAATTTATTTTAATAACTCTTTTATTGCAAGGTTATTAATCACACTTTTATTTAATTAATAAATCAATTAAAACATTAATCTATTAAATTACTTTAGCACATAATTTAATATCACATAACTATAATTTTATTTAACCAACTAACATTTTAAATTATAATTTCTCATTTAAAATAATATAATTTATTTAAATCACTATAAGCTCTCTAGCTTACTTAATAAATTCAATTATTATATAATCTTATAACAATTAATTTTCTTATCTCCTTAATTATTTATTCAACAAATAAATAACTAAATCACATCAACTCAATTTGCCATATAATTCAATAAATATTTAATATTACAAATAAATATTTAATATTTAATATTTAATTATTTATTCAACAAATAAATAACTACACCACATAAACTCAAATTGAATAATTATTTATTCAACAATAAACATATCCATTAAATACTTATATAAATCAATAAATATTTAATATTACATTTTAAAATTCTGGAATGTTACATCATTCCCTCCTTACAAGGATTCTGTCCTCAAAATCACAACTCAAACAAATCATTCGTTATATTCTTCCCTACTTACAAAGACTCTGTCCTTAGAATCGAAGACACAGATTAAACAAATAACTCAGTGTACTATTTTAACATTTTCTCTTCGAGTTTCCACGTAGCTTCTTCAGCGTTGTGGTTCCTCCATATCACCTTCACAGAAGGTATCACTTTATTCCTGAGCACTTGTTCTTTCCTGTCGACTATCTGGATAGGAATATCTTCATAAGATAAATCTTTCTCGAACTGCAACGGTTCATACTCGATCACATATTTGTAGTCGGGTTTATATGGTCGTAACACCAAAATGTGAAAAACATTATGAATGTTTTCCAACCCTGGAGGTAGAGCTACCTCGTAAGCCACTTCTCTCACTCTTCGCAGCACTTCAAAGGGTCCAATAAACCTCGGGCTTAGCTTTCCCTTTTTACCAAAACGAATTTTCCCTTTCCAAGGAGAAACTTTTAAAAATACAAAAGTTCCTACGTCGAATGCACGATCTTGTCTGTGTTGATCAGCATACTTTTTCTGTCTGTCTTGGGCTGCTACTAATCTTGTCCTAATGAGTTTAACAACGCCAGCAGTTTGTTGTACCAGTTCTGGTCCTAACAGTTGGCGTTCACCGACTTCATCCCAGCACAATGGAGTTCTGCACTTTCTGCCATACAATGCCTCGTAAGGTGGCATGCCGATACTCGCGTGGTAACTGTTGTTGTAAGCAAATTCAACCAACGGTAATTGTTCTTCCCAGCTTCCTTTAAAGTCCATGACGCATGCTCTCAACATATCTTCCAATGTCTGAATTGTTCTTTCGCTTTGGCCATCTGTTTGTGGATGATAAGCCGTACTCATTCGTAACTGTGTCCCAATACATTCTTGAAGTCTCTTCCAGAAATTTGATGTGAATCGCAGATCTCTATCGGACACAATTGATACTGGCACTCCGTGC
Organism: Panax notoginseng; assembly: GCA_016801055.1. NCBI lineage: Eukaryota > Viridiplantae > Streptophyta > Magnoliopsida > Apiales > Araliaceae > Panax > Panax notoginseng. The sequence continues at coordinate 57,252,639 of CM029021.1, read as the reverse complement.
CTCGAAACGATCTCCTTAATGTACAATCTTGCCAACTGATCAAGATTGAATCTAATCTTTATTGGTAGAAAGTGCGCTGATTTCGTCAGTCTGTCCACTATTACCCAAATCGCATCACATCCTCTCTGAGTAGTTAGAAGATCCACCACAAAATCCATCGTGATGTGTTCCCACTTCCATTCTGGTATTTCCAACGGTTGAAGTAATCTGTTAGGTCTTTGATGTTCGGCTTTTACTCTCTGACATGTCAAGCACTTCGCTACGCATTCTGCAACGTCCCTTTTCATATTCGGTCACCAAAAATGTCGGCGCAAATCTTGATACATTTTCGTGCTTCCTAGATGAATTGAATATTTTGAGCTATGAGCTTCGGTCAAAATTTCTTCTTTCAGCTCTGGTGTTGCTGGAACCCAGATTCTTCCCTCGAACTGTAGTAATCCTTTAGTATCGACCTTGTATTTCGTACCTCTTCCATCAACCATATTCTCCTTTATCTTTCGACATTCTTCATCTTGTAACCGAGCGTTCTTCACCTTGTCCAGTAAAGTTGGACCTGTTTCTAACTGAAATAGTTGTTCGTCAGATTCTTTTGGAAACTTGATTTCCAACTCCAGTTTTGTTATTGCTGAAATGAGCTCCTCCTGAGTTGTTATCAGCATCAACTTCTCCCGACCTTTCCTGCTTAAAGCATCTGCCACTGCATTTGCTTTGCCCGGATGATAAAAGATCTCACGATCGTAATCCTTTATCAATTCCATCCACCTTCGTTGACGCATGTTCAAATCCTTCTGAGTGAAGATATACTTCAGACTTTTGTGGTCTGTGTAGATCTCACATTTCTCTCCATAAAGATAGTGCCTCCATATCTTCAGAGCAAATATAACTGCAGCCAATTCCAAATCATGAGTCGGATACCCTTTCTCATAATCCCTCAGTTGTCTTGATGCATGCGCAATAACTTTGTCATTCTGCATCAGAACACAACCCAACCCTTTGCGTGAGGCATCACTATACACCACACGAATTTTACAGCTTTCCTTGTCAAATTTGTTAACGGAGTGGCTATCTTAGAAAAATCTTGAATAAATCTTCTATAATAACCAGCCAGTCCCAAGAAACTCCTTACTTCTGACGGTGTTTTTGGTTGTCCCCAATTGATTACAGCTTCCACTTTTGATGGACCCACTGAAATCCCATCCTTGTCAATAACATGACCCAAAAAATGTACACGGTCGAGCCAAAATTCTCACTTAGAGAATTTCGCGTACAACTTTTCCCTTCTTAGTGTCTCCAATGTCAAACATAAGTGTTCCACGTGTTCTTCTTGAGTCTTGGAAAACACTAGAATGTCGTTGATAAATACCACTAAAAACTTGTCTAGGAATGGTTTAAACACCCTGTTCATCAAATCCATGAACGCAGCAGGTGCATTGGTTAAACTAAAAGACATCAACAGAAACTCGTAATGTTCATACCGAGTTCTGAATGCCATTCGTGGTATATCCTCCTTCCTCACTTTTAGCTGGTGATACCCACTTCTCAAATCTATTTACGAAAAGTATTTGGCACCCTTCAATTGGTCAAACAAATCATCTATTCTTGGCAACGAGTATTTATTTTTAATAGTGACTTTGTTTAACTCTCTGTAATCAATGCAAAGACGCATTGACCCGTCCTTCTTCTTCACGAATAAAATTGGAGCTCCCCACGGCGATACGCTTGGTTGAATATATTTCTTGTCCAGTAGTTCTTGCAACTGTTCCATTATTTCCTTCATTTCCACCAGAGTTATTCTGTACGGGGCCTTCGATATTGGTGTTGTTCCTGGTGCTAAGTCGATCACGAACTCAATTTCTCTGTCAGGCGAAAGTCCTGGCAAATCCTCTAGAAAAACGTGCTCGAATTCCACCACTACTAGTATTTCTTCTATTTTCACAACCTTCTTATGAGTATCGACTATGTAAGCTAAATAGCCCACACAACCTTGACTCAACAATTTCTTGGCCTGCATAGTCGTCAGACATTTCATTTGTCTAGGTGACCTGCTACCATAAAATACTACCTTTGACGGAGTCATAAGGTTTACACACTTCTTGTGACAATCGATTACTGCTTCATATTTGAACAGCTAATCCATTCCCTAAATTACATCAAACTCCCCGAGTTTAATCGGAATTAAATCTACGAACAAGATATTCTCCTTAATGTTCACCCTACAGTTCTTGTATACGAATCTAACAGGGATTATTTCCTTATTCGCAATTTCTATGTTCAAAGGAAAATTCAGTTCTTTTCTAGGCAATTCTAACCTCTTAGCAAACTCATCAGATATAAACAAGCAAGTAGCACCCGAATCAAATAATACATATGCATCAATATCATTGATTGGGATAATACCTGACACTACATCTTTTGATTGCACAACATCTTGCACAGTCATGTTGAAGGTTCTGGCTGTGGGTTTGTTTGATGTTGCAGGTCCTGCAATGGCCCATGTACTTCCATTGTTACCTCCACTGCTTCTGGTTGTCACTCCTTCCTTCTTCTTAGGGCACTCACGAGCAAAGTGATCCTTGGATCTGCACGTGAAGCACACATTCTTCTTCGGTTGAGTGCAATTTGGGGCGATGTGACCCTCCTGGCCACAATTGTAGCAAACTCGTTTCCCCATCAAGCACGCACCCTTGTGAAATTTCTCACATGTCGCACATGCTTCAAACTTTTTATTTTACTGGTTACCTTGCTGGTTTCCAGCCCCCATGATTCCATTCCACTTCCTCTTCAAGCTGTTGTTGTTGTTGTTGTTGTTGTTGTTGTTGTTGTTGTTGTTGTTTCCACTGTTACCAGTTTCATTCTTAATCTCATTCTCATTCTTCTTCTTTTTTTGTTCCTGATTGAACTTTGTCACTGCCTCACCTCCACCTTCAGCGAGTACTGCTTTCTCCATCACCACTGCAAATGTCTTCAATTGGAACAGGGAGACCCTACTGTACAGCTAGGGCTTCAGTCCCTGTTCAAATCTCTTCACCTTACGTTCGTCTGTGCTAACCTGATATGGCGCAAACCTTGCCAATTCGTTGAACTTCGCGGAATAGTCAGATACCATCATCGTTCCTTATTTTAGTTCCAGAAACTATACTTCCAACTGACTCTTTGAACTCTTCAGAAAATAGGTCTCGAAAAACAACTCCTTGAACCTATCCCAGGTCATCGCTCCTGGCCCTTCCCGAGTTTTATTGGCCTGCCACCAATAACTAGCTTCTGCTTTCAACATAAATGTTGCGAAAGTAGTCTTCTGGTCATCCCATACCCTAGCGACATCGAACACTTTTTCTATCTCCATAATCCAGGTTTGTGCTTTGACTGGATTCATGGACCCACGGAATTCAGGTGATCCAACCGCCTTGAAATCCTTAAACGTTGTACCATGATTTTGTGGTTGATTATGCAATGCTCCTGTCAGTAGAGTCACTAGTTGTTGAACGGGGTTACCGTCAACATTGACGTTATTGGTTTCTTCGGTGGTTCTCAGTCGTGTTGGTTGACGTCTGGGAGGCATTTTCTGTTAAAACAAAACATCTATTAGACTATTACTCAGCTTCTTTAAGTATTTTCTAGTTAACTAGCCTCCATAACAGAAATAACCACATAACACATAACACTTTGAATAAAATAACAACTTTTATTTATTCATAACCTTTTCAAAAACATAAAACAATAGCATCTCTGCTAACTACATTACTTTCCTAAACCACAAAAGTTTCAGGACAACATCATAATCATATCCCATAGGTTGCATAAGACTTGGGATTTGAAATTTATTTAACCTTTCACTCATCGTACTACAGCTACAATGTTCTATTAAGATACTTCTTAGCCCTATCACGTTCCTCCTCCATGACTCGAAACATTGTTCTGCGATCCAACACGTATGATGGTAGCGTCTCGAACTGAATCGGATATCCCATGACCCGGTCTTGAGCTCGATTAATTGCAGTGTTAAATACTTTATCTATCTCTTCCATCTTCATCCTTTTTACCTTCGCATCTCTCGCTGCTCTTCCAGTTCGTTGATAAGCTTCCTCGTATGCATGTTCAGCTCTTGCCCTCTTAGAAGCTTCTTCTCTCAGCTTACTCTTTAGTTCAGCAACCATCTCGATCAATTGTTCTTTTTCTCCTTCGGTCTGTACTAGTTTCTCCTCGGCGTTTGTCAGTCATTCCTCACGATCCTGGATCTCGCCGTCTTTTTGTGTCATTGCAATCTGTTGTTCAGCTACTATCTCCTGCAACTCCTCAACGGTATCCTGAAGTTCCACGTTGCAGTCATAGACTTCATCGTACATACGAGCGGCTATCGAGGTTAGTGGAGTCTCTTCCTCCTCATCCTCGTTATCCTCATCCGCTTGTGGCAACTCAACGGGATCCTCCTCGTCTATCTCCACATCATCATCCTCATTCTCAACTACTGTGACCAACGGGACTGACTCCCGTGGCAGTAGTTGTTCCCAAACTACATGAATGTCGCGAGACTCCTCCTCTATAGGCATCTGAGGTCCCTCCTCCCTAGCCTGACTGGATTCTCCGACATTAATCATCCTAACAACAAAGTTTTAAAGTTTTAATTATTAATCATTACTACTCGACACTCACGAGCACATAAGTTATAAACACATGAACACATAAGTGTTTTATTACTTCTTTCTTAAAACTCGATAAGAGTTATCTCCACTATCTTTTCAAAGGTTACTTCCTAAGACTTTTCCCCCCACCTAAGGTTCATAACCTAAAGCTTTGATACCAACTTGTGACACCCCCAAATCCTGGTACTTCATTTTCTCAAGATTTGGTGCTCACGTAATCAAAACATTTATTTACTAACTACCCATTCATAATAGAATTGAATAATAAAAGAAAACCTGCCCATACAGGATTAAACTTAAATAAAATCTCCCAAGTTATCTAACTTTTAACAACAATCATTCAAATGCGGATAATTAACTAACTTCATTACAATCATTAAACCAAAGTCTGAAAATAAACTACCAAACTATTACAAGTCTTCAGCACTTATTCATCTTTCCTTTTCCCTTACCGGTGCTTGGTACGTCACCAGTTTCAACTTTAACTGTAAGAAATTTTACAGGCAAGAGTGAGCAAACAAGGCCCAATTGAAATAACAATAAGTAAATCTTTAAACTTTTACATCAATTGACAATATTAGTATCAATAGAACTGAACAATATATTCTATTAACTTTATGAAAGTTATAACATTCACTGAGGGTCTAATGACCACGAATCATGTCCACAATTATAAGTAATCTTTCAACTTTAACTTTAACAGTCATAAGACTATAAGGACTCCACGTACTTAGGGGGATCAACCCTTCGTACAATGTATTGTGCACAACCATTTCAACGCTAAGCGTAAACCTCTATTAAAAGAGTTGGTCATCTCAGTATTTAGAATATAAGTCCACACCAATGTAAGTTTTGGTTTGGATAAGCTTTCAAGGTAATTTGAAATTCAACGAACATCAACTACGGAGTAGTTGAATAAAGTCCATGACATTATACTTATAGAATAATCATAATTGAATTAATCATAGTAACTAAAATCATGCTTTAGGAATAATCTAACAGCATACAATTTGAATACTATAGCATACCTTGCTTGAACAATACTAAGCCAAGGTTAATTAGATTTGAATATTAAACATGCATAGAAATCTAGTTATGCATGCTAACCAAAAATTGAATTATAAGAATAACTTGTTCAACATCAAATAGTTCAATAAGACAAAGGATTAGAAAACATGCTCAATTATAAAATAGAGTTAGAAAACTTGCCTTTAGCACAAGCTACACCCTTACCACTTGAATTTCAATACCCTAAACATATGTCATCGTGAGATAGTTAGTCACTATCACATAACCAATACATTCACCACGTAGGTTTGATTATTCAATCACATAATCAAATTATAACACAAGTTACTCCTTAATAACATATTTATTCACCGTATAGAAACACTAAAATCAATATTTTATAGTCCTACTATTATCATATAGTATTTCTTAAAATTTTCGTGTACAAAAAGTACACTGTCAGACCATTCTGCTAACTCGCACTGCGGCGCCACAGTTTACACTGTGGTTCGCGCTGCGGCGCTGATTTGGCGCTGCAGCGCGGTGAATGAACTACGAAGCCGCGCTGCGGTGCGGTGATGGCGCTGCGGCGCTACTAATGTACTGCTGGAGCCGCGCCGCGGCGCGAAACTGCAGTTTCGACTGACAACTTTGGCAATCGTGCAAGAAAAAGCCAAAATTGGCCTAAAAGCTCGAATCTAATAGACTGATTATCACGTAATTTACATATAAACTTCATACAAACATATTGTGAAGACTTCTAACATGTTTCTACTCATAAAATAATTTAAACATCAAATATACAACACTCAATTTCAATGTTTTTGGCAAAAACTCCATTTTTGATATTTTCAATGAAAATCAACACTGTGATTTTGTTTTTCAACCAAAATAGTAAATTCAAAACATCATAGTTATGATTATACATACTTTATCAATTTCTATAATCAATATATCAATCTAACAACTAATTAAACCTTAAATTTCTATTTTAAATTAAGTCATACTCATATATTTTTCATATGAACACTCTGTAATATAATTTCTTCACAAAACACATACATACATGAATTAATTTCTCTATAATCATGCATAAACTCATGAGATAACCTTATAATCAATAATCATACCAACTTATATACATAACAACAATTTATCTTTTGTAAAAAAAAAATCATAGAGAACTTTTTGGGAAGAGAAAAAACTAAACTTTTAAAGAGAAAGGTTAAGCTCCTACCTTTGATTAAGAAGATGATGACTACTTTTGATTATCAATTCCTTTTCTCCAATTCCTTTATCAAAACCTGTTAGGATTTCTCTCAATTTTCTCTCTAGTTTTCTTCTTCTTCTTCTCTTTTTCTTCACTAAGTCTTTCTTCCTAACTCTACTACGTATAATAATATAACGTATATAGTAATAATAGATATATTAAATATATAATATAATACTAACTTAACTGACATCAGTTAAAAACTTTTGAAAATCAAAAGCCATAAGGCTTGTTTGGCTAACCACTAAAATATAACCCATTAATCCTTATGCCTTGTTTGGTAAAATACAATTATATTAAAGACTTAATATGCAATAAGACTTGTTTGGCCAAAACTAAAATATACTCTTTTAATTTATTTTAATAACTTCTTTATAGTAAGCTTATTAGTCACACTTTTATTTAATTAATAAAGCAATTAAAACATTAATATATTAAATTACTTTAGCACATAATTTAATATCACATAACTATAATTTCTTTTATAATTATAATTTTATTTAACCAACTAATATTTTAAATTACAATTTCCCATTTAAAATATTATAATTTATTTAAATCACTATAAGCTCTCTAGCTTACTTAATAAATTCAATTATTATATAATCTCATAACAATTAATTTTCTTATCTCCTTAATTATTTATTCAACATATAAATAACTAAATTACATCAACTCAATTTGTCATATAATTTAATAAATATTTAATTTTGCAAATAAATATTTAATATTTAATATTTAATTATTTATTCAACAAATAAATAACTACACCACATAAACTCAAATTGAACAATTATTTATTCAACAATAAACATATCCATTAAATACTTATATAAATCAATAAATATTTAATATTACATTTTAAAATTATGGAATGTTACATTAATTAATTATCCTTAATAAGATTAGGGAGCCCATTTAATTAAAAGAGTTTAATTAAATAAATAATACTTTATTTTAATTAAATAGGGTTATCTGATATCTTTATAAGAGGAGTCTTATATCAGATATCAAAATTTACGAAATTCCAAGTGTTGGAGAGTACATTCTTTTTCTATAGAGATAGAAAACTATGGTTTAGCCAACCACCCATCTTTTAGAATCTTTTTTTTTCCGTGGTGGATCACTTCTAGAGGCCAAACACTTGGGTGGCTAACGTTGATCAAAGGAAGGAACCGAACCCGGTGGATTCAAGTTGAACGCGAAAGGATTTGGAGGTGAATTTGTACCCGAGGAAGCTCAAATCTTCAAGGGTATGATTCTTATTCTTTATCTTTTCGATTAATTAATAATTATGCATAAAAAGATGATCCGGGTATATGGTTTGTAAAATTTTAAACTCTGATTTTTACACGTTTCCGCTTATTTTATGCAATTTGATTGCGTTCATGAATATTACAAACCTAACAACATTGACAGATTCAACTTTTAATTCATGCTTAGCACTGAGAGGACTAACACCATGACGCATAACCAGAAAACTATCAAACAACAAAGCTGCGGTAATAGTAATCTGCAGATCAAATAAAATAAGTGCATATTAACATCAGTGAATGATTAGTCTAAAAAAATTCCCATCTCAACTGTTAAGGTCTATAAATCTAGAGCAAACTGCAATAGTGTTTGTTTAAAAATATAATAACTTATTTCTATTTGTTATCTTATATAGGGATTAGAAGAAGGTCATCAACCTTGTTAGCACTAGCATAAAGAAGAGTTTGAAGCCATCGGTTTTCCCTTGTATCAGTTAACAAGAAAACTGCATCATGAGAATCAATCAAATCCTGTAGCTGTCTGCAATCCTGAAGCACACTATTCTCTTCTTGACTGGGAATCGGATGCCCAGGCATAGGTATAGCCATCACAATGCCTTCAACTTCCTGAGCCAATAAATAGCACATAAATTTGGATTAATAAACTCACTTTTTTTATGAAAGGATTTTGTGTGAAAAGCTACAGGGGCAAATTAATTACCACTGCAGGAAAGATTTTCTCCAGACTTTTAATGGCTGCCATGGCCTTAAATTCACCACCATTGAGGCAGTCATTTAATGTATAGAGGGATTAGACATAGTTACCTTGCCACTGTCGACTAGTGTAATTTTGCGAACACCCCAAGCCTAAAATGACATGACTTTTCATCAACAAAATTTGAACTGAATCCAGTGCAGAGCAATGAAAAGTATGTTAAAGCAGGGTGATTGACTATATAAAAAATTACACGCATTAGCATGGAAATACACTTGCAAACCCATCAAAATAAATCCTTATATAGGGATACATACCTCTCACTTCGGATTCCTATGGACAATGATCATAAAATCTCCTCGAATGAACATCTTGCTGATAAACCTATCTTTGTTAATCGAAAGAGCTTTCTTCTTGCCTTTTCTAGTCTTTGGCACCTGAACAAAGAATGATACAAATTACATCTGATCTTGTGTACAAAAGTGTAAAAAGAACCACAACGATAATAATGAAGCCTGATTCATTCTGAAACCAACCTCTGTCCACATATCTCTAACATTATCTAGAACTATGTTGTAGTGTCGATCAAAAGCTCTAACATGGCCCAAAAGTTTTTTGTTGTTCCTGCAGTTGATAAGTACATGGACGCAAGCACAAAATTAGACACGGTCATCAATAGTCAGTGAGACAATTAATCAATCCATGTCAATAACTTAATATGTATAATGAGCCAAAACTGGAAAATAATCTTAATTTATCATTAAAATTCAAGATCTATGGAACTCTAACCTAGAATTATAGAAGATTCTATTACCCGTGTGTTGTTTTTTACACTCATAATCAACACAAAAGGAGGCTCTGTGTTAAACTCCTTTTCTTCATTCTTTGTCTACATGAACAAGCTCAGTTAGATATATTAACTTAATAGCACATAAAGAATATACAACACATAAAGATACAACACATAAACAGATTATAGAGAACTATGGCATCAAAGAATATGATGCATAAGCAACTTTCCTCCTACAACCAAAAGCGAACAATGTAAATGAAATTATAGAATATCCAAGTTTGATGTGTATTGTGTACAGCGTACACAAAGAGAATGTAACATACTTTTAAAGTTATGCCATACAAAGGTAGATGGTAGCATGGTACAAATAAAAAATTACCTAATTCCCCTTCTTTGTTCAATATTTAATTTTAAGATAGCTTACAAGATGTACTAACATATAAGTTATACATACCCACAACATTAGTAGGTATAAGGTAAACCAACAGGCATTTAGTTGCTACAGCAGTTTCTTTGTTGCTACTCATAGGTACCAACTCAGTTTTCTCCTCCTTCACTTACATTCTAAATCTGCCAACACACTATAAAGTCTATACATGTTTGCAACATAAACTTAAGCTATACTGGATGATTAGATTTTTAAAATTACAACCTTCAATCGACATGATTACCCAAACTGCTTTAACATTCATTTACTATCAACTGCTAGTCGACATCGATGGCTACTGCCATCTGCTACTTCATTCTTCTACTGCTATAAACATTTCTAGTTTGCTGAAAGCTCAAAAAGAGCCTCAGCCCAACGCCTCCCACTGCCACTGCTGCTGCTACAGGCAGCAACTCTATGGCTAACATAGCTAATTTGTTAATTTCATGTTTCTAATCTATATGCTTGTTTATATGAATTTTTAAATATGTAACACAGAACATATAGAAGTATTTTAAGCATATAAAACCCCTCCATTTCAGCGTTGGTATGCTGCCAAATCAGTACCCAAAGTTGTCTCAATATGATAAAATCTCAACTATTAACTTTGGCCTAAAATGTGCACAGCGTTTAAGTTTAACATGCTAACACACTTTAATTAACATCATATATGATAACTAAATCAGGCCCATGCTTTACCTTGTTCTAATATTAAGTTTTTAACCAAAAAGTTCTAATAGAACTTTTATCGAACACTTGGTAGGCATAGTTTCAGGCTATCAGTTTCACAACCACTTGTTTATGTCACCAACCCATTTCATTCTCCTTATATCTCCTCAGCCCAACCTAACCCCCTTTGTTCTAACTCAGCCCGCAGCAGTTAAATACACAGCAAAGTTCATATCTGATCAACGAATTAGTAGCTAGTTAGTTCATGCTACCATTATACAATCACATTAGATTCAAATTGATGCAATATAAACTGAACATAGACATCAAACATAGCATAGTTGCTTAGAACATTAGTTTGCTAGTAAGAATACCTTTTGTTTTGATTTCCTTCATTAGTCCTTAATCTCCAATGTCCTATGCTATAATTGTGTTCTCCTTTAATTTACTCAAGCTACTAATCACTATCTAAATATCTATATATGATGCATACTTGACAATTCTATGGCTAACCGAACTCATTCTTCTTTGATGGGCACATCAAAATACATACTAATAAAATGGCATCAATTTATACTTACGCCATTGAGAGCGTAGCTGAGCCATTTCCGGCCTTTACTTCCATAACTTTTGTCCCACCATCTTGTGTACGCTTTGTGAGAGCCATAATTACTTCGTCAGATAAGTTATTGGCTTTTGGCGTCGCCTATTGGCATTTAAACATACAAATAAAATATAAATAAACAACCCCAAACAGGAAACACCAAATTTCATAAATGCAGAAATCAATATAGAATGAGCATAGTACTTGTGAAAAACGAACATGTGTCACATTTTGGAGTTTTTAGGGTTTGATCTGAAATAGAAACCAGTAAAATAAAGACAAAAAAATGATTCCTTTTTATACTAAAATCTTTACCAGGAGGAAGGTGAATTGAGTCCCAATCGACGCTGGAGAGGTTAATTCTGAGGCTACCAGCTGTGGCTCGGATGTCCTCCATAGAAATTGTATCCGCCATGATTGCAAAAAGGAGAGAGATTAAGAGACCAGATTTTGCTGGTCTCAATAGAGAAAAAGATGGGGGCTTGATGCTGCTAGCTTCACAGAGCTCTTGGCTCGCTAGAGGGAGTGTGTGTTAAAATCTAGGCAAATTTTCACTTTCGCATTTTTAATTTCAAAATTTCTCCTTTTGTGTTTTTTTTTGCTCCGTGTTTTTAACATAGATAACGTTTTTTTTAAAACGTTATCTATTTAACACCAAAAATTGCCTTTATAAATACATAACATTTTTTCATATTTATCTACAACGTTTTGTTAAAAAACATTGTAAAAAAAAAATCACAACGTTTTTTTATAAAAATGTCATCTTTTAAGTGTTGTTTTTTATGGTTTTGTACTAGTGTGTTTAGCTCCTTAAATGATACTCCATATGAGGGATTCGAGAAATTTGGCCTCTCCCCCCAGAATCTGGTTAGTTCTACTCAAGCTACAATGCTCGCAACTCCTATTTCAGATATGGAAATTTAGAAAGTCCTTAATTCTATAAAACGGAACAAAAGTCTGGGGCCGGATGGATTTAATGTGAATTTTTTCATCAAATGTTGGGATATTGTTAGAGTGGACTTTATCAAGGATGTGCAATTATTCTTCTCCACAAGAAGGTTAACCAAAGAAATCAATTCCACTGCTCTTGCCCTTATTCCTAATTGCTCTAACCCTACTTCCATGGTTGATTTCAGTCCCATTTCGTGTTGTAGCACTATATACAAGTGTATTACAAAAATACTTTTTAACAAATTGAAGGAGGTGCTGCCCTCTATTGTTGACAAAGCACAATTTGCCTTTATTAGGGGTAGAAACATCAGTGATAACATCTTACTTGCCCAAGAGCTTTTCAAAGGCTACCATATATCCTCTGGTCCCTCGAGATGTGCACTTAAGATTGATCTAAGGAAAGCTTTTGAAACGGTCATATAGGACTTCCTTTTTGACATTCTCAATGCTTTTATGTTCCCTCCTTCCTTTATTGGTTGGATCAAGGCTTGTGTCTCCTCTGCAATGTTTTTAATCAAGATAAATGGCACCCTAGCTGGGTTTTTGCTAGTTACATAGGGCTTCGACAAGGTGACCCACTTTCTCCTTTCCTTTTCATTCTTGTCGTGGAGATGTTATCCCCTAAAACTTGATAAAGAGACCATGGATTCTGAATTCAAATACCACTGGAAAACTCAGGCATGCATATTGACTCATTTACTGTTCGCGGATGACATTCTCATTTTCAGTCATCCAAGTATACAATCTATTTCCATTATTAATTCATGAATTCAATCTTTATTTCTTTTCTCTGTTGTAAGACCCCAAATTATTAATAAATAAAATTTAATTTCCTCTATTTATTATTTAAAATAGTAAGGGTTAAATTGATTAATGAGGTTAGTTATGATAAAATGCGCAAATATTTCAAATAAGCAGGTGGTTATAAAATATTCATTGTTGTCGGGGAATATTCGTTTGGTCGTGGAATATTCTTCTTGTCGGGGAATATTCATACGACGGCGCAGTCTTTTGTGGGCCCCATAACGAAAAGTGATTGGATGAAAAAAATGATAAGTATAAGTTGTTTATAAATAATGGCGTAGTTGTTACCGTTAATACTGTTAGAATACCCGGTGGTTAAAACACAGTAATACGCGTTGTTGCACAGTAGCACACTGTATTGCACCAATTATTGATTCTTACGTAAGAAGACACTACTCAATAATGGTTACAGTAATTACTGTTCAGTATTTTATTTTATTGATTCAATAATTGCTGCGTTGATATTTTATATTACTGTTATTTTAATAATTGTCACTACATATTATTTTCTATTATCGGAGCAATAATTCATATTATTTGAATAATATTATTAGATAACATTATTGACAATGTCTAGAAAGTTCTGTCTAAGGAGAGGTTTGGTCACTTAATTGCGCGTCAGTAAGGAGAAATCCTTATTGGAAAGCCTCCTCTTTCCTAAGAACGGCCTGGTTGCCAGTACTGTGATTCTGTAATATTATTTGTGAATAATTAATTATTGATTTATATGATGAGAAAAATATTCATTTTATGTGGATATAGATGGAGAAATTTTTTAAAGTGACAATTGTTAAAAAATTGATATTTTATCTTTTTTGATAAAATAATATTTTATTATATTATTATAATATATTAATGGTGATATTTTTACAATGAATGTGGGATACATGAGTATATGAGGAAGAAGAGTATTTTGTGGCATTAAATGATTAACACATGTTTTGTGTGTCGGTGGACCCTAGTAATTGACTGAAATTTGATTATAGCTTGTAAAATCGTCCGATTGTGGATTTCGATCAATTTCTGTTTGGAATTTGGAAAACCTTTCTTCTGTAAAGTTGTAGATAATGAAATTTCCTATGAAAAAGACATGTGGTTTGAATTTTTTTGACAAAAGGGCTATTTATTATGAATTATTGAAGTTCCGAAGTTCCGAAATAATTGATTTTTAGAAGTTTTAATTATTTTTATTAAGAAAAATGTTTTTTCCATTTGAGTGGCACATGTTAATGGTTGAAATCAGCTGGTGTGGTGTGCTAAGTAAATTAAGAAAATTATATTATTAATTTATTAAATTTTCTGCTTTGGTGTTCTAAGCAATTTCCTATAAATAGGGTGCTTAGGTTAGAATTAAAAATCACACCAGAAACTAAAGATTTCTCTCTCTCTTTCTCTCTCGATATTTTGAGCGTATTCTTGTGAGTATTTTAATACTGTGAGTGTTGCTATACGGTACAATATCAAGTCATAGCCTATATCCGGTGTTTCAACTAGAAGTACTGTCTTTACCAGGTAAGGGATGTTATTTTTTTATCAATGATATTATTTCTTTCAATATTATTATACCGGAATATTGGTAAGATTTTTCTTGTGAAATTCTTATCTTTTCATGTCGGGGTTACTATTCATGAGTTACTATTCACGAGTTACTATTTATGAGTTACTATTCATGAGTTACTATTCACGAGTACTATTCACGAAGCATGATGGTTTTTTTTCTTGAAGAATTTCTACCTTTTAGTGTCGAGGTTACTATTCACGTATACGACACTATTCACCTATACGACATTATTCATAAATACGACACTATTCACAGAAAAATTAAATTTTCTTTTCTGTGTCCAAGATATCTATTATGGATACTAGCTTTGATTGTATCCATGTTTTGATCATTCTTGAATTTTACTTCGCCAAGATTATTTATGAAGTATTTTTGAACTTGGATTGTTTAAAATACGAATCCTTAATGTTTATTCTTTTGTTTCACTGGATTCGTTTTCTTTAAAATATTTTTTCATCATTCTCAGTCCTAAATGATGATATAACTGAATATCTTTGGCCTGTAGTGCAAAGATTAATGATTTTATGATGAATATCTTTGGCCCGTAGTGCAAAGATGAACAGGTGTTGAGATGAACATGACCAACTGATGAATATCTTTGGCCTGTAGTGCAAAGATGAATATTTGATTCTAGATGTTTATTGATTGATGTTACAGAGATAAAATATTATTGATGAACTTTTAAATTCATAGATGATAGTAGATTTCATCCTCTACTTAACTCTTCTAATGAATTATTATTTCCGCTGCGAATATTGATTTAAAATTTGTTGTCTATTGTATTCTATTAAATTTTTTCCTGTTGAAGACTAACGATAATTTGTTCTATATTATCTTAGTCATAATATTCTTTACTGGGCTAGTTGAGCTCACCCTTTTCCTTTTTGTTCTATTTTTCTTCTCAGGAGGCGAGAATGTAGCGGGTACTAGTCGGGATATGGAATAATGGTTCAAGATAGTTGTCTTAGTAGTTCTCACTATTTTGTAAAATAGTGTATTAATAAGTATAATGAGGACTTAATTGAGTATGAATACTGTCTAGATGACAATATTTATATTTAAACTCACAGTATATGTATTGTCATACTTTGCATGACAATTGTAATAATAAAGTTGTAGTTATTTCTGTACCATGTATTTGGCGACTCAGAATAGGTTGGGTGGAATGGACCTATTTTGGGGGCGTCACATCTGGTCTAATTCTTAACACCTATAAAAGCCAATGCTTTCTTGTAAATTTGGACCATGCTACCACTTGGGATATTTCATCCCTTCTTGGATAATTCCAAACTGGCATATTACCTTCAAAAATTTTGGGGGTCCCTCTGTTATCCACTAAGCTCTCATACTCTGATTGCATTCTCTTAATTCACAATATAACCAATCGAGCATCTTCTTGGACTACTAAGGTTTTATCCTACTCGGGCAGGCTCCAGCTAATCAAATCGATCCTCTTCTCCATCCAAGCTTACTGGAGCAACCATTTTCTGCTCCCCAAAGCAGTAATTCAAGAAATCAAGTCCATCCTTTGTCGGTTTCTTTGGCAAGACTCCACCATGGTTAAGTATAGTGCCAGAGTAGCTTGGTCTACCATTTCTCTACCTACTTCTAAGGGTGGCTTGGGTATTAAAAGCCTCTTGGAATGGAACAAGGCGATGATCATGCTTCATCTTGTGCACATCCTTCAGTTCAAGCCTAATTCCTTATGGGCCAATTGGATTAAAATAACTACTCTTAAGAACCAACCTTTTTGACACATTCCTATACCTCAAGATTGTTCTTGGACTTGGAGACAAGTACTTAAACTCAGGCCTCTTGCTTTACAACATTTGCACTACTTGGTTGGTAATGGGCAACATATTAATCTCTGGTATGATCCTTGGGTTAATGGTACATCTATTAATCCCAACTCTAATTTACTCTCCCACTCAGGCATTCCTCATACTGCCAAAGTGAGTAGCATTCTTATAGAGACATCTTGGAACCTGCCCTCTAGCAATCACCATGAGGTTATTATGCTTCGTAGACAGCTGAAGCTTCTCCCTTCTCCCACTCCCATGAAGGATAGGATTACTTGGGATTCTTGGGATATCAATTTTGTTAAAGACAAAGATATTTGGGATTCCATCCGAGCTCGACAACAATATGTTCAATGGAGTTTCATTCCATGGAATAAGCTTCATGTTCCTCGATACTCCTTTCTACTCTGGTTAGGCATTCAAAAGAAACTACCCACAAATGACCGGACTATGCACTACTCTGGTAGGACTTGGTACTGTCCTTTATGCTCTCAATAACCTGAAACTTTTGATCATCTATTTTTTTCTTGTGCCTACTCCTCCTCCATTATCAGGTTCGCTCTCACCTTAGGCAACTGGAGCAGTATTCCCAACTCTTGGGATGATCTTATGGTTATCTCATTTCTTTCCAAGGCACCACTCTCTCACAAAACATCATATGCCTCTCAGTGGCAGTTTCTTTTTACAAAGTTTGGGAAGCTCAGAACACTAAGATACACAGGAACTCTCTTATTCCACTGGATAGTCTTGCGAAGGATGTTATCCATCTCATTAAACCAAGACTCTTTACTTGTAAATCTTTTATTAAGGCCACTACCTGCCAATACTACTGTAACTGGCTCATCTAATTAGCTATGGTTATGTTTCCATGCTTGTGTATTTGGAATTTCTTTCCTATTATAGTTTCTTCATCTTTGGTTATGTCAACAGATGAATTAGCTATAATCAGGGGTATGCCCTTTTGACATTATTTTTTGGATCCTTTCTTAATATAAACAAACTTAGCAAAAAAAGAAGAAGTGTCATTCATTGCATAAATAAGCGTGAAGAGCAAGCCAAGACTTGTAATGTAGAATAATTTAATTAAACTATATAATAGTTTAATGAACTATTATATATCTTTGGTGGTGGATGAAAGTCACTCTTATAAGATGTAATGAATAATGTAATTATCATTATTTATAATGAACGAGGTTTTAAGGTAATAAAACCTGGGATTTGAGAATGTATGTTGTTATATTTAGTTATATAATGATGTATGTTTGGAATGAGATTTTCTTGTGATGTACGGAATTCGGGTGTGAAGATAGTCCGAATTTCGGGGCGTCACAGCTAAACCTATTGCCATAGGGTCTGAACCGGCCTATAGCGACGGTTCTAGGCTATTGCAACGGTTTAGACCCTTTGGCGAGGAGTTTAGCGACAGTTTTGTCCGTTGCTAAAGGTGGTCCACATGCGAACCACCCGTATAGGAAACTCTCTGTATATATATAATCTTTATTGCATCACATAAAATTCTTGATCATTACATTAAACGTCCTAATTTCCTCTTTAGGATGTTCCTAAATAAATGTCCTATTTTTATATTAGTAACTATTTTTATCTTATTTCTCCATTTATACCCTCATAATCTTTTTAGTTAACTTTTGTTGAAAACTTAAGAAATGATAAAAAGTTTACATTGGGAAATAATGTATTGTTATACCACTTTCTCTTTCAAATACTTATTGGAATGTGAGAATAACAATAAAAGTGATAAAGTAGCTAGAAATTAATTCCAACAAATGTGGACAGTTTTCATGTATGGACATATGCATGTAATTAGTGGATGGGTTTGGAGGGAGAAATATACTTATTAGAATGTGAGAATAACAATAAAAATGATTTAGAAAATTCATGTGGAAATTAGCAAGGAGTAATTAATGTTGGGATCATAAAAAAGTGAATGGATACTTCAATTAATAAGTAATTTAGAAGGGGAAATTTAGGTAAAAAATATATATTATTAATTAGCGTGTTGAAACTAATTAGGACGTTTAATACGGGACGGAGGGAGTATAAAAGATAAGGTTAATTTTGTCTAGAAATTTTTAGTCCCACATGGTAGGGATTATAGTACTAATACCTAGTTAAACAAGGTATTAAATAGTCCCCCATATTAAGTCATTTTATAATCTCTAGACTAATAGTCACAAGTTTAAATTAGAAAACAAAGAAGACACTTGTGATTAATAGTCTTATCCCAAGTAGTATAATCCTTGCAAATAAACATAGTCTAAGATTATAATTCCGGGATTATAATTATAATCCCAAGACAATTAAGCCATTTTATAATATCTAGACTAATAGTCCAAAGTTTAAATTTAAAAATAAACAAGACACTTAGGATTAATAGTCATATCCCAAGTATAATCCTTACAAACAAACATAACCTTGAGATTATAATCTCAAGGATTATAATTCCGGAATTATAATCCTTGCAAACAAACATAGCCATAGAGAAATATAATTTTTTTTTTGGGAGACAGTAGATGGATCAAGTTAAAACCAGAAACAAGATGGAGTAAGAGAACCAATAAATTTTGATTCTCTTCCATTTAGTTTAGGTTCAATTATTAAATTTTAACCTACACTTGAAATTTGTTGAGAATGTAATTTATTTTTGTTCACCATTACACCTAAATTTATTAAGTATTTAACTTAGTCATGATAACATGTCAGTGAAATTTTGATCACAAATTTGAGTACGTATTTTATTTTTACTATAAAACATAATTTGTGTCTTTTTAAAAAAAAAATTATTTTGGAAGAAAGAATATTTAAGATTGGTTAAAAATCATAAGGTGTTTGATTGCATCTTAATGCAACTTAACAGTCCACCTCTTAATGCATTTTAATAACCCACATATTGGTATTAAGATGTTCTCTGAATAGTTTAGATTCATATTTATATTTTAATTATTTAGAGACATTCAGAGAGAAAATTTGTATCCCAATTTCAAACATTAAGATGCATTAAAAGGTGAGTTGTTAAGATGTATTAAGATGCAATCAAATAAATAATTAAATGAAATTGTTAATAAGCTTATAAATAAATAAAATATTATTAAATGATTAATAATATTAGTAAATGATTAAAATATTATTAAATAATTAATTATATTAGTAAATAATTAAAATACAATTAAATAATTAATAATATTAGTAAGAGATTAAAAATTATTAAATTATTAATAATATTAGTAAATGATTAAAATATTATTAAATAATTAATAATATTAGTAAATGATTAAAATACTATTAAATAATTAATAATATTAGTAAATAATTAAAATATTATTAAATAATTAATAATATTATGAAGTGAATAAAATATTATTAAATGATTAATAATATTAAAAAGTGAATAAAATATTATTAAATGATTAATAATATTAGACGAAAGTTTAAGATGATTATTAAGTGATTGAAATATTATCAAAGGATGATAATATTACTAATGGTTTAAGGTATTATCTAATGTTTACTTATTTAATTAAATGTTAGATAATTTGTTATAGAGTAGTAGTACTATGAATCAAAATGTGTTATACTAATTAAAAGATCAATCTTATTACTGATAGGTCTTTTCATAAGAAGTTAAATTAGATTGTTTAGCAGTAATCAGCAGAACAGACAAGTTTCTTAACTCAAACTTGAGTTATTATTTTTTAAGCATGTTATTGGATTAATTATTGTTAATTATCCAACATCTATGATAATTATTAATATTCGCACCTAGTGCAAGTTTCTTGAACTTTATCATATATTATTCTATGCAAATTTCTTAACCTGTATAAATTATTACTTTGTGCAAGTTTCTATCTCTTGTATAAACTTTATGATATGGAAGTTTCTTAACTTCCTTTGATTTTCATACCAAATGCAAGTTTTTCTAACCTTGTACAACGATTATATGTACATTTGACTTTATTCTTATGATTCTTTCACGATGTTTGAAGTTCTAAATTACTCAATGTTCCTATGTTGAGTAAATTCTAAAACTTATACAAATCTTTTATATTTGTACTAGTGTTCAAACTATATTTAAAATTCAATTATGCCTGAATTGTTTAAGTAATACGTCGATGCCACTTGTTTCGGCTATACTAATATTAAATTGTTAAAGCATGAAATGTTTTATTGTGTGTGAACTAATTTGTTATTGAAGATTTATGCCACTTGTTTTGGCTAGACCGATATCGATATAATTTGTTGAAATCATAGCATTCCTTTGAAATCAATCCGAACCATATTGTTGTGGTACGGACTCATGACATAAGACTGAGATGAAAACCCTTATAAAAAGGGAAACTTTATTGTTAGTGTAGGGAACGATTTCAAAAAAAATTTAATAATTTTTACTTTTAAAATTTTTTATTACAAGATCTTTCTTATAATTTAGCATAATCAAAAATTAAATAGATTATATTACATACCTCGTGCTTGGTTGTAGCACAATGGAGAATTTTGGTATTCTGATGAAGACTTTTTCTTCCACATGATCTTCCTCCCTATGACCCGTATTTTGATATTACGTACTTTTCTGAGTGTGGGTTCAAAATACTGCAAACTGATATAATATATAGAGTCCTCAACTCCCTGATATTTATCAGGATAATTTGAAAACTTTTCTGATATATTTTATCCTGCTATTTTGTTATATCTTAATAAGGGCTAGAGTGGGGATCAAGTAGGATTCTACAATTCTAGCTCCAATAAAATACTAATTTCTGATTAACTCTTTAATCAATTAGAATTATATTAATTATAACTAATTCCACTAAATAGTTATAATTGCACTCTAGAATTAATAGAATTAAAATTAATTAATTAAATCCTTCCACTATTAGTATCTTGCAAAAATACTCCTCTACAATAATATCCATAAACGCGTGTAGGAATAAAACTGTTAACCCACTACGTTTACTTCTTATATCCTTGACTACATAATTTATAAACTTTTGATCACACATTAATTTAATAAATTAAATTAATACTTTAGTAATTTGAAATACTAAAATACTTGGCCAAGATTCTGGTGATCAACCAATAAATTATATCAAGGGGATATTATAATTTAATTATAGAATTCCATATTAAAAAATATATGTTCCTAATTTCATAACATATATCACCCAACATATTGAGGTATTGATTATATTTAAAATCTCACTCTTTAATATATTAAAGTGACATACATTATAAAATTAAGTTCATTATTCTCTCAAGATTAAGAGTAATTGCACATTAATAGTAATTGAAAAATTATTTATAACAACAGTATTTAACAAATAATTTTTCGCAACGATCCAGTTCTATGTATTTCATTAATACACCAATACACTAGATTAAAGTCTCCACTTTACATGACTAAGACAAATCATCCAATCAAGTGTATTACAATCTACTACAATGGTTTGTCCATTTCCATCTAAGATTGAGAACGATATATTTCTTTAATTATACATAACATATAATTTATGTCTTCTATATATGACACTACTTCATATACATAAATTATAAAATATATAAATATGGACAAAATTTATGACACATTTAATTATGCAAAATGAAATTAAATATTATTATTAAAATAATAAAATAAATATCAACATTGGGTTTTTCTGGGCTTAAAACCTTACAATCTCCCACTAGCCCTAAACCCAATCTACCATATGTCTAATACCCATTCCCTCAAGATGAGAATCAAAAACTTTAGAAGACAAGGTCTTCGTAAAAGGATCAGCCAAATTTTGTGCAGAAGCTATCTTTGAAACTATCACATCTCCTCGTTGAACTATATCTCGGATGAGGTGATATTTTCTTTCAATGTGTTTTCCTATCTTGTGGTTTCTAGGCTCCTTTGATTATCCAATCGCCCCATTATTGTCACAAAACAGGACAATAGGAGATGATACTGAAGGTATCATTCCTATTTCTAACAAGAACTTTTTGAGCCATACAGCCTCTTTTGTAGCTTCAGAAGCAGCAACATATTCAGCTTCCATGGTGGAGTCAGCTATGCAAGACTGTTTAACACTCCTCCAACTGACAGCTCCACCTCTAAGAGTAAACACATAACCAGATGTTGACATTCTAGAATCTCTATCCGACTAAAAATCCGAATCTGTATATCCTTTCGGAACAAGATCATCACTAGAATAAACAAGAATATAATCTCTTGTTCTCCGTAGATACTTAAGTATATGCTTTACTGCTATCCAATGTTCAAGTCCAGGGTTAGACTGATATCTGCTGACTAGGCCTACTGCAAAACAAATATCTGGCCTAGTACACAACATTGCATACATAAGACTTCCCACCGCCGAAGCATAAGGGATTGTCTTCATGCGCTCTTGTTCTTGAGGTGTCTTAGGACACTGGTCCTTAGTAAGAGGAATTCCATGTCTGATAGGAAGTAGTCCTTTCTTGAAATTCAGCATGTTAAACCTAGCCAAAATTATATCTATGTATGCAGCTTGGGATAGGCCTAACATTCTATTCTTGCGATCACGCCAAAGCTTGATCCCTATAATGTAATTAGACTTTCCTAGGTCCTTCATCTCAAAATTACTAGACAACCAAAATTTAACACTAGATAATACTCCCACATCATTACCAATAAGCAATATATCATCCACATAAAGAACTAAGAATACCACCACCCCATCTTTATTCTTCTTGTACACACAAGATTCTTCTGGATTTTGTTCAAAACCATAAGATTTGATTGCTTGATCAAACCTTATATTCCAAGACCTTGATGCTTGCTTAAGTCCATAAATGGACTTTTGTAACTTGCATACCATATTTTCTTGGCCTTTAACTATAAAACCATCAGGCTGTTTCATATAGATTTCTTCATCAAGATATCCATTAAGAAAAGCAGTTTTGACATCCATTTGCCATATCTCGTAATCGAGATGAGCTGCAATGGATAAGAGTATTCTAATAGATTTAAGCATAGCTACTGGTGAAAAGGTTTCCTCATAATCGATACCTTCTTTTTGAGTAAAACCTTTTGCTACCAACCGTGCTTTAAAGGTTTCCACCTTTCCATCTACCCCTCTTTTTCTTTTGTAGACCCACTTGCACCCTATAGGTTTGACCCCATTAGGTGCTTCTACAAGTTCCCATACTTTATTTGAGTACATGGAATCCATTTCTTGTTTCATAGCTATGTGCCAGTTGGATGCATCTACATCATTAATAACTTCATTGAAGTTAGAGGGATCCGACTCTACTTCTTCTGGAATAACATCATAAGTTTCTCCAAGAAGTGAAAGTCTCTCAGGAGGCCTGATACTCCTCCCACTACGACAAAGCTCCGGTGTATTAGAAGAATTAGGTTCATTTATTTGTGGCAATTCATCCAAGTCTTGTGGTGGATTAATTGATTGAGTAATTGATGTACTTGACATTTCTTCTAAGATAATTTTACTACTCGACTTGTGAAATATGCAAATTTTACAAAATAAGCAAGTTGTTATAAAATATTCATTGTTGTCGGGGAATATTCGTTTGGTCGTAGAATATTCTTCCTATCGGGAAATATTTGTACGACGGCGCAGCCATTTGTGGGTCCCATAACGGAAAACGGTCGAATGAAAAAAATGACAAGTTTGAGTTTTTATAAATAACGGCGTAGTTGTTATCGTTAGCACTGTTAGAATACCCGGTGGTTAAAATACAGTAATACGCGTGGTTGCACAGTAGCACACGGTATTGCACAGTATTTTTGAATTATTGATTCTTACATAAGAAGGCACTACTCAATAATTATTACAAAAATTACTGTTCAATATTTTATTTTATTGATTCAATAATTGCTACGTTGATATTTTATATTATTGTTGTTTCAATAATTATCACTGCACAATATTTCTCATTATCAAATCAATAATTCATATTATTTGAATAATATTATTAGATAGCATTATTGGCAATGTCTAAGGAAGTTCTGTCTAAGGAAAGATTTGGTCACCTAATTGCGCGCCAGTAAAGAGAAATCCTTATCTAAAGGCCCCCTCTTTCTTGAGAACGATCTAGTTGTCATAATTGTGATTCTGTAATATTATTTGCGAAAAATTAATTATTGATTTATATGATAAGGAAATATTTGTTTTGTGCGAAAATAAATGAAAGAATTAATACTGAGGTATTTTATCAGTATTTAGTCAGAATGGAGGTATTAAAAATTATCCGTATGTGGATTTCAGACATTTTCTGTTTGGAATTTGAAAAAACTTAAATCAATAAAGTTGTAGAGAATTTAATTTTTTATGGATTAGACATGAGACTCAAATTTTTCTGATAAAAGGGCTATTTATCATGAATTATTTAAGTTGCTGATTATTGTTTAAATTTAAAATATTTTGAAAATTTCTAGAATGGGTGGGCCCCACTTTTAGTTGGTGAGAAATGTGCTAAAATTTTATTTCAAAAGTGGTGGGCGTGAATAGTAGCAAGTAAAGCCATCAGGTAGTAGGTTAGTCTACTTTGGTGTTCTAAGTATTTTCCTATAAATAGGGTATTTAGTTAGAATTGAAAATCACACCAGAATCATAAGCTTTCTCTCTCTATATTATCGAGCGTATTTTGTGAGTATTTAGATACTTTGAGAGTTGCTATTCAATGCAAGTTTCTTTTAGCAACATATCCAATATTCCAGTCAGAAGTACTGTTCTTTTGAGGTAGGAGATGTTATTTTCTTCGTAAATGATATTATTTCCTTCAATATTATTATGCCATGAATTTTATTGTGAAATTTGTATCTTTTTCACGTCAGAGTTACTATTCACGTATACGACACTATTCACAGAAAAAAAATAATTTTTTTCTTTGTCCAAGTTGTCTATTGTGGTTACTATCTTTGATTGTATCCATGTTTTGATCTTTATTTTTGAATTCTGCTCCACAATTGATTATTATAGAGTATTTTTGAACTTGGATAAACTGTAGTACGAATCCCTAATATTTGTTCTTTTGTCTCATTAGATTCGTTTTCTTTAAGATATTTTTTTATCATCCTCAGTCCTAAATGATGATATTACTGAATATTTTTGGTCTGTAGTGCAAAGATAAATGATTAACTGATGAATATCTTTGGCCCGTAGTGCAAAGATGAACAGGTGTTGAGCTGAATATGACCAACTGGTAATACAAATAAATATCTTTGGTCTGTAGTGCAAAGATGAATATTTGATTCAAGATGTATATTGATTAATGTTACATGGATAAAATATTGATAATGGACTTTTAAATCTTAGAAGATAGTAGAATTCATTCTCTACTTGACTCTTCTAATGGATTGTTATTTTCGCTGTAGTTGTTGATCTAAAACTTATTGTCTAATATATTCTATCAGATTTTTTCCCTATTGAAGACTAATGATAATTTGTTGTATATTATCTTAGTCATAATATTTTTTACCGGGCTAGTTGAGCTCACCCTTTTCATTTTTGTTCTATTTTTCTTCTCAAGAGGTGAGAATATAGCAGGAACTAGCCAGGGTATGGAGTGATGGTTCTAGAAAGTTTTTTAGCAGTCCTCACTATTTTTGTAAAATAGTGTATCAATAATTATAATGAGTACTTATTTGAGTTTGAATACTGTCTGGAAGACAATATTTGTATTTAAACTCATAGTATTTGTGCTGTCGTATTTTGCACGATAATTATATTAATGAAGTTGAATTTATTTCTTTACTATGTATTTGACGACTTAGAATGAGTGATGTATACCTATTTTGGGTGCGTCGCAAAATTCATATAAATTTAAAGTTTAATATGTCGACTTGTGACCTCAAAACTTAAATTGTATCTCTAATTCTGAAACAGATATTATGGAACGGAGGATATTGTATTTGTAATGAAATCAGTGTTGGTAAATCATAGATCACTGTTGTTAGCTTATTATCATCAATTGAATTCCATTGCCACCATAGCGCAAATAACGATGATTGCTATATTAATTACATTGTTACTAATTATTAGTAAATTATCTAGTTATTTTAAAAGTTTATTTTTAATTATTCATAAATTTTTTATGTATTAACAAGTTTAAAATATGTTATTATTAGTAAGGGTATAATTGTCCAAACTATATATTTTTTAATCCAATCCTTTAATTAATCTTGAAAAAAAATATAACATGAGATTATTTTAAGTTATCTCATGAATAATCCCATAAAAAATAAACATGTGACTATTACTATTTAGTCCCAAGATTAATTATAAGACCCCAACTTTTTATGAATAAAGATTTAATTTTTTCTAAATATTATTTTGAATAATAAGGTGTTGATTTGATATAATGCTATGGTTATGGGTGATATGTGCAAATTTTGCAAAGTAAGCAAATTGTCATAAAATATTTGTTTGGTCGGAAAATATTCTTTTTGTCGGGGAATATTCGTACGACAGCACAATCATTGTTGGACCACATAACGAAATAACTGTCAGATATAAAAAGTAACAGAAATAACCTTTTTATAAAAAATAACGGCAAAACTTTTAATGGTAACTGTTAAAATACCCGGTGATAAAAATACAATAATACGTGTGGTTGCACAGTAGCACACAGTACTGCACAATATCTCTGATTATTGATTCTTACTTAAAAAGTCACTCAGTATTCAATAATTGCTACAGTAGTTACTGCATAATATCTCATATAATTGATTTAATAGTTGTTACAGTAACATTTACACAATATTTTATATTATTTGAATAATATTATTAGTTAGTATTATTGGCAATGTCTAGAAAGTTCTGTCGAGGAAAGGGGTTAGGTTATATAATTGTGCGCTAATAAGGATAAATCCTAATCGAAAAGCCCCCTCTTTCCTAGGAATGACCTGGTTGTTAATACTGTTAACTTATAATATTAATTGTGAATAATTACTATGTAGTGGATATTAATTCAATTTTGATATAAATGAAGGAATTTAGCATGAAATATTTGTTGAAAGTTTGACATATTTTTTTATGGAATCACAATTATCTTCTCCGATAAAATATTCATTCAAATATATTATTATAATATTACATTATAATAGTATAATGTGATAATATAATAATATAATTTTTATAATTTAAATAGTAATATTATTATACTAATATATAATTTTCAGCATGTGAATAAAAGTTGAGTGAATGTTATCATTTTGATTTTGAATTCTTTTTTTTCAAACTTCACGTGCATTTATTTTGGGGGTTAGAGTGGAGTGTTTCTCCTGCTATTCTTTTGTTCCAAAATTGTGGGCCCTCAACCATTGAAAAATGATAGATTAGGCAGAGAAAAAAAGAGTTAGGCAGAGAAGAAAAAAAAAGTTAGGCTGATTAGTTTGTTTCCTTCCTCTGTGCTGCACTATAAAAGAGGGGGTAACCCTCCATCCTAAACACACAAAAAAAAATAAAATCACAAGCGTTCCTACTGCAATATTATGAGTATTTCTTTTGAGTATAAGAATACTTTGAGTGTAGCTTTTAGTGCAAGATTTTCTTAGGATAATATCTGATATTCCAACTCAGATCTAGTTTATACTAAGGTAAAAGATATCATTTTATTTCAATACTCGTAAGAAATATCATTTTCTTTCATACTCCATATTATGTAAGTGATATTATTTCATTTCATATTCTTTAATTTTAAATTTACTAGGGTAAGTATTGCTTCTATAATTCCTGAAATGATTAAAAATTCTTAAGGTTTGTGCTTCATCTAATATTATTTCACTGGAATATTGGTCTGAACTCTCTTATTAAATTTTAATCTTTTCATGTCGGAGTACTATTCATGGATACTATTCATACGATAATATTCATAAGTAGTATTCATGAGTACTATTCACAACATAATTTAATTTTCTTTTTTGTCCAAATTATTTTTGATACATGAATATCATTCTTGAATTTTACTCCACGATTAGTTATCATGTTGACAATTTGGACATTTTAAACTCTGGATAAATTGAATTATAAATATCTAATATTTATCTTTGATCTCACTTGATTGATTCTTTATATCATTTTCATCATCCTCATACTTATATTGTGGTGATGTGACACCTCCAAATCTGGGTACTTCATTCCCACATGATTTGGTGTTTACTGTCCAAATATTCATTTCTAACTACCCAAATTAAATAAAACATAAGCAATAAATCTTCCCTTTAAAGGGTTACATAATTTAAACCAATAAATTCCAGGTTGTATAACCTTAAAACTTTCATCAAATGCGGAAAATTAATTAATTACATCACATAATTAAACCAAGTCTGAAAAACACAAGTCTCAACAATTAACAAGTCTTCAACACTTGTTCATCTTGCCTTTACCTTTACTAGTGGTTGGCTCGTCAACCTTCTCAACTTTAGCTGCAATGGTTATATATATGCATGAGTGAGCAAAACAAATTCTCACTTAAGAAAACATAATAACTGACAATGAATAAGCTTGACTGAATTGAATAACATTTTCTAGTACCGATAATCAAGAACTGATATTGAAAATCATCTAAGGGTCACAAGACCATGAACTATGTCCTAGATTATAAGTATTTCTACTTGAACCTTTAATAGTCGTTAGACTATATGGACCTTCCTTCTCGTACTTAGGGGGATCAGCCCTTTGTACCATGTATTGTGCATAAATACCTTAACGTTTTTGCGTAATTAATCCCCTATAATATGTTTGTTCATCTCAGTTTTAACATACGAGTCCGCACCAAAGAAAGTTTGGTTTGGATATGTTTGAAGGATAATTTAGAGTTCAACGTACATCAACTAAGGATTAGTTGAATCAGAAGTTAATGACAATGCAAAGGTTTCAACAACGTATTATAGAGAAGTTATATACCATAAATGAACACTGTAAAGCAACAAATTCATTCTTTAAGAATAAAGTTCAAAGAATTGGAAAGATATAATAAACCTTGCTTGAACAAAATGATAAGCTAAGGTTGCAATTCCCGACAAGGAAACAAAATTAAGAAAACTTTGCTCAACAGGATTCAAGAACTTGCTTAAAATAAAACTAAGGTTGGAAAACTTGTCTTGCGTGTAAGCTAAACAGTTATAACTCACGTTCCCAAATATCCTATACATATGTCATTGTAACATAATTAGTTACCACATTATAATGTTACATAATTAAATATCTATTTCATTTACAACCCTTGATCTTAGGTTTAACCATATGATTAAACCACCCTTTTAATTTATTAACAACAATCTCAATTATCACATAAATCACTCCTTACGAATAATAATTTTCATATTTGGTATTATAACATCACCACATGATTAATCACATTTTATAGTCATAAGATTACACTATATTGGCAGTTACGGAATTGTATATTAAAAATCAAATTTCTGGGCCAAACTGCTAACCGGCGCTGTAGCGCCTCAGTTTGTACTGAGGACCGGCGCTGTAGCTCGGTCTCGGCGCTGCAGCGCTTTTGTTTACTCACAAAACCGGTGCTGCAACGCCTATACTTGTCAACAGGCACTGAGTGGTGTTGCAGCGCCCTATTTCTTCACAGAACAGGCGCTGCGGTGCCTCGACACATTTTCACGCAGATAGTGTTCATGAAGAACATAAAACAAAGCCAAATTGGCCTAAAAACTTATTTCTAACAAAAAATTTAGTGCATATAATTCACATAAACTAATGTTTTTAACATGTTATTAATAACATAAACTACACAAACTTCCAACTTAAAACCTTTAAATTCACTATTTTTGCTATTTCTTCTTCCCTTTTAGACATTCTTAGCGAAACAAATTACTGTAAATCCGTTTTTCAACCAAATCTGTTTGTTTAAAACCCATTGTTTTCATTTATTCATATATTTAACAATCAAAAGTCAATTTACACTTTATATTATGAATTGAGTATCAATTTTGATTCTAAAATAAGCTATATCATACATATATCACTGTGTTTCTCTGTAAATATGATTTCTTCACATATATCATATTTTCATTTGTTAAATTACTCCAAATCATATAAAAATCATATAAAAATAGTTTATATCAATAAATTAGTATATACAAACCATATAATCAAAATTAATCATCAATATAAACTTTATAGAGAACTTGTAAACGAAAAGAGAACTAAAACTTAGAGGCTAAGATAATACCTTTGATTGTTTTCTTAAACTTTATTAGAAGATAAGAATTCCTCCTTAGTTGCTCAAATTCACAGAGAAATCCTTTCTCTCTCAAACTCTCTAGAGCTCTCTGTCTTTCTCTCTATGTTTTTTCTTCTTTCTCTTCACTGTTTCTTTCTCTTTTCTAACTTAACGTAAAAAAATAGACGTATACATATAATACGTATTAACGTAAAATAAAAACTGACATATACCACAAGAACTCTACTTAATATATATCAATTATTTTTTTTAAATTCAAAAGCCACTAAGGCTTGTTTGGCAAAACTAAATTAAAAATAAAGACTTAAAAGTCTTAAGCTTTGTTTAGTAAAACTAAATTAAAACTCCTTTTAGCTTATTTTAATAACTCACTTACTATATATTTTATTGTCACACTATATTTAATTAAATTCTAAAACTCAAATTACATTAAATAAAGTCATACCCACTTACTAAATCAAAATGCCACATAATCAAATTGCCACAAAATTATAATTTTCACTCTAATTTTATTTTAGTAAATTAGCACATCACTTTTAATTACTAAATTAAATTAAAATAACATTATAATAATTCATTTAATCCTTATCAACTCTCTAATTTAATTAATAAATTAAATTAGAATATTACCACATAATAACTAATTCACAACTCTTTTAATTAATTAACTTCAAAATACAAAATTAACAAATATAAACTTAATTAACATATTACACTTAATCAAGTTAATTACCCACAACTCATGAATTATTTATTTAACTAATAAATAATCAATTTAAATAAATATATATTTAACAATAAACACATCAATTAAAATATTTATTTAATTCAATAAATATTTGAAATTACATATAAAAATTCTGGATTGTCACATTCTTCCCTCCTTACAAATATTCTGTCACCAGAATCATAACTCAAACAATTCATTTGTCACATTCTTCCCTCATTATAAGGATTATGTCCCTAGAATCGAAGACACAAATCAAACAAATAACTCAGGACAACTTTTCATCATCTTGTCTTCGAGTTCCCACGTAGCTTCCTCAGTATTGTGGTTCCTCCATATCACATTCACAGAAGGTATCACTTTATTCCTGAACACTTGTTCTTTTTTGTCAACTATCTGGATAGAAATTTCCTCATAAGATAAATCTTTATCAAATTGTAATGGTTCGTACTCGATCACATGCTTGTAATCGGGTTTATACGGTCGTAACACCGAAACATGAAAGACATTGTGAACATGTTCCAATTCTGGAGGTAGGGCTACCTCGTAAGCCACTTCACCTACTCTTCACAACACCTCATAGGGTCCAATAAACCTTGGGCTTAGCTTTCCTTTCTTACCAAATCAAATCTTACCTTTCCAAGGAGAAACTTTCAGGAAAACGAAACTTCCAACAAGAAATTTTCGATTTTGTCGGTGTTGATCAGCATATTTCTTCTGTCTGTCTTGAGCAGCTACCAATCTTGTCCTGATAATTTTGATAACTTCAACGGTCTGCTGTATAAGTTTCGGTCCTAACAGTTGGCGTTCACCAACTTCATCCCAGCACAGTAGAATTCTGCACTTTCTGCCGTACAATTGTGTCACCCCCAAAATAGGTATACATCACCTATTCTAAGTCGCCAAATACATGGTACAAAATTCAAATACAAACTTAATTATACAATACGAGCTATGAGTTTTAATACAAATATTGTCTTCTAGACAGTATTCAAACTTAAAATAAGTCCTCATAACATTTATTGTCATAATATTTCATAGAATAGTGAGGACTACTAATGCTACCATCTGGACCGTCACTCCGTTCCTCGACTAGTCCCAGCTATATTCTCATTTCCTGAAGAGAACAATGAAAGCAAAGGGTGAGCTTAACTATCCTAGTAAGAAATATTATGACTAAGATAATGCATAATAAATTATCGCTAGCCTTCTACAGTGTTAAACTGATAAAATATAATAAACATCAAGTTTAACTGCAGCGGAATAAGCAATCCATTAGAAGAGTCAAGTAGAACATGAAATCTACTATCTTTTATGATTTAAAAAGTTTATCAACAGTTTTATCGCTGAGACTCGGCTTAATAAATAATCCACATCATCCCTGCACTACGGCCAACGATATTGATTAGTATCACGACCACAATTTATCTATGCACTACGGGCCAATGATATTCGTGTTTTCTTCAATGGTCATGATCATGCCAACAACTGTCTCTCAACGCACTACGAGCCAATGAGGACTTTTATCACATCACTTGTAACATTACGGTCATGATTATATCGAATAATCCATGGTCATAATCATACCAAGTCCATCTATGCACTACAGGCCACAGATGACTTTCAACATAATATAAGCATGAGGATGATGGCAATGATATACTAATTCAATAAAACAAGTTCAAGGATAAATTTTAAAGATTTATAATTTAATTTATCCATAATTCAATAATGTCCAAATTGTTAACATGATACTGTTTTGTGGAGTAAAATATAAGAATAATATTGTACAAAAATAATTTGGACCGATAACGAATCAATTTTTTATCATGAATAGTATCCGGGGTGAATAGTACTCGAGTGAATAGTATCCCATGAATAGTAATTCAGGAATAGTAACCCCGTGAATAGTACTCCGGCATGAAAAAGTTAAAACTTATCAAGAACGCTCAAAATAATATTTTCACGAAAAGATACTGGATGAAGCGCAAATATCAAGAATATTCTACTAATTTTATGGAGTATAAAAGCCAAAACTTTAACCAAATGAGTATATAATTTGAAATCTGAAACGAAATAATATTACTTACATACTACATAGTATGGAAGAAAATATTATTGAATCTGAAACGGTGTGTTGTGTGCCTCCATCATGATTTTATACTTTAAATCAGGGTTGTTAGGAACACAAAGTCTGGAGTTGACTCGAAGTATTCCTTCTTCATCGATTCTTGCTTCCGGGATAGCACCTTCTTGCACTTTCTTTCTCATACACATCAGCTTTAGGTCTATAGCTTGAGTAGCTTTAACTTTATCGATTAAAGTCGGTTCTACTCGTATATTTGCCATCATCACTTGGGTCCCTGGAATCTTTAACTCTATTTTCATCGTTTGCAAATCATACAAAATGGGCCTTTGCATTGACAATAACGCACTCGTACCTGCATATGATCTTCTACTCAATGCATCACCTACTACGTTCGCTTTACCGGGATGATATTGAATGGTATGATCATAATCTTTCAACAGTTCAAGCCAATGTCGTTGCCGCATGTTGAGTTCCTTCTGGGTGAAGAAATATTTGAGGCTTTTATGATCCGTAAAGATCTCCACTTTCTCCCCATACAAGTAATGCCTCCAAATTTTAAGTGCAAAGATAACAGCTGCCAACTCTAGATCATGAGTAGGATAATTTCTCTCATATTTTTTGAGTTGTCAAGAGGCATAGGCTATGAATTTTCCATGTTGCATGAGAACACATCCTATGTGACGCCCCTAAAACAGGTATACATCATCCATTCTGAGTCGCCAAAATATGGTACAGAAACAACTACAACTTTATTAATACAATTATCGCGCAAAATACGACAACACATAACTATGAGTTTAAATATAAATATTGTCTTCTAGACAATATTCACACTCAAATAAGTCCTCATTATAATTATTGATACATTATTTTATAAAAATGGTGAGGACTACTTAAACAACTTTCTAGAACCATCATTCCATACCCCGACTAGTACTCGCTACATTCTCGCCTCCTGAGAAGAAAAATGGAACAAAAAGGAAAAGGGTGAGCTCAACTAGCCCAGTAAAGAATATTATGACTAAGATAATATAGAACAAATTATCGTTAGTCCTCAACAGGAAAAAATCTAATAGAATACAATAGACAACAAATTTTAAATCAATATTCGCAGCGGAAATAATAATTCATTAGAAGAGTTAAGTAGAGAATGAAATCTACTATCTTCTATATATGAATTTAAAAGTTCATCGTCATTATTTTATCCCTGTAACATCAATCAATATCTATCTAGAAACAAACATTCATCTTTGCACTACAGGCCAACGATATTCATCAGTAGGTCATGTTCATCTAAACACCTGTTCATCTTTGCACTACGGGCCAAAGATATT
Source organism: Panax notoginseng (assembly GCA_016801055.1). Classification (NCBI taxonomy): domain Eukaryota; kingdom Viridiplantae; phylum Streptophyta; class Magnoliopsida; order Apiales; family Araliaceae; genus Panax; species Panax notoginseng. The sequence goes on along the minus strand of CM029021.1, from coordinate 57,217,790 downwards.
CATCAGAAAATCATTCATCTTTGCACTACAGGCCAATGATATTCAGTTATATCATCATTTAGGACTGAGGATGATGAAAAATATTTTAAAGAAAACGAATCCAATGAAACAAAAGAACAATATTAAGGATTCGTACTTTAAACAATCTAAGTTCAAAAATACTTCATAAATAACCATAGTGGAGTAAAATTTAAGAATGAATACCAAAACATGGATACACTCAAAGCTAGTATCCATAATAGATATCTTGGACAAAAAATAAAAATTTAATTTTTTCTGTGAATAGTGTCGTATTCGTGAATAGTCCTGCATATGTGAATAGTACCGTATACGTGAATAGTAACCCCGACACTAAAAGACAAGAATTTCACAAGAAAAATCTTACAAATATTCTAGCATAACGATATTGAAAGAAATAATATCATTTATAAAAAATAACATCCTTTACCTCCAAAAAGACAGTACTTTTGACTGAAATATTGGATATACTGCTGAAGGAAGTTGCACCGTATAGCTACACTCAAAGTATCAAAATACTGACAAGAATACGCTAGATAATATAGAGAGAGAAAATTTTAGTTTCTGGTGTGATTTTTAATTCTAACCTAAGCACCCAATTTATAGAAAAATTCTTAGAACACCAAATCAGAAAATTTAATAAAATATTAATATATATTAAAAATTTTCCTTCGCACACCAAAGAAACTGAATTCAGCATGCTTTCAATACTAGTGGGGCCCACCAACATAATAAAAATGTTTTTCTTAAAAAATAATTAAAACTTCAAAAATCAATTATTCCGGAACTTCAATAATTCATAATAAATAGCCCTTTTATCAGAAAAATTCAAATCTTATGTCAATTTCATAGGAAATTCAATTTTTTACAACTTTGTAAGTTTAAGTTTTTCCAAATTCCAAACAGAAATTGACCGAAATCCACATACGAACGATTTTACGAGCTATAATCAAATTTCAGTCAAGAAATGGGGTCCACGAACATGAAAAACATGTTTTAAATATTTTTAGTAACAAAAATACTTTTCCTCCTCATATATTCATATATCCCACTTTTATTGTAAAAATATCACTATTATTGTATTATTATAATATAATAATATATTTAAATAAATTATTTTATCAGAAAAAGATAAAATATCAATTTTCAACAATTGTCACATTAAAAATTTTCTCCATCTATATCCACATAAAATGAATATTTTCCTTATTATATAAATCAATAATTAATTATTCACAAATAATATTACAGAATCACAATACTGACAACCATGCCATTCCCAGGAAAGAGGAGGCTTTCCAATAAGAATTTCTCCTCACTAACGCGCAATTAGGTGACCAAACCTCTCCTTAGACAGAACTTTCTAGACATTGCAAATAATATTATCTAATAATATTATTCAAATAATATAAATTATTGATCTGATAATAAAAAATATTGTGTAGTGACAATTATTGAAATAACAATAATATAAAATATTAACGTAACAATTATTGAATCAGTAAAATAAAATATTAAAAAGGAATTACTGTAACAATAATTGAGTAGTGCCTTCTTACGTAAGAATCAATAATTGGTGCAATACCGTGTGCTACTGTGCAACAACGCATATTACTGTGTTTTAACCACTGGGTATTCCAACAATACTAACGGTAACAACTACGCCGTTATTTATAAACAACTTATACTTGTCATTTTCTTCATCCAATCGCTTTCCGTTATGGGGCCTAGACAAGGCTGCGCCGTCGTACTAATATTCCCCGACAGTAAGAATATTCCACGACCAAACGAATATTTCCTGACAACAATGAATATTTTATAACCACTTGCTTAATTAAAATATTTGCGCATTTTACCCATAATTAATCATATTAATCAAATCAACCACTTACTATTTCAAAATAATAAATAGAGAAAATTTAATTTTATTTATAAAAAGTTGGGATCTTACATCCTAACCTTTTGCCCGAAGCATTACTGTAGATGACAAATCCCTCCAAGCCATATGGTATTGTCAGAACAGGTGCTGAAATGAGTCTCCTCTTAAGTTCTTGAAAACTCTTCTCACCTTCCTTGCTCCAACTGAATTTTATATCTTTCCGAGTCAGCTGAGTTAATGGAATAGCGATTCGAGAAAACCCTTCTACGAATCTCCGATAAGAACCAATTAAGCTGAGAAAGCTACATACTTCGGTCACTGATTTTGGTTGCTCCCAGCTTTGCATTGCTTCAATCTTTGCCGGGTCAATAGATATTCCATGATTTGATATCACGTGCCCAAGGAATGCTACTTCCTCAAGTCAGAACTCACATTTCTTTAACTTGGCATAAAGCTTATTTTCACGAAGCTTTTGAAGTATCAACTTCAAGTGTTGTTCATGATCTTCACGGCTTTTGGAGTAAATGAGGATGTCATCAATAAAGACGACAATAAAGTGATCCAAATATTCCTTGAATACTCGGTTCATCATATCCATGAAGGCAGTAGAAGCATTAGTCAATCCAAAAGACATGACTAGAAAATTCGTAATGCCCGTACCGAGTTCTGAAAGCCATCTTTAGAATGTCATCGGTTTTAATATTCAATTGGTGATATCCGAAATGAAGATCAATCTTTGAAAAGAATTTTGCGCTTTGCAACTGGTCAAACAGGTCATCAATACGTGACAATGGGTACCTATTTTTGATGGTGACATGATTCAACTCCCGATAATCAATACAAAGTCGCATACTCCCATCTTTCTTCTTTACGAATAGAACAAGAGCACCCCAAGGAGACGTACTAGGATGAATGAAATCGATGTCTAACAATTCCTGCAATTGGGTCTTTAACTCCTGAAGTTTAATAGGAGCCATTCGATATGGGGCTTTGGAAATGGGTTTTGTACCGGGTTCAAGATCAATACAAAATTCAATTTCACGCTCTGGGGGTAAACCAGGAAGTTCTTCAGGGAATACGTCAGTAAATTTATTAACAATAGAAATATCATTTAAATCTGACGTATTTTTGTTTAAATCTGTGACATGAGCTAAGAAAGCTTGACATCCGTTTTTTAATAAACGAATAGCTTTATGGCTTGAGATGACAGTGATTGATTTTAATGGTTTGGTTGCTTGAATTTGCATAATAGGTTGGTTAGGAATATGAAAGCTAACAACCTTACGAAAATGATCAATTTTTACATGATGAGTAGTTAACCAATCAATCCCTAGAATTACGTCAAACACAAGTATTTTTAAGGAAATAAGATCGACAGGTAATGTGAGGGTACCGATTTGAATCAAACAAGACTTATAAACAGTGGATGTAATGAAGGTTTCTCCCAATGGAGTTTCAACAGATAAGTCAAAGTCTAATTTCTCCGGAGTCAAATTTAAACGTTGAGCGCAAGTAGGAGAAATAAAGAATGGGTAGAACTGGTATCAAATAAGGTATATACTTCGCTAGAGTTTATGATAAGCTTACCCGTGATGACCTCGTTCGGGTTCCTTACTTTCTGGGAGGTCACAACAAACACTCTCTCTTGAACTACTGGTTTTGACTTGTCTGGGACGGCATTTGGTGTCACCGTTTCAACTGGACTTGGCTTCCCAGTACGACAAAATCTTGCTAGGTGACCTTCTCCTCCATAATTATAACACGTTTTGGACTGCTGCGTACAGTTTGGACTGATGTGTCCCTTCCCTCCGCATTTAAAGCATATGATAGGTGGTCGTTCTCCTTCCTTAATAACGGTGCTGGTGCTGACGTCTTTCTATCATTATTGAATCTCCTCTTCTTGAAATGTCCATTTTAATTGTCTTGGCCATGATTACCACCGAAGTGGTTACCATTTCTGGCATGTTGATTCCCTCTAAGTTTGTTGTTACCGCTTCGATGACTGCTACCACTAGGATTATCATTTTGTCGGCTACTTTCTCTTGGTTGGTTTAACTCATTATCGCGCTCTAATAACTGAGCCCTATTTACAACATCTGAATACAAACACAGTCTATGAGAAATTAGATATTGACGTATCTCGGGTTTTAAACCTCTTAGAAACATCCGTGTCATTCTCTCCTCATTATCAACCAAGTGGGACACAAATCGGGACAACTCGGCAAACTTAGCTTCGTACTACGACACGATCATATTATTTTCCTCTAGCTTGATGAACTCTACCTCTTTCATGTGACGAAAACTTTTGGGAAAGTACTTGTCGTTGAATAGTTCTTGGAACTTCTCCTAAGACATCTTCAGTACGGCAGGTTGAGTATGTTTTACTGATTTCCACCAGTAATCTGCCTCTCCTCGTAACATAAAGGTGGCAAAGGGACCTTTTGCTTTTTGGAACATCTCAAGATATCAAATATCTTGGTGATCTGCTTTATCCACGTCTTCGCCTTAATTGGTTTTGGCTCTCCAATAAACTTCGGTGGTCCCAGCTCCTTGAACTGCTTAACAGTGACCGTCCGAGAGTTGCCAGTGTTTCCACCTGCATTTTGGATAGGAGTCTCTCTTACCTGATGTTGTACGAATTACAGAAAGCTCCTAAAAATTTCGTCGTTCGCCATTTGGTCGGTGTTGTTGTTCACCTGAGGATTATTGCCTTCCTGATGCACATTATCCTGGGTGTTGATCTGTGGTGACTCAATGGTCTCCTGTGCTCCATTACTATTCTCAACATTATCGGATGTCATTTTCAAACACTGCCACAAAACAAGGGTTAATTGACATGCCACATATTATCCCTATATTCTGACCGACCAGTTAAATAACAAATAAACTTAGGTAGGTCATACTAGCGAAGGAATTACCCGTCTCTCTCCTCCTAGTTCTAGTCTCACATCTCAGCTAGGGATCATATCCCTAAGCTTTGATACCAACTATGACGCCCCCAAAATATGTATACATCACCTATTCTAAGTCGCCAAATACATGGTACAAAATTCAAATACAAACTTAATTATACAATACGAGCTGTGAGTTTTAATACAAATATTGTCTTCTAGACAATATTCAAACTCAAAATAAGTCTTCATTACATTTATTGTCACACTATTTCACAGAATAGTGAGGGCTACTAATGTTACCATATGGACCGTCACTCCGTTCCCCGACTAGTCTCAGCTATATTCTCATTTCCTGAAGAGAACAATGAAAGCAAAGGGTGAGCTTAACTAGCCTAGTAAGAAATATTATGATTAAGATAATGCAGAATAAATTATCGTTAGCCTTCAACAGTGTTAAACTAATAAAATATAATAAACATCAAGTTTAACTGCAACGGAACAAGCAATCCATTAGAAGAGTCAAGTAGAGCATGATATCTACTATCTTCTATGATTTAAAAGAATTTATCATCAATTTTATCGCTGAGAGTCAACTTAATAAATAATCCACATAATCCCTGCACTACAGCCAATGATATTCACACTACTACAAAATAGTAAATATACAACGCGGAAAAAATGTTGTGGTTTCAGTCAGAAAAACGTCGTGGTTAAGGGTGTTGTCTATTTGACACCCTTACACAACGTTTTTAAAACGTTGTAGTTAAGCACAATACACAACATTTTTTAGAAAAAAAAAACGTTGTAGATTTGTTTTTCAAAAATTAGCTGATGCTTAAAAACGTTGTAGAAGGTATGATTCCACAACGTTTTTTGAATAAAAATGTTGTTGTTTAGTATATCAGACAACGTTTAAGCACATTTACATAACGTTTTTAAAATGCTGTCGATTAAAAAAAAAGAAAAAAAATGTCGTGATTCACCTACATTACCAATCCACCTGCAATATGCTAATGCCATGATATATAGCTAAAAGGTCTCAATTCTCAATTAAATTTAAAGGCAAAATGTATCAACCATTCAAAATACATCTCAATAAATACCATTCGTTTACAGTTTTACATTACTACATCCACAATATATACCAAACTATCCATATATACATCTCAAATTCACTAGCCAAAAGAGAAAGAAGTGCAAGTTCCACTATAGTTCCAATTGTACAGGGATGGGGCCATGACAACTTACATTAGAAACATATCTAGGTTGCGATAATGGACCACCGACAGAGGGCTGGCTACTTGGACTCTCCAAAGCAGGAAAACTAAAATTAGACCCAATATTTTCAATTGCTTGCTGCGAGCCTTGCTGGTGTGGCAGATGACTGCCTACGGGAGCGCCAACACTGCCACGCCCATCACCAATTGGGATGAAACCTGAACCAAATTCAATTTGCAGAAGTTATAAGACTTGTCTACGCACTTCAGCGAAGCATTGGCCCAAATAAAGACATGCAAACTATCAGCATAATCTGAGAAGTATTGTTACCTTTAAGCCAGTGGCACTAATCTTTTCAGCCAGTTGGTCTATAGCCACGTTACTTGGACCACATACTGAGAAGTATTGTTACCTAATCAAAGGTGCTTTCTTTGAACAGGAGAACCTATCATCAACCTCTGTTATGGATATTTTATGGAGTTTCAGCAATCCTGCAGCTTCTACACATAGTTGTACTATGGAACCATATCCCAAAATTGCAACTCTACTGCCTTCCATCAGTATTATTCCCTTTCCAACCTGTAAATGATCAAAGAAAAAAAATAATTACTTTCTTGTTCTTAATAATTCACCATTGAGCTAATCTGTAAGCTGGCTATCTTTAATACTAACCTCAATTGGCGTTCCCTTGTTATTAAAAGGAAGAACTGCTCCAACTCCATTACCCCTAGGGAACCTGAAACAGCTCGGTCTGTCGTCAATGGCTACTGCTGTTGCAACTATGTGTATGAGCTCTACTTCATCAGATGGAGCCATTACGACCATGTTTGGCAAGCAAGCCATGTACGGATAAATAAAATTATACTCAAATTTTCCAGCTACAAACAAACAATACTTATCTGCTCATTAGCTATAGAGATTTTGGACATTTGCAAACTATCAGCTAAAACAAGATACATACCTCAATCATCTGAGCTATATTCACTAGATTCTGGTAGTACGGATAAAGCAACACAACAGAATGACTCTTTATCCTTAACAAGTAGGCAGCTTCCAGTTGAATTCCATTTCAGATCGGTTACAGTAAACTGTGGTAATGGAACATTCACACAGTAAGCACCTGAAGGAGTCCACATATATAAGTGGAAGCTTCCAGTGCAAAAAACAAGGAAAAAGTTTTTTTCTTTTTTTTTATCCGCAAAAAGTCTTTTTAAGTTACGAAACAAAAGTTTGTGGTTGAACAAAAATACCATATCTACAAACCACAGTTTCGAAATATGAATGCGCACTCATTGATAATCATAACTATTGAATTTAATGTATCACAATTCACATATCATAAGCATGGTGGGTGAAAATTTAAGTAGTGCCTCTAGAGAACCAAATAACAGCCTCCTTATTAAGTACATCTTGAGCAGTAGTGTAATAGCGTTAGTTTTATTCAATAGCCAGTCATACATACACATACACAAAAAAGGAAGGGAGATCATGTAACCTATATTTAACATTCTAGAATTTAACAATTCATTTATCCCAATGTAGGAGCAGCAATCTAACAAGTTCACAAATTAGCAATTCAAAAAAATACTTCAGCAAAATAGATCAACATTTGTCCCAACACAACATCAATAGCTTTTATTATTTGATCAAGTTATAGCCAATAAACTATCTCAAGACTGTATTTTAAATTCCAAATGAACCAATTTAATGGCCATCGTAGCAGATTATTTTTGTCAGCTAAAGAAAATGTATACACACCAATACCCAGGAAAGAGCCAAATAAAACATCAAAAAGAAATCAAGAACAGATAACTTCAAAAATCATATGCAATTTATATAGAAATAAAGAAATATACCTACAATTGGAAGCAATAGCTGCAAGGCCATCAGTAGAGAATCCTTCACAGCTAACCAAAACCAAAGATTTAAAATTTACAAAAGACCGGGCAAGAAGCTCAAGGCTATCATCAGAAACCACCATTATCTTCAACTTAAGCTCCTCCAAATTAACACCACTCTTTGCCATAGCTTTAATCCATGGATAAACAAATCCTCCCCAATCCGGTGGCACCAAATTGAAATCAGCAAAATGGGGTTTCCCTTTCAAAGTGAGAGAACAAAAATTGTCAAAGTTTGAAAGGATACGTAAGTAAATAAGCGAGTAAAAAGCTATACCATATCAGTTGGAGAATTTTACCTCGGATATTGAAACTCAAACTCTGTATAACCCTAAATCGATTTAGTAACCCTAACTCGGATATTGAACATCAACATTCAGAAATCGATTCAGTAACCCTAAATCAAAAGGTATACATATATTTGGCAATCGATAACAGAAATTGTCAAAGTTTGAAAGGATACGTAAGTAAATAAGCGAGTAAAAAGCTATACCAGATGAGTCAGAGAATTTTACCTCGGATATTGAAACTCAAACTCTGCGTCTGTGAACTAGTTGCTGCGTTTTCCAGTTTCTCTCTCCTGTAAGACTCAACCTGTGGTAAAGCACAAATCAAACACTAATTTGAAACCCTAGCACCATAACTAGTTAAGTAAAGCAAGAGAGAGAGATAAAGGAGGAGGAGGAGGAGGTCGCTGGCGAGGAGGAGATCTGAGAAGGAAACTTGGAGATTGAGATGAAAAACGGGAGAGAGAAGGAAAAAAGAGTACGTCTTCTAATTTTAAGTTTTAACTTAAACGTATTTTTGCGCCATGTTTTTCTTCATAGACAACGTTTTTAAAAATAAACGTTATCTAATTAAAACCTAAAAAATTCTCTTTTAAATAGATAACGTTTTTGCATATATATTTACAACGTTTTTTTAAAAAACGTTGTGGAAAAAAATACCACAACGTTTTTATAAAAAACGTTGTGGTTTAAGCGTTGTCTATTTACTGTTTTGCAGTAGTGTCATTAGTATCACGACCACAAATTATCCATGCACTACGGGCCAATGATATTCGTGTTTTCATCAATGGTCATGATTATGCCAACAACTGTCCATCAATACACTATGGGCCAATGAGGACTTTTACCACATTATTTGTAACATTACGGTCATGATTATACCGAATAATCCCTGGTCATAATCATACCAAGTCCATCTATGCATTACGTGCCACATATGACTTTCATTATAGTATAAGCATGAGGATGATGACAATAATATAAGAATTCAATTAAAAGAAAGCAAATAATAAATTTTTAAAGATTTATAATTTAATTTATCCAGAATTCAATAATGTCCAAATTATCAACATGATACTGCTTTGTGGAGTAAAATTTAAGAATAATATTGTACAAAAATAATTTGGACCGATAACGAATCAATTTTTATCATGAATAGTACCCCGGGTGAATAGTACTCGAGTGAATAGTATCCCGTGAATAGTAATTTGGGAATAGTAACCCCGTGAATAGTACTCCGACATGAAAAAGTTAAACTTTATCAAGAATGCTCTGAATAATATTTTCATAAAAAAATACTGGATGAAGCGTAAATATCAAGGATATTCTACTAATTTCATGGAGTATAGAAGCTAAAACTTTAACCAAATGAGTATAGAATTTAAAATCTGAATTGAAATAATATTACTTACATACTACAGAGTATGGAAGAAAATATTATTTCAAGTGAATATTGAACAAAAATAATATCCCTTACCTTGAATAGAAGAGTATTCCGACTGGTAGGGTGGGGAAATTCTTAAAGAAAACTTGCATTATTTTCTACACTCAAAGCTTTCTTAAGCTCTAAATAAATACGCTCAAGATTATAGAAGAAGAATTCTCTGATTCTGGTGTGATTTTCAATTCTAACTAAGCATCCTATTTATAGGAGAATGGAAAGGATACTATTTTAATAAAACGAAAACTTTTATAATATATATATATATATATATATATATATATATATATATATATATATATATATATATATATATATATATATATATATATATATGCTTTAAAAAAATCACGGGATTCATCCCGTGAATCCATTTTAGCAACTTTTCAAAATATATATATATATATATATATATATATATATATATATATATATATATATATATATATAAAATCTTACAACTACCCGTGAGCAACCATCAGCCACCTTCCTTTTCAATTTCAAACGTGGGCCCCACCTATTATTATATATATATATATATATATATATACCGAATAACTTTTTACCGATTATTTTGAAAAATGGGTAAATGGGGGTCCATAAAATAAGCAAAATTTACATCAAATACTTCATAAAAATCCCCTCAATATTTTTAACAACATTTATCATCATTATTATAATTCGCAATATTTAACAATCAGGTCTTTCCCAAGAAAGAGGGGGCTTTCCAATAAGGATTTCTCCCTATTGGCGCGCAATTAGGTAACCAAACCTCTCTTTGACAAAACTTCTAGACATCGTCAATATTGCAAACAATAATATTAATAACTTTATCGTCTCAATTATTGATTTAATAATATAAAATATTATACAAATGATATTGTGACAATAATTGAATCAATAATATGAGTGATATAATGCAACAATTACTGTAGTAATAATTGAGTATAACTGAGTGACTTCTCACGTAAGAATCAATAATCAATACCGTGTGCTACTATGCAACCACGGGTATTACTGTACCTTTAACACCAGTTATTTCAACAGTTAACGGTAAAACTTCCGTCGTTATTTTCATAAAAAGATATTTCTGTCGTTTTCTCATTCCGACAATAATTACGTTGTGGGTTCCACCAATGATTGTGCCGTCGTACGAATATTCCCTGTTAAAACGAATATTTCCCAACCAATCGAATATTATATAACAACTTGCTTACTTTGCAAAATTTATAAATATTACCCACAACTTTAATATTATAACAAATCAAACCTTAATATTCAAAAATGATATTTATAGAAAAATTCATCTTTATTCATAAAAGTTGGGGTCTTACACAATGCTTCGTAAGGTGGCATACTAATGCTCGCGTGGTAACTGTTATTGTAGGCAAATTTAGCCAACGATAAATGATCATCCCAGTTTCCTTTGAAATCCATAATACACGCTCTCAACATATCCTCTAATGTTTGGATTGTTCATTTTCTTTGACCGTCTGTTTGAGGATGGTACCCCGTACTCATTCTCAGCTATGTTCCCATGTGTTCTTGTAGTTTCTTCCAAAAGTTTGATGTGAATCGCAGATCTCTGTTTAATACAATTGACAATGGAACTCCATGTCTCAAGACAATCTCTTTGACATACAACTTTGCCAACTGATCAAGATTGAATCTAATCTTTATTGGCAAAAAGTTTGATGATTTCGTTAGCCTGTCCATTATCACCCAAATTGTATCGTACCCTTTCTGAGTAGTCGGAAGACTTACCACAAAATCCATTGCGATATGCTCCTACTTCCATTCTGGTATTTCCAACGGCTGAAGTAATCCTCTTGGTCTCTGATGCTCGACCTTGACTTTTTGACATGTTAAGCATTTCGCGACACATTCTGCAACATCTATTTTCATATTCAGCCACTAGAAATGTTGTCATAAATCCCGATACATCATCGTACTCTCTGGGTGAATTGAATACATGGAATTATGAGCTTCAGATAAAATTTTATCTTTAATTTCAGGTACTGATGGAACCCAAATTCTTCCCTCAAACCTCAGTAATCCCTCGGTATCAATCTTGAATTTTGCCTTCCTATCCTCAAACACTCTTTCTTTGATTTTCTCACACCCTTCATCTTGTAGTTGGGCGTTCTTTACCTTGTCCACTAAATTTGGACTAGCTTCCATCTGGAACAATGTTTCATCCGATTCTTTCAGAAATTTTATTTCCAATTCCAGTTTCGCCATTGCTGAAATGAGCTCCTCCTGGGCAGTTAACAACATCAACTTTTCTCGACCCTTTCTACTCAAGGCATCGTCAACCACATTTGCTTTATCCGGATGATAAAAGATTTCGCAATCATAATCTTTTATCAGTTCTAACCATCGCCTCTGAGACATGTTCAGATCCATCTGGGTGAAAATATACTTCAGACTTTTATGGTCCGTACATATCTCACATTTCTCCCCATAAAGATAATGTCTCCATATCTTCAGGGTAAAAATCACCGCAGCCAACTCTAAATCATGAGTCGGGTATCATTTTTCATAGTCTTTCAGTTTCCTTGATGCATACGCAATGACTCTGCCGTTTTGCATAAGCACACAGCCTAGTCCTTTATGTGATGCATCACTATACACTAAAAAATTTCCTATATTATCCGGTAATTACAACACATGTATTATGCTTAGTTTCTTTTTTAATTCTTGAAAACTCTTTTCACACTTATCCGTCCATACAAATTTTACTACTTTCCTTCTCAAATTTGTCAACGGAGTGGCAATCTTGAAAAAATCTTAAATAAAGCGTCTGTAGTAACCTATCAATCCCAAGAAAATCCTCACCTAAGATGGTGTCCTTGGTTGTTCCCAATTTATTGCAGCTTCAATCTTTGATGGATCCACTGAGATTCCATCTTTGTCAATTATATGCCCAAGAAATTGCACGTGCTCTAACAAAAATTCACATTTACAGAATTTCGTATACAACTTTTCTCTTCTTAGCGTCTCCAATGCCAAATGTAAATGCTCTACGTGTTCTTCTTGAGTTTGGAGTACACCATTATATCATCGATGAACACCACCACTAACTTATCTAAGAATGGTTTAAACACCCTGTTCATCAAATCTATAAATGCTTTAGGAGCATTGGTCAAACCAAAAGACATTACCAGAAACTCGTAATGTCCATACCGAGTTCTGAATTCCGTCTTCGGTACATCCTCCTTCCTTACCTTTAGTTGATGATACCCACTTCTCAAATCTATCTTTGAGAAGTACTTAGCTCCTTTCAATTGATCAAATAAATCATCTATTCTTGGCAACAGATACTTATTCTTAATAGTGACTTTGTTTAACTCCCTATAATCAATGCAAAGACACATTGATCTATCCTTCTTCTTCACGAACAACACCGGTGCTCCCCACGACAATACACTCAACTAAATATATTTATTGTCTAGCAGCTCTTATAGTTGTACCATCAGTTCTTTCATCTCCACCGGAGCCATCCTGAATGAGGCCTTCGATATCGGAGCAGTCCTTGGTGCTAAATCAATTACGAACTTAATCTCTTTGTAAGGCGGAAGTCCTGGCAAATTATCCGAAAATTCGTCCATAAAATCCTTAACAACATGTATCTCCTCTAGTTTCACACCCTTCTTCTGAGTATCAACTATGTAAGCTAAATATCCTACACAGCCTTGCCTCAATAACTTATTAGCTTGCATAATCGTCAGACAAGTTGCTTGTCTAGGAGATTTGCTACTATAGAAAACTACCTTTGATGGAGTCATAAGGTTTACACACTTCTTTTGGCAATCAATTATCGTTCTATAATTGAATAGCCAATCCATCCCCAATATGATATCAAATTCCCAAAGTTTAATCGGGATTAAATCTACTGTCATAACATTTCGCTTAATATTCATCCTAAAATTCTTATATACTAATTTAACATGAATCACCTCCCTATTTGTAATATCTATGTTCAAAGGGAAATTTAACTCTTCACTAGGCAACCCCAAACTCTTAGCAAATTCATCAGATATAAATGAGCAAGTAACACCTGAATCAAATAATACATAAGAATTTACATCATTGATTGGAATGATACCTGACACAACATCTTTTGATTGCACAACATCCTGCACGGTTATGTTGAAGGTTCTGGCAGTGGGTCTATTTGTGGACGTTGGTCCAGTAATAGCCAAAGTACCTCCACTGCCACCTCCCTTGCTTCCAGTTGCACTTCTGGCTATCTTCTTAGGACACTCGTGACCTAGATGATCCTTTGACCCGCATATGAAACAAGCACCCTTCTTCAGTTGAGATCAATTCGAAGTAATGTGACCGTCCTGGCCATAATTATATGTCACCCGCTTACCTCTCAAGCACACGCTAGTGTGATTTCATCCACAGGTAGCACACACTTCAAATTTCCTCTTCTGCTGGCTACTCTGTTGACTCCCAACACCTTCACCCTAATTCTATTTCCTCTTTAGGTTATTATTTCCACTGCTGCTACCACCAGTTTTGCCTTCACTTTCATTCTTTTTCTTTCTCTGTTCATGATTATATTTTGTTAAGGCATCGCTTCCACTATCCGCGATAATCGCCTTCTCGAGTATTGCCAAAAATGTCTTCAACTGAAACATTGAGACTGTGACACCCCCAAATCCTGGTACTTCATTTCCTCAAGATTTGGTGTTCACGTAATCAAAGCATTCATTATTAACTACCCAATTGATAAAATTGAATAAATAAAACCTGCCCATACATGATTAAACTTAAATAAAAATCTCCCAGGTTATCTAACCTTTACAAACAATCATTCAAATGCGAAAAATTAAGTAACTTCATTACAATCTTTAAACAAATCTGAAAATAAACTATTCAATCTATTACAGGTCTTCAGCATTGTTTCATCTTTCCCTTCCCTTTACTGGTGCTAGGTACATCACCAGTTTCAACCTTAGCTGTAAGAAATTTTACAGGCAAGAGTGAGCAAACAAGGCCCACTTGAAATAACAATAAGTAAATCAGTTAACTTTACATCATGTACCAACATTAGGTTTGATAGAACTGAACGATAAATTCTATTACTTTTTAAAAACTTTAATCAATTACTGAGGGTCTAATGACCACGAATCATGTCCACAGTTATAAGTAATTTTTCAACTTAAACTTTAACAGTCATAAGACTATAAGGACTTCACGTACTTAGGGGGATCAACCCTTCGTACAATGTATTGTGCACAATCATTTCAACGCTAAGCGTAACCTCTTATAAAAGAGTTGTTCTTCTCAGTATTTAGAATACAAGTCCGTACCAAAGTGAGTTTGGTTTGGATACATCATGGGGTAATTTAGAATTCAACGGTAATCAACTAAGGGTTAGTTGATTACAAACAACATAACTGTATACTATGGAATAATCATAGTTGAATTGATATTTATAAACTAACATCACGCTTTAGGAATAATTTAATAGCATAATCATGGAATAATCATAACATGCATCCTCATAAACCAATAGATACACGAACTTAATCAACAATAAATAATCTAACTCTACGAAAGTGTAAAGTTAGCAATTTGTACAATTGAAATGGAATTAAAGCGATAATGTGTTTAACGAATTCAAACTTGCACAATGAAGTTTTGAGTTAGAGAACTTGCATAAGTATAACATAACAGTGAAAAGTAACCTTGCTGAATAATAAAGTAGAAAAGGTTAGGGAACTTGCCTCGCGTGTAGGTTAAACAATTACTATTCACGTTCACCCCAAGTCCTACACATACCATATGCTTTGATAATACACATTAGCTACACTAACATTACCTTTATGAGTTCCATTATTACTCTTAGTATAGCTACTAACTAAGTTTAAGTTTAAACAACATCACATCTTTCATGAACATTATTTTTTTTAGCTTTATTACAACTACCTAAATGATCATGCCATTGCACCACATGTACATTCACAACTTGATACAACATCCTAATACATGTCCAACATGTTATCATTAAGTTATACTAATACCCAAAGGGTTGCACTTGCATTCGTGCATCCCGACGCCCTCTGATTGGCTCCAAATACACAACAGTCCTAAAGATGGCCATTTTTACTACTGTTAAAGACCTCAAATTAAAAAACTTAAAGAATGAAAGTTGTAGGTCTACTCGTCCGCTTTCCGAATCATCTTGAATTACCTAAATCGGAGTTCGTATGAAAACGTTATGGCTATTTTACTACAGGAGGTCAAAACTGCCCAACTAGGCCACTTTTCCGGCGCCGGGGCGCGGAACAGTGGCGCTGGGGAGCGAGCTACGGCGCTGGGGCGCGAGCATCAGCGCTGGGGCGCGAGCTACGGCGCTGGGGCGCGAGCTTCAGCGCTGGGGCGCGAGCTACGGCGCTGGGGCGCGAGCTTCAGCGCTGGGGCGCGAGCATCAGCGCTGGGGCGCGAACCTTGGCGCCAGGGCGTGAATTTTGACGCTGGGGCGCCGAAACTCACAGAAACCAACCACGAACAACTAAATTTTCTGTCTATAACTTCAATTCCAACACTAATTGACATGAATAACTAATACAAATTACACATAAACTTCACCGAGCATACAAATACTAAATTAACACAACTTAAACCATAATTTTAGAAAATTAAATACTAGAATAACATATTTTAAAACCCAAAAACTCCATTTTTGATATTTTTCATAAAAATCAACACTGTGATTTTGTTATTCAACCAAAACAGAAATTTCAAAGCATCATAATTATGTTTTTACATCCTCTAACAATTCTAACAATCAATTTATCCATTTAACAACAATTAAAACCTTAACTTCTATTTTAAAATAGCCATATTCATACATATTGTCATATGAACACTCTGTAATATATTTTCTTCCACAAAACACATATATGCATGAACTAATTTCTCTATAATCATATATAAGTTCATAGAACAACCATATAATCAATAATCATGCCAAACTATATACATAACAACAATTTATCTTTTATAAAATTTTCACAGAGACTTTTTGGGAAGAAAAAAAAAAACTTTTAGAGCTTACAAAAGAAAAGATGGCCTACCTTAGATTATGAAGAAGATGATACTCTACTCTTTGATTATCAAGCCTTTTCTCCAAAACCTGAAAAATAACTCTCAATTCTCTCAAAATCCTCTCAAACCTTTCTCTGTGTTCTTCTTCTTCTCTATTTTCCTTCTTCTGAACTCTTTTCTCTCTCTAACATACGTACTAAAATATAACGTATATAATTATAATTATAATAATTGTATATTATAAATATAAGATATATAACTGACATCAGTTAAAGGTTTTGAAAATCAAAAGCCATAAGGCTTGTTTGGTTAGTCTAAATAAAATAACTCATTAATCTTTATGCCTTGTTTGGTAAAACTCAATTAGATAAAGAGTTATTATGCCATAAGACATGTTTGGTAAAACCACATTAAACTCTTTTAATTTATTTTGGTAACTCCTATATAGCAAGGTTATTAGTCACACCTTTATTAAATTAATAAATCAATTAAACATTAATCTATTAAATTACTTTAACACATAAACAATTATAATTCTTTTTACAATTATAATTTCATTTAATCAACTAATATTTCAAACTACAATTTCTCATTTAAATATTATTATTTATTTAAAATCATTATAAGCTCTCTAGCTTATTAAATTAAACTCCATTATTATAAAATCTCATAATAATTAATTTATTTAGCTCCTTAATTATTTACTCAACAAATAATTAATTAAATCACATCAACTCAAATTGCCATATAATTCAATAAATATTTAATATTGCCAATAAATATTTAATATTTAATATTTAATTATTTATTCAACAAATAATTAAATAAACCACGTCACTCAAATTGAACAATTATTTATTCAGCAATAACATATCCAATAAATATTTATATAAATCAATAAATATTTATAACTTACATTTAAAAAAAATATGGAATGTTACAGAGACTTTACTGTACAAGCAGAACTTTAGTCCCTATTCAAACCTTCTTGCCTTGCGTTCATCTGTGTTAACCTGATACGGCGCAAACCTTGCTAGCACATTAAATTTTGCTGCATACTCCGACACTGTCATCGTACCCTGCTTTAACTTTAAAAATTGGACTTCCATCTGATTCTATGAGCTTTTTGGAAAATAGGTTTCAAAAGATATTTCTTTAAACCTATTTCATTCCATTACTCCCTGACCTCCTCGGGTTTTATTTGCCTGCCACAAGTAGCTTGCCTCTACTTTCAACATGAACGTTGCAAAAGAAGTCTTTTGGTCTTCATCGACTCTAGTAACATCGAAAACCTTCTCTATTTCTATGATCTAGGTCTATGCCTCAACTGGATTTATGGACCCACAAAATTCTGATGGTCCAACCGCCTTAAAATCTTTAAAGGCCGCAGCTTAATTCTGCGGCTGGTTTTGAAGTGCTCCCGTTAATAATATAACCAACTGCTGAACTGGTTAGCATCAGCGTTGTTGTTATTAGTAGACCCCTCAGGGGTTCTTTATCGTGGTATATGTCTTCTTGGAGGCATTTTCTGTTTAAAATACACTTATTAGGTCATTACTCAATTTCTTAAGTATCTTCTACTTAACTTGCACATCATAAATGATCATCACATAACACATAACATCTTAAATAAATATTAAAATTTTATTCATTCATTATCTTTTAGAGACACAAACTATAACATCGCTGCTATTTACATCAATTTCCTAAACTAATAAAGTTTCAGGATAACATCATCATATCCCATTGGTCACATAAAACTTGGGATTTACATCTTACTTATTATATAATTATTCATTCAATAATTACACTTTCTATTAAGGCCTACTAAGATAGTGCACAGCCTTATGATGCTCCTCTTCCATGATACGGAACATTATTCTATGATCTAACATATACCATAGCAACTCGTCGAACTGAGTCGGATAATACATGGCTCGGTCTTGAGCTCTGTTTATAACAGTGTGGAAAACACAATCCATCTATTCCATCTTGACCTTCTTTGCTTGTACCTCTCCCACTACTACATCTACACACTGGGTAGCCTTCTCGTAAGCATCTTAAGCTCTTACTCTCTTGGCAGACTCTTCTTACAGGTTATCTTTCAGTATCACAACCTCCTCCATCAGCTGTTCCTTTTCCCCCTCTGTGTGAACCAGCTTCCATTCCACATTACCAAGACGTTCGTCAAGATCTTGGATCTCATCGTCCTTCTATGCCATCAAAGTC
The DNA here is from genome assembly GCA_016801055.1 of Panax notoginseng. Classification (NCBI taxonomy): domain Eukaryota; kingdom Viridiplantae; phylum Streptophyta; class Magnoliopsida; order Apiales; family Araliaceae; genus Panax; species Panax notoginseng. The sequence continues at coordinate 57,198,861 of CM029021.1, read as the reverse complement.
TGATGTTCATATACCAGTTCTTCCAATTCACTGACTCTATCCTGAGGTTTAATATTACGACCATACACCTCATCATATATTTGAGCTGCAATAGAGTTTGGTGGAAACTCTTCCCCTTTCTCCTCCCCATCTGTCTGTGGTAGCTCCCCTAGGTCCTCCTTATACGTCTCTACCTCATCCTCATCATTTACTAATCCCTCCTGCTCAAACTCTGGGTTTCCAACAACTACAACCAACGAAGATGACTACCTTGGTACTAGCCGTTCCCAGACTACTTGAACATCTCGAGGCTCCTCCTCTCTAGGCATCTGAGATCCCTCCTCCCTAGCTTGACTGGATTCTCCCACATTAGTCATCCTGACTACAAAAATTTTAAGTTTTTTTTAATTACTAACCGCCACTACTCGACACTCACTAGCACATAGGTTGCAACCACATAAGCACATAGATTATTTTATTATTCCCTCCTTAAAACTCGATAAGAGTTTATCACCACTATATTTTCAACCTCTTATAAGGTTACTTCCTAAGGTTTTTCCCCCACCTAAGGTTCATAACCTAAAGCTTTGATACCAACTTGTGACACTCCCAAATCTGGGTACTTCATTCCCACATGATTTGGTGTACACTGTCCAAACATTCATTTATAACTACCCAAATTAAATAAAACTTAAGCAATAAATCTTCACATTAAAGGGTTACATAATTTAAACAAATAAATCTCAGGTTTTCTAACCTTAAAACTTTCATCGAATGCAGAAAATTAATTAATTACATCACATAATTAAACTAAGTCTGAAAAACACAAGTCTCAACAATTAACAAGTCTTCAACACTTGTTCATCTTGCCTTTCCTTTTACTAGTGGTTGGTTTGTCAACCTTCTCAACTTTAGCTGCAATGGTTATATATATGCAAGAGTGAGAAAAATAAATTCTCACTTAAGAAAACTTAATAACTGGCAATGAATAAGCTTGACTGAATTAAATAATATTTTCTAGTATCGATAATCAAGAACTGATATTGAAAGACATCTGAGGGTCACAAGACCATGAACTATGTCTCAGGTTATAAGTATTTCTACTTGAACCTTTAATAGTCGTTAGACTATATGGACCTTCCTTCTCGTACTTAGGGGGATCAACCCTTCGTATCATGTATAATGCACAAACACCTTAACGCTTTCGCGTAAATAGTCCCTTATAATAGAGTTGTTCATAATAGTTTTAACATACGAGTCCGCACAAAAAGAAGTTTGGTTTGGATAAGTTTTAAGGGTAATTTAGAGTTCAACGTACATCAACTAAAGATTAGTTGAATCCAAAGTTTAATGACAATGCAAAGGTTTTAGCAACAATGTATTATAGAGTAGTTATAAACCATAAATGAGCATTGTAAAGCAACAAATTCATGCTTTAAGAATAAAGTTCTAAGCATTGGAAAGATATAATAAACATTACTTGAACAAAATGGTAAGCTAAGGTTCCAATTCTCGATAAGGAAATAAAGTTAAGAAAACTTTGCTCAACAGAATTCAAGAACTTGCATAAAATAAAATTAAGGTTCAGAAACTTGCCTTGCGTGTAAGCTAAACAGTTATAACTCACATTCCCAAATATCCTATACACATGTCATTGTAATATAATTAGTTACCACATTATCATGTTACATAATTAAATATCTATTTCATTTACAACCCTTGATCTTAGGTTTAACCACATGATTAAACCACCCTTTTAATTTATTAACACCAATCTCAATTATCACATAAATCACTTCTTATGAATAATAATTTTCATATTTGGTATTATAACAACACCACAACATGATTAATCACATTTTATAGTCATAAGATTACACTATATTAACAATTACAGAATTATATATTAAAAATCAAATTTCTGGGCCAAATTGCAGCGCCTTAGTTTGTACCGAGGACTGGCACTATGGCGTTGGTCTGGCGCTGCCGCACGAGATAAAGGTTTGAAACCAGCGCTGCAGCTCGGTCTCGGTGCTGTAGTGCCTGTACTTGTCAACATGCACTAAGTGGCGCTACATTGCCCTATTTTTTCACAGAACAGGCGCTGCGGCGCCTCGGCACAGTTTCAAACTGTTGAGTGTAATCTAATTAAGCACGACATATAAGTATACGTGATCAACAAGTACTATAATGATAAGTAAAGTATCATTCTCACAGAGACATAAATCAATTTTAATCTAAAAATTACCAACTTTGTATTATTTCAATTTTATTAAACTAATCGATTTAATAATGAAATTAATGAAAACTAATAAACAAAAATAAACATCAACTAATAACCATAAATTTTATGCAGATAATGAAGAATTAATCCTACAACTTCACTTTATGCTTCACTTAAATTATCACACTTCTTTTCAATCCAATTTAACTATTCCAGTTCATTAATCAAGAACACGAAAGTAGAATTAGCCATCTCTCGATGCACTAAACTCATATCAACTTAAATCCACAAATGATAGAATTAAGCTAAACACCCTAATTAACTAATTCACTATATCTTTATGTGAATTAAAATTAAAGAAGGTTTTAATTCCAAGTTCTCATATGATTACATGCGATGCATATGTATATCTCTATCCTAAACATACATTGTAAATTCCATCAAAATGCAAAAATCACAAACACGTGCTATTATAACTAAGTCTAAACTCATATCTCATCTCTCGAATCCATACAAGTTCACATAGAATTGGTGATCAAGCAACTCATCAATTATGCACACATCATAATAGATGAACTGAAAAATAGCTTCATTAAATTAAAATCAAAGCATAATAATCATCGTTACACTTAAAGATCCATCGTAGGCTTAATAAGTTGAATTAGTTCATAACTAATGAAATAAACACTGAATAGATTAAAGAAATCAACATCCCAATTACAAAACTGAAATTAAAGAACAAGAATAGTAATAGAACCACCCTTCTCTTCACTCTAATATGCAATCTTCATTTTCCTTGCACCTTTGCTCTGTTCCTCCAAAATCTTCATAAATTAGGGTTTGAAAAGTTTTTATAATTGATTGATTGTTGAATGAATTATCCAAGTTAGTAAATTCTCTGCTTTTGTATCTGAAATTGTCCTTTTAGTCCCAATCGCGTCCAAAGTCCACAAAATCACACTAACACAGTAGTAAAATTGCATCATAACTCTTCCTTCTTAGTCGCGTACCCCCGCCCCAGCGGGCATTTTATGCTTGGGAACCCCTGCCCCGGCGGGGTGTTTTAAGCTTATCAAGGCCCGCCTCGACGGGGTACTGTCCTAAACTTAACTGATTTCCTGCTTTGCTTGCCACTATGCCGCTTAACTTTTGCCTTAGCTGATACAAATAAAACCTACACACAAAATAAGTACAAACACATAAAACGACACTAAAATAAATGGATTGGGCATTGTTTAAGTCCAAATAAGCATCCGATTCGTAGGTATGAAACCCACTCATCAAATTCTTCCAAACTTAAAACGTGTTTGTCCTCGAGCATAATAGGATACAATGCAATGCAACTAACTACATGCCTACGAATCTAGATATCAGACAGAGCAAAGTACTTCAAATTGCCTCAATGAAACCACAATAGACATGACAATACATCTTTCCAAGACAAATCAACAACCTCACATCAATCACCAACTCTTTCCCTGTTATGACTAATATAATGCATGTGTGCTCAACAACCATGGAAACTGACAAAAACTTAAATAAAACACATAATATGCCTCTTTAAAGGAGTCAACTAACTTAAAGTCAAGATATCCAAAAACAAGCAAGATCCAGCTAAAACAAAATAGTTTTCAAATTTAGAAGTCAAAATGGGATACTTTCTCTTTCTTACTCACATACAGGGGCTTTTCAATCTTTTTCATGTTTTTGACTTTTTATTTTACTTATGACTGTGCAATGTCTAGTCCTCTTAGGCTTTTCAGTGCTACTCATTAATGAGCTTTTGACCAACGACTCCCAAACCAGATAGCTATAGGGTGTTGGGCGTAGAGACATCCCCTCAGGCGTACTTACTCAAGTAACAAAGACTATAGAACTTAGACTAGCCACGATGTTTATTCATACTTTTTTTTCCTTTTCTTTTCAATCCTTTTTCTCTCTTTTTCCCAGATATATCCCAAATCTTCCCCCCAAAATTAGGTTTCTGTCTAATCTTAGCCATCACCACTTATTCATAACTGTCTTTCATTCAAACTAACATCCTCCTTAAGAAGTCAATTATGTGTAAATTTAAACCCAATCAGTCCACATAGTCATTTTATAGTGCTATCATGATTATACCAGTTTCTAACCGACAAAGATTTAGATCATGATAAGAAAACTACATCAAAGCCTTGATAGTCAATACTATTCTTATCTATGTAATTCCAATCTCATCATTGGCCCAAACAAACTCTAACCATCTAAAAGCTGGAATCATGCAAATATGAACTAAATGCAACACAAAATTAGTAAACTAACTAATATTTTTTTAGATTTTTGATTTCTCAGTTATTTTTATAACTCAACAAAAAAAGAAATTATTATTTACACAACTAAACTACTAAACAAAAAAAATATAACTACACTATACTAATGATGCAGTTAACTTATAATGCAAACATAAACTAGCATGAACTAATAAATGCAAAACTAACTAACACGTGCAAACTAATATATGACATATTCAATATAAACAGAACTAAACATTAAAAAATAATAAGACTCCCCCAAACTTAACATAAACAATGACCTCATTGTTAAAATACAACGTTAAGGCACAAGAAGACTTCCCTGTAGCAGCTAAGCAGGAGGTGGCACCTCCTCAACGTCAGAATCTAATGATGGATAGGCTGGTAGTGGCTGTGGAACTGGGAACTGGGAACTGGTGAGCAGCAACATGATTCATTCTGGTAAACGCCTCTGCCAAGGAAGTATTGAAAGCATTTTATGTGGCAAAGGTATGATCTTGTCGCGCTGCTATTCTCTTCAACTTCCTATCCTCCTGTCTGACCCTATCATCAATATGTCGCTGCATGTTGCGACACTGTGTGCTGAACATATAATTTGTAGACAGATGATGTAATAATTTGAATTTTTGTTAATAATTAAATATTAATTTTATTTTTCCTAAAATTATTCGGAGCGCAAAGCTACTTGGGAGGCATAATAGACTATTCGGCAAGAGTATCCTCACCTCTATAATGTCAAGTAAATCTTGTTACTCTTTTGATTTCGGGGACGAAATCCTTTTTAAGGGGGGAGGTAATGTAATACCCGAAATTTTTTTTTGTATTCTTAAAACATATTATTTGGACTTTGTCTTTTATTTGAGTCAAACTTATTATTTAATTAATTTAGGCTAATAAGTATTAATAAGTGATGAATAATTAACTTAGTAAAATTGGACTTTTCTTATATTTGAGTCAAACTGTAGTTAATTTATTTGGACCATAATAAGTAAATATTACATTAATTTGGGCCATTAAAACTAATTGGGTCAGACTAATTTTTAAGTATTTAAGTTTGGGCTTGTTAAATTATTTGAGCCCAATTAAGGTGATGGGTTTAAAAACCAAATTGGAATAGGAGTAATATATTAGGTTAAATTCCTTCCTAATACATATACCGATATAATCGACTAAAGAGGGTTTCTAACGTAGCGAGAAATGAAGAAGAGATGGAAGAAGAACGAGGAGAACGAGAGAACGTGGCTAGAATTAAAAAGGGATTGAGAGCAAGATCATTAAAACTTTATTCACCATATTCATCTTCTCAAAGGTAATTATTGGATTATTGTTGAATAGAAAATAAGTTTTTTGCTATTGTAATTACAATCTATTTTCTTGTTGTGTTTGCAATCTATTTTAAAATTTTATTATGCCACTTGATTAATTGAATTTGTTAATGAAATTTTGATTTACAATTGGGATATACGATATATATGAACTAATTACAGTATAACGTTTATATATATATATATATATATATATATATATATATATATATATATATATATAAAGATATACAGAAATCTTAAAAGGGAAAAGTGATAAATAATATTATAATATTGTTATTATAAGTAAAATGTATTATAATTAAATAATTCATAATTTAATTATATGTATTGTATTTTATTTTGATAATTAGATCGGATTGAGGGAGTCTAGCGGGTGATATTTGGATTCGGTGAATTATTTTGGTACTATATTAAGGTTCGGGTTTCGTACTCCTTCAGCGATACTTTTGTTAAATTTGGTTTGTTTGTTTTGTTCCTCGTTTCGAATTTTATTATTATTTCACATAATTGTTTCTTATGAAATTCATATATTTGTTTCATTTTGGAGTTGACAAATTGGACTCATACTTGTACTCTTTGAATTAGGTTATCATATCTAATATTTATTTTGATATTTGTAGAGCGATATATGTTGTTACCTTCTTTTGGAGACATTATGATTTGATCTGGTTCAAAATATACATTAGAATCCCATTTTTGTAGATATTGTGTCTCATGTGTTGTGACACAATATTTATTTTTATTTGTATTATGTCGCATGTGTTGTGACACGATACCTATTTTGATTGTATTATGTCACGTGTTGTGATATGTTCCCACTTCCAATCTGGGATTTCTAATGGTTGTAACAACCCACTCGGCCTCTGATGTTCTACTTTTACTTTCTGATATATCAGACACTTGGTAACACACTCTGTAACATTTCGTTTAAAATTTGGCCACCAAAAATGTTGTCGAAGATCTTGGTACTACCAGGGTGAATCGAATATCGTGAGCTATGAGCCTCGCTCAAAATGTCTTCGTTAATCACTGGCATTAGCGGTACCCAAATTCTGCTCTCAAATCTCAGTAGTCTCTCGCTGTCTATCTTGAATCTCAATTCAGTTCCTTCAGATATCTTCTTTTTCACCTTCTCACATTCTTCGTCCTGAAGTTGAGCCTCCTTAATTTTATCCAATAAAGTTATACTAGCTTTCATCTATAACAACTTCTCGTCAATGTCCATAGGATAGTTCACTTCCAATTCTAGTTTCTCTATTGCTGAAATTAGCTCCTCCTGAGCGGTTAATATCATCAATTTCTCCCGACCCTTTCTACTTAAGGTGTCGGCAACCACATTTGCCTTACCTGGATGGTATAAAATCTCGCAATCATAGTCCTTAATTAACTCCAGCCACCTTCTCTGGCGCATATTCAAGTCATTCTGTGTAAAAATATATTTAAGACTCTTGTGATCTGTTTATATTTCACACTTCTCTCCATAGAGATAGTGTCTCTAGATCTTTAAAGCAAATACCATCGCAGCAAGCTCCAAGTCATGTGTCGGATACCCCATCTCACAAATCTTCAATTGTGGTGATGCATACGCAATGACCCTACTATTTTGCATAAGCACACAGCCAAGTCCTTTATGTGACGCATCACTATAAACCACAAAATTTCATGTGTCATCCAGAAGAGATAGCACAGGTGCTATACTCAGCCTCTTCTTAAGTTCTTGGAAGCTTTCCTCACACTTTTTCGTCCAAACGAATTTCACAGCTTTCCTAGTCAAATTCGTCAACAGAGTTACGATCTTGGAAAAGTCCTGAATTAATCTTCTGTAATAACCTACCAATCCAAGAAAACTTCTCACTTTCGACGGCATTTTTGGCTGATCCCAGTTTATCACAGCTTCGACTTTGGAGGGATCTACCGAAATTCCGTCCTTATCAATCACATGTCCGAGAAATTGTACCCGCTCATTCCAAAATTTGCATTTTAAAAACTTTGCATACAACTTCTCCCTTCTCAACGTCTCTAACGTCACCTTCAAATGCTCTACATGTTCTTCCTTAGTCTTCGAGTATACCAAAATGTCATCGATAAATACCACCAAGAATTTGTCCAAAAACTACTTGAACACTCCGTTCATTTGGCCCATAAATGTTGCAGGAGCATTCGTTAGACCAAATGACATCACAAAAAATTCGTAGTGACCATATCGAGTCCTAAATGCTATTTTCGGGATATCCTCTGTGTAATAACCTGATATTTCCTATATAAATAAATAAGAAATTTTGCATATTAATTTTTTTTATTATTAAAGATGGGAATATGTGCCAAGTAATGTGTATGTATATATGTGATAAATAAAATTTATTTATTACATGAACAATTTCAAATAATTTTATTTTAGAATTATTGATCATTATAAAGTATATACTTATAATAATTAATTTTATAGTAGAAATGTCATTATAATTTATTTTCTATGAAAATATGATTGTTATATTATTTAAATAATATATGAAATAATTATTGGAATTATTATAATTACTAATTTATTGTATGAATTTTTGTTCAAATTATTAAGTTAATTATTTCAACTTAATTAATAATGTTATACATGAAAGATAAATCAGATATGGAATCCAAACCCCAATTTTGGATTTTGAGCAATGAATGAGAATAATAATATTATATTAGTTATAATATTATTTTTCAGTGTTATAAATATATACTGTATTTGTGTAGACTGATATTGGTTAGTCAATTATAGTGTATCACGACAAACCTTAGTATTACTGTCATAAACCATAAATTGAAACTCAAAATTGGAGATTAAGGTCGGTCAGAAATGGTGTTATATGAATTATATTGCGTATTATAGAGTTTCTGTTAATTAGGAAAAACCCTAATTTGCTAATTAGGAACCCTAATTGCAAATTTTAGAAACCCTAATTATTAATTTAGTAAATTAAATTGTTAATTTGGAAACCATAATGATATTAAGGAACCCTAATTATTTAAACCCTAATTTCTATTAAAAAAAACCCTAATTTTAATTAGTGTGTTTTAATTAAAATTTTGTTACACTTTAATTTTAATTTTTCAAACCCTATAAATTATTTGGGAAACTTTAAGGTTTAAAATCTAGTGATTAAACCCTAGATTTAAGTGTCATGGACAAGAATACCATTAAATTGATAACCAAATTATCATTATATCCTTTTTATCCCATTTGGTGAATTATTGATAACAAAATCCTACCATATCTTGGCAAGCCACCCAAGTCTAAGCTATGAGCCTACAAGCTACAACTATCAACCATGACACATCCACATACATTGCATACATGTTATAGATATAGATCAAGAAAGAGAAAGTCTCATATTTTACCTCATTTGTGCACTTATACACATCCAAGACTCTCTCTCTCTCTCTAAAACCCACGAATTCTATTACTAGACCAGTCCTAAAACAAAGTCCCACTATCACCATAACAGATCTAGAAGCCCAGATTCAAAATTTAGCAAAGAAATGTATAAACACTAAGCCACAATTTTAATCACGTATGCTATGTTATATTTGGTGTTTTTATGTTTAATCATGTTGTATAAGGTGTTAATCAATGACCTGGGTTGATAGATGTTAGATCCATAACACCTATAGGCTCGGATTTGATAATTTACAAAATCTGGAAAATGTTTAAAACTGTGGTCTGACAACGAATGTCAGAGCCTCTAGATCTTTTTGTGTTTAGTGTTATGTGTGTTTTATGTTATGAACTTGTTCCTTGATATGAAGAGAGTAGACTGGAAGTGGAATCACCTCCATACCATGTCTAGATCTCCAGATATAAAGGGTCAAAGTGCGTTGGCCGCTCATGGGAAACTGTTCAGGAAAACCAATAAATTTTCCAGATTTTCTAACAAGCAACTTTGATGCTTCTGATTTTGCTGATCAGTTATAGTTAGTCCATGTTGTTGTTTTGATGCTGTAGTCTAACATAAGGACTACATAATTATGCCTCTAGAACCCCCAGATCTCACACTGAATCGAAATTAATGAAGGTCAAGGTAGGTTAACCAAACTGCTTGAAGAACAAATCTGGTTAACCCAGATTTTTCCAAAATAGTTCTGACAGCATATTCATGAGCCCAGATCATGCTTGTGTTTTACGGTTTGTTATGGTTGTTGTACCTAAGTTGTAATACGTTATATTGACTACATATTTATGCCTTAATATCTCCTAACCATTAAAGTGGGTGGATTTAGTGGCCGGTCAAAGTAGCTTAGTAGAATACGAAATTTGTTTCCGGGTAACCCAGAAAATGTTAGTAACTTCTCTGATAAGCTTTGACTGGCATGTATCTTGAGATGATGTTGTTGTTATGATGATGTTAGGTAATAGATCTGTTCCTTGACATGTTGTCTACAAACTGAAATTTTAAGAACACAAAAACATCACATAGATTGAAAATTGTGGAAGCCCATATAAGCTTGCACGAACTGTTCTTCATTTTTGGGTAACCCATAAAATGAAGAACAGTTCTGACAACTTTTTCATTAGCTTAGATCTTTCTGACTTATTATGTCTAGACTTGGATACTGTGTCAATCATGTACTATGTTAGTTTATCTACACAGCCCGACATCTAGACCACCCATATCATTAACTGATTTGTTTATATAAGGCCATCAATAGCGTTGACCGGCCATGACTGAAAATTCTGGGCAACCCAGAATATGATGAACACATTCTGACTGCTAGTTCAAAGCTTAATAACTTTAGATTGTGATGATGTATGACCTGGTTATTGGTTGTTACGTGTAGTGTTACACTAGTATTACAAGAACAATGTTTTAGATTGCCCAGAAACCTCATATATTGGAATTTATTAATGGTCAAACTATCCAACTCGAAAACTGACTTTGAAGGCTCAAGAACATATTAGACTACACTTTCTCTCGCTAAAGACCTATAGTGATAGTTCTATTAATTTTAATTAATTTAATTTCTAAAAATTATTTAAAAATAGTAAATAAATTCTGAAAATTACAAAAATTGTTTTAAGTTATAAAAATTAACTTTTAATAATTTGACATATTTTTCATAAATATTAATATTTATTTGGATATTTTTGGTATTTAATTTATTTAATAAATGTACTAAATAAATTAATTAAAAATGAGTTTATTGTATTAAAAATTATTTTAAATAATAATAATGTATTCAATAATATTTTAAGTTAAAAAATACAACTTTTAATATTTTAAGATAAGTTTCATTAATTATTAAATATTAATGATATTAGATTTATTTGACAATTATATTAAATAAATTAATTAAAAATAATTTAAATATTATAAAAATCATTTTAAATGAAAATAAATAACTTAAAAATATTTTAATTTATGAAATATAACTTTTGATATTTAATGGAAAATTTTATTAATAAATTAATATTAATGATATTAAGTTAATTTAATAATTATATTGAATAAATAAATTTAAAATGGTTTTATTGAATTAAAAATCAATTAAAAAGGGAATAAATGAATTAAAAATATTTTAAGTTATAATAAATGACTTTTAATATTTTGATAAATAATAAATTAATATTCTAATATTAATGGTAATTATTTCAAAATGATTTTAAATGTTTTAAAAATCATTTAAGGGTAATTTTAATACTTTAAAAATATTTTGAGTTATTATAAATAACTTTAATATTTTTGCAATAGTTTCATTAATAGTTTAATACTAATTAAATATTGATGATAATAGAATTATTTAATATTTAAATCATTTAATAATGATTCCGGTGTTTGAAAAATCATGATAAATTATAATAATTGTTTAAAAATTATTATAAGGCTATGAAAAATAATATAACTGATATTTAAAGTATCTAAACGAATATTGAACTGCAGGATATAGTTTTAGACTCGATAAATATCCGATAAAGTCGTCGGTATACCGAAATGTTTCAGAAATTGATTTGGACTTAGATAATTTGACTAGATACGTGTTTGTTTATGATTCAATGACTGTTAAACATATGTGACAATGTGATTAGGTTATGTGCTGACTGCAATTAGCAGTACTATGTTATATGATATATTATTCTAATCGAACGAATGATCTTATTAATGATAGGTTTCAGTATAAAACATAAAACTAAGTTACGTTGTTGTAAGCAGCAGCTCAGGCAAGTATCTGAACTATTCTTTACATTGTGCAAGTATCCTACCCTTGCATTTACTTTATGCAATGGACATGAGTTAGAATATTTCAGAATTATATTATCATTATGCCAGATTATTAACTCTATTGTTATCGATTATGTTCCAATCTTTGTATTCATACAAGTTCTTAAATTATCCGATCATTGTATTACTGTATCATTCAGATATTTATTCTGTTCCTATATAGGGTTAGACAAGTGTCCTCACTTGGATAATCATTGTATTTAATTACATGTTGATATATACTTATTGATTTCGAGTATTTATATGTTGACATAAAAAGTCGTCTAAGCTATTTGATTCAGCTAGACACAAAAATATTGTTGAACAAGATATAACATTATTGTATCCAACCAGATTATTTTGGTTCGGATTCCCGACTAAGTATGAACATCCCGAACATGGGAAAACTTTTGTGCACCTAAGGTGGATAGAGTGAACGATACTATCGTACTTGAATGTAGTATTGATCATTACAGGGCGCATTGGTATGATCACCCTCGTGCCCGTAAGTTATGACGGTTTGCGGATGAAGTTCTGCTAAACCTTAGCGAAAATATAAAAAAACAAAATTCATAGTCTGTCGAATGGTCTCCATTTATAGTCTGTACTGTTAGGTTTGTAATATTCATAAACGCAATCAAATTGCAAAAATAGCGGAAACGTGTAAAAATCAGAGTTTAAAATTTTACAAACCATATACCCGGATCATCCTTTATGCACAATTATTAATTAAACGAAAAATAAAGGACGAGAATCATACCCTTGAAGATCTGAGCTTCCTCAGGTACAAGTTCACCTCCAAATCCTTTTCGTGTCCAACTTGAATCCACCGGGTATAGTTCCTTCCTTTAATCAACGTTAGCCACCCAAGTTTTTGGCCTCTAGAGGTGATCCACCAAGGAAGAAGAAAGATCCAAGAAGATGGGTGTTTGGCTAAACCCTAGTTTTCTATCTCTATAGAAAAGAACGTACTCTCCAACTCTTGAAATTGTATTCACGTGTTGTGAAAGTGTCAACCACCTCACCCATAATAAGACTCCTCTTATTTATAGATGTAGGCAACCCTCCTTAACAATTAAGAAATTGGGTTTTATTTAATTAATTAAATTCTTTTAATTAATTAAGCTCCCTAATTTTGTTAGGGATAATTAATTAAACTCTTTTAATTAATTTGCTTCCTAATCTTATTAAGATATTTGAGAGTACTTTTATTAATTAATTCCTAAACTCCTTTAGGAATTAAATAATAATAATAATAATAATAATAATAATAAGACTCCTCTTATTAATTTATATTTAATATTTCTAAAATATTAAATAATAAATATTAAGCTATTTAATTTATTCTATCACCATAGATTAAATTAAATATACTTAACTTATTATTACGATTATACCATTAACTTCTTAAATAGTTATTCTTCCTCTTATGGTGTGACCCTTTAGGTTCTCCATATTAAACCGGTTGTGAATAAATCAATTAGAACAATTCTAATCTTATTTAAATAAATAAATTAAACTAATAATTTATTTAAATAAATAATATTTATTCTACAATAGGGATAAGCCTCCCTAGCGATCAACGACTTTCCAGATAATATAGATTTCAACATTAATCATAAAAGAACCTTTGAGTTAATAGTTACCGTACAATTCAATCCTTCTACCATACAATGTCCCAATTAAATATAAGGCATGGAATTACTGTCAAGTCTTATTTTATTTAATTATATGTATTTCGACTCTTAAATGCACAACTTCAAATAATATAAATTAGAAACTCCTTTCTAATTTCATTCTGCCTTGGCCAAGGACTACTGGGTTGTCATTTATCGAATCACATAGGACACTTCTCTTCTTTTACTAGAAGTGATAGATTCTTTATTGATCATACATTATCTCGATGTACAACTTATTATACCCAAGCATACCCTTTGATATACCCTAAGGGTCTTAAGGAATAAGTCAAAGTATAACTCATCATACACAAGATACTATGATGATCTCAAGTCCAAGGATCACTTGTACTACTATCACTACAGGAATTCCTATTGACAGGCAAGTAAAACTCCATTAGGTATTCCTTAGCGAGCCACATTCAGTGAACTTATTCTCTAATAAGCACTTACATACTTGCTTTAGTGTCTCCACACAAATGATCATGAGATCAATCATTCTCATCTAATGAACAAGCAAGGTATGTACCAATCTATCCGGATTCACTAATCCCCAATTTAGTAATCCAATGATTGGGAACTATTTTAGTTTTAAGCTTTCTAAGAATTTAGATCTCATTAGAATGATCATCATCATTATTCTAAAAGTATTGCTTAAAACTATGGGTTTATCACATATTATAAAACATCATCATGTAGATAATTTAAAAGCCTTTAATAATTTAATACTTTTTATTAATAAATGAATAAGATTGTTACAAAGTATATGCTTTATCATCAAACATGATTGGCTTGTATGCATACTACTTTCAATCTCCCACTTGCACTAAAGCCAATCGTCATGGTATCTCATACTCTTCTTCTCTAAGTGACGATTATCCTGCTGTTGGATAAGCTTCAGTAAATAGATATGCAATGTTGTTCCTGAGAGTTCACTATCTCTATAGTGATTTCCCATCTTTCAATGATTCTTGTAATCAAATGAAAGTGCCACAACATATGTTTAGATCCAAGATGAGACTTAGGAACTATTCCTAGTTCTGTAATGAACTTTTATCCAAACAATCAACTTGCAGTTTCATTTATAGCTATATACTTTGTCTTTATCACTAAACCAACAACTCTTTGTTGTTTGGAACCTTTCCAATTCACTGCACCACTGTTCAAGGTAATGCTTTACCTTAAAGTGGATTTTATGTCGTCTTGGTTTATCTGAAAAACTTGAGTCTGTTAAGCCCTCTAGTTTTAATTCATACCCACCATGTAGGATCACATCCTTAGTACCAGTTAAGTACTTTAAGATATTTTTCACTGTCTCACAGTGAACTTCTCCAGAATATAACTGATCAACATCAGGTCTCGTACATTTCATTGCATACATGATAGTTACTCATGCGATCTCTCTTTTGGAGTCTATGGGGACTATTAAGAGAGATACACTCCATGTCTCAACAACATGAGACATCTGATGGAGTTTGCCATGCTAAACAACTTTAGCATCAAATGAATATACGTTCCATGGGTTAAGTCGAGCATCCTTTTAAATCTATATATATAGATTTGTATCCCCAATTAAGATACTCTTCCCAAATCATTCATGGAGGAATGTTTAGACAACTTTATCTTTACTGATTGTAGCATTGGTATATCATTTCTTATCCGTAGTATATCAACATATAATACTAGGAATGTCACATCGCTCCCACTGACCCTTTTGTACACACTAGAACTCTTACCTCATTGTATGTAACTCTGGATCAACATCTTCTATGATGCGTACCTCATCATCATCATCCATGATGAATCCATACCTCCTAGGTATCTTCGGTACTATTCCAGATTTACGATTCGGTTATGGTACAATAGGTCTATCTACAGGTTCCTCTTATTTGACTTATTGTGTTTTGTAGTTCTTGAACTCTTCAAGATCTATTATCCTCCCACTAGCCCCTTCAATGATAAACACCTTTATCTTAGAAGGTAGTGTGTTCCGCAACAAACACCTTTTGCTAAGTAGGATTATAGAACATATACCCTAAACTTACTTTAGGACGTCCCATAAATCTACACTTGTCAAATCTTGTCCCAAGCTTATCCTTTGAAACCTTTTCATATAAGTTGGACAACCCCTTATCTTAACATACTTAAGATTAGGAATCCTCCCTATCCATAACTTTTATGGAGTCTTGGGGCCGGATTTTGAGGTTACATTTTTGTAGATATGCAGCCATTTCTAGGACATGACCCTAGAGGGATACTGAAATGTCGGTAAAATCATTATGAACCGCACCATGTCCAACAAGGTACGATTTTTCATTCAAATACATCAATCAATTATTGCGTATCAGGAGGCGTCCATTATGAGAAAACCATTTGAGATGATCTAGAAACTTATTGCACAAGTATTTATTCCTTGATCTAATCAAAGAATCTTAATACTTTGTCAATTTGTTTCACTTCTGAATTCTTTGAACCTTTCAAATAATTTATACTTGTATTTCAGCAAATACACACATTCAACTCTTTGAATGATCATCTCCTTTTCTTATACTAATTTGTTCAATATGCAAAATTAATTTCATGTAAGTAAAGTATACAAAATTTATTAAGTAATATTCCTGTTCTATACAAAACATTATTATTATAAATAGAACAACAATTGTTCTTAATTATAATACCAAAGATTTCATTGTCCAACAATAAAATGGAAATAATATTTTTAACAAGAACTGGAATACAATAACAACTTATTGACTTAATAGATTTGCCCGTAGGCATTGCTAAACTATAAGTTTCTATGGCTAATGTGGCAACCTTTGTTACATTTTTCGTACATAGGATTACTTATATTTGTTTAGCTTTTCACTTCTACTTGGTCCCTTCATAAATCTATATTTATGATAACCAAAGTCGGTATCCAATACCCAAGTAGAACCTTGACTTAAAGCAAAATTTATTTCAATCATGAACAAATTTGTATTTATAACCGAAACTTAAATAAGCTTCTTTGGTTAGCCTCTGCAAGATTCTTCTCGCAGTTTCTTTCCAGTGTCCAGGCTTATTGCAGTGGAAGCAAACTCCTTTGCTATTCGTATCAGTTTTGTTTTTATTATCCTTTGTTTTTGCCTTTCTATTTACCTTCTTTGAATCGTTCTTCTTTTCAGAAGATCCTTTGGCTCCTACCAGTAAGACAAGGTCTTTCTTGGTTAAAAAGTGACTCTTAATATTTTTCAACATGTTAAGCAAATCAGCGAGGCTGATATCTAGCTTGTTCATATAAAAAATTCACAACAATTGTGAAAGGAGTCCGGGAGTGAGTGTAAGATCAAATCTTGGCTCAACTCTCCATCCATGACAAAACCCGTTGTCCTAATTGATCAATCAAATTGATTACGTTAAGGACTTGTGTCTGTACTGTAGTGTCATCAGTTATTCTAGATTGGAAGAGCTCCTTAGATATCTGATATCTATTAGTCATACTTTCCTCACCATCAACTACTTGATGTGCAGGAATATAGTAGAAGCATCCATAGTTTCATGCTGACGCTGAAGCTCGTTACTCATGAATGCGAGCATGATGCATTGAGCCAACTGTGCATCATCTTGCCACTTTCTAAAAGTAGTAATCTCTTCCTCAGAGGCATTGTCTGCAACCATTGCAGAGATAGGCGTATTAAGGACATAAGATAGCTTTTCAGCCATGAGAACTATTCTCAAATTCCTTAACCAATCTGAGTATTTCAGTCCGATTAATTTAGCATCTAATATGCTACGCAGTGATAGTAATTTAGACATTGTAAAATTCTGTAAATAAATTTGTAATTAACAACATTTTAGCATACATTCTTTTATTAATTACCAAAATAATTTAGGTCTTGTTTTAAATTGGTATCTCCCACTATTTTCTTCAAACTATATTACCCTCACTTATATAGTTCGGCTAAATCTAATTAAAGATTTGCTAGTGAGAATAAGGATCTCATTTCAAATGTATATAGCCTTGTGGTGACACAACAAACTATATATAAATAAATAGGTAGACAACTCTTGTCAATTACATCAACTATGCAACTCCTTGTATTTTGCCTCTTAGATTATTTTGATCAAGTGGTGGCACATCCGAATCAAAATTATCTAAGTTAAGTCCAACCTAGCACTCCATATATTCAAAAAAGAAAAATATCATCCTTGTGGTGACACAACAAAACAATATTGTTCAATTTTCTTTATAAGCATCAAATGTGATAAATTAACATCTTAAATACTTAATACTTGCCTTGTGGTGACACAACAAACTCATATTAAATATTTAATACTCTATTAATTTTATCAAACTAGAAGGCGACGTTCGATATTCCAAATATCTTTGAACGCTTAGGACTTAATATAAAAAATTTGAGGGATTTGTTATTAATTTGTCTCATCTTGTTAAGCGCGCATGCACATATATATATAAAATACGCGTCATATTAATTAACATGCGAAGTATGTTTGCATAATATATAATATATATAGTATAAGCATGCACATATAGAATACTATATTCTACCCGGATTGATTATGAACTTTTATTCTAGTTTGGTTCACTAGAGCCACCAAGTGAACCAAAAGGTCAAACCTTAGGGGTGCAAGAATTAATATTTAAATATAACTATTACATTTAAACCCGGGCTCCATTACAAACGGGTCTTCACGCTCTCCTTGCTCCTTGATCTCCAATTCTTCAAAATTTAATTCTAACTATTCCTATTACAGAACTTATTTAAAATAAATAGAAACCTTGATCAGCAGTCAAGGGGAAGTACATAGGAGGGAGATAGAATTTACATTAAGAAAAAATTAGAGAAGACGAGGTACGTAGGCCCCATTTAATAAAATCCATACATTCATGCATCCAACTAAAATAAAATCCAATCACATTGGTCAATAGTCCATAATCAATCTCATTTATTATCATACATATCACCATATGCATCAATAAATTATATTCATCTCACGGATAATAAACATTCAATATATATATATTGATATCATTTAATGGGCAAATTTAGTTAGTATAAAATCTAATTTTGAATCAAAATAAACTCCTTTATTTTAATCCAAATTTAAATCAAAATAAACCTCATTTATTTTAATTTATTCAATTTTGAATAAAATAAACTATTTTATTTTAATCAAAATCTTTAATCAAAATAAACTCCTTTATTTTAATTAATTATGGAATCCAATTCCAAAAAAAAATTTATTAAAGAAAACACGAATTCTCTTTCCTATTCACAAATAAACTCCTTTATTTTGAATAATATGAAATCTTATTTCATATCTAAATAAACTCCTTTATTTAAGGAAACATGAATTTACTTTCTATTCACAAATAAACTCCTTTATTTTAGAAAATATGGAATCCAATTCCAACTCTAATTAGTTAGCATGAAATTCTAATTTTAAAATTAAAATAAACTCTTTTATTTTAATATTAAAATTAATCTTTTATTTTAAGATTAAAATAAACTTTTTATTTTAATTATAAAATAATTAAGAATATTATATATATAATCCAACCGTCCGACGTGGCTGTTTTATTAACTAATACTGAAGCTTCATGGAATGGTTATAGTTAACAGGATTCTATATATATATATATATATATATATATATATATATATATATATATATATATATATATATATATATATATATATATATATATATATATAATTAAGTTAATATATAGAACCATTCCTGCTAGAAAAATTTGTACCATTCACGTGAGCTAACATATATTACTACTAGACTAACCATGTTGGAATACAAGGAACATATATATACCATGAATCTCCAGCAACTTTAATAACCACGGATCCAGCAAAAAATAAAATCGGGATTTGTGATTTTTTATTTTTTATTTAATAAATAAATTTTATACAATAAAATTATGCCCAATTAAATTATTCTAAACACATATCAATATACATATCAAATTAAAATAATTAATAATTCGCATAAAGGTTTGGCTCTGATGCCACTGTTAGGTTTGTAATATTCATGAACGCAATCAAATTGCAAAAATAGCGAAAACGTGTAAAAATCAGAGTTTAAAATTTTACAAACCATATACCCGGATCAACCTTTATGCATAATTATTAATTAAACGAAAAATAAAGGACGAGAATCATACCCTTGAAGATCTGAGCTTCCTCAGGTACAAGTTCACCTCCAAATCCTTTTCGTGTCCAACTTGAATCCACCGGGTTTAGTTCCTTCCTTTAATCAACGTTAGCCACCCAAGTTTTTGGCCTCTAGAGGTGATCCACCAAGGAAGAAGAAAGATCCAAGAAGATGGGTGTTTGGCTAAACCCTAGTTTTCTATCTCTATAGAAAAGAACGTACTCTCCAACTCTTGGAATTGTATTCACGTGTTGTGAAAGTGTCAACCACCTCACCCATAATAAGACTCCTCTTATTTATAGATGTAGGCAACCCTCCTTAACAATTAAGAAATTGGGTTTTATTTAATTAATTAAATTCTTTTAATTAATTAAGCTCCCTAATTTTGTTAGGGATAATTAATTAAACTCTTTTAATTAATTTGCTTCCTAATCTTATTAAGATATTTGAGAGTACTTTTATTAATTAATTCCTAAACTCCTTTAGGAATTAAATAATAATAATAATAATAATAATAATAAGACTCCTCTTATTAATTTATATTTAATATTTCTAAAATATTAAATAATAAATATTAAGCTATTTAATTTATTCTATCACCATAGATTAAATTAAATATACTTAACTTATTATTACGATTATACCATTAACTTCTTAAATAGTTATTCTTCCTTTTATGGTGTGACCCTTTAGGTTCTCCATATTAAACCGGTTGTGAATAAATCAATTAGAACAATTCTAATCTTATTTAAATAAATAAATTAAACTAATAATTTATTTAAATAAATAATATTTATTCTACAATAGGGATAAGCCTCCCTAGCGATCAACGACTTTCCAGATAATATAGATTTCAACATTAATCATAAAAGAACCTTTGAGTTAATAGTTACCGTACAATTCAATCCTTCTACCATACAATGTCCCAATTAAATATAAAACATGGAATTACTGTCAAGTCTTATTTTATTTAATTATATGTATTTCGACTCTTAAATGCACAACTCCAAATAATACAAATTAGAAACTCCTTTCTAATTTCATTCTGCCTTGGCCAAGGACTACTGGGTTGTCATTTATCGAATCACATAGGACACTTCTCTTCTTTTACTAGAAGTGGTAGATTCTTTATTGATCATACATTATCTCGATGTACAACTTATTATACCAAAGCATACCCTTTGATATACCCTAAGGGTCTTAAGGAATAAGTCAAAGTATAACTCATCATACACAAGATACTATGATGATCTCAAGTCCAAGGATCACTTGTACTACTATCACTACAGGAATTCCTATTGACAGGCAAGTAAAACTCCATTAGGTATTCCTTAGCGAGCCACGTTCAGTGAACTTATTCTCTAATAAGCACTTACATACTTGCTTTAGTGTCTCCACACAAATGATCATGAGATCAACCATTCTCATCTAATGAGCAAGCAAGGTATGTACCAATCTATCCGGATTCACTAATCCCCAATTTAGTAATCCAATGATTGGGAACTATTTTAGTTTTAAGCTTTCTAAGAATTTAGATCTCATTAGAATGATCATCATCATTATTCTAAAAGCATTGCTTAAAACTATGGGTTTATCACATATTATAAAACAACATCATGTAGATAATTTAAAAGCCTTTAATAATTTAATACTTTTTATTAATAAATGAATAAGATTGTTACAAAGTATATGCTTTATCATCAAACATGATTGGCTTGTATGCATACTACTTTCATGTACATAGTATCAAAAATTTGAGATAGATTTGATATGTTGTTATTGTTGGTTCAGCTTACTTCACAACTGTTGATTCGTTGTACAAGTGTTATTCAAAGAAAACATTTAATTCTTTCATCTTATATTTATTGTTGCTATTACTTGCTGGGCAATGAAATGCTCATTCTTACTTTAAATTTAAATATTTTCAGCTAAGCATGGTCAACCGGAATGTTCTGGCCAGAACAAGGGAAAAGGAAAGTAAACAGAATAATCTTATGTTAACTTTTGTAATAGTTAGACAGTATTAAGACAATGATATTTATTATCTATCATGTAATGTATTGTAGTAAAGGTTACGTACTTGGGATTAGACTCTGATGTATGTAAATTAAGTTTGATATTTATATTATTGTTATTATTATTAGTATTATTTTGCTCATAGAAATAGTATCGTAAAGCACTGAGTTCGGGTTTCATGTACCTGAATTTGGGGGCGTTACAAGTTGGTATCAGAGCTTTAGGATTAGAAACCTTAAGTGGGATAGACCTTAGGCTATAACCTTTAGGACAAAGGGAAACGTTAAAAATATAAATAACTCATATAGAGTTTAAAAGAAGATAAATTGAATAAATTCATCGTTAAATAAAATAGAAGATAACTTTTATAAAATTATTATTTGCTGTGTGTATATACTACGTGTTAATCAAGATAGTTTTTGTGTAGATGTCAGGTGGAAAAGAATTAGTATACCCTCATATCACGAGAAGGAGTCAACCTCCATAACTAAGCCAATACCAAAGTAAATAACTAAAATAAAGGCTCACTTTGAAAGCAACCCTAATGAGGTGATTATACTGAAAAGGTATTACCAGACCCAGAAACAATAATATAACTGATAGGCAGAATATAGTTAGAGAATATAAAGTTAAGCTCGAGTTCTTTAAACTCATACTTATGTTAAGTTCATGACTCACAATTATATGAAAATTTTGAACCCCTCAGCGAATGGACGCCAAAGGTCTGACTAGGACAAGTTCTTAAACTCATATGATTGTGGTAAGTTCCTGAACTTATAATATGTGGTAAGTTTGACGAACTTGGTATAGTTAAGTGAGAATGAATTATTAAGGATAATAGGAATATATAGAATGCTAAGAAATTGATCCTTAGTGAAGGTGTATAAAATAAGTAGTATTAGTGTTACTTGAATATGTATGATTTTATGATGCGTATATGCTAAGTATGTGGGTGTAATGTAATATTCTCAACTTTTTTATAAGTTGTAACAATAATTCTTGACTTTTATGTCACAAAGGGGATATCAGATGTTTAAAGCAGTATGTGCTACGCTATACAGTGTAACGTATTATGAAATTAGTTAGATGAACATGATTTTATTTAATCAGATAATGCCGACAAGACGTAAACGAAACCAAAAAGGCAGAAGAATCTGTCAACAAAGCTGGAGGACAACCAAACCCGACACAAAATTTGGTGAATATGAATGCTCAAGCTATAGAGAATGGATTACCAGCCGTGGGAAATCAGCCAGATAATCGATCGACAAACCTCAAAGACTTCAAGGCAATTGAATCACCAGGATTTAGAGGATCAACTGACCCTGTAGAGGTGTTTGTGATAGCTAGGGTAACGGAGGGGTAAAAGACAACCTTTGTCACCTATACGATGAAAAGGGAGGCAAATTTTTGGTGGGAAGCAAATCAAGCTAGAGCCGGAGAAGAAAATAGTGGTAGTAGGACTGGAAGAAGGAAAGGAGATAATTTCGGGAATACCAGAAGTAGGCCAGGAGGTGGAAAGAAATAGGTTGTGCAGTATGGAAATTGCAGAAAGAATCACTCGGGAGAGTGTCTTAAGGGTAAGTCTGTGTGTTACAAGTGTGGGCAAGAGGGACATATCTCTCCTAACTGCCCCAATCCAAGGTTGAACAAGGGGTGTTTCAGGTTTGGATCAACGGAACATAGGGTGAAGGATTGTCTAAAAAAGAGAATGGATGCAGGGAATATGACTACGGGGAAAAGCAGCGGGACATTGGTGACAACGGAACCTACTTCAACAAACAAACCAACAGAACCAATCGCAAGTCTTAAACGTGACTGTTTAGGATTCGATGGCAGTTGGGAATGCAACTTCAGGTATTATTCATATAACTTGTATATTTTGATATATATGATTTTCCTATATATAATAAATTATTTTATAAAGAAATTTTGAAGAAGAAATTTGAATTCCTTTAGGATTAAAACTTCCGTTTAATCAGATAGACAAGCTTTATGTTAAATAGTTAAAGATCAGTTCGAACGAATCTGATCGAGATCTATTTGAAATGACTGTATGTTATGTACCCTTGTATGTATAAGTTTTAAAACGGTGATTCCGGGGATGGAATTCTTATAAGGGAGGGTGAATGTAATAACCTGATATTTTCTATATAAATAAATAAGAAATTTTGTATATTAATTTTTTTTATTATTATTAAAGATGGAAATATGTGCCAAGTAATGTGTTTGTATATATGTGATAAATAAAATTTATTTATTACATGAACAATTTCAAATAATTTTATTTTAGAATTATTGATCATTATAAAGTACATACTTATAATAATTAATTTTATAGTAGAAATATTTTTATTATTGATTTATCTATGAAAATATAATTTTTATATTATTTAAATAATATATGAAATGATTATTGGAATTATTATAATTACTAATTTATTGTATGAATTTTTGTTCAAATTATTAAGTTAATTATTTTAACTTAATTAATAATGTTATATATGAAAGATAAATCAGATATGGAATTTAAAACCTAATTTTGAATTTTGAGCAATGAATAAGAATAATAATATTATATTAGTTATAATATTATTTTTCTGTGTTATAAATATATAGTGTATATGTGTAGACTGATATTGATTAATCAATTATGGTGTATCACGACAAACCTTAGTATTACTGTCATAAACCATAAATTGAAACTCAAAACTGGAGTTTAAGGTCGGTCAGAAATGGTGTTATATGAATTATATTGCGTATTATATAATTTATATTAATTAGGAAAAACTCTAATTAATATTTGAAAACCCTAATTAAAATTAGAAACCCTAATTTGCTAATTAGGAACCCTAATTGCAAATTTTAGAAACCCTAATTATTATTTTAGTAAATTAAATTGTTAATTTGGGAACCCTAATGATATTAAGGAACCCTGATTATTTAAACCCTAATTTCTATTAAAAAAACCCTAATTTTAATTAGTGTGTTTTAATTAAAATTTTGTTACACTTTAATTTTAATTTTTCAAACCCTAGAAATTATTTGAGAAACTTTAAGGTTTAAAATCTAATGATTAAATCCTAGATTCAAGTGTCATGGACAAGAATACCATTAAATTGATAACCAAATTACCATTATACCCTTTTTGTCCCATTTGGTGAATTTTTTATAACAAAATCCTACAATATCTTGGCAAGCCACCCTAGTCTAAGCTATGAGCCTACAAGCTACAACTATCAGCCATGACACATCCATATACATTGCATACATGTTATAGATATAGATCAAGAAAGAGAAAGTCTCATATTTTACCTCATTTGTGCACTTATACACATCCAAGACTCTCTCTCTCTAAAACCCACGAATTCTATTACTAGATTAGTCCCAAAACAAAGTCTCACTATCACCATAACAGTTCTAGAAGCCCAGATTCAAGATTTAGCAAAGAAAGGTATATACCCTAAGCCAAAATTTTAATCATGTATGCTATGTTAGATTTAGTGTTTTTATGTTTAATCATGTTGTATAAGGTGTTAATCAATGATCTGGGTTGATAGATGTTAGATCCATAACACCTATAGGCTCGAATTTGATGATTTATAAAATCTGGAAAATGTTTAAAACTATGGTCTGACAACGAATGTCAGAGCCTCTAGATCTTTCTGTGTTTAGTGTTATGTGTGTTTTATATTATGAACTTGTTCCTTGATATGAGGAGTGTAGAATCGAAGTGGAATCTCCTCCATACCATGTCTAGATCTCCAGATATAAAGGGTCAAAGTGCGTTGACCGCTCATGGAAACTATTCTGGAAAACCCAGAAATTTTCCAGATTTTCTAACAAGCAACTTTGAAGCTTCTAATTTTACTGATCTGTTATAGTTAGTCCATGTTGTTGTTTTTATGTTGTAGTCTAACATAAGGACTACATAATTATACCTCTAGAACCCCCAGATCTCACACTGAATCGAAATTACTGAAGGTCAAGGTAGGTTGACCAAACTGCTTGAAGAACAAATCTGGGGAACCCATATTTTTCCCAAATTGTTCTGACAGCATATTCATGAGCCCAGATCATGCTTGTGTTTTACGGTTTGTTATGGTTGTTGTATCTAAGTTGTAATACATTATATGGACTACATATTTATGCCTTAATATCTCCTAAACATTAAACTGGGTGGATTTACTGGCCGGTCAAAGTAGCTTAGTAGAATACGAAATCTGTTTCTGGGTAACCCAGAAAACGTTTGAGTAACTTCTCTGACAGGCTTTGACCGACATGTATCTTGAGATGGTGTTATTGTTATGATGATGTTAGGTAATAGATCTGTTCCTTGACATGTTGTCTACAAACTGAAATTTTAAGAGCACAAAAACATCACATAGATTGAAAGTTGTGGAAGCCCAAATATGCTTGCACGAACTGTTCTTTATTTCTGGGTAAACCAGAAAATGAAGAACAGTTCTGACAACTTTTTCAATAGCTTAGATCTTTCTGACTTATTATGTCTAGACTTGGATACTGTGTCAATCATGTACTATGTTAGTTTGTCTACACAGCCCGACATCTAGACCACCCATAGTATCAACTGATTTGTTTATATAAGGCCATCAATAGCGTTGACCGACTTTGACTGAAAATTCTGGACAACCCAGAATATAATGAACACGTTCTGACAGCTAGTTCAAAGCTTAATAACTTTAGATTGTGATGATGTATGACCTGATTATTGGTTGTTACATGTAGTGTTACACTAGTACTACAAGAACAATGTTTTAACTTGCCCAGAAACCTCATATATTGGAATTTATCAATGGTCAAACTACCAAACTCGAAAACTGACTTTGAAGGCTCAAGAACACATTAGACTACACTTTCTGTCGCTAAAGACCTATAGTGACAGTTCTATTAATTTTAATTAATTTAATTTTTAAAATTATTTAAAAATAGTAAATAAATTCCAAAAATTACAAAAATTATTTTAAATATTATTTTAAGCTATAAAAATTTACTTTTAATAATTTGACATATTTTTCTTAAATATTAATATTTATTTGGATATTTTTGGTATTTAATTTATTTAATAAATGTATTTAATAAATTAATTAAAAATGATTTTATTGTATTAAAAATCATTTTAAATTATAATAATATATTTAATAACATTTTAAGTTATAAAACATAACTTTTAATATTTTAAGATACGTTTCATTAATTATTAAATATTAATGATATTAGATTTATTTGGTAATTATATTAAATAAATTAATTAAAAATGATTTTAAAATTATAAAAATCATTTTAAATGAAAATAAATAACTTAAAAATATTTTAAGTTATAAAATATAACTTTTAATATTTAATGGCAAATTTCATTAATAAATTAATATTAATGATATTAAGATTATTTAATAATTATATTGAATAAATAAATTTAAAATGGTTTTATTGAATTAAAAATTATTTAAAAAGGGAATAAATGAATTAAAAATATTTTATGTTATAATAAATGACTTTTAATATTTTGATAAATAATAAATTAATATTCTAATATTAATGGTAATTATTTAAAAATGATTTTAAATATTTTAAAAATCATTTAAGGGTAATATTAATACTTTAAAAATATTTTGAGTTATTATAAATAACTTTAATATTTTGGCAATAGTTTCATTAATAGTTTAATTCTAATTAAATATTAATGATAATAAAATTATTTAATATTTAAATCATTTAATAATGATTTCGGTGTTTGAAAAATCATTATAAATTACAATAATTGTTTAAAAATTATTATAAGGCTATGAAAAATAATATGACTGATATTTAAAATATCTAAACGAATATTGAACTGCAGGATAAAGTTTTAGACTCGATAAATACCCGATAAAGCCGTCGGTACACCGAAATATTTCAAAAATTAATTTGGACTTAGATAATTTGACTAGATACGTGTTTGTTTATGATTCAATGATTGTTAAACATATGTAACAATGTGATTAGGTTATGTGCTGACTGTAATTAGCAATACTATGTGATATGATATATTATTCTAATCGAACGAATGATCTTATTAATAATAAATTTCGGTATAAAAGATAAAACTAAGTTGTATTATTGTAAGCAACAGCTCAAGCAAGTATCTGAACTATTCTTTACATTGCGCAAGTATCCTAACCTTGCATTTACTTTATGCAATTGACATGAGTAAGAAAGTTTGAGAATTATATTATCATTATGCCAGATTATTAACTCTATTATTATCGATTATGTATCCAATCTTTGTATTCATACAAGTTCTTAAATTATCCGATCATTGTATTACTGTATCATTCATATATTCACTACTACAAAATATTAAATAGACAACACGGAAAAAACGTTGTGATTTCAGTCAGAAAAACGTAGTGGTTAAGGGTGTCATCTATTTGACACCCTTACACAACGTTTTTAAAACGTTGCAGATTTGTTTTTCAAAAATTAGCAGATGCTTAAAAACGTTGTAGAAGGTATGATTCCATAACGTTTTTTGGATAAAAATATTATTGTTTAGTATATCAGACAACGTTTAGGCACATTTACACAACGT
Source organism: Panax notoginseng (assembly GCA_016801055.1). Classification (NCBI taxonomy): domain Eukaryota; kingdom Viridiplantae; phylum Streptophyta; class Magnoliopsida; order Apiales; family Araliaceae; genus Panax; species Panax notoginseng. The sequence goes on along the minus strand of CM029021.1, from coordinate 57,170,351 downwards.
TTTTAAAATGTTGTAGATTAAAAAAAAAAGAAAAAAATGTTATGATTCACCTACATTACCAATGCACCTGCAATATGCTAATGCCTGAAAGATTAGCATAATATTGTAGCCTGAAAGATTAAAAGAGTTGCAACTTCAATCATTTATCAAAGATTCCAAGTAATCCAACCACACACAATTCTATAATTTCGACAAACACCATAATGGAAAACCATAATTGTTGTTACATCTTTACATACAATAGTTGAAGACCATAATTGTTGTTACAAAGGAGAGGAACATACAATAGTCGAAGACCATAATTGTTGTTACATCTTTACATCGTCCATAAATTTGCACATATTACACCACATCTGACACCTTTTAGCAAGGTTCTTTTGTGAGTAAGGCATCAAACACCATAATGGAAAACTATGATGAACCATCAAAGCTTTTAGCTGTTAACAAATGTTGACTTTTGAGAAACTTGTTTTAGTTTTTGAACTCCATAATGATCCTGTAAATCGGAAAAAAATGAGATACAAAACTTGTTTAACTATTATTGGTCCGTGCCATCAATCTACTAATATCATCTACCTAATCCCAGTATATAGAAAAGACGCACACACTAGATTTCAATACAAACAAGACCAAGATACTTCAATACGTATAGACTTCAATAATACACACAAGACCAACAGTAACTGAAATTAAAAGGCATACCACAAGGAGGGCATCAATGAAGTTGTTGTAGATATTATCAAGAGGGCGTGTTTTGTATTCAGCTGGTGTACAGATCGCTGCAAGATTTATCACATCACCAGAGATGATCCAACAGGTCATAAACAAAGTCCCTCTCCGTCATACTCCAAGATCGTGTCCAAATTTAAAAACAGTCATTCAGTCATTATTGGTTGCAGTTTATAGAAATTTTCAAAAAAACATTTAAAGGCCAAGTGGATACAAAACTTTAGACTCTTTAAATATAAGGCTAGGGCCTTGGGTAGCCATATAAACTTTTGCACTTGGCACTAGCAAGTTATCAATTATTTTAGCAGCATGCTATCTTGGGGTTATCTTGTCTATGGCAGTAGGTCTCAGTGAATTGCTAGAGGGTGCGGCAAGGCATTGAGGAAAGCATGTGGCATAAAGAAGCAGCCAGTCCAAAGTTTCCTTCAACCTTCGGCACTACTTCACACATTCTTCAACAAAAGTTACAAAATAACAACAAAGTAAAATTGTTATTGGAGAAACTCACATTGCCAGTACAAAGTTCTGCTAAGATGTACATTTAGAAGTGAACCAATTAAAAAACTCATGGAAAAGTAAACTTGTTGCAACATATGCATAAATTTATATTTCCAGACAAAAAAAAAATCATGATTAAGAGAGAAGTAAACCTTAGAAAGATCACCCATCAAAGAAAAGTGTACTGTTGTAGCCTCTTTCCCCAAGCTTTGAACGTCATGTAGATCTTCAGTTATTGCCAGAACCTATAGAGGAGTACAAGGGTATAAGCACAAACAAAAGCTACACAAACACACCCCAGCCCACATATCAAACTATAAAAAAATACCAGTGCGAGGACACAACTCTAACCACGTGTAACCTGCAGGTTTACCATAAGTATTAGAGCCATGCCCCTGAAGAATATAAGTTTATGGTAAAGATGGAGAAAGATGAAATATATCTAATCAATGTTTTCAAATGCACTACATATCTTCTAATTAAGTGCGCTTGATAGTAAACATAAAAAAGAAATAACAGCTACAGCTAGTTCATGTTGTAGACTAAGGAGTTAGAAAGTTTGACTACAGCTACAACTTGTTGATGTTGTTGCCTCAGTCCCTGCTGCTGAATTAAAGCTTGCAACTTTACAAATGATCAGAGAAACTAAGGAGTTAGCAAGTTTGACTATATCTAGAAAAGAGGTGGACCAAGTTAAGAATTCTTTTTTTTTGCTCTATAGCATCACAAGTCTGCAGATTCATCATACACATCAAGTGTTGGTTATGTGCATGTGCAAGTGACTAGATTAGAAACTTTTTACGATTAAGAAATTTGAAGTGCTATTATTGTGATACCTTCTTTTCCCCTTTGTTTTTTAGTCTGAGGCTGGACAACATGTAGCAGTAGTATTCTAACATCTAAACATATTGATGCCATCTATTCATATAATTAACCTCATAGGCTATTTTGTACCATCCAACATTGTCCGAACTTGGCAAATACAGAAGCAATTCACTCATTACTATGCACAATGTTATAAGGTAGTGGCTAGTGGTTTTATTGTGAAATTATGAAGACAGTCAATTCTATAATACTGCACAATAGTTAATTCATATAATTATGAAGACAGTCAGTTTCAGATCCATAATACTGCACAATAGTCAATTCTAATACTTGTTGCTATTGTGTATTGTGCTTAACTTCTTTCTCGGATGATGCATTCTTCAACTGCAAAACCAATGACACAAGTGCAACACGTCACACACTATTTCCATTCAAAAGAACCCACAAGGTGCAAGTGTGCAACAGTAGCTGAGTCACTACAACAAAATGAATGTAAAATGCATAAAAAGGTTAGTAACCCAACTCAAGAATGCTCACCATTATAATAAGGATACGGACAAAGACTGCAATGAAATCAATGAAAAGAGTTAGGGCATGCTTCACATAGTCCAGATCTCCAAGGTGAGCCTTCTCAATAATATCCTGGGTATCAACTACCATGTAGCCAACAAAAATAAGAAGGCCGAAGTACAACTGCAAAAATGTCAACAAAACAAAAACATCAGCTTTCTCTTCTTCCATTCATTTTTTTTGGTCTTTGTTATTATTTCCCAACGTATTTTTTAAAGTACCAATAAACATATTTCGTACCTCAAATTTAAACATGGCTACAGAGCCCCCAATGATGGAAGATGCAAAGTGCAACCAGAAATGGATGGAGAGACCAGAAGAGAGCAGGCCACCTAGGTAAAGGTACTCTCTATGCTTTGCTAACATAGCTGCTGCTGAGAAAAAACCAAAGGCCACAACAGTTCGCACAAATGCACTAACCACAATGTTGCACTTAAAGTAGAAAGATTTCAGTCAAAATAAAAGAGTACTTTTCTAAATAAGCATACGCACTGACAAGAATGCTACAATGCAACTAAAAACATATCAGAGGATCAAAATATCCTAAGTTATATCAAAATAGCCTTCTCAATAATATCCTGAGTCATATAAAATCCATTAGGCAATTACCTTGGATCAAAATCAATGGCCAATTCAATTAGAGGTCCAATGGAGGCACCTTCAAAAAGGCTAGCTTCCATTAGAAGTGAAACCCTCTTTTGCTGCTCAACATTATCAAGAAAAGGACAATAATTCAAGCTCATGAGGAATAAATGTTCTGACTTTTCCAGAAATAGAATACCTAATGTATCTTATCTAGAAATAAGTAATTACAACATTTGCCCTATCCATTATACCATTTCTTAAAGTAACATTAGATAATTATACTTGAGCCCCTTCAGTTCATTTAAAACATTATGTTCATGCTCAAACAAGCTTTTGTTTACACATGTGTTTATATTTATACATACATATATAGAGAGAGGCAGAGATTTCTTAGCACAGAAAGGGAAACTAAACAATAAGTAAATTACCATATTCTAAATCTTTTATCAATTATATCATTAATGATGCATCAAAGTTCAACTCAATATTCAAAATCATCCAGGTACAATAGCATAAAGAAGAGGCCTAAAAAATAACTGACTTGTTAGCAGAACGATCAATTATAGGCAGACTTATCCATCTTATATTCATTTGGAACACCACTTCTGAATGTATTGCTAACCTCATCACCCTACAAAACCATCAAAAAGAAAGTAAGCCAATGTAGTTTAGTTTTAACCACAATAATTACGTGAAATTATATATTCACGACTACAATAGAAATATGTTTATGTTATACCCCCAAGTCCACTTGAATCAAATCATCATTATGATAGAAAAATTAAAAATCCTCCTCAATTTTTTTTACAAGGACAATGCATAAGTGCTTCAACTAAAAGAAAAACTCAAAACTTTGTGACAAACCTTCATGTGCAAGTTGCTGCAAGTTTGGCAGCAGAAGGGTCTCTTCATAGAATGACCTTTGATGAACATCGATACACATCATCCTTTTTTAATAACTTCAAATGTGAACAGTATGCAATAATAGAAAAAAGATCATACTTACAGATGTCATGCTTTTAATTTATCAGTAATAAATTTAACAGTGAACCTCAGGAGAAATCAACACACAGAACAATGTTATCTTTTTTACCTTATCAACAGGTTTATTTGCTTCTTGGTCGTACTTGCTAGAATGTCCAATTGTATAGAATTCCCACTCAATGAAAGGGTAACTATAAGAGGGAGGAAAATACTAATGAATTAGACACCTTTGGATAGATGAAGTAAATCATACTTAGCAGATCATACTTAGCTGATCAATAACCAGAACAACAGAGCAGCATAAGGCCACTGCTTTGTTGCAACGGATAATAGTTAATAGAAACGGATAAAAGATAATAGAAACAAAAATGATAAAAGGCCAATAATCTGTTCATCAGTGTCAAAGTTAAGGTTGAATAGGTATACCCCTTTATCCTTAGATCTTCAGAGGATATAGCAAGCCTCAGTTTCCATGTCAAATTTACAAATAGATCTACAGTCACATCCAAGACTATGTGATGTGTTAGTAGGTAATTTTTTTAATATACATTCCCAGACATGAACCAAATTGACACTTTAGGCACATTGCAAGTCTAGAATACACAAAATACTCACATGCTATCAAGATCAATGAAGTCCTTCTTAACCAGTAGATCAGTAAGCTGGTAGAGTCCAAACGGTACAGTACAAGATTTGTTAAGAGATGCTGCAGCTGAAGATGTCACTGATGCTCTAGTAGTGGAGCCTACAGAACAAAATTAGGACTGAATAGAAACAGCACCAAGAGAGGTGAAGTAAAATGTTGTTGTTAATCAGTTGGTCTTATTTTGTAATGGAAACAAACCTGAGTTACGCTGCTGTGTTTGAACATTTATTCTTCAAAATTATGACACTTTTATAAATCAACTCTAATGTTCTTACCAAGAAATGGGTAAAGAAATCATAATATTAAATTTTTGAATACCTTTTGGAGAAGCTGTTGTCAGAGGTGACGGTGATCTTGCTTTTCTCACAGACGATGGAGACAGAATCACCCAGAGCTCCGGCCTTGTCGCCGACCTTAAAATCGGGAAGCGTGATTCGACGACGATGAGGGCTTTAAAGGAGGTCGCAACATGAAGAGAGAATCGGTAGGGCAGCAATGAGGGAAGATCTGAGATATTGAATCCCCTCTAATTTTGGCCATTTGAACCCTAGTATTCGTGACTGTTTAGGAGTAGAGAAAGAGAGGTGTGAGATGAAAAACGAACAAAGAGAAAGAACTATTTAGGATTTGTAATTTTAAGTTTTCACTTTCGCCTAAATTAAGCTCCGTGTTTTTCACATACACAATGTTTTTTTTAAAAACGTTATCTATTTAAAATTAAAAAAATGCCTTTTTAAATAGATAACGTTTTTGCATATATATCTACAACGTTTATAAAAAAAACGTTGTGAAAAAAAATACCACAACGTATTTATAAAAAACGTTGTGGTTTAAGTGTTGTCTACTAGGTATTTTGTAGTAGTGATTTATTCTATTCCTATATAGGGTTAGACAGGTGTCCCCACTTGGATAATCATTGTATTTAATCACATGTTGATACATACTTATTGATTTTGAGTATGTATACGTTGACATAAAAAGCCATCTAAGCTATTTGATTCAGCTAGACATAAAAATATTATTGAACAATATAGAACATTATTGTATCCAATCAGATTGTTTTGGTTCGGATTCCCGACTAAGTATGAACATCCCGAACATGGAAAACCTTTTGTGCACCTAAGTTGGATAGAGTGAATGATAATATTGTTCCTGCATGTAGTATTGATCAATACAGAGCACATTGGGATGATCACCCTCGTGCCTGTAAGTTATGACGGTTTGCAGATGAAGTTCTGCTAAACCTTAGCAAAAATTAAAAAAAAATAAAGTTCATAGTCTGTCGAATGGTCTCCATTTATAGTCAGTACATAGTTTTAAAGTTTTGAGATAGATTTGATATGTTGTTATTGTTGGTTCAGCTTACTTCACAACTATTGATTCGTTGTAGAAGTGTTATTCAAAGAAAATATTTAATTCTTTCAGCTTATATTTATTGTTGCTATTACTTGTTGGGCAATTAAATGCTCATTCTTGCTTTAAATTTAAATGTTTTCAGCTAAGCATGGTCAACAGGAATGTTCAGGCCAGAACAAGGGAAAAGGAAAGCAAACAGAATAATCTTATGTTAACTTTTGTAATAGTTAGACAGTATTAAGACAATGATATTTATTATCTATCATGTAATGTATTGTAGTAAAGGTTACGTACTTGGGATTAGACTCTGATGTATGTAAATTAAGTTTGATATTTATATTATTGTTATTATTATTAGTATTATTTCGCTCATAGAAATGGTATCGTAAAGTACTGATTTCGGGTTTCATGTACTTGAATTTGGGGGCGTTACACTCTGGCCTCACCTTCTGCTGATGATAACCACGCCTCAAGTCTATCTTTGAAAAGTATCTAGCTCATTTCAATTGATCAAGCAGGTCGTCGATCCTCGGTAATTGATATCTATTCTCAATAGTGACCTTATTTAGTTCTTTATAGTCGATGTAAGGCCGCATCGTCCCATCCTTCTTCTTTATAAATAACATCGACGCTCCGCATGGCGATACGCTCAGTTGAATGTATTTCTTCTCTAGTAACTCTTGCAATTGTATCATTAATTCTTTCATCTCTACTGGAGCCATCCGATATAATGCCTTCGATATTGGAGCCGTTCCTGGCGCCAAATCGATCACAAACCCAACCTCTCTGTCTAGCGGAAGTCCTGATAGATCCTCCAAAAATACGTCTGTGAAGTCCCTCACTACTGGTATCTCCTCTATCTTCGGGTTCTCTTTACGACTGTCGACTATGTAAGATAAATATCCTACACAACTTTATCTTAACAACTTCCTGGCCTGCATCATCGTCAGACAACTCGCTTGTCTAGGTGGCTTACTGCCATAAAATATGACCTTTAACGGAGTCATAAGGTTAATACATTTCTTCTGGCAATCAATTACAGCCCCGTAATTGAATAACTAATCCATTCCCAAAATGACGTCAAATTCCCCAAGTCTGATAGGGATAAGATCTACGTTCATAATATTACCCTTAATATCCACCCTACCATTCTTATGTACATACTTAACATGGATTAATTCTCTATTCGCAATCTTTATGTTCATGGGGTATTCTAACTCGTCCTTAGGCAATTCCAAATTCTTTGCAAAGTCATCGGATATAAATGAACAAGTAGCACCCGAACTAAATAATACATAAACATCAACTTTATTGATCGGAATGATACCTGACACCACATCGCGAGACTGCACCGTATCCTGTACTGTCATGTTGAATGTCCTGGCGGTCGGTCGGTTGGTTGCGGTTGGTCCCGTGATAGTAAGAGCATTGCCACAGCTATTTCCCTTGTTCCCTCCTGTTCCTGTCCCTCTAGATCCTTTCTTGGGACAGTCCCTAGCCAAGTGGTCTTTCGACCCATATGTGAAGCAGACGCCCTTCTTTGGGTTAGGGCAATTAGGTGCTATGTGGCCTTCCTGACCATAATTATAGCATACTCTTTTCCCTTTCATATATACCCCCAAGTGAGCTTTCCCGCAGGTCGGGCATGCTTCAATCATCTTCTGATTGTTACTTCCTCCCGTGTTGCTGCCACTGGCCTTGTTATTTCCTTCATTTTCACTATTCTTCTTCTTCTGATCCTGATTGTACTTGGTCACCGCATCGCTCCCACCTTCCGCGAGGATGGTCTTCTCCAGTACTAAAGCAAAAGTGTTTAGCTGAAATATTGACACTTTACTATATAAACAGGGCTTCAGTCCCTGTTCAAACCTTCTTACTTTCCTCTCATCCCTTTGTACTTGATACGTGGCGAATCTAGCCAAGTCATTAAATTTTGCCGCATAGTTTGATACGAACATATTTCCTTATTTCAATTCCAGAAATTGTACCTCCATTTAGTTCTGCGAGCTTGTCGGGAAATACATCTCGAAGAACATCTCCTTAAACCTCTCCCAAGTGATCACACCTTCTCCTCTACGGACCTTATTTGCTTGCCACCAATAACTGGCTTCTAACTTCAACATAAACGTTGTGTAGGCAATTTTTTGGTCCTCTCTAACTCTGGCGATGTCAGAAAATTTTTCCATCTCCATAACCCAAGTTTGAACTTCTATCGGGTTCATAGAGCCTTTAAACCCTGGCGGTCCCACCGCCTTGAAGTCCTTGAGCGTTGTACTTGGTGGAGTTTGGAGGTTGATTATTAATCGTTCTAGCCAATAAGTTCACCAACTGCTGAACGGGGTTAGCATTGGCATCGTTGTTGTTGTTCGTCGACCCTTCTTGGGCTGGTTGACGATTTGGTCTTCTTCTCGGTGGCATATTTCTGTTAAAATATATGCTTATTAGATTTTTATTCCATCCTTTAAATATTTAAGGCTTAACTTAAACATTTTAACATAATCATTAAATACATTAACTCAAATAAAATCTGATATTTTCTTTAAATCGAAAGTTTTAACATAATATGATAGCATCACTGCTATTTACATCAACTATCCCGAGATAAAGAATATTCAGGATTAAATCATCACAACATTCCTTTGTTTATAAGCACATCAGAACTTACATTATTAACTAACATAGATATTCACATAATTCATACGGTTCCTATCACGGCCTATTAAGACGTCGAACAGCTTCTCTGCGCTCCTCTTCCATGATATGAAACATCGCCCTATGATCCAGCATGTACCCAGGTAATTCCTCTGACTGAATTGGATAGTACATAACTCGATCTTGAGCTTTGTTTACCACAATGTTGAATACACAATCCATCTCCACCATCTTGACCTTTTTTGCTTGCACCTCTTCCCCGGCTACATCTGCTCACTTGGAAGCCTTCTCATAAGCATCTTCAGCTCTGACTCATTTGGCGGATTCCTCTCTCAGATCATCCTTCAGCTTTGCAACCTCTGCCACCAGCTCCTCATTGTCACCCTCTAGGTGAACCAATTTCCACTCCACATTTTTAAGACGTGTATCAAGACCTTCAATTTCCTCATTCTTCTGTCATATAGTGTCCTGGCATTCATCTGCCAACTCTTCCAACTCTCTAACTCTATCATGAGGCTCGATGTTACGACCATATACCTCGTTATAAATCTTAGCTGCAATAGAGTTCCGTGGGAACTCATCTTCCTCCTCTTCTTTCTCAGGGTCCTCCTCTGGATCAGACTCAAGCTCATGCTCCTAACTAACAACAGTGATCAACGGAGATGGCTCTCTTTGTACCAACTGCTACCGGACGACATGAATGTCTCGGGGCTGCTCCTCTCTAGGTACTCGGGCTCCCCAGCTCGACTAGATCCTCCAACATCCGACATCTTGACAACATGATTTGAAGTTTTAGTTACTAATCGATACCCGCGAGCACATAAGTTTATCACATAAGCACATAAAGTCTTTTATTATCTTCAATGAATTAAGGAATTCATTTCTTAGAACTCGATAAGAGTTTATCACCACTATGTTCTCGTTCTTCTATAAGGCTACTACCTAAGGTTTTTCCCCCCACCTAAGGTTCATAACCTACAGCTTTGATACCAACCTATGATACCCCCAAATTCGGGTACTCCAATTCCCACAGAATTTAGTGTCACTGTACAAACATCATATGTCTATCTACCGATAATAAATAAAAACCATAAATAGATAGAAATAAATCCTCCCCTTATGGGGTTACAACATTTGAATGAAAATACATCAATCCCAGGTCATACTAACCTTAAATCTTAAATGCAAAAATATAAACAAATAATAAGTCTTACACAACTTTAACATAAGTCTGAAACATAGGTATATCAATTAAACAACAAGTCTTCATCATTTGTTAACCTTGCCATTGCCTTTACTAGTAGAGGGCTCGTCGGACCTTTCGTTCTTAACTACAATGTTATTATTACTCAAGAGTGAGCACGATTGCCCACAAGTATAATAATGTAAAAATAATATAATAACATGTGAGTGAATCAAAAACTTCTGAAATAAGAAAATTCGACTTTTGAATCAAGAATAAACAACAAGAATCAAAAGAACTTCTGAGGATCATAAGACCTTGAACTATGTCCTAGGTTGTCAAGTGTTTATACTTGAAACCTTTAACAGTCATAAGACTATGGACTCTTCTTCTCGTACTTAGGGGGGATCAGCCCTTACTACCATACTGTGCACAATATCTTAATGCCAAAGCATAATTAATCCCCTATAACAAGGTTGTTCATCTCAGTTTGACATTAGAGTCCGCACCAAAGGAAGTTTGGTTTTGATAATCTCAACAAGGGTTCTAAAATTTAGAACGTTCATCAACTATGGACTAGTCGAATCAATAAGGGTTCGCTAGTCTTACAAGGTTCAACAATAAATGATATTCAGTTTGAATAATAAACTCAAGAGGTATAAAATGGAATAAGTATTGTATAACAGTAATCATGCTTTAAAAGAATGATAACATCTAATATGAAATCTTAAAGTTGATCAATAAATAGCAAGAACTTGCTCAATATAGAATATAAGTCTAGAACTTGCTCAAATAAAGTTTAGGGTTAGAAAACTTGCTCAATGTAAAGAGGTGAGGTTTAGAAACTTGCCTCATCCATGGATTATACATTAACTATTCACATTTCTCAATTTAATCGTATATATCATTTACATTCACAATACTTGTGACGCCCCCAAATCCGGGTCCCTTCGAATCTCGGATCTGGTCCACCATGATACTACTATCGTCAAACTATTTATATCTTTTATTCATAACTTAATGAATATAACTTTGCTTATTACAATTTAGAATATAAATTCTTTCCATTTCCAGGATCTATATATTGACCCCAAACATTTATAAGTTTCAAATCTTGGTCATTTACCATTCCTGTCTTACATCATATTCGATGTTATAAAAATATGCAAAATAATTTAAACTTTTTCAATCTCCTTTGAAAATAAATCTTTTATTGATATCTTAACTTGAATCAATTACATATCCTTGAATCAAATTATGTTATGATTCATTATATTCAAATTACTGTATAAATTTTTACACCTCGATTCGAACTCCTCTATGTATCACATAGTACAACTTTACAACTCAACATGTATTATACATCGTAAACTACTATCATATACATTTCCTAGAACCTAAACATGGTTCAAGAGCATATACTTAAATAAATAAATCAATCTCCATCGATGCTATTGAACTTTATCAATCAAGTAGTACGTAACTTTATCGTGAGTCCTTAACCTGCAACAATGATTTTTTGCAAGGGTGAGCTCGACAGCCCAAAAATTCTAACAGTTTTCATGTAGCACATAGCATATAATAACATACTTAGTTCATGCATTCATAATCAATTAATATTTACTACGCATGTTATTTCTCACATAACATGCATAGAGATTTACTTCACAAGCATATCATCCAAGATCAACTTTCAACCTTCATACATATCTCATATGCATTTCATATATATACATCAACATTCACATAGCATAATATAGCTCAACTAACAGTTATAGATTTTATATATCAAATAGGAACTGAAAGACTTTCCTGATTCGTAGTTTATCAACTACGACATAACTGCTTAAAGCTTATCTACACTTCGTGTATTCCTACACAGTTATATAATCATGGATTCATATCCATCAGTCATACATTTCATATGCTCTTAATATAAGAACAAATATTATTTCCTAACTAGGTTTGTAAAACCTACACTTCACTTTCTCATCATACTCTTAGAATAGCTAGGTATGTATAGGTATACATTAACCCACTCGTACTTGACATCAACATTCATTTATAGCTATCACACACTTGAATTGCTATGTGTTTGACACATTTAAAACTCATATGATTAAGTTTAAACGTACACATAAACGTCTAACTTAGTTGTAACTTCCTACCACATCACTTATCCTATATTTTCATAGCACAAATCAGATTACAAATTCAAACAACGTATCGTTGCTTTATATCTTGAAAACATTCCTTTGGACTTTATCATTTAAAAGTCCATTCATCTATATCACATTGCATGCTTCTTACACATTACATAGCATATTGGTCACATATTGCAGTTTAAAGTAATCATATAAGCATGCTTTGAATTTCAGATCAAAAACAGAACTTATTTATAACTGCAGGATGGCGCAGTTGCGCCATGTCTAGGCTTAGGGACGGCGCATCTATGATGTCCCCTAGACAGACTAAGGTTGAGCTTTTGCACTCCTAGTTTCAGTCCAAACTTTAACACACTTAGTGTAATGCCCCAAAATTCGGTCTACCTTCAGACCCGGACTCCGTGCATCACGGTCCCACTTCTTACCAATCATACGTCATTATATAGTTAAATATAACAACATACATTCTCAAATCCCAGGTTCTCGAAACCTTTAAACCTCTTTCATTATAAATAATGATAATTACATTATTCTTTACATCTTGCACAAGTGACTTTCATCCGCCACCAAGGATACATAAACGTTCACTAAACTATTCTATAGTTCAATTCATCTTTCTATATTACAAGTCTTCACTTGATCTTCACACACATTCACATACTGAATGGCACTTCTTCTGGATACCGCTTAGCTTGATCTTTACGGGATCCTTAAGTTCTTTCTAACATCGTTCGCTAAAAATGTTTTTCATTTAAAGCAAGTGTGAGCATTCAATTGCCCAACAAGTCACAACAGTTGAACAAACAACTTCAAGAGTTTAAACATTCTTCAGAACTTCGATAACCGAACAAAGGTTATGAAGCAGCTTGAATAATAGGAATAGTCTCTATTCCTATCATTTTACAACATTCATCACATACTATTTACACTACTTTCATTCTTCTACCTTTTTCCATACATATCCTATCTGGCTAAAATTATTAGCACAGACTTAACAATAATGGTTTATGTATAAAAAGAACATACTTATATTGAACAGTTCAGTCACAGAACAGTTCAATCATAGAAACACCGAAGTGTTCACATTGTGGCTCAAGGCCTCAAACATTCTACCACCTTGTACATATCTCGCACATATGCACATAGACACGACATCTCAAATTCAACATTTGAGAAGTATAAGAAACTAGCATTCATATATTATGAATGGAGTTAGGAAACTTGCCTTACGCACAGCTACAACTTATAGTTTATGCTGAACTGCTCATTCTAATTCCTATGTAGCACATAAGAAAATAGCACGTATACCAATTAGTCATATACTAGACTTACGCATTAGTTTACTTAACTTTACTTCTTAAGGTTCGCGTTCTTGCAATATAAACTTACGCGACTAACTTCCTTTACTACCGGTTTACGGCTTCATGACATACGGAGATGCCTTACTCAAAACGTTCATCATCATTGATGATTTACATTCTTATCTTCTTCGTATAACTCTCCTAGGACTCAGCACACATCGTGTCTCTGCTAGTAGAACATATGGTACTCTGAGTGGTTTCCCATAAACAACCAACAAACAAGTTCCCGTCTCATCTACACTGCGCACACAGTGAGTTAGATCGGTTGCCAGTTTTGTATATACCTTCGCTCTCTGAAGGAATTGTTTATCCCAGCTCCCATATGTCAACCATCAAAGGTTACGATTCTACCACAACCTAACTTCTCTTAACTTATTCGAACCATTAAACTATAATGTTCGTTAAGTCAAATTCATATTCCTTACGGCTTTCTGGCAACTAAATGCCATACCTCAGGATTCATTATTTATCGTCTAAATCATACAGTCCTTCGTAAACTCAGAGCGATCATTCAATGTCAATATTATGAGGTCATAGCGTGAAACATTTTACAATCCCTTATTCTTATCTTACCACGTCCGATTCACTCGACTCGAAACGTTATCCAAGTTAAAACTACTAACTCGGCTTCTTAACGTTATACGTTATTGTCTTCCATTTATTTTCTTCACCGTTTACGGTTAAGTCTTAGTCTTCATTACCTTACGTTCAAACCATACACGGAGTGTAGGTCCTGCCCATTTAATATTCATGTACACTCAACCCTTATGTTGGTTAAAGTCTTTAATGCTTACTTCATTTCAGCATTCTTTATCCGACTCACCCTCAGAATTACATTAATCTCATTACCGTTTGCTACGGCTTTCTTACGATAATTCATATCTTACTTACTATTTTCGTCAACGTCCAAGTTATACAACCACTGTACACTTAGAATGTTCGTTCGACGCGATTACTATTCACGAGGATCGCTTACGTATTCCACGTTTACGTTGCTCGTCTCTTAATTTCTCATTCAACCTTCACTAAAGGTTTTAATTGCTCTACATCATTATCCATCCCATGAACCCCATGTTCATTATTCTTTCTTAATGTCGAAACCATACCGTTCATTGTATGCTAAGACCGATCGTTCATCGCAACAACGTTGCATTCACAGCGTCTATACGCTTTACACTTATCTCCCCTTACCATGACATAACATCGGAATGTTATTCATTACCTTCATCACTTAACGTCTAATGAGTCGCAATCATAGCAATCCCTCACGTTCGTTCATTATGACTACGGTCCCCGGATATCAGTTACGTAATCTAGAGCTTACATTCTTCATCTCTTAATCTCGTTTAATCTTTTTGTTCAACCTTTAATAAAGGTTTATAACACTTGATTAAGTGTTACATTACGTGAACTAGATATTCATAATTCTTTCTTGCACATCCCCCAGTAATTGAGCACATAAAGTCTCATTTCTGGGCCTTGCCCAGCACCGGCGCTGCGGCGCCGTGCCCCTACCTTTCTCTCGTGCTGCGGCGCGACCTACTTCTCTCTCTTCTCTTTTGGCCTGGCGCTGCGGCGCCAAGTCCTTTGTTAACACTCGCGCTACGGCGCCAACACCTGAGGCCCGAGCTCGCGCTGCGGCGTCACTTCTGTAAGCTTAGCCGGGGCTGCGGCGCCGAGCCAAAACCCTAGAAAATTTTCTAAGTCTTGCACTAAGTTTGAGACGCGTACTTCCTGATCTCATAACTTCTTCGTTCTAACTCGGAACGAGATCATTCCAAAGCCATTCTCTTCCTTATCTTACGTACTTCAGTACCCCTTGGATAGAACTTTGTTCTGAATCTGTTAACGTGCCATTCGATTGGCTTAATCTTCACCATTCGGACATTTTTTACGCTTTTAACGTTCTTCGCTCGTTCATCCGTAATTCGATCATCCGAACTCGGAACTCGATCATTCTTGAGTCCACGACTCATGTTTTCTATATTCTCTTACTTTTTTATGAAACCCTACACATTCAGGTTCATTTACTAACTTCTAATTCTCGTTCGTCATTTATAAAATTTTGCCATAACTTTGTTATAGCTACGTTTTAATCCGTTCTTCATGAACGTTTCTATCATTCCTAACCAAGAAATATGCAACTAACTTATACGCGATAGTTTTAAGCTTGTCCATCAACAACAATTATCCTACGATGGTTCTAAACTTGTCCATCAACAACAATTATCATACGATGGTTTTAAACTTGTCCATCAACAACGTTCTTCGTGTTCTTCGCGTTCTTCGTTCGTTCTTCATTTTAATCGATATTTTGGATTACGATTCTACTTTTTCTTGGAATTTGATGTTATAGAACATCATTCCTTACTTATTTCACCTACTCGTTCATAATATTCGTTCGGATCGCTCAAAATCCTCACGAATCTTATACTTCTTTAAGAAATTTATAAACTAAATTTCTAAGTTCTTATTTCTTCTTTTCTCTTGATTTCAACCATATGAAACCATTTCTAACATTATCTTCTCTCTATTCTCGTTAAGCTATGTTTTTGAACATAAAAACTTAAAGAAAAATATTAGAAGAACTAGGGTTCGGATTACCGTTCTTCTTTATTCTTCTTCCGTCGGATAAAGCGTGCACTCGGGCAAGCCTTTCCTCTTCCTCTATCTCTTCTTCTCCCATCCGAACTCTCTCTCTCTATCTCTCAAAGTGTAGGATTTTTCGAAAGCTCAAAATAATGAACATAAGATTTCTATTTATAGAAAACCAAGGCTTAGGGCAATTTGGTCATTTCGCCCCCTAACCTCCTTACTATTCCCACCTCCTCCAACCCTTAGCCACCAAGTTTACTTGGCTGGTGGCCAAGTAGCCGCCCCACATGCCCATGGGTCACCCTATGGGTTGCCCCATTGGATATTACCCATACGTTTATCCATCGGTTCGATCCACGATTTCTTTTCTTGGTTTGGACCTTAACCCTAATTCTTATTGGGCCTAACTTGGGTTTGATTTCACAAATCATTGGGCTTGACATAATCCAAGTCCAATTGGATTCTACAAAGTCCATGAACTCAAAGTCCATTAAGACTAATCGTATTCTACGCATTCCATTCTCGTATTCTCTTCGTATATTATTCGTACAATATTCGTATTATACGTCGTACTAATCTTCGTACTACACTCGTATAATAACTAGTATTATACTCGTATCTCTCACGCATAATAACCCTAGTTATTATACGTACTCATTAAAATTATCAAAAATTACTTTTCCTAACCCTTAGGTTTTACGTCCGCAGGCGAAAACTTCGTTTTTGCCATAACTGAAATATTATTGAATATTCCATCACGTCTCAACATTTTACGTAATCATTAACTTCTCAGAATTTCAAAATAAAACTCCGAGCAGAAACTGATGAATAGTGCCTATTTCGTCTTTTTCCCCGGAAATATTTTTGTTCCCGGAAAATTTTCATTTTCGTCTTGAAAATTCTTACTCATTCAATCTAGCTCATAGCCAGAATACTCCCGACTTATAATCATCCTAGGTTATAGAACGATTAATAAACACATAACACAGAATAGTATTAATAAAAATTTATTTTATTAAAAACTAATTCTTTAAACTTAAATTCTGGACAAACCGAATTTTCGGGTTGTCACATTCTTCCCTCCTTATAAAAATTCCGTCCTCGGAATTTCTTAAAACCAAACCCTTACCTGGGTTCTCACATTCTTCCCTTCTTCACAGAATTTCGTCCTCAAAATTTTAGCTTACACTTCTTCTCAACTTCTCTTTAAGAAGTTCTTATCTTTCCATCATTCTAACCTCCATAACCTATCAAGAAGCATGAAGTAGAAGGAATAGCGAGGAATATAAAATATCCTTTAAAACATTTCATACTTTTGCTGAGGGGTTAAATTGACCATGAACTCTTTACTAGGTTAAACAGCCTTTCGTTGTAAACCTTTCTTTCCACGGTAAGTTTGCAATCACAAAAAAAGTAAACCACCTCTTTCCATACGTAGGTGATCAGCCTATCGTATATCCCCATTTAGGGGTATGTTCACCTCAGACTTAATACCAAAAATTTTGAAATTTTTTTGAAACATTCGTCTAGTTAAATCAATTGACATCGACTACTTCTTTAAATTCTTTTCACAAAACGTTTTATGGCGTCATGATACCGTACTATTCACAGTACGTTGAGGACTTCGTCAATTTATGACTTCGTCATTATACATCTTACCACATCGGTTTGCTGATCCTAAGATCATATCCCACCAGGTTCAATTGCATTAACAACTCCATCTTTTTACCATCCTTGCATCAAATGCACGGATGATATAAAATTCATTTTGATAGTTTAAATCAATTTCTGTCTAGCCGAAAAAATTGGCATAGACATACAAAGCATAGCTCTTTTAAAATCCATTGGTTCCAAAAGTTGAACCAATTCTTTCTTTTTCAAAATGTACATTTCAACACGATTTGAATAAACTTCGAAATCTAGCATAGCTAGAGGATTTGGAATATCCTATTCTCCATCTTCCTTTATTGTCTTATTGCAATAATACTTAATCTTCTCTAGCACCTTCAATGCTAAGTCTACTGAAAATACTTAGTTTTCAGTCTGAACATCATTATACTTTAGTACAGTCCATCAACTTACCACACATTATGAGTTTAGGAACTTTCCACAATAGTATGAGTTTAAGAACATCCAGACAGACCTTAGGCATCCATTCGCTGAGACATTCAAAAACATACCATATTATTATGAGTCACGAACTTACCATAAGTATGAGTTTCAAGAACTCGCACCTACCTTATCGTTCTCTAACTATCAAGTATATAGATGAGAAAAGATTCACCTTCTTGTCATATACATCTTAATAGCGCAACCAATTCTAATGATTATCACTGTAATAAACTGAGCAGTTTTTACACCAAGCACAAACCTCTGCCCATACAAAGGTTCATACAACTCAGCCATCACATGAGTCCTCAATTGAAATCTTACAACTTCTAACTTTCTCTTTACTTAATACGAATTTTCTTTAATTCGTATGCTATCCTTCTCAACTCAATCTGAGTTCTTCTTCCCGTACTACTTCGTAGTACCATTCATTCATAGCATTAGCTATAAATCATTCATCGTTTAACAACTCATCTGTTACTATGATTTACTATGATCACGTGGTGATCTTCTTCCTTCATTGTTTAACTCAACGATTTTCTTATCCTTTTCTCTAAGATTATAGTCTTAGGTACTCCTACCTAAGATTTATAACCTATCAGCTCTGATACCACTCTGTAACGCCCTGAAATCCGGTTTACCTACCCGGACTCCGTGCATCACGGTCCCACTTCTTACCAATCATACGTCATTATATAGTTAAATATAACAACATACATTCTCAAATCCCAGGTTCTCGAAACCTTTAAACCTCTTTCATTACAAATAATGATAATTACATTATTCTTTACATCTTGCACAAGTGACTTTCATCCGCCACCAAGGATACATAAACGTTCACTAAACTATTCTATAGTTCAATTCATCTTTCTATATTACAAGTCTTCACTTGATCTTCACACACATTCACATACTGAATGGCACTTCTTCTGGATACCGCTTAGCTTGATCTTTACGGGATCCTTAAGTTCTTTCTAACATCGTTCGCTAAAAATGTTTTTCATTTAAAGCAAGTGTGAGCATTCAATTGCCCAACAAGTCATAACAGTTGAACAAACAACTTCAAGAGTTTAAATATTCTTCAGAACTTCGATAACCGAACAAAGGTTATGAAGCAGCTTGAATAATAGTAATAGTCTCGATTCCTATCATTTTACAACATTCATCACATACTCTTTACACTACTTTCATTCTTCTACCTTTTTCCATACATATCCTGTCTGGCTAGAATCATTAGCACAGATTTAACAATAACGGTTCATGTATAAAAAGAATATACTTATATTGAACAGTTCAGTCACAGAACAGTTCAATCATAGAAATACCGAAGTGTTCACATTGTGGCTCAAGGCCTCATACATTTTACCACCTTGTACATATCTCGCACATATGCACATAGACACGACATCTCAAATTCAACATCTTAGAAGTCTAAGAAACTAGCATTCATATATTATGAATGAAGTTAAGAAAGTTTCCTTACGCACAGCTACAGCTTATAGTTTATGCTGAACTGCTCATTCCAATTCCTATGTAGCACATAAGAAAATAGCACGTATACCAATTAGTCATACACTTGACTTATGCATTGGTTTACTTAACTTTACTTCTTAAGGTTCACATTCTTGCAATATAAGCTTACGCGACTAACTTCCTTTACTATCGGTTTACGGCTTCATGATAAACGGAGATGTCTTACTCAAAACGTTCATCATCAGTGATGATTTTCATTCTTATCTTCTTCTTATAACTCTCCTATGACTCAGCACACATCGTGTCTCTACTAGTAGTCCATATGGTACTCTGAGTGGTTTCCCACAAACAACCAACGAACAAGTTTCCGTTTCATCTACACTGCCCACACAGTGAGTTAGATCGGTTGCCAGTTTTTTATATACCTTCGCTCTCTGAAGGAATTGTTTATCCCAGCTCCCATATGTCAACCATCAAAGGTTACAATTGTACCACAACCTAACTTCTCTTAACTTACCTGAACCATTAAACTATAATGTTCGTTAAGTCAAATTCATATTCCTTACGGCTTTCTGGCAACTAAATGTCATACCTCAAGATTCATTCTTTATCGTCTAAGTCATACAGTCATTCGCAAACTCAGAGTGATCATTCAATGTCAATACTATGAGGTCATAGAGTGAAACATTTTACAATCCCTTATTCTTATCTTACCACGTCCGATTCACTCGACTCGGAACGTTATCCAAGTTAAAACTACTAACTCGGCTTCTTAACGTTATACACTATTGTCTTCCATTCATTTTCTTCACCGTTCACGGTTAAGTCTTAGTCTTCATTACCTTACGGTCAAACCATACACGGAGTGTAGGTCCTGCCCGTTTAATATTCATGTACACTCAACCCTTACGTTGGTTAAAGTCTTTAACGCTTACTTCATTTCAACATTCTTTATCCGACTCACCCTCAGAATTTCATTAATCTTATTACCGTTCGCTACGTCTTTCTTACGATAATTCATATCTTACTTACTACTTTCGTCAACGTCCAAGTTATACAACCACTGTACACTTAGAACGTTCGTCCGACGCGATTGCGATTCATGAGGATCGCTTACGTATTCCACGTTTACGTTGCTCATCTCTTAATCTCTCATTCAACCTTCACTCAAGGTTTTAATTGCTCTACATCGTTATCCATCCCATGAACCCCATGTTCATTATTCTTTCTTAATGTCAAATCCATTCCGTTCATTGTATGCTAAGATCGATCGTTCATCTCAACAACGTTGCATTCACAACGTCTATACGCTTTACAGTTATCTCCCCTTACTATGACATAACATTAGAATGTTTTTCATTACCTTCATCACTCAACGTCTAAGGAGTCGCAATCATAGCAATCCCTCACGTTAGTTCATTACGACTACGGTCCCCGGATATCGGTTACGTAATCTTGCACTTACATTCTTCATCTCTTAATCTCGTTTAATCTTTTCGTTCAACCTTTAATAAAGGTTTAGAACACTTGATTAATTGTTACATTACGTGAACTAGATGTTCATAATTCTTTCTTGCACATCCCCTAGTAATTAAGCACATAAAGTCTCATTTCTGGGCCTTGCCCTGCACCGGCGCTGCGGCGCCGTGCCCCTTCCTTTCTCTCGTGCTGTGGCGCGGCCTACTTCTCTCTCTTCTCTTTTGGCCTGGCGTTGCGGCGCCAAGTCCTTTGTTAACACTCGCACTGCGGTGCCAACTAATAGAACCTGAGGCCCGAGTTCACGCTGCGGAGCCACTTCTGCAAGCTTAGCCGGCGCTGCGGGGCCGAGCCAAAACCCTAGAAATTTTTCTAAGTCTTGCACTAAGTTTGAGACGTGTACTTCCTGATCTCATAACTTCTTCGTTCTAACTCGGAACGAGATCGTTCTAAAGCCATTCTCTTCCTTATCTTACGTACTTTAGTACCCCTTGGACAAAACTTCATTCTAAATACGTTAACATGCCATTCGAATTGCTTAATCTTCACCCTTCAGACATTTTTTACGCTTTTAACGTTCTTCGCTCGTTCGTCCGTAATTCGATCATCCGAACTCAGAAGTCGATCGTTCTTGAGTTCATGACTCACGTTTTCTATATTCTTTACTTTCTTATGAAACCCTACACATTCGGGTTCATTTACTAACTTCAAATTCTCGTTCGTCTTTTACAAAATTTTGCCATAACTTCGTTATAGCTACGTTTTAATCTGTTCTTCATGAACGTTTCTACCATTCCTAACCAAGCAATATGCAACTAACTTATACACGATGGTTTCAAGCTTATCCATCAACAATAATTATCCTACGATGTTTCTAAACTTGTCCATCAACAACAATAATCCTACGATGGTTTTAAACTTGTCCATCAACAACGTTCTTCGTGTTCTTCGCGTTCTTCGTTCGTTCTTCATTTTAATCGATATTTTGGATTACGATTCTACTTTTTCTTGGAATTTGATGTTATAGAATATCATTCCTTACTTATGTCACCTACTCGTTCATAATATTCGTTCAGATCGCTCAAAATCCTCACGAATCTTATACTTCCTTAAGAAATTTATAAACTAAATTTCTAAGTTCTTATTTCTTCTTTTCTCATGATTTCAACCATATGAAATCATTTCTAACATTATCTTCTCTCTATTCTCGTTAAGCTATGTTTTTGAACATAAAAACTAAAAGAAAAATATTAGAAGAACTAGGGTTCGGATTACCGTTCTTCTTTATTCTTCTTTCGTCGAACAAAGCGTGCACTCGGGCAAGCCTTTCCTCTTCCTCTATCTCTTCTTCTCCCATCTGAACTCTCTCTCTCTCTCTATCTCTCAAAGTGTAGGATTTTCAAAAGCTCAAAATAATGAACTTAAGCTTTCTATTTGTAGAAAACCAAGGCTTATGGCAATTTGGTCATTTCGCCCCCTAACCTCCTTACTATTCCCACCTCCTCCAACCCTTAGCCACCAAGTTTACTTGGCCACCACCCTTACTTGGTGGCCAAGTAGCCGCCTCACATGCCAATGGGTCACCCCATGGGTTGCCCCATTAGTTATTACCCATCCGTTTACCCATCGGTTCGATCCGCGATTTCTTTTCTTGGTTTGGGCCTTAACCCTAATTCTTATTGGGCCTAACTTGGGTTTGATTTCACAAATCATTGGGCTTGACATAATCCAAGTCCAATTGGATTCTACAAAGTCCATGAACTCAAAGTCCATTAAGACTAATCGTATTCTATGCATTCCATTCTCGTATTCTCGTATTCTCGTATTCTCTTCGTATATTATTCATAAGATATACGTATTATGCGTCTTACTAATCTTCGTACTATACTCATATAATAACTAGTATTATACTCGTATCTCTCACGCATAATAACCCTAGTTATTATACGTACTCATTAAAATTATCGGAAATTACTTTTCCTAACCCTTAGGTTTTACGTCCACAGACGAAAACTTCGTTTTTGCCATAACTGAAATATTATTGAATATTCCATCACGTCTCAATATTTTACATAATCGTTAACTTCTCAGAATTTCAAAATAAAATTACGAGCAGAAACTGATGAATAGTGCCTATTTCGTCTTTTTCCCCGGAAATATTTTTGTTCCCGGAAAATTTTCATTTTCGTCTTGAAAATTCTTACTCGTTCAATCTAGCTCATAGCCAGAATACTCCCGACTTATAATCATCCTAGGTTATAGAACGATTAATAAACACATAGCACAGAATAGTATTAATAAAAATTCATTTTATTAATAACTAATTCTTTAAACTTAAATTCTGGACAAACCGAATTTCCGGGTTGTCACACTTAGACTCTTATACTTCTCATGCATACACACTAGAGTTAGGGACTTTAGTTTATGATTTTCACGATCAACTTCAAGATCAACCTTATATGTTAGGGACTTTAGTTTATGATTTTCACGAAATCAAAGCCAAATAGGGTTATGTAATCACTAGGTGTACTAATTAGCCTTATGTTCGCATAAAGAGGTCACATAATCTGTACTACATATGCTCATACATATTCATATCGTTTAACACTTTAAAACATGCTTAAAAATCATGTTTGATTAATTTCTCTTTATGTCCATCACTTACTAATTATGTTTAGAGACATAGTAAAACATAACATGGCATCTCAAGCCTTTATAATCTAAGTACTCATATGTAATGCAACTTAAGTTCGAAAACATGCTCGAGGTCGCTTTTGAAATCATTTTTTTTCATGAATGATGCAATATAGCACATATAAATCAACTTCCGTTATGTTTAACATATAAGACTTATGTTTAGAGACATAATGAACATAAACGTATCATCTTAAATCTTTAGAGTCTCTTTTCTCATACCTAATGCACTTGGTTTGAAAACATATTCAAGTTTGTTTTTGAAATCATTTCAAACTTGAACTATGTAATTTATCATATACAAGGCAACTTTAAAGCTCTTATCACGTGTAGTCAAGTTATGTTATCATCTTTTCAAGATCAGAAACTACACCTTGTAGCATTCATGTCCATTAGCTTATTATACTATGCTTTTCTTGAAAATTTCTCTAACACAAGATCTAATAAGTTTGATCATAGCAAGACACTATAAACCTCATATCATGCTCATTTACATTTGAAATCCATCATGTATATAGACTACTACGATCAGAACTCGTAGAACATAAGTCTCATCAAAGTTCGTATTTTCATTACTAAAGCTTACTAATAAGTTCAACATGTTCATGCTTCCTTAAGAACCATATAAACACAAGTTAACGGGTTATTCATGCATTTCTAAACCATACCAATGTACTTACCAAGTCAATATATAGATATGGCATACACCTATCAAGTTCATTTCTAAAGTTCTAAATCCATTTTAAACTACACACTTTCATTAATCATGTATGCTAATCTAATAAAACATGCTCACATTATGGTAACATACTTGTGTATACATATTACATATACTTGCATGCTAGTTTATGTCATTGTACTTTACCAACACTGATCAGACTTTAAAACAGAAAGCAAAAACTAAACTCAGAGGTCAGCGCAGCTGCGCCTCGGTGTTAGTCCGGCGCAGCTGCGTTATGTCTGGTTCGAGCCAGGAATAGTTTGCTTCGGCAGAACTTCAGCCCAACCACGGAAATTATTCATGAACTCGATTCTAATTACTCATTTATTAGTTTAAACATACTTATATGGTCATATAACAACTATATAACCATTACCCAACCTCACTATCATCCAACTTCACATAATCAAGATTTCAAAATTCAAGAACTCAAGAACTCTTTTTGACAGAGAATGAAAATGAAAAGCAAAGAAATGGGGTTACACCTCTGCAATATGAAATGAACTTGCTGCTAAATGGACTCCCAATTCTTAGAATACTTGTATGCTCTCAATTTCACACTTATCAATTCTCAGCAATGGCAATTGGAGAAGGAGAATCCATATATATAGAAAAACCAATACACAGACAATTCCATTTCCCACTAAATTAAACCCATGGATTGAAGGATTGCATGAAGGTTATCAAAGAGTTGTTAGATGGTAGTTGAAAATCATCATAATCACCACTCCCCCCATAATCATTAGCTAGAAAAGCTTGGAAGAAGAAAAAGAAAATAGGCCTTAGCCTTTTTTCTATGCACGTCAATGAGAAATAGGGAGCAATTGGACACTAAATTTGGGACAAGCCAAATAACTCAGCAACTTGTTATTTTAAGGCTTGGTTTGGTTCTTTAAATTCCCAAAATGTCATTTTAATGTATAATTATTAGCATATTAGGAAATTTAGGGATTATTTAGGTACTCACCTCATAATATCCATGTACATTAAATACACGCAATTAGAATAACACAGTTAGGTATTCTTGTCCGGGTATCTCTATAATTATATTTTACTACTCACATAAACACATTATCACATTATTTAATATTATCTATCCAGTGTACACACATAATTTCTCCTCCCAATTTCTGGAATACACAGATATTTAATTATTTATGTATTAAAATTACATATGATTTCACTGTACTACTTGATACCTTGTATCATTAGTCCCAATTAAATGTCATACTTCACATATTCTTAAGCCATATTTATTATATAATACTACTGCCCATATTTTCCATATTACACATAGTAACACTATTAATATTTTAATTGGGCTAAATATCTTTTAGTTAGGTACTTTCAACCCATTATCACATTTTAATATCACAACAATTAATTAATATTAATCATTTATTTATTTTTCAATAATTATTATGCATTCCACTAATTAATAGAATATAATATTTCATAATATCACTTAATTAACCAATAATTAATCCGGGTTAATTAATTAAACCTTATTCAAATCTATTTATGGACAACTTAATCATCATTTAAATTTTATTATCCTTATGAGTTCTTAATACCCATTTCTTAAATCTTAAATTCCAAAAACTGATCCTACAGACCGGCGCAGCTTGGAAATGGCACAGCTACGCCATACCAAATTCAGAGGCAGACAAGTTCTGCATTAGTAGAAATGAAATATACGCTTCTAAATACTTTACACATCCTCCTTAAGTGCTAGCTCGTCTAACATCAATCCCCTCTTTGATTTCACATCATCAGTTACTATTTTTCTTAACAATTTAAGGATCACAAGTCGAGTTTTAAAACTCTATTTTTCCTTAGTAGTTTAACTAACTATGAAATCTCCTTTACGGGTTTCTTACCACAAAACTCAAATATAAAGCACCTACTATAATCACATATTCACTATTTACTTAAGTGATTCTTAAAGCCCCTTAAATTATATTATTCCATAATATAACTTCCACTTTAATATAAATTAACCAATATTTCTACTCTCGTCAACAACATACATATATACAAGTCCAAGCCTAGCACACATCGAGTCTTTAATTGTATTCAATATAGTACACTGAGTGGTTTCCCACAAAAAACCAACAAATTAGTTTTTGTCTCGTCTACAGTGTTTTCACAGTGAGTTAGATCGGTTACTAATTCGTATATACCTCCGCTCTCTGAAGGAATCGTTTAGCCCAGCTCCTATACATCTACCATTAAAGGTACGATTGTACTGCCTTAGACTTGATACTTACTCGTACATATACTCAAGAAATTGGTGATTATTAAAGATATTTACTGTCACCAACTCACTATGATAAAATAATTTCACATAAATTATTTAATGCCAATATATAATCTTATCCATCTTCTTACTAATTCATCTCTACAATTTATAACAAATATATAATAATGATATATATTTATTAAACACAACATCACTTATTACATAGCACATATTACCTTATGTCACACAATACCACATACCTCATAACACACACACACACACACACACACACACACATATATATATATATATATATATATATATATATATATATATTCTTGTTCGAACCCTTCTCACGCTTTAAGAATTTTATCTACTAAATTCTTATTTTAATATTTTCTAAAAATTTGGGTTCTTACATCCTCTCCCCCTTATAACGATTCTGTCCTCGGAATCACCAAAACCTCTTCTACTCGGTGCTATTCTGAATATTACATATTTTTTTGAATAATTTTATCCATTCTTTTTTCGGAAGTTTTATTATAACTTGCTCACTTACATTCTACTACATTCTCCTTTATAAGGAACACTCTACTTACTACTTTCATCACACAGAAGAATAAGAATCTTCCACAATTTTTCAATAATCGAAAAGTAATATGAATAACTCAGATTCTAATTTATGCTGAGGGGTCACACAAGACCATGAACTCTTCTCAAGGTTTACAAATGCTTCAACACAATCCTTCACACTGCAAACCAGAGTGTTTCTCAATCACAAAGACTGAAAACACCCTCCACGCGTACACTAGGTGGCCAACCTATTGTACCACTACGTTGGGCTGTAAAATAATGTTTTGTAATGACAACATACGTTACGCTTGAAACTATTATCCCCAAAAACATGTCCCCTTATGGGGTTGTTCACTTCAGCTTTTCCACATCTGAATCCGCACCAGAGCAATCTGATTTGGCACAAATACTCAAGAATGCTTGAATTTTATAAATATTTTTCAACAGTCGTCTAGCCGAATCAAATAGCTTAGACTTTTATCAATAATTCAGACATCAATTGAAATAATTTAGCCCACTTAATAGGCCTTCTTCATAATTTAAAAGGAAACTAAAAATTCTTTTATGACGTCATGATACCTGATAAGTAGGTTTTATTGTGACGCTCCCAAATTCGGGTACTTGAAACCCGAATTCAGTGCTTTACGATACCATTTCTATGAGTGGAATAATACTAATAATAATAACAATAATATAAATATCAAACTTAATTTACATATATCAAAGTCTAAATCCCAGGTACGAGACCTTTAAACATTCATTACATCATAAATAATAATTAATATTGTCTTAATAAACTTTAACTATTACACAGAATATTATAAAATTCATTCGAACAACTTTCCTTTCCCCTTGTTCTTGCCTGATCCTTCGGGTTGATCATACTTGGCTGAAAACATTTAAATTTAAAGCAAGAATGAGCATTTGATTGCCCAGCAAGTAATAACAACAATAGATGTTAGTTGAAATAATTAAATATTTTCTTTGAATGACACTTCTACAACGAATCAACAGTTGTGAAGTAATCTGAACCAATAATAACAACATATCACTTCTATATAAAATTTTTGAAACTACGTACTGACTATAACTGGAGATTTGTCAACAGACTACGAACATTATTTTCTATTTTTGAAAATGTTAAATAGAAATTCATCTATAAACCGTCATAACTTACGGGCACGGGGGGTGATCAGCCCGTTATGCCTTGTATTGATCAATACTACATGCAAGAACGATATTATCATTCACTCTATCCACCTTAGCTGCACACAAGTTTTCCATGTTCGGGATGTTCATACTTAGTCGGGAATCTGAATCAAAACAATCTAGTTGGATACAATAAAGTTCTATCATGATCAATAACATCTGTGTCTAGCTGGATCAAATAGCTTAGACAGCTTTTAATTAATGTATACATACCGAAAATCAATAGGTATGTATCAATATGTGATTAAATACAATGATTATCCAAGTGGGGACACTTGTATAACCATATTTAGAAACTAACGAACAGAATAAATATCTGGATTATGCACTAATATTGTGTTGATAAGCAATGATCAAATAATTTAAGAACTTGTATGAATATGAATAATTGGATACATAATCAATAACAATAGAGTTAATAATCTAGCACAATAATATGATTCTGAAACTTTCTTATTCATGTCCATTGTATAAAGAAAATGCAAAGTTAGGATTACTTGCACAATATAAAGGATAGTTCAGATACTTGCCTGAGCTGCTGCTTATAATAACGCAACTTAGATTAATCTTTTATATCGAAACCTATCATTAACAAGATCATTCTTCTGATTAGAATAACATATCGCAACACATAGTACTGCTTATTGCAGCCATCACATAACCTAATCACATTGTCACATATTTTAACAGTCATTGGTTCACAAACAAATACTTATCGAGTCCAATTATCTAAGTCCGGATCAATTTCTAAAATATTTCGGTGTACCGACGACTTTATCGGGTATATTATCGAGTCTAAAACTCTATTATGTAGTTCAATATTCGATTAGAGTTTTTAAATATCAGTCATAATACTTTTTATAGCCTTATAATAATTTTTAAATAATTATTATAATTTATCATAATTTTTCAAACACCGAAAATCATTATATAATGATTTAAATATTCATTAATTCTATTATTATTAATATTTAATTAATTTAAACTATTAATGAAACCATTGCCAAAATATTAAAGTTATTTATAATAACTTAAAATATTTTTAAAGTATTAATATTACCCTTAAATGATTTTTAAAACATTTAAAATCATTTTAAATAATTACCATTAATATTTAAGTATTAATGTACTATTTATCCAAATATTAAAAGTCATAATTATAACTTAAAATATTTTTAATTCATTTATATTTTTTTTAAATTAATAAAACCATTTTAAAACTATTTATTTAATATAAATATCATTAAATAAATCTAATATTCTTAATATTACTTATTAATATTTTTCATGAAAAAAATATCAAAAGTTATATTTTATAACTTAAAATATTTTTATAACCTTTAAATCACATTTATATAAATTTTAAATCATTAATTCTATTTTTCTTCATTTATTTAATACATTTATTAAATAACTTAATCATCATTAATATTAATTAATTAATGAAATTCATTACAAAAATATTAAAAGTTACATATATAACTCAAAAATATTTTTAAACACTTTATTCTTATTTATATTAATTTTTATAACATTAAAATTATTTTTCTCTAATTTATTTAATACACTAATTAAATAAATTAAATATTATTAATACTTAAATAATTATAAATATTAATGAAAAATATCCCAAATAATTAAAAGTTATTTTTCATAATTTAAAATAATTTTTAAAACCATTTTTGTAATTTTTATAATTTATTTTCTATTTTTAAGTATTTTTCGAAAAATCAGAAATTAAAAATATTAGAAACCGTCGCTATTGGCCTTTAGCGACACTAAGCGTCGTTGTTAGTGTTCTTGAGCTCAAGAACACTGACAGCTTCGTGTTCAAGGCTCTGAGTTTGACCATCAATGATTCTTAGCCTGGGCATGTTATGCGTGAACTAAGACACTGATATTGTAATATTGTTGCAATACTAAAATATTTAACCATCAATTAAGCCATACCACAACACAACAAGAAGATTTGGCCTTCCAAAGTACCTGCTAGACGGTTTCTGGGTTTTCTAGAAACCCAAAACTTCGACTGGTCATCTTGTAGCTCGATTATAAACATGTTCTGATCATGAGTTTGGTGGTTTTATGGTTCATAATTGTAGTATACATGACAAGGAACAATAACAAATCTTGATCTCAGTCTAACAACAACAAAATAACAATCTATGACACGGTCAAACATGGTAAGAAAGCTGTTCTTCATATTTTCTGGAAATTCTCTGAAATCAAAATCGTGAACGAGGGGCCAGGTTTGACCATCCACTAAGTTCGATCAATTGATTATTTAAAGGATCAAAAGCCACAAATATAAAGTACATATGACAGGCTATAAACTGGATACTATAACATCATCAAATAATTTACAAACTGACAGATCTAAGCCTTCCAAAACATTGTCAGACGCTGAAAAAGCTTTCTGGGTTGCCCAGAATCATACTCGGTCATGGTCGGTCAACGACCTTTGACCATCAATAACTTTCTATCTAGACATCCAATGACAATGCTTTCTCTTTCAGATGAAAGACCTCATATCAGACTATAGATCCAACCCATAAAATAACAAAAATATTAAACATCAAAGAAGCTATAGCCTCTGACACTCGTTGTCAGAACATAAAGTAAAATTTTTACATATTTTGAAAAATGACAAATTCGAGCCTCTAGATGTTATGGATCTAACATCTAGCAACCCAGATCACTTAAATAGACTACAAACAACATGTTTTAACATTAAATCATAACATCTAACACAAGATCAAAATTCAAATTTTTAGATTAGGGTTTACCTCTTTATGATCCAATTCTGATTTCTATGCTTCTGATTTGATGTTGGTGTTCGTGGGGCTTGATTTGTGACTGATCTAACACTAGAATTTTGAGGGTTTGAGCTTTAGAGGATATGGCTAAGTGTAAGTGATCAAAATAGGCTAAATGTGCACTTTCTCTCTCTTGAATCTAGCAAATCAATTGGTGCAATGTATTTGATTGCTTGCAAAGGCTGATCATGTGCTGGTGTTATAGATCCTAGGTAGGTAGACAAGGGTGGTTGCAAGATTTGATAAGATATGCAAATCAATAATTCACAAATGGGACAAAAAAGGGTAAAATGGTAATTTTACTTATAATCTCAGGGGTATTCTTGTCCAAGGTACTTGAATCTAGGGTTTAATCACTAGATTTTAAGTCTTAAAATTTCCCAAATAATTTCTAGGGTTTGAAAATTAAAATTAAAGTGTAATAAAATTTTAATTAAAACACACTAATTAAAATTAGGGTTTTAATAGAAAATTAGGGTTTAAATAATTAGAGTTCCTTAATTATTATTAGGGTTTCTAAATTAATAATTCACTTTACTAAAATAATAATTAGGGTTTTTAATTTTAGCAATTAGGGTTCCTAATTAGCAAGTTAGGGTTTCTAATTTTAATTTAGGATTTGCATATATTAATTAGGGTTTTCCTAATTAATAGAAATTCTATAATACGCAATATAATTCATATAACATCATTACTACCCAGTCTTGAACTCATAATTAAGTTTAACAATTAGGGTTTAACAACTTGATATAGGGGTACATTATACTCCATAATTGACCAATGATTAACAATCTTCACAGATACAATATATATTCATAACACTGAAAAATAATATTATATACAATATAATATTATTATTCTCATTCATTGCTCAACGTCCAAAAATTAGGGTTTGGATTCCATATCTGATTTATCTTTCATATATAACATCATTAATTAAGTTAAAAATACTTAACTTAAATAATCTGAACTAAAATTCATATAATAAAATAGTAATTATAATAATTCCAATAATCATTTCATACCCTATTTAAATTATATAAAATCATGTTTTCATGGAAAATAATTAATAAAAATATTTTTGCTACAAAAGTAATTATTATAAGAATATACTTTATAATGATCAATAATTAAAAAAAAAATTATTTGAAATTATTCATGAAATAAATGAAGTTTGTTTATCACATATTTACATACGCATTACATGACACATATTCCCATCATTAATAATAATAAAAAAAAATTATATGTAAAATTTCTTATCTATTTAAATATAAAATATCGGGTTATTACATTCACCCTCCCTTATAAGGATTCCGTCCCCGGAATCACCGTATTAAAACTCATACATACAAGGGTACATAGCATACGCAATCATTGAAAATAGATCTCGATCATAATTGATCGAACAAATCTTTAACCATTCAACATAAAGCTTGTCTGTTTGATTATACTAAATTTTGATTTCTAAAAGAACTCAAATTTCTCCCTCAAAATTTCTTTATACAATAATCTGCTATATATAGGAAAATCATATATATACGAAAATAAAAGTTATTCGAATAATACCTGGAGTTCTATTCCCAGCTGCCATTGTATCCTGGACCGTCATGCTGAAGACTCTCGCGGTTGCTTTTGGTGGTTTGTTGGTTGAAGTCGGTCTTGTGATCGCTAGAGTCCCGCTGCCTTTTTCTATGATTACACTCCCCGCCTCCATTCTCCTCTTTGGACAATCCTTCACCTTATGTTTAGTCGATCCACATAGAAAACACCCACTATTCATCCTTGGGTTGGGGCAGTTGGGAGAGATATGGCCCTCCTGCCCGCACTTGTAACATGCAAACTTACCCTTCAGACACTTACCAGAGTGATTCTTCCCGCAATTCTTACACCGCACAGTCTGTTTCTTCACACCTTCCCGCTTCACCTGAACATTCCCGAAATAATTTCCTTTCCTCTTTTTGCCCCTACTCCCACTATTTGTTTCCACCTTTACAGTTCTTACCGTCTTGCCTTTGTTCTTCTTCTCCTTATTGTAGAGGCTCATGGCCTCACTCCCCTCCTCAGCTTTAATAGCCTTTTCCATGAGTGCTGTAAAAGTATTGATATGCAACATCACCACCTTGTTGTAGAGCCAAAATTTTAAGCCTAGCTCAAACCTTCTTTGTGACGCCCCCAAAATTAGGTATACATCACCCATCTTGGGTCGTCAGATACAAAGTACAGAATACAAATACAACTTACTAATACAGCTGTCGTGTACAATACGACAAAACATAAACTGTGAGTTTGAATACAAATATTATCTTCTAGAGAGTATTCATACTCAAAAGGAGTCCTCATTACATTTATTAACACACTATTACATAGAATAGTGAGGACTACTAACTAATACAATCATTCGAACCATCACTCCGTTCCCCGACTTGCCCCAGCTACGTTCTCATTTCCTGAAGAGAACAATGAAAGAAAGGGTGAGCTCAACTAGCCCAGTAAGAAATATTATGACTAAGATAATACAGAATAAATTATCATTAGCCTTCAATAATGTTAAACTGATAAAATATAATAGACATCAAGTTTAACTGCAGCGGAACAAGCAATCCATTAAAAGAATCAAGTAGAAAATAAACTCTACTATCTTTTATGATTTAAAATGTTTTTCAACACTGTTATCGCTGGGACTCAGCTTAATAAAATAATCCACATCATCGAATCACCCCTGCACTACGACCAAGGATATTCGTGTATTCATTAATGGTCATGATCATGCCAACAACTGTCCATCAATGCACTACGGGCTAATGAGGACTTTTACCACATCATTTGTAACATTACGGTCATGATTATACCGAATATTCCCTGGTCATAATCATACCAAGTCCATCTATGCACTACTGGCCACAGATGACTTTCAACATTTTATAAACATTAGGATGATGACAATGATATAAGAATTCAATAAAACAAGTTCAAGAATTAATTTATACAAGAATTAACAACGTCCAAATTGTCAACATGATACTGCTTTGTGGAGTAAAATTCAAGAATGCTTAGAAGAATATTTTCATGAAAAGATACTGGATGAAACGCAATTATCAAGGATATTCCACAAATTTCATGGAGTATAGAAGTCAAAACTTAACCAATTGAGTATAATAAAGAATGGAATAACAAAAGAAATCACCATGCATGCGATAGACCGCACAGACAGGTTATTCTAACAGAATAATAAATAATGGAACCAGGTCCGGCGTAAACGCACAGACAGGATATTCCGACAGAATAATAAATAATGGAACCAGGTCCGGTGTAAACGCATAGACAAGATATTCTGACAGAATAATAAATAATGGAACCAGGTCCGGTGTAAAACACACAGACAGGATGTTCCAACAGAATAATAACAAAACGAAACCAGGTCCGGTGTAAAACACACAGACAGGATGTTCCAACAGAATAATAATAAAAACGGAACCAGGTCCGGTGTAAAACACACAGACAGGATGTTCCAACAGAATAATAGAAGAATGTCACCAAGTATAGGGTAGACCGCGTATACAGGTTATTCCAACAGAATAATAAGAAATGAAATAACAACAGTTCTCTTCATGAATAAGAAAGAATAACACCCCTTACCGTTTTAAAGAAGATCTGAAATAAGGAAGTAGTTAAGTAGCAGAATACTCTTCTTCTTTCTCTCTATAGTTTCTCTCTATAGTTTCTCTCTCTAGAGTTCAGTGAATTCGTAAGAAATAATGAAGGAATGAACTGCTATTTATAGAAAACTAGAATGCATAGTAACTAATCCATGAACGGTCCAGATTGATTACTTTAATCTGACGGTCCATATTTAAAGAAAAATCTTTTAAATAAAATATAATATATTCTATTTATAGAATAACTTTAATAAAGTATTCTGTTTTATATAAAAAGATGTTTCTGTTTTATTACGTTAATAATACGAATAAAACAAGACGTCATTATCGCTAAATAATTCATATTATTAACTGACAATAATTGAATCAAACTGAGTGACTTCTCACATAAACATTAATAATCAATACCGTGTGCTACTATGCAACCACACGTATTACTGTACTTTTACTACCGAGTAGTTCAATAGTAACAATGGTAAAACTTCCGCTGTTATTTTTAATAAAATATTTTTGTCGTTTTCTCAATCCGACAATAATTCCTTTGTGGGGTCCACCAATGATTGTGTCGTTGTACGAATATTTCCTGTTAAAACGAATATTCCCCGACCAATCGAATATTATATAACAACTTGCGTACTTTGTAAAATTTGTAAATATTACCCACAACTATAACATTATATCAAATTAACTCCATAATATTCAAAAATGATATTTATAGAAAATTTATCTTTATTTATAAAAGTTGGGGTATTACATTCTTGCCTTCCTAGCCTCCGTATCAACTCGATGCGGAGCAAACCTAGCCAACTCATTAAACTTTGCGGCATACTCCGCAAAAATCATGTTAATCTACTTTAACTCTAGAAATTTCACCTCCATCCTAGCCTGCATGCTAGCTGAGAGGTAGTTTTCGAAAAACAAAGTCTTAAACCTATCCCTAGTAACTACTCCTTCTCCTGCCCTAGTTTGATTTGCCTCCCACCAAAAGTTAGCCTCCCCCTTCATCATACAAGTGGCAAAAGTGGTCTTTTGCCCCTCATCTATCCTAGCAATTATGAATGCCTTTTCTATCTCGTTAATCCATGTCTGAGCTTCTATAGGGTTAGCTGATCACCTGAATTCTGGTGGTCCTACTTCCTTGAAGTCTTTAAATTTTGTCAAGCGATTGTCTGGCTGGTTCCCTGCGGCTGGTATTACCTGCTGCATAGCCTGAGCTACCTGTTCGCAAAGTTTTACATCGGGTCTTGTTGTTGTGCCTCAACATTGTTAACAGATTCTTCTGCCCTTTGATTTCGTGTTCGACGTATTGGCGGCATTATCTGATTACATAAAATCAACAATTTAACGTACATTCTAAACCTTATTGTATAAGTTTAACATGTAACACGAAGTTTTATACAAAACTTATTCCATTAATCAAATATAGATTCATATTCATTAATTCAAAGTAATTTACATAACGTAGCACATACTACTATCCCTTTGTGACCACAAAAGTCGGGAATTACTTATACAAGGTTAGGAATATTACATTACACACGTACATTATCAAACATACATAATCAACTACTAATCCTACTTATTTTCTAAGTCACGATCTTTCATCTTTCTTTTCCCCTTTTTATTCGGAGTTGTGCACGATCTGTTACTTCTGCTTCCCATTTGATCAATTTGGATTTTAAGCTTATCTTGTTCCTCCACAGTTTCTATTAACGCATTTCGCAACTGACTGTTTAATATCCTTTCTATTTCCCACAGCTTTTCTAGAGAATAAACCTGTTTCCTTAGATTATGCACTTCCGTTGATACTTGATCAGCTCCAACTTCAGTGTCTAAATCACTATCTGTCAGTTCCACCATTTTCAGATTTGGTACTACGTTTTCCAAGACCACCACCTCATCAAGGTTGCTTGCACTGTGAGCCTCTATTCCAGCTATTGGCTTTGATATTGGCTCTCTCTTTAGGATCTGAGGGTATTCTAATTCTTTTCCTCTTGACATCTTCACCCAAATTATTCTGATTAGCACATAGTATATACACACAGCAAGTAATAATTTTATAAAAGTTATCTTTTATTTTGTTTAACGATGAATTTTATTCAATTCATCTTATTTTAAAATCTATGAGAGTTATTTATATTTTTAACGTTTTCCTCTGTCCTAAGGTTATAGCTTAAGGTCTGTCCCATCTAAGGTTTCTAACCCTAAAGCTTTGATACCAACCTGTGACACTCATGGCACTTCCAACCATAGCACCCCATAGTGATACCTATCAACTAGCTACCGACTGGCTCGGCGTCCCCTACAGAAAGTCTGGCTTCGGTGCCTTCCCTTAAAGGGATGTCACCAGCAAAAGGCTTGAGGCTCTTCGCAAATTTATGCTTATAGCTTTGATATCAACCTGTGACGCCACCAAATTCGAGTACTTAAAACCCGAACTCGGTGCTTCACGATACCATTTCTATGAGCGGAATAATACTAATAATAATAACAATAATATAAAAATTAAACTTAATTTACATATATCAAAGTCTAAATCCCATGTACGAGACCTTTAAACATTCATTACATCATAAATAATAATTAATATTGTCTTAATAAACTTTAACTATTACACAAAATATTATAAAATTTATTCGAACAGCTTTTCATTCCCTTTGTTCTTGCCTGATCCTTCGGGTTGATCATACTTAGCTGAAAACATTTAAATTTAAAGCAAGAATGAGCATTTGATTGCCCAGCAAGTAATAACAACAATAGATGTTAGCTGAAACAATTAAATATTTTCTTTGAATGACACTTCTAAAATGAATCAACAGTTGTGGAGTAAGCTGAACCAATAATTACAACTTATCACTTCTATATAAATTTTTAAAACTACGTACTGACTATAACTGGAGATTTGTCAACAGACTATGAACATTGTTTTCTATTTTTGAAAAGGTTAAACAGAAATTCATCTGTAAACCGTCATAACTTACGGGCACGGGGGGTGATCAGCCCGTTATGCCATGTATTGATCAATACTACATGCAAGAACGATATTATCGTTCACTCTATCCACCTTAGGTGCACAAAAGTTTTCCATGTTCGGGATGTTCATACTTAGTCGGGAATCAGAATTAAAACAATCTGGTTGGATACAATAAAGTTCTATCATGATCAACATCTGTGTCTAACTGGATCAAGTAGCTTCGACAACTTTTAATTAATGTATACATACCAGAAATTAATAGGTATGTATCAACATGTAATTAAATACAATGATTATCCAAGTGGGGACACTTATATAACCATATTTAGAAACTAACGAACATAAAAAATATTTGGATTATGCACTAATACTGTGTTGATATGCAATGATCGAATAATTTAAGAACTTGTATGAATATGAATTATTGGATACATAATCAATAACAATAGAGTTAATAATCTAGCATAATTGTGACACCCCAAAATTAGGTATACATCACCCATCTTGGGTCGTCATATACATGGTACAGAACACAAATACAACTTACTAATACAACTGTCATGTACAATACGACAAAACATAACCGTGAGTTTGAATACAATTATTGTCTACTAGAGACTATACAAACTCAAAAGGAGTCCTCATTACAATTATTGTCACACTATTTAACAGAATAGTGAGGACTACTAATACTATCATCTGGTCCATCACTTCGTTCCCCGACTCGTCCCAGCTATATTCTCATTTCCTAAAGACAACAGTGAAAGAAAGGGTGAGCTCAACTAGCCTAGTAAGAAATATTTTGACTAAGATAATGCAGAATAAATTATCATTAGCCTTCAACAGTGTTAAACTGATAAAATATAACGAACATTAAGTTTAACTGCAGCGGAACAAGCAATACATTAAAAGAGTCAAGTAGAGAATAAAATCTACTATCTTCTATGGTTTAAAAGGTTTTTCAACACTGTTATCGCTGGGACTCAGCTTAATAAAATAATCCACATCATTGAATCACCCCTGCACTACGGCCAATGATATTCTTTAGTATCACGACCACAATTATCCATGCACTACGGGCCAAGAATATTTGTGTACTCATTAATGGTCATGATCATGCCAACAACTGTCCATCAATGCACTACGGGCCAATGAGGACTTTTACTACATCATTTGTAACATTACGATCATGATTATACCGAATAATCCCTGGTCATAATCATACCAAGTCCATCTATGCACTACAGGCCACAGATGACTTTCAACATTTTATAAACATGAGGATGATGACAATGATATAAGAATTCAATAAAACAAGTTCAAGAATTAATTTATCCAAGAATTAACAACGTCCAAATTGTCAACATGATACTGCTTTGTGGAGTAAAATTCAAGAATGCTTAGAATAATATTTTCATGAAAAGATACTGGATGAAACGCAATTATCAAGGATATTCCACTAATTTCATGGAGTATAGAAGTTAAAACTTAACCAACTGAGTATAATAAAGAATGGAATAACAAAAGAAATCACCCGGCATGCGATAGACCGCACAGACATGTTATTCTAACAGAATAATAAATAATGGAACCATGTCCGGCGTAAACGCACAGACAGGATATTCCGACAAAATAATAAATAATGGAACCAGGTCCGGCGTAAACACAAAGACAGGATATTCTGACAGAATAATAAATAATAGAACTAGGTCCGGTGTAAAACACACAGACAGGATGTTCCAACAGAATAATAACAAGACAGAACCAGGTCCGGTTTAAAACACACAGACAGGATGTTCCAGCAGAATAATAAAAGAATGTCACCAAGTATAGGGTAGACCGCGTATATAGGTTATTCCAACAGAATAATAAGAAATGGAATAACAAAAGTTCTCTTCATGAATAAGAAAGAATAACACCCCTTACCGTTTTAAAGAAGAACTGAAATAAGGAAGTAGTTAAGTAGCAGAATACTTTTCTTCTCTCTCTCTATAGTTTCTCTATATAGTTTCTCTCTCTAGAGTTTAGTGAATTCGTAAGAAATAATGAAGGAATGAGCTGATATTTATAGAAGAATGGACTGCATAGTAACTAATCCATGAACGGTCCAGATTGATTTACTTTAATCTGACGGTCCATATTTAAAGAAAAATCTTTTAAATAAAATATAATATATTCTATTTATAGAATAACTTTAATAAAGTATTCTGTTTTATATAAAAAGATGTTTCTGTTTTATTACGCTAATAATACGAATAAAACAAAACTTCATTATCGCTAAATAATTCATATTATTAACTGACAATAATTGAATCAAACTGAGTGACTTCTCATATAAGCATTAATAATCAATACCGTGTGCTACTATGCAACCACACGTATTACTGTACTTTTACTGCCGAGTAGTTCAACAATATCAATGGTAAAACTTCCGCCGTTATTTTTAATAAAATATTTTTGTCGTTTTCTCAATCCGACAATAATTCCGTTGTGGGGTCCACCAATGATTGTGCCGTTGTACGAATATTCTCTGTTAAAACGAATATTTCCCGACCAATCGAATATTATATAACAACTTGCGTACTTTGCAAAATTTATAAATATTACCCGTAACTATAACATTATATCAAATTAACTCCATAATATTCAAAAATGATAATTATAGAAAATTCATCTTTATTTATAAAAGTTGGGGTCTTACAACCTCCCCTTCTTATGAAATTTCGCCGTCGAAATTAGGGTACGTACCTGGTATGTCGAAGAGGTAAGGATACCTTGTTTTCATTTCAGATTCTAACTCCCAAGTCATTTCCTCAATATCGTGGTTTCTCCAAAAAACTTTGACTTGAGGTATAACCTTGGAGCGTAGAATATGTTCCTTCTTATCCAAGATTTGAACAAGAACTTCTTCATACGTCAAATCTTCCGCTATTTCGTTCGGTTCTAACTCAATAATGTGGTTCGGGTCTTCCACATATTTACGTAACATGGATATATGAAAAACGTTATGAACACGAGACATACTTGGCGGTAAAGCGAGTCTATAAGCCACAATTCCTACTCGATTGAGGATTAAAAATGGACCGATGAATCGGAGATTGAGCGTTCCTCTCTTTCCAAATCTCGTAACTCCTTTCCATGGAGCAACACGTAAGAACACATGATCTCCTATATCAAATTCCACGTCCTTTCGATGAAGATCATCATAACTCTTTTGTCGATCTTGTGAGGTTTTTATACGTTGTCGGATCGTTTGAATCTTTTCTGTAGTCATACGTATCAATTCCGGTCCCAACAACGTTGCTTCATCTACCTCATCCCAGCATACTGGAGAACGACATTTTCTTCCATAGTATGCTTCGAATGGAGCCATGCCAATACTTGCTTGATAACTGTTATTGTAGGAAAACTCCACCAATGGTAAGAACATGTCCCAACTTCCCTTGAAATCAAGGACACAGAGTCTTAATAGATCTTCAAGAATTTGAATAGTCCTCTCTGATTGTTCGTCCGTCTGAGGATGATATGCCGAACTAAATCGTAAATCTGTGCCCATAGCTTTTTGTAAACTAGCCCAAAATCGTGAAGTGAATCTTGGGTTTCGATCAGAAACTATGGATACTGGCATACCATGCAGTCTTACAATCTCGTTTATGTACATACGAGCAAGACGTTCAAGTGTATAAGTTTCTCGTATCGGTAAGAAATGAGCAGACTTGGTCAATCTATCAACAATGACACAAATCGCATCTATACCTTGAGAAACCTTAGGAAGACCGGTAACGAAATCCATGGTAATGTGCTCCCAATTCCATTCTGGAATTTCAAATGGTTGCAATGGACCTTTTGGTACTTGATGCTCCACTTTGACTCGTTGACAAGTTAGACACCTCGAGATAAACATCGCTATCTCTCTCTTCATATTGCTCCACCAAAATGTATGACGAAGATCATGATACATTTTGGTACTTTCAGGATGGATTGCAAATGGTGTGTTGTGCGCCTCCATCATGATTTCATACTTTAAATCAGGGTTGTTAGTAATACAAAGTCTTGAGTTGACTCGAAGTATTCCTTCTTCATCGATTCTTGCTTCCGGCATAGCACCTTCTTGCACTTTCTTCCTCATACGCATCAGCTCCAGGTCTGTAGCTTGAGCAGCTTGAACTTTATCGATTAAAGTTGGTTCTACTCGTATATTCACCATCATCATATGGGTCCCTGGAGTCTTTAACTCTATCTCCATCCTTTGCAAGTTACACAAAATGGGCCTTTGTGTTGACAATATCGCACTCGTATGATCTTCTACTCAATGCGTCAGCTACCACGTTCGCTTTTCTGGGATGGTATTGAATGGTATGATCATAATCTTTCAACAGTTCAAGCCAATATCATTGTCGCATGTTGAGTTCCTTTTGAGTGAAGAAATATTTGAGGCTTTTATGATCCGTAAAGATCTACACCTTCTCCCCATACAAGTAATGCCTCCAAATTTTAAGTGCAAAGACAACAACTGCCAACTCTAGATTATGAGTAGGATAATTCCTATCATATTCCTTAAGTTGTCTTGATGCATAGGCTATGACTTTTTCATGTTGCATGAGAACGCATCCCAACCCTTTGCTCGAAGCATCACTGTAGATGACAAATCCCTCCGAGCCAGATGGTATTGTTAGAACAGGTGCTGAAATGAGTCTCCTCTTGAGTTTTTGAAAACTCTTCTCACATTCTTCGCTCCAACGGAACTTTGTATCTTTCCAAGTCAGCTGAGTTAATGGAGTAGCGATTCGAGAAAATTCTTCCACGAATCTTCGATAATAACCAGCAAAACTAAGAAAGCTACGTACTTCGATCACTGATTTAGGTTGCTCCCAGCTTTAAATAGCTTCAATCTTTGCCGGGTCAACAGATATTCCATGACTTGATACTATGTGCCCAAGGAATGCTACCTCCTCCAGCCAGAACTCGCATTTCTTCAACTTGGCATAAAGCTTGTATTCACGAAGCTTTTGGAGTACTAGCCTCAAGTGTTGCTCATGATCTTCACGACTTTTGGAATAAATAAGGATGTCATTAATAAAGACGACCACAAAGTGATCCAAATATTCCTTGAATACCTGGTTCATCATATCCATGAAGGTAGCAAGAGCATTAGTCAATCTAAAGGACATGACTAGGAATTTATAATGCCCGTACTGAGTTCTGAAAGCCGTCTTTGGAATATCCTCAGTTCTAATCTTCAGCTGATGATATCCAGAACGAAGATCGATCTTTGAAAAGAATTGTGCTCCTTGCAATTGGTCAAACAGGTCATCAATACGTGGCAATGGGTACCTATTTTTGATGGTGACATGATTCAACTCCCGATAATCAATACAAAGTTGCATACTTCCGTCTTTCTTCTTCACGAATAGAACATGAGCACCCCAAGGAGAAGTACTAGGATGAATAAAGCCAATGTCTAACAATTCTTGCAGTT
Source organism: Panax notoginseng (assembly GCA_016801055.1). NCBI lineage: Eukaryota > Viridiplantae > Streptophyta > Magnoliopsida > Apiales > Araliaceae > Panax > Panax notoginseng. Next base: position 57,126,777 of record CM029021.1, on the reverse strand, counting down.
GGATCTTTAACTCCTGAAGTTCAATAGGAGCCATTCGATATGGGGCTTTGGAAATGAGTTTTGTACCAGGTTCAAGGTCAATACAAAATTCAATTTCACGCTCTAGGGGTAGGCCAGAAAGTTATTCATGGAATACGTCAGGGAATTTATTAACAATAGAAATATCATTCAAAACTGACGTATTTTTGTTTAGATCCGTGATATGAGCTAAGAAAGCTTGACATCCATTTTTCAATAAACGAATAGATTTATGGCTTGAGATGACAACAATTGATTTTAATGGTTTGGTTGCTTGAATTCGCATAATAGGTCGATTAGGAATATGAAAGCTAACAACCTTACGAAAATAATTAATTTTTACATGATGAGTAGTTAACCAATCAATCCCTAGAATCACGTCAAATGCATGTATTTTTAATGAAATAAGATCGACAGGTAATGCGTGGGTACCAACTTGAACCAAACAAGACTTATAAACCGTGGATGTAATGCAGGTTTCTCCCAATGGAGTTTCAACAGATAAGTCAAAGTCTAATTTCTCTGGAGTCAAATTTAATCGATGAGCGCAAGTAGGAGAAATAAAAGAATGGGTAGAACCGGTATCAAATAAAGTATAGACTTCGTTAGAGTTTATGATAAGCTTACCCGTGATGACCTCATTTGGGTTCCTTGCTTTCTGGGAGGTCACAACAAACGCTCTCCCTTGCACCGGTTTTGACTTTTCTGGGACGGCCTTTGGTGTCTCCATCCTGGCTGAACTTATTTTTGGTAAACGACAAAATTGAGCTAAATGACCTTCTCTTCCACAATTATAACATGTTTTAGACGGCATCACGCAGTTTGGACTGATGTGCCCCTCCCCTCCGCATTTGAAACATATGATAGGTGGTCGTTCTCCTTCCTTAACAACGGGTGCTGGTGCTAACGTCTTTCCATCATTATTGAATCTTCTCTTCTTGAAATGACCATTCTTATTGTTTTGGCCCTGATTACCACCAAAGTGGTTACCATTTCTAGCCTGTTGATTCCCTCCATGCTTGTTGTCACCGCTTCGATGACTGCTCTCACTAGTATTATCATTTTGCCGACTGCTCTCTTTTGGTTGCGTTGACTCATTATCGCGCTCCACTAATTGAGCCCTATTCACAACATTTGAATACAAATATAGTTTATGAGAAATAAGATGTTGACGTATCTCAGGTTTCAAACCTCGCAAAAATATTCGTGTCATTCGCTCTTCATTATCCACCAAGTGGGACGTAAACCAGGACAACTCAGCAAATTTAGCCTCATACTGCGACACTGTCATATTATTCTGCTTTAATTTGATGAACTCCACCTCCTTCATGTGACGAACACTTTTGGGAAAGTATTTGTCATTGAACAGCTCTTGGAACTTCTCCCAAGACATCTTTAGTGCAGCAGGTTGAGTACGCTTAATCGATTCCTACCAGTAATCTGCCTATTCTTGCAACATAAAGGCGGCGAAGGGAACCTTTTGCTCCTCAGAGCATCCCAAGACATCATATATCTTGGTAATATGCTTTATCCATGTTTCCGCTATAAGTGGTTTTGGCTCTCCCTTAAACTCCGGTGGTCCCAGCTCCTTGAACTGTTTAGCGGTGACCGTCCGAGAGTTTTCAGTGTTTCCACCTACATTTTGGACAGGAGCCGCTCTCGCCTGCTGTTGCATGAACTGCATAAAGCTTCTAAATATTTCATCATTCATCATCTGGTCAGTGTTGTTATTTGCATGAGGATTATCACCTTCCTGATGCACGTTATCCTGATTATTGATATGTGGTGAATCAACAGTCGCCTGTGCTCCAGTGCTATTCTCAACATTCTCAGATGCCATTTTTAGATACTGCCACAAAAGTTAATTGATATGTCATATATTATCATTATATTCTGACCGACCAATTAAATACCATGCAAATAAACTTAGGTAGGTCATACTAGCGAAGGAATTCCCCGTCTCTCCCCTCCTAGTTCTATTCTCACATCTTAGCCAGGGATCATATCCCTAAGCTCTGATACCAACTGTGACGCTCCCAAAATTAGGTATACATCACCCATCTTGGGTCGTCAGATAAATGGAACAGAATATAAATACAACTTACTAATACAACTGTCGTGTACAATACGACAAAACATAACTGTGAGTTTGAATACAATTATTGTCTACTAGAGACTATACAAACTCAAAAGGAGTCCTCATTACAATTATTGTCACACTATTTAATAAAATAGTGAGGACTACTAATACTATCATCTGGTCCATCACTCCGTTTCCCGACTCGTCCCAGCTATATTCTCATTTCCTGAAGAGAACAGTGAAAGAAAGGGTGATCTCAACTAGCCCAGTAAGAAATATTTTGACTAAGATAATGCAGAATAAATTATCATTAGCCTTTAACAGTGTTAAATAGATAAAATATAATGAACATCAAGTTTCTACAGCGGAACAAGCAATCCAGTAAAAGAGTCAATTAGAGAATAAAATCTACTATCTTCTATGATTTAAAAGGTTTTTCAACACTGTTATCGCAGGGACTCAGCTTAATAAAATAATCCACATCATCGAATCACCCCTGCACTACGGCCAAGGATATTCTTTAGTATCACGACCACAATTATCCATGCAATGCGGGCCAAAAATATTTGTGTACTTATTAATGGTCATGATCATGCCAACAACTGTTCATCAATGCACTACGGGCCAATAAGAACTTTTACCACATCATTTGTAACATTACGGTCTTGATTATACCGAATAATCCCTGGTCATAATCATACCAAATCCATCTATGCACTACAGGCCACAGATAACTTTCAACATTTTATAAACATTAGGATAATGACAATGATATAAGAATTCAATAAAACAAGTTCAAGAATTAATTTATCCAAGAATTAACAACATCCAAATTGTCAACATGATACTGCTTTGTGGAGTAAAATTCAAGAATGCTTAGAATAATATTTTCATGAAAAGATACAGGATGAAACGCAATTATCAAGGATATTCTACTAATTTCATGGAGTATAGAAGTTAAAACTTAACCAACTGAGTATAATAAAGAATGGAATAACAAAAGAAATCACCCGGCATGTGATAGACCGCACAGACAGGTTATTCTAACAGAATAATAAATAATGGAACCAGGTCCGGCGTAAACGCACAGACATGATATTTTGACAGAATAATAAATAATGGAACCAGGTCCGGTGTAAAACACACAGACTGGATGTTCCAACAGAATAATAACAAGACAGAACTAGGTCCGGTGTAAAATACACAGACAGGATGTTCCAACAGAATAATAACAAGACAGAACCAGGTCCGGTGTAAAACACACAGACATGATGTTCCAGCAGAATAATAAAAGAATGTCACCAAGTATAGGGTAGACCGCGTATATAGGTTATTCCAACAGAATAATAAGAAATGGAATAACAAAAGTTCTCTTCATGAATAAGAAAGAATAACACCCCTTACCGTTTTAAAGAAGAACTGAAATAAGGAAGTAGTTAAGTAGCAGAATACTTTTCTTCTCTCTCTCTATAGTTTCTCTCTATAGTTTCTCTCTCTAGAGTGTAGTGAATTCGTAAGAAATAATGAAGGAATGAGCTGATATTTATAGAAGAATGGACTGCATAGTAACTAATCCATGAACGGTCCAGATTGATTTACTTTAATCTGACGGTCCATATTTAAAGAAAAATCTTTTAAATAAAATATAATATATTCTATTTATAGAATAACTTTAATAAAGTATTCTGTTTTATATAAAAAGATGTTTCTGTTTTATTACGCTAATAATACGAATAAAACAAAACTTCATTATCGCTAAATAATTCATATTATTAACTGACAATAATTGAATCAAACTGAGTGACTTCTCATATAAGCATTAATAATCAATACCGTGTGCTACTATGCAACCACACGTATTACTGTACTTTTACTGCCGAGTAGTTCAACAATATCAATGGTAAAACTTCCGCCGTTATTTTTAATAAAATATTTTTGTCGTTTTCTCAATCCGACAATAATTCCGTTGTGGGGTCCACCAATGATTGTGCCGTTGTACGAATATTCTCTGTTAAAACGAATATTTCCCGACCAATCGAATATTATATAACAACTTGCGTACTTTGCAAAATTTATAAATATTACCCGTAACTATAACATTATATCAAATTAACTCCATAATATTCAAAAATGATAATTATAGAAAATTCATCTTTATTTATAAAAGTTGGGGTCTTACAACCTCCCCTTCTTATGAAATTTCGCCGTCGAAATTAGGGTACGTACCTGGTATGTCGAAGAGGTAAGGATACCTTGTTTTCATTTCAGATTCTAACTCCCAAGTCATTTCCTCAATATCGTGGTTTCTCCAAAAAACTTTGACTTGAGGTATAACCTTGGAGCGTAGAATATGTTCCTTCTTATCCAAGATTTGAACAGGAACTTCTTCATACGTCAAATCTTCCGCTATTTCGTTCGGTTCTAACTCAATAATGTGGTTCGGGTCTTCCACATATTTACGTAACATGGATATATGAAAAACGTTATGAACACGAGACATACTTGGCGGTAAAGCGAGTCTATAAGCCACAATTCCTACTCGATTGAGGATTAAAAATGGACCGATGAATCGGAGATTGAGCGTTCCTCTCTTTCCAAATCTCGTAACTCCTTTCCATGGAGCAACACGTAAGAACACATGATCTCCTATATCAAATTCCACGTCCTTTCGATGAAGATCATCATAACTCTTTTGTCGATCTTGTGAGGTTTTTATACGTTGTCGGATCGTTTGAATCTTTTCTGTAGTCATACGTATCAATTCCGGTCCCAACAACGTTGCTTCATCTACCTCATCCCAGCATACTGGAGAACGACATTTTCTTCCATAGTATGCTTCGAATGGAGCCATGCCAATACTTGCTTGATAACTGTTATTGTAGGAAAACTCCACCAATGGTAAGAACATGTCCCAACTTCCCTTGAAATCAAGGACACAGAGTCTTAATAGATCTTCAAGAATTTGAATAGTCCTCTCTGATTGTTCGTCCGTCTGAGGATGATATGCCGAACTAAATCGTAAATCTGTGCCCATAGCTTTTTGTAAACTAGCCCAAAATCGTGAAGTGAATCTTGGGTTTCGATCAGAAACTATGGATACTGGCATACCATGCAGTCTTACAATCTCGTTTATGTACATACGAGCAAGACGTTCAAGTGTATAAGTTTCTCGTATCGGTAAGAAATGAGCAGACTTGGTCAATCTATCAACAATGACACAAATCGCATCTATACCTTGAGAAACCTTAGGAAGACCGGTAACGAAATCCATGGTAATGTGCTCCCAATTCCATTCTGGAATTTCAAATGGTTGCAATGGACCTTTTGGTACTTGATGCTCCACTTTGACTCGTTGACAAGTTAGACACCTCGAGATAAACATCGCAATCTCTCTCTTCATATTGCTCCACCAAAATGTATGACGAAGATCATGATACATTTTGGTACTTTCAGGATGGATTGCAAATGGTGTGTTGTGCGCCTCCATCATGATTTCATACTTTAAATCAGGGTTGTTAGTAATACAAAGTCTTGAGTTGACTCGAAGTATTCCTTCTTCATCGATTCTTGCTTCCGGCATAGCACCTTCTTGCACTTTCTTCCTCATACGCATCAGCTCCAGGTCTGTAGCTTGAGCAGCTTTAACTTTATCGATTAAAGTTGGTTCTACTCGTATATTCACCATCATCATATGGGTCCCTGGAGTCTTTAACTCTATCTCCATCCTTTGCAAGTTACACAAAATGGGCCTTTGTGTTGACAATATCGCACTCGTATGATCTTCTACTCAATGCGTCAGCTACCACGTTCGCTTTTCTGGGATGGTATTGAATGGTATGATCATAATCTTTCAACAGTTCAAGCCAATATCATTGTCGCATGTTGAGTTCCTTTTGAGTGAAGAAATATTTGAGGCTTTTATGATCCGTAAAGATCTACACCTTCTCCCCATACAAGTAATGCCTCCAAATTTTAAGTGCAAAGACAACAACTGCCAACTCTAGATTATGAGTAGGATAATTCCTATCATATTCCTTAAGTTGTCTTGATGCATAGGCTATGACTTTTTCATGTTGCATGAGAACGCATCCCAACCCTTTGCTCGAAGCATCACTGTAGATGACAAATCCCTCCGAGCCAGATGGTATTGTTAGAACAGGTGCTGAAATGAGTCTCCTCTTGAGTTTTTGAAAACTCTTCTCACATTCTTCGCTCCAACGGAACTTTGTATCTTTCCAAGTCAGCTGAGTTAATGGAGTAGCGATTCGAGAAAATTCTTCCACGAATCTTCGATAATAACCAGCAAAACTAAGAAAGCTACGTACTTCGATCACTGATTTAGGTTGCTCCCAGCTTTAAATAGCTTCAATCTTTGCCGGGTCAACAGATATTCCATGACTTGATACTATGTGCCCAAGGAATGCTACCTCCTCCAGCCAGAACTCGCATTTCTTCAACTTGGCATAAAGCTTGTATTCACGAAGCTTTTGGAGTACTAGCCTCAAGTGTTGCTCATGATCTTCACGACTTTTGGAATAAATAAGGATGTCATTAATAAAGACGACCACAAAGTGATCCAAATATTCCTTGAATACCTGGTTCATCATATCCATGAAGGTAGCAAGAGCATTAGTCAATCTAAAGGACATGACTAGGAATTTATAATGCCCGTACTGAGTTCTGAAAGCCGTCTTTGGAATATCCTCAGTTCTAATCTTCAGCTGATGATATCCAGAACGAAGATCGATCTTTGAAAAGAATTGTGCTCCTTGCAATTGGTCAAACAGGTCATCAATACGTGGCAATGGGTACCTATTTTTGATGGTGACATGATTCAACTCCCGATAATCAATACAAAGTTGCATACTTCCGTCTTTCTTCTTCACGAATAGAACATGAGCACCCCAAGGAGAAGTACTAGGATGAATAAAGCCAATGTCTAACAATTCTTGCAGTTGGATCTTTAACTCCTGAAGTTCAATAGGAGCCATTCGATATGGGGCTTTGGAAATGAGTTTTGTACCAGGTTCAAGGTCAATACAAAATTCAATTTCACGCTCTAGGGGTAGGCCAGAAAGTTATTCATGGAATACGTCAGGGAATTTATTAACAATAGAAATATCATTCAAAACTGACGTATTTTTGTTTAGATCCGTGATATGAGCTAAGAAAGCTTGACATCCATTTTTCAATAAACGAATAGATTTATGGCTTGAGATGACAACAATTGATTTTAATGGTTTGGTTGCTTGAATTCGCATAATAGGTCGATTAGGAATATGAAAGCTAACAACCTTACGAAAATAATTAATTTTTACATGATGAGTAGTTAACCAATCAATCCCTAGAATCACGTCAAATGCATGTATTTTTAATGAAATAAGATCGACAGGTAATGCGTGGGTACCAACTTGAACCAAACAAGACTTATAAACCGTGGATGTAATGCAGGTTTCTCCCAATGGAGTTTCAACAGATAAGTCAAAGTCTAATTTCTCTGGAGTCAAATTTAATCGATGAGCGCAAGTAGGAGAAATAAAAGAATGGGTAGAACCGGTATCAAATAAAGTATAGACTTCGTTAGAGTTTATGATAAGCTTACCCGTGATGACCTCATTTGGGTTCCTTGCTTTCTGGGAGGTCACAACAAACGCTCTCCCTTGCACCGGTTTTGACTTTTCAGGGACGGCCTTTGGTGTCTCCATCCTGGCTGAACTTATTTTTGGTAAACGACAAAATTGAGCTAAATGACCTTCTCTTCCACAATTATAACATGCTTTAGACGGCATCACGCAGTTTGGACTGATGTGCCCCTCCCCTCCGCATTTGAAACATATGATAGGTGGTCGTTCTCCTTCCTTAACAACGGGTGCTGGTGCTAACGTCTTTCCATCATTATTGAATCTTCTCTTCTTGAAATGACCATTCTTATTGTTTTGGCCCTGATTACCACCAAAGTGGTTACCATTTCTAGCCTGTTGATTCCCTCCATGCTTGTTGTCACCGCTTCGATGACTGCTCTCACTAGTATTATCATTTTGCCGACTGCTCTCTTTTGGTTGCGTTGACTCATTATCGCGCTCCACTAATTGAGCCCTATTCACAACATTTGAATACAAATATAGTTTATGAGAAATAAGATGTTGACGTATCTCAGGTTTCAAACCTCGCAAAAATATTCGTGTCATTCGCTCTTCATTATCCACCAAGTGGGACGTAAACCAGGACAACTCAGCAAATTTAGCCTCATACTGCGACACGGTCATATTATTCTGCTTTAATTTGATGAACTCCACCTCCTTCATGTGACGAACACTTTTGGAAAAGTATTTGTCATTGAACAGCTCTTGGAACTTCTCCCAAGACATCTTTAGTGCAGCAGGTTGAGTACGCTTAATCGATTCCCACCAGTAATCTGCCTATTCTTGCAACATAAAGGCGGCGAAGGGAACCTTTTGCTCCTCAGAGCATCCCAAGATATCATATATCTTGGTAATCTGCTTTATCCATGTTTCCGCTATAAGTGGTTTTGGCTCTCCCTTAAACTCCGGTGGTCCCAGCTCCTTGAACTGTTTAGCGGTGACCGTCCGAGAGTTTTCAGTGTTTCCACCTACATTTTGGACAGGAGCCGCTCTCGCCTGCTGTTGCATGAACTGCATAAAGCTTCTAAATATTTCATCATTCATCATCTGGTCAGTGTTGTTATTTGCATGAGGATTATCACCTTCCTGATGCACGTTATCCTGATTATTGATATGTGGTGAATCAACAGTCGCCTGTGCTCCAGTGCTATTCTCAACATTCTCAGATGCCATTTTTAGATACTGCCACAAAAGTTAATTGATATGTCATATATTATCATTATATTCTGACCGACCAATTAAATACCATGCAAATAAACTTAGGTAGGTCATACTAGCGAAGGAATTCCCCGTCTCTCCCCTCCTAGTTCTATTCTCACATCTTAGCCAGGGATCATATCCCTAAGCTCTGATACCAACTGTGACGCTCCCAAAATTAGGTATACATCACCCATCTTGGGTCGTCAGATAAATGGAACAGAATATAAATACAACTTACTAATACAACTGTCGTGTACAATACGACAAAACATAACTGTGAGTTTGAATACAATTATTGTCTACTAGAGACTATACAAACTCAAAAGGAGTCCTCATTACAATTATTGTCACACTATTTAATAAAATAGTGAGGACTACTAATACTATCATCTGGTCCATCACTCCGTTTCCCGACTCGTCCCAGCTATATTCTCATTTCCTGAAGAGAACAGTGAAAGAAAGGGTGATCTCAACTAGCCCAGTAAGAAATATTTTGACTAAGATAATGCAGAATAAATTATCATTAGCCTTTAACAGTGTTAAATAGATAAAATATAATGAACATCAAGTTTCTACAGCGGAACAAGCAATCCAGTAAAAGAGTCAATTAGAGAATAAAATCTACTATCTTCTATGATTTAAAAGGTTTTTCAACACTGTTATCGCAGGGACTCAGCTTAATAAAATAATCCACATCATCGAATCACCCCTGCACTACGGCCAAGGATATTCTTTAGTATCACGACCACAATTATCCATGCAATGCGGGCCAAAAATATTTGTGTACTTATTAATGGTCATGATCATGCCAACAACTGTTCATCAATGCACTACGGGCCAATAAGGACTTTTACCACATCATTTGTAACATTACGGTCTTGATTATATCGAATAATCCCTGGTCATAATCATACCAAATCCATCTATGCACTACAGGCCACAGATAACTTTCAACATTTTATAAACATTAGGATAATGACAATGATATAAGAATTCAATAAAACAAGTTCAAGAATTAATTTATCCAAGAATTAACAACGTCCAAATTGTCAACATGATACTGCTTTGTGGAGTAAAATTCAAGAATGCTTAGAATAATAATTTCATGAAAAGATACAGGATGAAACGCAATTATCAAGGATATTCTACTAATTTCATGGAGTATAGAAGTTAAAACTTAACCAACTGAGTATAATAAAGAATGGAATAACAAAAGAAATCACCCGGCATGTGATAGACCGCACAGACAGGTTATTCTAACAGAATAATAAATAATGGAACCAGGTCCGGCGTAAACACACAGACATGATATTTTGACAGAATAATAAATAATGGAACTAGGTCTGGTGTAAAACACACAGACAGGATGTTCCAACAGAATAATAACAAGACAGAACCAGGTCCGGTGTAAAATACACAGACAAGATGTTCCAACAGAATAATAGAAGAATGTCACCAAGTATAGGGTAGACCGCGTATACAGGTTATTCCAACAGAATAATAAGAAATGGAATAACAAAAGTTCTCTTCATGGATAAGAAAGAATAACACCCCTTACCGTTTTAAAGAAGAACAGAATTAAGGAAGTAGTTAAGTAGCAGAATACTTTTCTTCTCTCTCTCTATAGTTTCTCTCTCTAGAGTTCAGTGAATTCGTAAGAAATAATGAAGGAATGAGATGCTATTTATAGAAGAATGGACTGCATAGTAACTAATCCATGAACGGATTTACTTTAATCTGACGGTCCATATTTAAAGAAAAATCTTTTAAATAAAATATAGTATATTTTATTTATAGAATAACTTTAATAAAGTATTCTGTTTTATATAAAAAGATGTTTCTGTTTTATTACGTTAATAATACGAATAAAATAAAACTTCATTATCGCTAAATAATTCATATTATTAACTGACAATAATTGAATCAAACTGAGTGACTGCTCATATAAGCATTAATAATCAATACCGTGTGCTACTATGCAACCACACGTATTACTGTACTTTTACTGCCGAGTAGTTCAACAGTATCAATGGTAAAACTTCCGCCGTTATTTTAAATAAAATATTTTTGTCGTTTTCTCAATCCGACAATAATTCCGTTGTGGGGTCCACCAATGATTGTGCCGTTGTACGAATATTCCCTGTTAAAATGAATATTCCCCGACCAATCGAATATTATATAACAACTTGCGTACTTTGCAAAATTTATAAATATTACCCACAACTATAACATTATATCAAATTAACTCCATAAAATTCAAAAATGATAATTATAGAAAATTTATCTTTATTTATAAAATTTGGGGTCTTACAACAATAATATGATTTTGAAACATTCTTACTCATGGCCATTGCATAAAAGAAATGCAAAGTTAGGATTACTTGCACAATGTAAAGGATAGTTTAGATACTTGTCTGAGCTGTTGCTTATAATAACGCAACTTAGATTAATCTTTTATATCGAAATATATCATTAATAAGATCATTCTTCTGATTAGAATAACATATCGCAATACATAACACTGCTTATTGCAGCCAACACACAACCTAATCACATTGTCACATATTTTAACAGTCATTGGTTCACAAACAAATACTTATCGAGTCCAATTATCTAAGTCCGAATCAATTTATGAAATATTTCGGTGTACTGACGGCTTTATCAGGTATTTATCAAGTCTAAAACTCTATTCTATAGTTCAATATTCGATTAGAGTTTTTAAATATCAGTCATAATACTTTTTATAGCCTTATAATAATTTTTAAATAATTATTATAATTTATCATGATTTTTTAAACACCGAAAATCATTATTTAATGATTTAAATATTCATTAATTCTATTATCATTAAAATTTAATTAATTTTAAACTATTAATGAAACCATTGCCAAAATATTAAAGTTATTTATAATAACTTAAAATAATTTTAAAGTATTAATATTACCCTTAAATAATTTTTAAAATATTTAAAATCATTTTAAATAATTACCAATAATATTTAAGTATTAATGTACTATTTATCCAAATATTAAAAGTCATAATTATAACTTAAAATATTTTAAATTCATTTATATCCTTTTTAAATTATTTTTAAATTAATAAAACTATTTTAAAACTATTTATTTAATATAAATCAGTAAATAAATCTAATATCCTTAATATTACATATTAATATTTTTCATGACAAATTTTATAACCTTTAAATTATTTTTATATAAATTTTAAATCATTATTTTTTTTTCATAATTTATTTAATACATTTATTAAATAACTTAATCATTATTATTATTAATTAATTAATGAAATTCATTACAAAAATATTAAAAGTTACGTATATAACTCAAAAATATTTTTAAATACTTTATTCTTATTTACATTGATTTTTATAACATTAAAATCATTTTTCTCTAATTTATTTAATATGCTAATTAAATAAATTAAATATTATTAATGCTTAAATAATTATAAATATTAATGAAAAATATTCCAAATAATTAAAAGTTATTTTTCATAATTTAAAATAATTTTTAAAACCATTTTTGTAATTTTTATAATTTATTTTCTATTTTTAAGTATTTTTCAGAAAATCAGAAATTAAAAATATTAGAAACTGTCGCTATTGGCCTTTAGCGACACTAAGCGTCGCTGCTGGTGTTCTTGAACTCAAGAACACTGACAGCTTCGTGTTCAAGGCTCTGAGTTTGACCATCAATGATTCTTAGCCTGGGCATGTTATGGGTGAACTAAGACACTGATATTGTAGTATTGTTGCAATACTAAAATATTCAACCATCAATTAAGTCATACCACAACACAACAAGAAGATCTGGCCTTCCAAAGTACCTGCCAGACAGTTTCTAGGTTTTCCAAAAACCCAGAACATCGACTGGTCATCTTGTAGCTCGATTATAAACATGTTCTGGTCATGAGTTTGGTGGTTTTATGGTTCATAATTGTAGTATACATGACAAGGAACAATAACAAATCTTGATCTCAGTCTAACAACAACAAAATAACAATATATGACACGGTCAAACATGGTCGGTGACCGTCGCTATATCTTAATTTTCTTTAAGTGAAAGCTGTTCTTCATATTTTCTGGAAATTCCCAGAAATCAAAATCGTGAACGAGGGGCCAGGTTTGACCATCCACTAAGTTCGTTCAATTGATTATTTAAAGGATTAAAAGCTACAAATATAAAGTACGTATGACAGGCTATAAGCTGAATACTATAACATCATCAAATAATTTACAAATTGACAGATCTAAGCCTTCCAAAACATTGTCAGACACTGAAAAAGCTTTATGGGTTGCCTAGATTCATACTCGGTCATGGTCGGTTAACGACCTTTGACCATCAATAACTTTCGATCTAGACATCCAATGACACTTCTTTCTCTTTCAGATAAAAGACCTCATATCAGACTATAGATCCAAACTATAAAATAACAAAAATATTAAACATCAAAGAAGCTATAGCCTCTGACATTCGTTGTCAAAACATAAAGTAAAATTTTTACATATTTTGAAAAATGACAAATTCGAGCATCTAGATGTTATGGATCTAACATCTAGCAACCCAGATCACTTAAATAGACTACAAACAACATGTTTTAACATTAAATCATAACATCTAACACAAGATCAAAAGTCAAATTTCTAGATTAGGATTTACCTCTTTATGATCCAATTCTGATTTCTATGCTTCTGATTTGATGTTGGTGTTCGTCGGGCTTGATTTGTGACTGATCTAACACTAGAATTTCGTGGGTTTGAGCTTGAGAGAATATGGCTTAGTGTAAGTGATCAAATTAGGCTAAATGTGGACTTTCTCTCTTTTGAATCTAGCAAATCAATCGGTGCAATGTATTTGATTGCTTGCAAAGGCTGATCATGTGCTGGTGTTATAGATCCTAGGTAGGTAGACTAGGGTGGCTGCAATATTTGATAAGATATGCAAATCAATAATTCACAAATGGGACAAAAAAGGGTAAAATGGTAATTTTACTTGTAATCTCAGGGGTATTCTTGTCCAAGGTGCTTGAATCTAGGGTTTAATTACTAGATTTTAAGTCTTAAAATTTCCCAAATAATTTCTAGGGTTTGAAAATTAAAATTAAAGTGTAATAAAATTTTAATTAAAACACACTAATTAAAATTAGGGTTTTTAATTGAAAATTAGGATTTAAATAATTAGGGTTCCTTAATTATTATTAGGGTTTCCAAATTAATAATTCACTTTACTAAAATAATAATTAGGGTTTCTAATGTTAGCAATTAGGGTTCCTAATTAGCAAATTAGGGTTTCTAATTTTAATTTAGGGTTTTCATATATTAATTAGGGTTTTCCTAATGAATAGAAATTCTATAATATGTAACATAGTTCATATAACACCATTACTACCCTATCTTGAACTCATAATTAAGTTTAACAATTAGGGTTTAACAACTTGATATAAGTGTTTTAACATTATACTCCATAATTGACCAATGATTAAAAATCTTCACAGATACAATATATATTTATAATACTGAAAAATAATATTATATGCAATATAATATTATTATTCTCATTCATTGCTCAACATCTAAAAATTAGGGTTTGGATTCCATATCTGATTTATCTTTCATATATAACATCATTAATTAAGTTAAAAATACTTAACTTAAATAATCTGAACTAAAATTCATATAATAAAATAGTAATTATAATAATTCCGATAATCATTTCATACCTTATTTAAATTATATAAAATCATGTTTTCATGGAAAATAATTAATAAAAATATTTCTGCTGCAAAATTAATTATTATAAGAATATACTTTATAATGATCAATAATTTAAAAATAAAATTATTTGAACATATTCACGAAATAAATAAATTTTATTTATCACATATTTACATACGCATTATATGACACATATTCCCATCATTAATAATAATAATAATAAAAATTATATACAAAATTTTTTATTTATTTAAATAGAAAATATCGGGTTATTACATTTATACTTCCGTATTCAGTATCTATTACTTGAATTAGTTGCTTATACTCATATTTCTTAGTTACTTTTCATGCATTTTGTGTTCATTTTGTAGATCTTATGTTTGGGAACGGTGTGAGCAACTATTGGTATGAAAACGCAAGGAAAAGCAATCCGGAAATCGTTTGGACTTTCATGTTCATTTCATGTTCTTGGCTTGGAACTTGGATTATATTATATAGCTTCTTCTTAGCTTTCCAGAACATCTTGAATCATTCCAATCAGAGTTCGGATGCTAGAGTTATGACCTTTGTACCAACGGATGTCGAACTTCAATGTTTTGGGTGGCCATTTGCATAACTGTCACTTCCAACCCAGTTTCATCCTTCATCCGTCCATTATTTTTTAATTGTCAAAGAATGAATGTTGTAGAGCTCGTCGAGAGCTTCAATTTGATAGGTAGCAGACCCCGTAACTCTTCCCGGATCAAAAGTTATGGTCGTTTTACCAGAGAACACTGCAACAGAAAACCAATGGCGCGGGCGCGTGAATTTGTAGTGCATTTCCTGCGCGGCCGCGCGAGTCCCTGAACCAAGAAAAAGAGTTCTGCTACTTTAGTACGGGCGCGCCTAACTCCAAGCCATTCCTAGCGCGGCCCCGCCACTTCAGAAGTTAACTAGAGCTGACTTTTTACTAAACAAGCGATTGGAGCGTAACTTGGAAGGAAGGTTCAATGAGGGCTTAAAAAGAGACGTATTATCAGTATGTAGAGGGGGATTCCACCCCTTGGGGGATCACGTAGCTAACATATGTTATTTTCTTTTCTTTAATTTCCTTATTAGATTAGAGTAGATTAGAACCCTAGAATAGCTAAGATTTGGAGATTGAAGCAATTGAAGAACATTGGAAGTTCAGAAGTGAAAGAAGAGAAGAAACTCAGATTTGCTATTCTTAAACCCTAACTCTCTTTACTTCTATTTGTATCTTTCAATGTATATTCAATTGTGGATCATGGATTCTAATTCAACTATGAGTTAAATTCTATTTTAGGATTGCAATGGAATCTATTGCCTAGTTTATTTTGACATACTTCATTGTTAACCTTATTGATTTCTATGGGATTGTCTATTAAGATTCATGCTTATTTGCTTAGTTGATTGGCCATCAATTACTGTGATAATCCATATGAACTTGAAAGACGGAGTATGGGTTTAGATTTGATTTTGATAGCTTGTGTTTGTATGTTCTATATGGTGATGGAATAAATGATTCGTGCTTAGGATAGACATATACCAAGGCATCGCTTGTAGTTATTTGAGAATTTGGGCTTAAACCCTAATTATTTATAAATCATATAGACATATAGTGGTTTAGGTAATGTGGGTATTCATGTGTATTCTATCAATTATGGATTATATGTGATATGAGTATGGTACATTGAGATATGGCTGTACTTTACTTTCGTGTTCTCGACTAGCAATCTAGTGCAAGTAATTTGGCTTAACAGGGAGTGTATTGATTTAAATGATTCAATAGATGAAATTGTAATCTCAGATCTTCATTATCTAGTCTCACTCTAGGAATAGTTAAGTTTATTTAATTTCACAGTTTAAATAAAAAAATATTAAATCATTCGTTTAAACAAGACTGAAATGGTTATGGACTAGTGATTGGTGAAATTTATTAGTTAATTCTCCGTGGGAACGATACTGTACTTACTCTTTATTACTTGTTGGTCGTGTATACTTGCACGTATATATTAATCGGTAAAACGACCAACAAGTTTTTGGCGTCGTTGCCGGGGAAAGGCATTTAATTTTATTATTATTATCATCAGTTTTAAGCTATATTGTATGACTTAGATAAATCTAATCTTGTCTCATTTCTATTTTCAATTTTTTTTGTTTGTATTTCAGGTACTTGTATACATTTTTATGCGCACGCGGTCATCCAATTCCGAGTTAACACCTGCACAGAACAACATTAACAGTAGAGGTTGGAAATCGAGAGCGCGTAGAAATATACAAGCAGAGTTAGAGGGGAGAACATCTAATATGGCAGTCACAAAACAAAGAGAAGAGCAAGGGGAGGAGCACAGGGCTTTAAGAGATTATTCGATGCCGAATATTAATGGATTGCAGTCAAGTATAGTCAGACCAGCGACAGCAGCCAATACCTTCGAGATAAAGTCAGGCACTATTCAAATGGTGCAGAATTCGGTATAGTTTGGGGGTGCTGCTACAGACGATCCAAATGAACACCTATTGAGCTTTATTGAAATATGTGATACTCTCAGATACAACGGGGTGACTGAGGATGCAAGTAGACTTAGACTATTTCCATTTTCATTGCGGGATAAAGCTAGAAGTTGGCTTCACTCTTTACCTCCGGGATCTATCACCACATGGGAGGACCTAGCACAAAAATTCTTAGCCAAATTCTTTCCAATGGCTAAGACTACGAAGATGAGGACAACAATTTCCCAGTTTGAGCAGCAACAGGGTGAATCATTATATGAAGCCTGGGAGAGATACAAAGAGATGCTAAGGAAATGTCCACACCATGGCATGCCAGATTGGATGGTTATCAACACATTTTATAATGGATTGGGATGGCAGTCAAGGCTGATTATAGATGCAGCTGCAGGAGGAGCATTATGGGCTAAGAGTTACGAAGAGGCCTATAATCTCATAGAGACGATGGTAGCTAATGATTTCCAAAATCCAACAGCCAGGATGCCACATGCCAAAGTTACAGGTTTGTTAGAAGTGGATGCTATCACTCAATTATCAGCACAGATGGCATCCATGTCAAAGAAGATTGACTCATTAACAGACACCAAGGCGAAGACAGTTGCATTTGTGTGTGAGATATGTGCAGGGTCACATGCAACGAACCAATGTGCTATCAGTTCGGAGTCTGTGCAATATGTGAGCAACTATAGGAAGGATCAAGGTCAATTTCAGAACACATACAGTGCCAAGAACCGCAACCATCAATACCTCAGTTGGTCAAATAATCAAGGAAATTAACAGAGTCAGTTTCAACCAAATAACCAATTTCAGTCACAGTCAGCTCAGCAACAGTTTATACTAAGACCACCTTATCCACCTAGATTTTCTCAGTAACAACATCATACACAATCTGCACATCAGCAAGAGAAGAAATCAGAAATAGAGGAGATGATGATGATGAATATGGCAAATACAGAGGTGATGATTAAAAGCCAAGCAATGGCTATTAAAAATCTAGAAACTCAAATGGGTCAGATGGCGAGCATGCTTAACAACAGACCCCAGGGTTCATTGCCAAGTACCACAGAGGCAAATCCAAGAAGAGAAGGGAGGGAGCAATGTCAGGCGATTACACTCAGGTCTGGGAAACAGGTTACAGGAAATCAACATGGCGCGGCCGCGCCATGTTTACAAGGGGAGGACGCGCAGCCACGCGAGGCAGAAAATTTATCTATAGAGAAATTTAATGATGAAGATTTTGGACAACAGCATGAAAAAAAGGATAAAGCAGGTTCAGTTGAGAAGCCCGTGAATAAAATACCACTAGTTTACCCTCCGGTTCCTTATCCACAGATATTGCATAAGTAGAGGGAAGACAAGCAGTTTAGCAAGTTCTTGGAGGTCTTTAAAAAGCTGCAGATTAACATACCTTTCGCTGAGGCATTGGAACAGATGCCTAGTTATGCAAACTTCATAAAGGGTATCTTGTCATGGAAGAAGAGATTAGAAGATTTTGAGATAGTGGCCTTAACGGAGGAATGTAGTGCAGTGCTTCATCGCAAATTACCTCCAAAGCTGAAGGATCCGGGCAGTTTCACAATTTCATGCATAATCAGAAAGATGAGCTTCAGTAAATGTTTGTGTGATATTGGGGAAAGTATCAATTTGATGCCCTTGTTAGTATTTAATCAGTTGGGATTACCGGCTCCAAGGCCAATAAATATTTCTTTACATCTAGCTGACAGATCTATCACTTATCCACGGGGAATTGTTGAAGATGTATTGGTAAAAGTTGATAAATTCATCTTTCCGGCTGATTTCATCATTTTAGATTATGAAGAAGATAGGAGTATACCAATCATACTTGGAAGACCATTCCTAGCCACAAGAAGGACCTTAATAGACATTCAGAAAGTGGAACTCACAATGCGTGTTCATGATCATGAAGTTACTTTCAATGTATTTAAGGTAATGAAATTCCCGACAGATGACAAGGAATGCTTCAGGGTTGATTTGGTGGACAAGGTCTTAAATGATGAAGTAGAGAGTTTGATGGATCATGAACCGTTGAGAAGTGTTATGGCTAGAAATTCAGCATTAGTTGATGAGGATATTGAAGAACTTGAGCAATTTCTTGATACTACTCCACAATTCAGAAAATTCAAGACTCCTGTTGAGCCTTTGAAGAAAGCTAGAGAATCGTCAATGAAATTGAAACCATCTCTTGAGACACCTCAAGAACTTGAATTGAAACCACTTCCAGACCATTTGAGGTATGCATTTTTAAATAAAGATTCAAAGTTACCTGTGATTATTTCTTCTGTACTAAAAACATTTCAGGAAGAAAAATTGCTACGAGTTCTTAGAGAGTTCAAGTCAGCTATTGGATGGACAAAAGCAGATATAAAAGGGATAAGCCCATCTTTTTGTATGCATAAGATCATGCTGGAAGATGATAGCAAGCCCTCGGTGGAGCAACAAAGAAGACTTAATCCGATCATGAAGGAAGTGGTTAAGAAAGAAGTATTAAAATGGCTGGATGCATGCATAATTTATCCGATTTCAGATAGTTAATGGGTAAGCCCAGTACAATATGTACCGAAGAAGGGTGTTATGACCGTGGTTTCTAATGAGAATAATGAGTTGATTCCAACAAGAACAGTGATGAGGTGAAGAGTCTGCATGGACTACCGCAAGCTTAACAAAGCTACAAGGAAAGATCACTTCCCACTGCCATTTATCGATCAGATGTTAGATAGACTAGCGGGTCATGAGTTTTATTGCCTTCTGGATGGATATCCAGGCTACAATCAGATTATTATAGCTCCAGAGGACCAAGAAAAGACAACCTTTACATGTCCATACGTTACTTTTGCTTTCAGAAGCATGTCTTTTGGGTTATGCAATGCTTTAGCCACCTTTCAGAGATGTATGATGGCTATTTTTTTGGATATGGTGGAACAGAATGTGGAGGTATTCATGGATGATTTCTCAGTATTTAGAGATTCTTTCGATTTATGTCTTGATAATTTAGTGTTGGTGTTGAAAACATGTGTTGAAACAAAATTGGGAAAAGTGCCATTTTATGGTACAAGAAGGAATAATTTTGGGACATAAGGTGTCGAAGAGAGGACTTGAGGTGGACAGATCTAAATTAGAGACTATTGAGAATTTGCCACCACCTACATCAGTAAAAGGTGTTCGTCGTTTTCTTGGACATGTAGGCTTTTACCGCAGGTTCATTAAAGACTTCTCCAAGATAACTAAACCACTTTGCAATTTATTGTAGAAGGATGCACAATTCAAGTTTGACGAGGATTGCGTGTCTTCATTTGAGCATTTGAAGAGGAGGTTAACTTCAGCACCAGTAATCACATCACCGGATTGGGACCTATCATTCGAATTGATGTGTGATGCCAGTGATTATGCTATGGGGGCTGTTTTGGGTCGGAGGAAGGAAAAGATTTTTCATGTGATATACTATGCAAACAAGACCCTTACTGATGCACAGTTGAACTACACCACCACAGAGAAAGAATTACTGGCAGTTGTGTATGCTTTTGACAAGTTTAGATCGTATCTGATTGGTACAAGGGTGATAGTATACACGGATCACGCGGTAATTCGACATTTAGTTGCAAAGAAGGATGCAAAGCCTCGGTTTATCAGATGGATACTATTATTACAAGAATTTGATTTGGAGATCAAGGACCGAAAGGGAACTGAAAACCAAGTGGCAGACCACTTATCTCGACTGGAGAATCCGGGAAGGGAGTTAGATAACAAGGTTATGATTAATGAATCCTTTCCAGATGAGCAGTTGTTTGTGGTGAAAGGGGAAGTGCCATGGTTTGCAGATTATGCGAACTACTTGGTGAGTAAGATGTTACCTTCTTACTTGGTTGGCTATCAAAAGAAGAAATTATTGCATAATGTGAAATGGTTTATATGGGATGAACCATATTTGTTCAAGCAATGTGCTGATCAGATGATAAGGAGATGTATCCCGTATAGTGAGACTGAGGGGGTTTTGCAGGATTGTCATGCTTCTTTATATGGTGGTCACTATAGTGGAGAGCGAACAACGGCTAGAGTGTTACAAGTCGGATTTTATTGGCTGACAATTTTCAAGGATGCTATAGTTTCGTACAAAGATGTGACAAATGTCAAAGAGTCGGGAACATTTCGAAAAAAAAATGAAATGCCATTGAACACTATCCTCGAGGTGGAAATTTTTTATGTTTGGGGGATAGACTACATGGGCCCTTTCGTTTCTTCATGTGGAAATCTGTACATTTTGTTAGTAGTTGATTATGTGTCAAAGTGGGTGGAAGTGGCAGCTCTTCCAACGAATGATGCCAAAGTGGTCCTAAGGTTTTTACAGAGGAGTATTTTCATGAGGTTTGGGACTCTAAGGGCTATTATTAGTGATGAAGGCAGTCATTTTTGTAATAAACAGTTCACAACTCTATTGGCTAAGTATGGGGCGAATCATCGTATTGCTACAACTTGTCATCCTCAAACCAATAGACAAGCCGAAGTTTCCCATCGAGAAGTCAAAAGAATTTTGGAGAAGGTTGTGAACCCCACAAGAAAGGATTGGTCCTTGAAACTTTATGACGCTGTTTAGGCATATAGGACTGCGTATAAAACTCCGTTGGGCATGTCACCTTTTTAACTGGTTTATGGCAAAGCATGTCACCTTCCTATGGAGCTTGAGCATGAGGCATATTGGGCAATTAGGAAGCTCAATTTTGATTTGAAGGCTGCAGGATAAAAACGCCTACTCTAACTCAATGAGTTGGATGAATGCAGACTACATGCGTATGAAAACTCAAAGCTATATAAGGAAAAGGTGAAGAAATAGCATGATCGAAAAATTATAGAGAGAGTATTTGAGCCGGGATAAAGAGTTTTGCTGTTCAATTCAAGACTTAGACTTTTTCCTGGGAAGCTCAAATCAAGGTGGTCAGGGACATTCATAGTGAAGATAGTTTTCCCACATGGTGTAGTAGAAGTGTTCAATAAGTTCCCTGACAAGCCGTTTAAAGTGAATGGACAGCGGCTGAAGCATTATTTAGGTGGCGAGGTTGACAAACAAAAAGTAACCTCAATTCTTTCTTCAACATGAGAAGTCAGAGATGGTCAAGCTAATTGACTATAACTTAGCGCTTGATGGGAGGCAACCTATTAGTTATATCCTTAACTCCTGTTTATTTCTGTTTAAAGTATTTAGTTTCATGTTCCTGTTAGTATTCATAGTATACTTTATGTTAAATTAGTAGTATGAGAGCTGACTGAGCGTATGATGAGACGTAGGAGTAGGAGAGAAAGTATTGCTTTAGGATAGTCATGTATCCATAATCATCAATTCATGTTTTGATTTTAGAGGCATGATATCTAATAAGGATAATTGCTGATTGAACAGGTGTATTGGAGTGGATTCATTACTGCTTTGGTATGCAAGATAAAAGTGCAGAATATAGGCTCGCACGGCCGCGTCATGAAAGACGTGAGAAATCGCGCGCCCGCGCCTGTGCAGAAAGAGTGATCGAGCGCCTGTGCTATTTCCCTATTCAAAGATCGTGCGGCCACGCGTGACATTGAACTTGGAAAAATTTTTAGATTTAAAAATGTGTCTTGCACCATATCTGCCATTATTTGAAATAACAAAGAGCGTATTATTCTCTCCAAAATATGCATGACTCTTCCTTTCCAAAATCGTTCCAAATTAAAGGTGTAACGCCTCATCTCCACTGCTTGATTATCGCGTCGGTTCTCCTACCCATGTTCAACATCTATACTGATAAAACTAGGGCTTAAGTGGGTTTGTGCAACATAAGTTTGGGGGTTCTCTGTGCAGCGATTATATCACTCACGATTATATCAACAAGTTTTCTTCTTCTTCATCAATTTTAAAGGGGTCCTAAGCGTGCCCGATCTGTCACTCCATCATCATCTTCTTCCAGCAGTCAAGACGAGGATATTGTGGATCATACAAAATTTCTCAGTCTGGAGGCACAAATGGAGTACTACAGAATAGTGACAAAGACATCTGTGAAGGAACGAGGGTTCAAGCCTGGGAAGTAGGATGTGTAACTATGGAATATGATTCGAGAAAGAGGATGGGGAGGATTTACTGCAACCCCTATGCCTCCTCATATGGGTATTGTTCTAGAATTTTACGCCAATGCCGAAGATACTATGAGTGGTTTATCAGTGGTTCGAGGAGTTCAAGTTGATTACACCCCTCAATCAATCATTGTAGTTTTTAGAATACTCGACACTCCACCGACTGGGAATGATAATTGGGTCGAGTCTGCCCGTTTTGAGATGGATTTAGATGAAGTCATCACTGACTTGTGCATTCCAGGAACGCAATGGACGTGTATAGCAGGAACGAATTAGCCTCAGCCCTGAATCATTATGCAAAGGCTTGGAATTTGTTCATATGTGCGAAGCTTATACCTTCAACGCATCAGCATAAAATCACAATTGAGAGGGCTATCATATTGTGGGGAATAGTCACAGGCAAATACATCGATGTGGGCTATCTCATTAATCGGAACATGTTACATTACATGAGGGGGAGCACTACGGGAAGTATCCCACATGCGTCTGTTATTGCGAGTCTGTGTGCACAACAAGGAGTCCATTGGGATGATGAACAGATGTAAATGCCTAGTTAAGATATAACTCATGCGACGATTGACAAATTCGAGGATTGGGCAGGAGGTGTGCCACACCCGAGGGGAAAATGTTTCATCCTTTAACCTGCATCCTCAATGCCTCCAACACAGCCTACACATGAAACTGAAGTAGGAACGTCAACACAAGCCACTCAAGCCACTGATGTCCATGATGACCGTCAGCTCAGAAGGTTGGAGCGGAAGGTCAATGCTATGTATAATAACTTTGCAGTGTTTTCTACGGGGTTGACAAGGTCACTAACGGAGGCATTTGCCCAGCAGGGTACTACACTCGAGTGGCCACAATTTGGGACATCAGTGCAATTTCCACCACCAGATTCACCACCCGAAGAGGGTGGTTCAACTGATCAATAGGGGAGTTCTTCTAACCCTATACCTTCATTCATTGGAACAGTGAATAATTTATGTTTGGGGGTATTGGGTAGTAGGGTAGTTTCATGTTAGTTATATTTTGCATGTTTAATTTGCATGTTTATGTGTTATGTCATTAGTATATGTGTTAGTATATGTTTAGTTGCTTTTCTCACATTTCTAGCATTGTGGAATTTATGTCTAGCTAATGAGGAATTTGAATCTTAAAGGATTGTTAAGTTTAATGGATAACATAAGCTTAGATATAACGTTTTACATTATGTAATCCATGATGCTGTTTAGATGCTTTCGATTTGCACTGACGTGTTCACAAATGCTTGTAGGCATAAGAGTTATATGCTGTATTGATTGATAGGAAATGTGGTTTTAAAAAGAGAATTATGTGGAAAATGGACTTAGACTATGAAAAACATTGATAATCAAACTTTGGGAACACATAGGTGTGCTATAAAAGAATGACAAATTATTGTGGCTAGTCTTGTTTCGGGGCCTTTGTTACTTGAGCAAGTACACCCGAGGGGATTTTCTTTACACCTAGCGTCCTAAGGTCTTTTATGGTCTGGGAGACGTTGGTTGAAAGCTCGCTAAGGGGTAGCACTGTTAGCCTAATGGAATGAGGCATTGCACAGTCATGGGAAAAAAATAATAGCAATAAGCACCGCGGGAAAGAGTAAAAATCGCCCTCGTGGGTAGAAATAAAGCAGTTTAAACCCATTGTTAAACTTTAATCTGTATTGATATGTTAGAATAGTCTTTGATGCAATAGTATACATAAATCTTGATTTAGACTGCAATTTTCTGTTTTGAGCAGTATGACATGTGAAATCTTCACCTTGGTCAAGCTTATCTGTGAACACAACACACACACACACACACAACATCTTTATAGCATGTATGGAATACTTGAGTGTATGATATTATGTCTATGGCTTAGTTTGAAGTTTCATTCTTGAATCTGGATAATTAGCTAAGGCATATTGGACTGGAATTTTATGCTAGATGAAAAATGTGATACTCATTTGCATCGTAATCTAGTTGCATATCATGTAGTTGCATTTCATTATTTAATGTAGTATGTATTGCTTGAGGGCAAGCAATAGTTCAAGTTTGGGGGTATTTGATAAGTAGGTTTTATACCTACTTATTGGATATCAATTCACGAGAACTATGCCCATCTCAAGTACATTTTAGTATGTTTTTAGTTGCATTTTGTTTTTATTTTGCATTACTTGAGTAGAACTGCTTTGGTATGGAAATGCAGGAAATGGCCTAATTTGGCGTTGGCACTGTGGTATGGATCTAACGAAGGCATATTGATAAGGAACTGAGCATTGGTGAAGAACAAACAACAAACCACAGCAGCAAATAGCAGTATGCAGTAGACAGGAGTAGCTTGGTCGCGCTGCTTAACAAAGCAATACTCGCGCGCCTGCGCGATAGGCAAGCAGAGACTGAAAATACACATCGCGCACCCGCGCAGCTTAATCGCACGCCCGCGCCCAGTTTGTATGGGAGATCACGCGCGGTCGCGAGCGTTATCTGCAGCTGTTACTTGACTTTTGTTTTTGAATTTGAAATTTGAATGTGGTCTCATTAAAAAAACTATCCTGGTTGGTACCAGATATATTACTACGTACGCTTTTATCAGTTTGCATTAGGAAACTAGGGTTCCAAGCATAGAACTAATCATAGAGAGGATTTGAGCATAGACTTAATATTTTCTACATCTTCTTTAGAATTCAATGATTGAACAATATTTCATTTCATTTTGCTGAAAAATATTGGAGATTTGAACAAGGCTTTGGAACATAAACTGCAATTGGGTTTGATCAATTTTATCTTCTCCTTCAATTGCTTTAATTATTTTCCATGTGTTACTATAAACCCATAATGGCTTTCGGTTCAGAAATGAACTAAATTCCATTATGAGATTCTAACGAATTTTGATATGTAGTCTAAAATTAATGATTTGATTGCTTGATTGTTTATTTATCATTAGAATTTCTATTATGATTGATTGGATTGCATGAATGTTTAATCACCATTAATTTTATGCACTTGTATGGAATTGAAAAATGACATGTGAGTATGGTTGTAATCACAATAGCATGCGTGTATGAGGCTGAATTGTTTAACTTTATATTTCGTGAACCATATAGAAATATATTATTTCACCGTGTGTAGTATTATAAGAGCTTGTGCTTCAGTTCAATATTGCTGCAATTTCACATAGAAATATAGTGATTTTAGTTTTATTGATGATTACATGATTTCTATTGTATGTGGAGGTTATGTAAGTAGGGCATAATGCATTGAAAAATGGTTATGTCTATTTTTGTGCTCTTGGCTAATTTTCCATTATACATATATAATCTTGCATTAAGGTAATATTTGGGTGGAATATGAAATGAAGTTAGAATCCCATTATTTCCAAATTTGATTTATTTTTCTAATATTATTATTTTTTTCATTATTTGAATTTAGATTAATTTAAAATTGTAAGCATTCGTTTAAGCATATAAAAGTAGTGATACAATTGATGCATAATAATTTAATTTTAAAACCTTTCTCTGTGGATCAATACTGTTCTTACTATGTACTACTTGTTGATCCATGTATGCTTGCATGAGTTAGAGTCCTTTTATTAGAGTCCTTTTAATTTTAAAACCTTTCTCCGCGGATCGATACTGTTTTTAAAACCATGCCTCCTTTTTAGCTTTATTAAAATGACTCTAACTCATGCAAGCATACATGGGTTAACAAGTAGTACAAAGTAAGAATAGTATCGATCCACGGAGAAAGGTTTTAAAATTAAATTATTATGCATTAATTGTATCACTACTTTTATATGTTTAAACGAATGCTTACAATTTTAAATTAATCTAAATTCAAATAATGAATAAAATAATAATATTAGAAAAATAAATCAAATTTGGAAATAATGGGATTCTAACTTCATTTCATATTCCATCTAAATATTACCTTCATGCAAGATTATATATGTATCATGAAAAATTAGCCAAGAGTGCAAAAGTAGACATAACCATTTTTCAATGCATTATGTCCTACGTACATAACCTCCACACACAATAGAAATCATGTAATCATCAATAAAACCAAAATCACTATATTTCTATATGAAATTACAACAATATTGAACTGAAGCACGAGCTCTTATAATACTACACACGGTGAAACAATATATTTCTATCTGGTTCACGAAATATAATGCTAAACAATTCAACCTCATGCACGCATGCTATTGTGATTACAACCATACTCAAATGTCATTTTTCAATTCCATACAAGTACATAAAATGAATGGTGATCAAACATTCATGCAATCCAATCAATCATAATAGAAATTCCAATGATAAATAAACAATCAACCAATCAAATCATTAATTTTAGACTACATATCAAAATCCGTTAGAATCCCATAATGGAATTTAGTTCATTTCTGAACCGAAAGCCATTATGGGATTATAGTAACACATGAAAAATAATTAAAGCAATTAAAGGGGAAGATAAAATTTACCAAACCCAATTGCAGTTTATGTTCCAAAGCATTGTTCAAATCTCCAATAATTTCCAGCAAAATGAAATGAAATATTGTTCAATCATTGAATTCTAAAGAAGATGTAGAAAATATTAAGTTTATGCTCAAATCCTCTCTAGGATTAGTTCTATGCTTGGAACCCTAGTTTCCTAATGCAAACTGATAAAAGCGTACGTAATAATATATCTGGTACCAACCAGGATAGTTTTTTTAATGAGACCACATTCAAATTTCAAATTCAAAAACAAAAGTCAAGTAACAGCTGCAGATAATGCGTGTGGCCGCACGTGATCTCCATACAAACTGGGCGCGGACGCTCGACTCCAGCGCGGGCGCGCGATGTGTATTTTCAGTCTCTGCCTGCCTATCGCGCGGGCGCACGAGAACTGCTTTGTTAAGCAGCGCGGCAGTGCTGCTCCTGTCTGCTGCATACTGCTATCTGCTGTTGTGATTTGTTGTTTGTTCTGCACCAATGCTCAGTTCCTTATCAACATGCCTTCCATTTGCCACGCCTTCGTTAGATCCATACCACAGTGCCAACGCCAAATTAGGCCATTTCCTGCATTTCCATACCAAAGGAGTTCTACTCAAGTAATGCAAAATAAAAACAAAATGCAACTAAAAACATACTAAAATATACTTGAGATGGGCATAGTTCTCGTGAATTGATATCCAATAAGTAGGTATAAAACCTACTTATCAATACCGTACTAGATTAGTAGTACGTTGAGGATTCCGCCATTATGTGACTTTGTCATATTACATCATACTATAGTGGGCTAACGACCTTTCGATCACAACCAACACTAGGTCCGACAGCATTGATGACTCCATCGTTTACCATTTTCTACACCATATCAAATGATGAACATGGTTAGAAATACATTTTGAAAATTTTCAAATCATTTTTTTCTTAGCCAAAACAATTAGCATAGACATAAGAATAATGATATTGTTTTAAAACATCATTGGTTGAATCACATGATCCGATGTTTTTCAGGAAAACAGAAGTGCAAACATCAGCACGAAGTCAATAACTTTTGAAAATCTATCATAGCTAGAAGATTTAAAAAATCCATGTTTCTCCATCAACTTCAATCTTTACTACATTGCTTCATTCTACCAATCTTCAACACCATCAATGCTTACTATACCAAAATTTCTAACTTCATAACATATATATACTTGATATAGTTCATCAAACTTACCACACTTTGGAAATCCAGGAACTTTCCATAATGATGAGTCTAGGAACTTACCCTAGTCAGACTATAGGCGTCCATTCGCTGAGGGGTTCAAAAATATTTCATATAATTATGAGTCACGAACGTACCATAAGTATGAGTTTTAAGAACTCGCAACTTAAACTTATATTCTCTAACTATAACCTATCTATCTGTTATACACATGAGAAAAGAATCACCTTCTCAACAGGTATATAGCAAATAGCGCGACACAGACATTTTATTGATTATCAGTGCCATAAACTAAGTGGTTTTTACACTAAGTACAATTCCCCGCCCATAACACGAATCATACAACTCAGCTGCTGACATGGGTCCTCAATTGAAATCCCACCTAACTCTATCTCACACTTAACTTTCTCTTTGCTCGATACGAATTCTTTGTATCTCATCGTATAGCATAAAGCTATACACACTTAGTCGTTACAGACTATTTATCACTTCATAACTCATTCTGATCACGTAGGGATCATCGGTTAACTTAGGGTTTTTCCCATTATCAATAAAACTCCATCCGAGTTCATTCTTATTATCTTTATCATATTCATCTTATAGACAACATCTTAACATTTTTATTACCAGAGTTAGGAAACTTCTGAATCCTCATTCTCTTAGATACTTCAAGATTCTTATTTGAATCTTCACACACACACACACACACACACACACACACACACACACACACACACACACATATATATATATATATATATATATATATATATATATTAATCTTTATTTTTCTCTCTCTCTCCCTCTCTCAGGTTATAGCCTAAGGTACACTTACCTAAGTTTATAACCTACAGCTTTGATACCAACCTATGACGCCCCCAAATCTGGGTCCCTTTGAGCCTCGGATCCGATCCGTCACGATACTACTATCGTAAAACTATTTATATCTTTTATTCATAACTTAATGAATATAACTTTGCTTATTACAATTTAGAATATAAATTCTTTCCATTTCTAGGATCTATATATTGACCCCAAACTTTTATAAGTTTCAAATCTTAGTCATTTACCATTCCTGTCTTACATCATATTCGATGTTATAAAAATATGCGAAATAATTTAAACTTTTTCAATCTCCTTTAAAAATAAATCTTTTATTGATATCTTAACTTGAATCAATTACATATCCTTGAATCAAATTATATTATGATTCATTCTATTCAAATTACTGTATAAATTTTTACATCTCGATTCGAATTCCTCTATGTATCACATAGTACAACTTTACAACTCAACATGTATTACACAATGTAAAGTACTATCATATACATTTCCTAGAACCTAAACATGGTTCAAGAGCGTATACTTAAATAAATAAATCAATCTCCATCGATGCTATTGAAGTTTATCAATTAAGTAGTATGTAACTTTACCGTGAGTCCTTAACCTGCAAAAGTGGTTATTTACAAGGGTGAGCTCGATAGCCCAGCAATTCTAACAGTTTTCATGCAACATATAGCATATAATAACATACTCAGTTCATGCATTCATAATCAATTAATATTTACTACGCATTCTATTTCTCACATAACATGCATAGAGATTTACTTCACAAGCATATCATCCAAGATCAACTTTCAACCTTTATACATATCTCATATGCATTTCATCTATATACATCAACATTCACATAGCATAATATAGCTCAACTAACAGTTATAGAATTCATATATCAAATAGGAACTGAAAGAAGTGCCTGATTCGTAGTTTATCAACTACGACTTAATTAACTACTTAAAGCTTATCTACACTTCATGTATTCCTACACGGTTATATAATCATGGATTCATATCCATCAGTCATACATTTCATACGCTCTTAATATAAGAACAAATATTGTTTCCTAACTAGGTTTGTAAAACCTACACTTCACTTTTTCATCATACTCTTAGAATAGCTAGATATGTATAGGTATACCTTAACCACTCGTACTTGACATCAACATTCATATATAGCTATCACACACTTAACTTGCTATGTGTTCGACACATTTAAAACTCATATAGGTAAATTCAATTGCACACATAAACGTCTAACTTAGTTGTAACTACATACCACATCACCTATCCTATATTTTCATAGCACAAATCAGATTACAAATTCAAACAACGTATCGTTGCTTTATATCTTGAAAACATTCCTTTGGAATTTATCATTTGAAAGTACATTCATCTCCATCACATAGCATGCTTCTTACACATTACATAGCATATTAGTCATATATTGCAGTTTAAAGTAATCATATAAGCATGCTTTGAATTTCAGATAAAAAACTGAACTTATTCATAACTGCAAGATGGCGCAGCTGCGCCATGTCTAGGCTTAGGGACAGCGCAGCTGTGCTGTCCCCTGGCCAGACCAAGGTTGAGCTTTTGTACTCTTGGTTTCAGTCCAAACTTTAACACACTTAGACTCTTATACTTCTCATGCATACACACTAGAGGTATTTACATACTTGTATGACCACTTCAAGATCAACCTTATATGTTATGAACTTTAGTTTATGATTTTCACGAAATCAAAGCCAAATAGGGTCATGTAATCACTAGGTGTACTAATTGGCCTTTTGTTCGCATAAAGAGGTCACATAATTTGTACTACGCATGCTCATACATATTCATATCGTTTAACACTTTAAAACATGCTTAAAACTCATGTTTGACTAAATTCTCTTTATGTCCATCACGTACGAATTATGTTTAGAGACATAGTAAAACATAACATGGCATCTCAAGCCTTTAGAATCTAAATAATCATATGTAATGCAACTTAAGTTCGAAAACATGCTCAAGGTTGCCTTTGAAATCATTTTTTTCATGAATGATGCAATATAGCACATACAAATCAACTTCCGTTATGTTTAACATATAAGACTTATGTTTAGAGACATAATGAACATAAACGTGTCATCTTAAATCTTAGAGTCTCTTTTCTCATACCTAATGCACTTGGTTTGAAAACATATTCAAGTTTATTTTTGAAATCATTTTAAACTTGAACTATGCAATTTATCATATACAAGGCAACTTTAAAGCTCTTATCATGTGTAGTCAAGTTATGTTATCATCTTTTCAAGATTAGAAACTACACCTTGTAGCATTCATGTCCATTAGCTTATTATACTAAGCTTTTCTTGAAAATTTCTCTAACACAAGATCTAATAAGTTTGATCATGGCAAAACACTATAAACCTCATATCATGCTCATTTACATCTGAAATCCATCATGTATATAGACTACTACGATCAGAACTCGTAGAACATAAGTCTTATCAAAGTTCGTATTTTCATTAGTAAAGCTTACTAATAAGTTCAACATGTTCATGCTTCCTTACGAATCATATAAACACAAGTTAACGGGTTATTCATGCATTTCTAAACCATACCAACGTACTTACCAAGTCAATATATAGATATGGCATACATACCTTTCAAGTTCATTTTTAAAGTTCTAAATCCATTTTAAACTATACACTTTCATTAATCATGTATGCTAATCTAGTAAAACATGCTCACGTTAGGGTAATATACTTGTGTATACACATTACACATGCTTGCATGCTAGTTTATGTCATAGTACTTTACCAACACTGATCAGACTTTAAAATTGAAAGCAAAAACTAAACTCAGAGGCCAGTGCACCTGCGCTGCGCCTCAGTGTTAATCCGACGCAGCTGCGCCATGTTTGGCTCGAGCCAGGAATAGTCTGCTTCGGTAGAACTTCAGCCCAACCACAGAAATCATTCATGAATTCGATTCCAATTACTCATATATTAGTTTAAACATACTTATATGGTCATATAACAACTATATAACCATTACCCAACCTCATTATCGTCCAACTTCACATAATCAAGAATTTGAAATTCAAGAACTCGAGAACTCTTTTTGATGGAGAATGAAAATGAAAAGTAAAGAACTGGGGTTATACCTCTACAATATGAAATGAACTTGCTGCTAAATGGACTCCCAATTCTTAGAATACTTGTATGCTCTCAATTTCACACTTAGCAATTCTCAGCAATGACAATTGGAGATGAAGAGTCCATATATATAGAAAAACCAATACACAGACAATGCCATTTCCCACTAAATTAAACACATGAATTGAAGGATTGCATGAAGGTTATCAAAGAGTTGTTAGATGGTAGTTGAAAATCATCATAATCACCACTCCCCCCATAATCATCAGCTAGAAAAGCTTGGAAGAAGAAAAAGAAAATAGGCCTTAGACTTTTTGCTATGCACGTGAATGAGAAATATTGAGCAATTAGACACTAAATTTGGTACAAGCCAAATAACTCAGCAACTTGTTATTCTAACGCTTGGTTTGGTTCTTTAAATTCCCAAAATGTCATTTTAATGTATAATTATTACCATAGTAGGAAATTTAGGGATGATTTAGGTACTCACCTCATAATATCCAGGTACATTAAATACACGCAATTAGAATAACATAGTTAGGTATTCTTGTCCGGGTATCTCCATAATTATATTTTACTACTCACATAAACACATTATCACATTATTTAATATTATATATCCAGTGTACACACATAATTTCTCTTCCCAATTTCTGGAATACACAAATATATTAATCATTTATGTATTAAAATTACATATGATTTCATTGTACTACTTGATACCTTATATCATTAGTCTCAATTAAATGTCATACTTCACGTATTCTTAAGCCATATGTATTATACAATACTACTGCCCATATTTTCTATATTACACATAGTAATACTATTAATATTTTAATTAGGCTAAATATCATTTAGTTGGGTACTTTCAACCCATTATCACATTTTAATTCACAACAATTAATTAATAGTAGTCATTTATTTTCTTTTCAATAATTATTATGCACTCCACTAATTAATAGAATATAATATTCCATAATATCACTTAATTAACCAATAATTAATATGGGTTAATTAATTAAACCTTATTCGAATCCATTTATGGACAACTTAATCATCATTTAAGATTTTATTATCTTTATGAGTCCTTAATACCAATTTCTTAAATCTTCAATTCCAAAAACAGATCCTACAGACCGGCGCAACTGCGCTGGTCATAGGCTTGGAAATGGAGCAGCTGCGCCATACCAAATTCAGAGGCAGACAAGTTTTACATTAGCATGAATGAAACCTACGCTTCTAAATACTTTACACATCCTCCTTAAGTGTTAACTCGTCTAACATCAATCTCCTCTTTGATTTCACATCATCGGTTACTATTTTCCTTAATAATTTAAGGATCACACTTCAAGTTTTAAAACTCTATTTTTCCTTAATAGTTTTACTAACTATGAATTCTCCTTTACGGGTTTCTTACCACAAAACTCAAATATAAAGCACCCACTATAATCACATATTCACTATTTACTTAAGTGATCCTTAAACCCCTTCAAATTATATTATTGAATAATATAACTTCCACTTTAATATAAATTAACCAATATTTCTACTCTCGTCAACAACATACATATATACAAGTCCAAACGTAGCACGCATCGAGTCTTTAATGGTATTCAATATAGTACACTGAGTGGTTTCCCACAAACAACCAACAAATTAGTTTTCATCTTTTCTACACTATTTTCACAGTGAGTTAGATCGGTTACTAATTCGTATATACATCCGCTCTCTGAAGGAATCGTTTAGCCCAGCTCCTATACATCTACCATTAAAGGTACGGTTGTACTGCCTTAGACTTGATACTTACTCGTACATATACTCAAAAAATTAGCGATTATCAAAGATATTTACTGTCACCAACTCACTATGATAAAATAATTTCACATAAATTATTTAATGCCGATAGATAATCTTATCCATCTTCTTACTAATTCATCTCTACAATTTATAACAAATATATACTAATGATATATATATTTATTAAACACAACATCACTTATTACATAGCTCATATTACCCTATGCAACACAATACCACATAGCTCATAACACATATATATATTCTTGTTTGAACCCATCTCATGCTTTAAGAATTTTATCTACTAAATTCTTATTTTAATATTTTCTTAAAATTCGGGTTCTTACAATACTAGTTAATTATAACATAACTCGCATCATAAGTTCATTCTCTTTTGTCTAAACTCTGATTATGATTATACTAATCAAATCACAACACTTGTTTTCACATAATATTAGACTTCACGAACGACGAGCTAACTATGCGTTCAACAAATCAATTAGACATGTAAGTACACCATTGACACGTTAAGAATCTGTTTTAACATCACATTATATGTTTAATATATTTTTACGTTCATTATATTAGGTTATAATTACATTTCCTGGACCTGAACAATTAAAAATCTTATTTTTGGGCAAAACTGCCAAGTGGCGCTGCAGCTCCACCATTTGAAGTAAGTCTGGTGCTGCAACGCGGCTGGCGCTGCAGCTCCAACAATTAGGTTAAGACTGGAGCTATAGCTCGGACTATAGGCTTAAGTCTGGAGCTGTAGCGCGACTGGCACTGCAGCTCAAATTTTAAGCCTAGAGTTGGTACTGCAGCGCGGAATGCCAGTTCTAGAATCTGAAGTTTGCGAAAACAACATAGAACAAGCCATAAACATCCAATTTCTTTGTTCATACATTAATTTAAGCATACCCAGATACTATAATTCATCTATAATCATTACCCAACCTTTTTAGTATGATTTTAACAACTTAAATCATACAATTACTTGAATCAAATCACATAATTTCATTGTTCTTGGTGTTATTGAAAGTTTTGAAGAAAAACATGAAATTTGACATTACGGGTTCGTTATAACTCTGAATATGTCCGTTCAAAGTTTGTTTTCTTCTTTTTAACATGTATTATCACAATCTACTGTCAAATTTTAAGTTAAACAACAATTCATGGCATACAATTGCTCATAAGGGTCATATATATACAACTTTTATACTATGTAACTTCAAAAATCCAATTATGACATTTATATGAAATTGATGGTTTGAAAACATACATAGATGGTAGAAAACATGTTATGATTATATATTATCATGTATATACACATAAATCATCAATTCATGCATTGATCATATAATTTTTATTTTACAGAGAACTCAAAACACCCATTAATGGAAAAACTTTGATTCTAGCATGTTTACATGAAATCAATTACTCTAATCACATGTGTATATGATATAAACATATTGTAAACATATACTAATATATATAACATCATATACTCATCAATTATCAATCCCTTCAATCACATAGGACTTTGAAATAGTTTTTCACAAAATATAAGAACATATATTAAAGTTTCTGTTGAAGAGATTACCCTACTAGTTTGTGTAGATTAGTAAAAGATGAAATTCTTCTATATTTCTTCTTCAACTCACACTTTCCTTCAATTTTCTCTCTGAATACTCTCTGTTTCTCAAGTTTAGGTTTTCAAGAAAATGTACGTAATGAAAGAAAAAGGGAACGGATATATCATGTGCATACTGGCGTTGTCATGGTCGGTTAATCCCTTAGTGGGTTAACTGGCCAACTCCCCTTAGGGCCTTGTTTGGCTAGCTTAATAATCTCTTCTTAATTAACTTATTTATTATATAATTTAATAATGTCATACCCATTTAAGCAATTAATCAATATCTTATTTAATTCAATAAAATAGAATAATTCCACATTAAATCACATAGTCACATAATTAAATTCTCATTTATTAATTATGTCAAATCATTAATTATTAAATTAATTAGAACAACATTAAAATTATTTAATAACTCACTTAATTTAATTATCTCAATTAAATTCTTACTTTGATCAATAAAATTATTCCACACTAATTTTATCAATGTGGTACACTTAATTAAATTATTCTACCACACTTCCACCAAATAATTATTTAACTCAATAAATAAATAAACAAAATATTTATTTAATTCAATAAATATTTAGAAATTAATTACAAAATTCTCGTTCGTCACAACCTGACTATTCCCTGTGTCATGGCGCATCGGGAAAAGTGATTACGGTGGCTTGATTATCGACGTCACCACCTTAATAGTGCTTTAGACGTTGCCCGTTGAGTTTGAATGTTTCTAGAGGATTTCAGCTATTGAGTTCAACGGCGCCATGTGGGTAGACTGTTTTGATAGTGAATGGCCCCGACCATCTTGATTTGAGTTTCCCGGGAAATAATCTCAATCGAGAGTTGTACAATAACACAGCTTGGCCTGGTTCAAACTTCCTATTCAAAATCTTCTGATCGTGCCACTTCTTGACCTTTTCTTTATACAACTTAGAGTTTTCATAAACTTGTAGATGAAACTCATCTAGCTCATTAAGTTGCGACAGTCTTTTCTCACCTACAATTGTTTGATCAAAATTCAACTTCTGAATAGCCTAGTATGCTTTTTGTTGAAGTTCAACTGGGAGGTGACACACTTTCCTGTAAACAAGTTGATACAGAGACATACCAATTGGTGTCTTGTTTTTCTATGCGATAAGCCCATAAAGCGTCATCCAATTTCAGAGATCAGTCCTTTCTGTTCGGATTTACTACTTTCTATAAAATTCTTTTAACCTCTCTATTTGAAACTTCAGCTTGGCCACTCGTTTTGGGGATGATAAGCCATCACAACCCTGTGATTAACCCCATATTTTGCCAAGAGAGCTGTGAAGAACTTATTGCAGCAGGGACTTCCCTCATCACTTATAATTGCTCTCGGCGTGCCAAATCTCGTGAAGATGGTTTTCTAAAGGAATTTCAAAACAACTTTGGCATCATTCGTAGGGAGTGCCATAGCTTCAACCCACTTCGACACATAGTCCATAGCTAACAGGATGTATATATTGTTGTATGAAGGCGGAAAAGGTCCCATAAAGTCAATCCCCCTTACATCGAAAACTTCTACTTCTAAGATTGTGTTGAGTGACATCTCATTCATTTTTGAAATATTACCCACTCTTTGACATCTGTCACAGCTTTTTACAAACTGGTGGGCATCTTTGAACATAGTTGGCCAGTAGAATCCTGCCTGAAGATCTTTTTGCCGCTGTTCGCTCACTTCAATAGTTTCCCCCGTATACAGATGCACGACATGCGTGCAAGATGTTATTAACTTCACTGTGGGGCACACATCGATGAATCATCTTAGCCGAACACTGTTTGAAAAGATATAGCTCATCCCACATGTACCATTTGACATCATGTATGAATTTCTTTCTCTGCTGATGTGTCAAGTCTGGAGGAAGTGTGATAACCCAAATCTTTGGGTAATATCAAAATAAGAATTAAATAAAGAAAATTCTTATTAGATGATATGTTATGTGATATTGTGGTGAACGAAAGAATATGTACCATGAAATATGTGATGTGGTGTATAATAAATATATTAGAATTATATATTTATTATATGTAAGTAAGGTGTAGGAGTAAATTATTAAAGGAAATTAGATGGGTAAAATTAAAATAATTTATAATATTAAATTATTTTAATGTGGTAAATTGGTGGCGTTAAATATACTTCATGTATAGCCACTATTTTATTGAAGAAATAATATATTACATTATTGAATGTAATGTATGCATATATTTAATGTGGTGAATATATTAATATATTTACTACAGTTAAATAAATTGTGAAGACAATTTATAGAAAGGAAAGAAAATAATTTAACATATAATATTATGTTATATGGATAATTGTATAATATTTAGTATTATACCAAATGATGTAAAGTAAAAATATGAGATAAGATCCAATAAGTAAATATGTATATTAGTATCAACTAGTTAGTAAATTAAATTTATATTTGAATAAATGATTGAATATATTAAATTATATATTTAATATTTAAATAAATTATTTAAAACAATTTATGGAGAAAAGGAGGAAGTTAAATTTAATTATACAATATAAATTGTATAATTTAAATACGTTATTTAAATTAGGTATGAAAATTAAATGACCTAAAGGGTTATTTTTATTTAGTGGTCCTAGTATTTAATTATATACCAGTGACTTAATCTAAGAGAATTGTAGAACATGTCTCAATTTATTAAATTATTTTGAATCAATATGAGAGTAAAGGAATAGGAATATTATGTGATTTGTTTATATTTGTTTATTATATAAACAAATAAAAGAAACTAATGTAATCCTAATTATATATTAGGAGTGAAGAATTAAATAACTTAAGTGTTATAGGATGAGAGAATTATGGTATTTAAAATATATATTAATTATAAGAGATTTATTTTATATATCTCAATTAATTAATTTTATAACCTAATTAAGGTAAGTCTAATTAGGTTAAGAAATTAAATGTACTTGAGTAAGAATTTTTTTTTCACTTGAGTACATGGAAACCCTAATTAAATAATTAGGGTAAGATATAATTTAATGTAATGGACCATATTAATTTTTTTGGCCCAAATATTTTAGTTAAGAAGTCCAAATATTTTATTTGGAAAGCCAAATGAATTAAGTGTTAAGCCCAAGTGAGCCCAATTGTTAAGGAACATGTGGGAGAATAATAATATTAAAAATTATATTAAGTCAAGAGATATATCTTTATTATCTCAAGTTTATTAATTTTATAACTTAATTAAAGTAAGTTTAATTTGGTTATAAAATTTAATGTACTAGAGTAATGATTTAAATTTTAAATGTAGGAATGAAAATCATAATTAAATATTTAGGGTGGAATAAGATAGATAGAATTGGACTATGTTAAATTACATGACCCAAAGAATTAATTGAAAGCCTAAAAGAAATAAGTTTTAAGCCCAAATTGGTGAAGGGTATTTTGGACATTTAATAAATCAATTAAAAAAAAGATGTGGGAGGAGAAGAGGCCACATGACCGGTTGTATGAGTGGAGAAAAAGGAGGAGATATGTAGATATTTTTTTTAACATATCTTACATCTTATTTCTTCTTTCTCTCTCATCCCTAAATTCTTATTTTTCTTATTAGCTAACAAAAGAGAGAGAAAGCCGCGAGAGGGAAAGAAGAGAACGGGAAAGCCGAGAGGGAGAGAAGGGGAGAGGGGCGGCAACCCCCATGAGGGAGATGGAGAGGAGAGAGAATGTGATTCATGGAAGAAGGAAAAAGGAAAAAGGAAAAAGGAAAAAGGAAGAAGGAAAAAGAAGAAGAAGAAGAAGAAGAAGAAGAAGAAGAAGAAGAAGGAAGATTTTGAGCAAAGGTAATTAGTTTATATAATTGATTTTAGATATTCTAAATCAAAGTTTGAATTTATATTTTTAAACTCAAAAATCATGAATATACATGTTTATGAGTGTTTTATATTTGGATTTACCCATATTGGGTGTTGATTTGGTTAGAATCAAAAGGAAAAGAAATATAAAATTTTCTAGTTTAGAAACCCAAAATTTCTATGTATTTTGAAAATCCATCGTTTTAAATCTATAACTCCTTTTTATGATCCGTCAAAGAGGGGTGCTAGATATATGTGTTTACTAGTTAACCCAAGTAGTAGAACTCAAAAATGTTGAGTTTTCAAGGTGTAGTGATTGATTTACCCGAAACAGTCCAGTTTTTTTAACAAAAATAAAAACTGTTTTGGGGCTGTTTCTATCAAGGGTATTTTTGTAAATTTTTCGACCCTAAAAAAATTTGAAAATATTTGAGATGATAACTGGATGAGTTTTCTAGATTGTGTCCAAAAATGACGATTTTTGGATGTATAGATTAGGAGCTATAAAGTTTATGGGAAACGACTATTTTTAAATTAAACCCTTATAACTCCTTGTGGTTAACTCCAAAATTGGTAAAATTTGTATTGGGAGTACATGTATATAACAGGAGTATACCCTGTAAATTTTGGAATTTTTAGACAAAAGAACAGTTTATGATAAATATCTCAAGATTCGGCAGTTTTGGCCACTTAAAAATTAGTAAATGAATTTTAAAAATTTCGAGAAAAATATATATTCAATATGGGACTATATTCTGCCAAATCCCAGAAACAAAAATTTTTTTTGGACTAATTTGATATTTTTCATGGAAATGATTTAGTTATGAGTAAATGAATTAAATATGTTATGTGAAGTTGAAAAATTGGAAAATAGAATTTTATGGCTTGGAAATCCTATATAGGGTATATGCAGATTGTTGATGAGGGATTTGGTCATTGGTGATGAAATCTTATGAGTATGACATTTTAGAATGATTAAATGCATCAATTTGTAAAGTGTAAATAATTAAAATAAATTGTTTATAAGTTTAGTAAATGATTAAAATATTGTTAAAATATTAATAATATTAGATTATGAGATTATTAAGTGATTGATAATATTTGGATTAAAGTGTTATGAAATCATTGATTTAAAATATTATTTAATGACTAATAATATTCGTAAATGAATTTAATATTATTAAATAATTAATAATATTAAATGGAGCTTAAAAGAGAAGTTAAATTATTAATGGGACATTCAATAAGTCATATTGAATGTATAGTATGATGAATTAGAAATTTAATATATTGGAAACGAAAACAGCTTGCTGAATTGGAAAACATCTCGTTGAATTGAAAAACAGCTTACTGAATTAGTGAAAACAACTTGCTGAATTATAAAACAGTTTGCTGAATTTTAAGTTAGTTTCAATCCAGGTGGCTAGATTGGAGATTAGTTTGAATCTAGTTTACTGGATTGAAAAAAATAGTTTACCAAATTGAATAATAGTTTCAATACAAGTTGCTGGATTGATATGTTTAAATAATCCAGATTATAATATTAGTATTTGGCCTACTGGATTATAGAAAAAAACTTATAATATGAAAGATTAAGTGTTAAATCTTAATGTATATGATACAGTGATTGAAGAATTATCAAAGGATAATAATAATACTGATGTGTTAAGACGTTATCTAATATTTGATTAAGTGTTAGATAGTCTATGGATAAAGTAATAGTATTATGAGCTAACAGGTTTGTTATACTAATTGAAAGATCAATCTTATAATTGATAGGTCTTTCATGAGAGATTAAATTAGATTGCTTAGTTGTAATCAGCGGTACAGACAAGTTTCCTAACTCAACTTGAGTTGTTATTGCAAAGCATGTTAGTGGTTAATCATTGTTGGTTATACCACGTCGATAGTTTATTGATTCACACATTGTGCATGTTGTAAATGGTCATCATGTATGAAAGGCTGATCACCTTAATTACCATTTGGTTTAGTTAATTTATTCATGTTCATTCTTGACCATTCATTTTTATTGACTTGGTCGTTCATCTAAGAAAATTTGTTTATGCTCTTACACAATGTTTATATTGTTGAAAGTTAGCAAGCTTATTGTTCAATTCTTTCAATCATGATATATCTTCAATTAAACTTATACTTGCTGAGAAATTTGTTGCTCACCCTTGCTATATCATGATAAAAATTTTCAGATTAAGATGAAAGCTCAAGTAAAGACAAAAGCAAAGGCAAAGTGCAAGATTAAATTATGGTGCAGTTAGATCTATTAAATTTTCTGATGAAAATAGCATTATAAACCTTTTTAGATATTGAAGGTATGTATTAAGTTAAGGTTGTAGACCTTGGGAATGATGTGTAAAAGTTTAATGTATAAACAATTTATGTTTATCTTTTCTGCAATAGTTATAAAAATGATGTACCAGATCTGAGGTAAAAAGTACCCGGATTTGGGGTCGTCACAGGAAGGATCCTGCTCACCAAGTAGTTAGCAAATTCTGCATACCATGGAAATTCTGAATTTACCCCAAAAAACTGTTCATTCGAAAATGACTCGTTGATCAAACATTTATCTACCTTGCCCTTGTCCAGATTTTCCAACCTCAAAAGATGATCAGCTACCTGATTTGCTGTCCCCTTCCTATCCTTTATTTCCAAATCAAAATCTTGAAGGAGTAGAATCCAATGAATAAGCCTAAGCTTTGCATCTTTCTTGGAAATTAGATACTGAATCGTCGAGTGATCCGTGTATACAACAACCTTTGTTCCTATCAGGTATGTACGAAATTTATCAAAGGTATACACGACCGCAAGTAACTCCCTCTCGGTAGGTGTGTAGTTTAATTGTGCACCCGTGAGGGTTTTACTTGCATAGTATATAGCATGAAATATCTTATCTATGCGTTGTCCCAAAACAGCCCCTACCGCGTAATTGCTAGCATCACACATCAATTCAAACGACATTGTCCAATCCGGTGCTATGATTATGGGAACTGTTGTCAACTTCTATAACTATTCAAAAGCTGTCAGACATTCTTCATCAAATCTAAAAATTGCTTCTTTTTCTAAAAGACTACATACTGGTTTTGCAATCCTTGAGAAATCTTTGATAAACCGGCGGTAGAATCCAGCATGCCCAAGAAAACTATGAATTCTTTTAACTGATGTTGGAGGTGAAAGATTCTCAATTGTTTTTAGCTTTTCCCGGTCTACTACCAACCCTTTCGTAGAGACTTTGTACCTGAGGATGATTCTTTCTTTGACCATGAAATGGCATTTTTCCCAGTTCAACATAAGATTGGTTTCAACGCAGCGTCTCAATACCATAACCAGATTCTCAAGATAACTATCAAAGGTATTCCTATATACTGAAAAGTCATCAATAAAAACTTCAACATTACGTTCCACCATGTCTGAAAATATAACCATCATACATCTCTGAAAGGTCGCAGGTGCATTACACAGCCCAAATGACATCCTGTTGAAGGCAAAGGTGCCATATAGGCATGCGAATGTTGTTTTTTCTTGATCTTCCGGTGCAATCACTATCTGATTATACCCTGAATACCCATCCAACAAGCAATAGAACTCATGTCTAGCCAAACGGTCCAACATCTGATCGATGAAAGGTAAAGGAAAGTGATCATTTCGAGTTGCCTTGTTGAGCTTCTTGTAATCCATGCATACCCTCTAGCTGGTCACTATCCTAGTCGGTATCAATTCATTATCATCATTAGTCACAACCATCATTCCACCTTTCTTCAGGACACACTGCATTGGGCTCACCCATGAACTATCTAAAATAGGGTAGATTATCCCAGCATCCAACCATTTCAGAATCTCTTTCTTCATAACCTCTTTCATAATTGGGTTGAGCCTTCTTTGTTGTTCCACTATCATTTTTTCATCCTCTTCTAAGAGTATCTTGTGCATACAGAACAAAGGGCGTATTCCCTTAATGTCAGTAATTGTCCATCCTATCATAGACTTGTACTCTCGAAGAACCCTCAACAACTTACTTTCCTGCAATTTACTAAGCGCAGATACAATAATA
Source organism: Panax notoginseng (assembly GCA_016801055.1). Taxonomy (NCBI): domain Eukaryota; kingdom Viridiplantae; phylum Streptophyta; class Magnoliopsida; order Apiales; family Araliaceae; genus Panax; species Panax notoginseng. The sequence goes on along the minus strand of CM029021.1, from coordinate 57,082,442 downwards.
ATAGGTAAAGTTTCTAAATTACCCAAAAACACATACCTGAGGTGCTTAGGAAGAGGCTTTAGCTCAAGAGTGGGTGGTTCCTCAAGTGAGGGTTTCATCCGTGCCGAAGCTTTCTCTTTCGTATGTAATGGCTCAAATGGCACCTTGAATCTACTCGCTCTAGGCAATGCATCCAACATATGAAAATAGCCACCAAATTTTGGATCATCCAAGTCGGCATCTCCCAACGAAGTTTTTTCCAATGGATCCCTGACCAAACCTCAAATCAAGTCTTCATTAACCAACTTTTCGATCACATCCATTCTGAAACACTCTTCATCATCTGTAGGGAATCTTATAGCTTTGAACACATTGAACTTCACCTCTTGGTGTCGCACTCTCATCGTTAACTCTCCTTTGTGAACATCAATAAGAGTTCTCGCAGTAGCCAATAATGGCCTCCCTAAGATAAAAGGAATGTTCTTGTCCTCCTCATAATCTAGAATGATGAAATCTGCTGGAAATATAAACTTATCCACCTTTTACTAGAATATCCTCAACAGTCCCCCTCAAATAAGTAATTGATCTATCCTCCAACTATAATGAGATGTTTGTAGGTTTCAGTGCCAGTAAACCCTACTGAGTGTACATAGATAATGGCATGAGATTCACACTCGCACCCAAATCACACAAACATTTGTTGAAGGCCATGTTCCCAATTCTGCAATGAATGGTAAAACTCCCCGTATCCTTCAACTTTGGAGGCAATGTCCTCTGCAATACAGCACTACATTCCTCCATCAACACAACAGTCTCAAAATCTTTTAACTTCTTCTTCCTCGACAAAATACCCTTCATAAACTTTGCATAGCTTGGCATCTGTTCTAAGGCTTCTGCAAACGGAATATTAATCTGTAACTTCTTGAAGATTTCCAAAAACTTTGAGAACTATTTATCTAACTTCTGCTTTTGAACCCTTTGCTAAAACGGTGGTGGAGGATAGACAACGGGTTCAACATCTGCCTGATTCTTATTCACTTACCTGTCTTCACCCCTATTTCTCTTCAACCAACTTTCCTTCACTTTCTTTCACATCTTTCTTTGGCAAATTTTCTGCAGTTTGTCCCTCAAGATGTTTTCCACTTCGTAACGTGATTACTTGACACTGTTCATGATTTCCCCTTGATTCTTTTTAGTGCCACTTGGTAAAGTCCCTTAAGGTCTATTATTCAATGCCAATGCAAGTTGTCCCATCTAATTTTCCATGTTCTTAATCATCGCCACTTGTGTTTTCATAGCTGCCTAATTACTAGATATATACTTCAACAATAGTTCCTCCAAATCTGACTTTTTTTTCTTGATGCGGAGCTAACTATTGATGCTAATTTTGGAAACCGGGGGATAAGATGGTCGTGGAGCTTGCTAATTTTGATTGTTACTCCACAAAAAGTTTGGATGGCTCCTTGCCCCTGGGTTGTAGGTATTTTGATATGGATTAGGAGGTATTCTGTTATAGCTACCTACAAACTGAACTGCTACCCGATTGATAGGACACTGATCTATTGGATGTTCTCCCACACACAATTCACACACAAACGCCACCTGCTGAACCAGTACTCCAGTAAGGGCATCCAGTTTCTTTGACAGCACTGAAATTTGAGCTGCTAAAGCCGTTACTCCATCTACCTCTAACACTCCAGCTACCTTTGGTTGTGTCATTCTTGCTATGGGCCACTAATAATTGTTAGCTGCCATTATCTAAATCAAGTCATATGCCTCCTCAAATCTTTTAGCCATAAAAGCTCCCCCTAATGCTACATCTATACCAGTCAAAAGATTACTATTTAGCCCATTGTAGAAGGTGTTTATATGTAGCCACTTGGGTAATCCGTGATGTGGACACTTCCTCAGCAATTCCTTATACCTTTCCCAAGCTTCATACAGAAACTCCCCATACTGCTGTTGAAATGTTGTAATCGCATTCCTCATCTTCGCAGTCTTTGCCAGTGGGAAGAATTTTACTAAAAACTTATGAGCTAGGTCATCCCATGTAGTAATTGATCCTGATGGTAGTGAATGCAACCAGCTCTTTGCCTTGTCTTGCAGTGTGAATGGAAACAAACGTAGCCTAAATGCGTCATCAGATACCCCATTATACTTGAAAGTATCACAAATCTCCAAAAAGCTCACAAGGTGCTCATTTGGATCATCATTTACTAATCCCCCAAACTGTACCGAATTATGTATCATCTGAATAGTGCCAAGCTTGATCTCAAACTTATTCACTGTAATTGCAAGCCTGGTAATCCTTGACTAAATTTTAGTAACCCTGGGTATAGCATAGTCCCTAAGTGCTTTCTGATCCTCTACAGTCATATTCTCTTGCTTTTCAAAATTCTCTCTTGTTTCTTTAATCCACTTACTCAACCTCTGAAACCTTCTTTCGATGTCTTCCTCGTAAGGAAGTAAATCTGGTTTCTTTAACTGAATTTACATGCACTAAGTAAGAGAACCAGAAACAAGAAATACACAAAAATAATAAGAAAAATGTTTAACTAAAACTGATCTAATTAAACTGATATTGAAAGTAATAAAATCAATAATCTAGTCCCCGGCAACGACGCCAAAAAATTGTTGAGTGTAATCTAATTAAGCACGACACGTAAGTATACGTGATCAATAAGTCATATAATGATAAGTTAAGTATTGTTCCCACAGAGACAAAAATCAATTTTAATCTAACAATTACCAGCTTTGTATTATCTCAATTTTATTAAACTAATCGGTTTAATAATGAAATTAATGAAAGCTAATAAACAAAAATAAACATCAACTAACAACCACAAATTTTATGCAGATAATGGAGAAATAAGCCTACAACTTCACTTTATGCTTCACTCAGATTATCACACTTCTTTTCTGTGACACCCCCAAATCCGGGTACTTCTATTCCCATATGATTTGGTGTTCACTATACAAACATCATATATCTATCTACCCATAATAACTGAAAACATAAATAGATAGAATAAATCCTCTCCTTAAGGAGTTACATCATCTGAAATAAATACATCAATCCCAGGTCATACTAACCTTAAATCTTAACTGCGAAAACATAAACAATTAATCGTCTTACACAATATTAACATAAATCTAAAACAGGAGTACATCATCATATAAAACAACAAGCCTTCATCACTTGTTAACCTTGCTCTTGCCTTTGCTAGTAGAAGGTTCGTCGGACCTTTCGTTCTTAACTGCAATGTTATTATTATGCAAGAATGAGCACGATTGCCCACAAGTATAACAATGAAATAACAATATAATAACATACGAGTGAGAAAAAGATTTCTGGAATAAAACTCAACTTTTGAATCATGAATGAATAACAAGAATCAAAAGATTTCTGAGGGTCATAAGACCTTGAAGTATGTCCTAGGTTATTAACGGTTATACTTGAAACCTTTAACAGTTATAAGACTATGGGCTCTTCTACTCGTACTTAGGGAGATCAGCCCTTAGTACCATACTGTGCACAATATCTTAACGCTAACGCATAAGTAATCCCTATACAGGGTTGTTCATCTCAGTTTGGCATTAGAGTCCGTACCAAAGGAAGTTTGGTTTGGATAAATTAATAAGGATTCTGAATTTAGAACGTCATCAACTATGGACTAGTCGAATCAATAAGGGTTCACTAGTCTAACAAGGTTCAACAATAAATGATATTTAAATCGAATAACATTCTCAAGAGGTATACAATAGAACAAGTATTGTATAACGGAATCATACTTTGAAAAGATAAATAATCTTTAATATAACAAATTGAACTTGATTAATAATAATGAGAATTTACTCGACGTAATTTATAAACTTGAATAATGATAACAAGTAGGGTTAGGAAACTTGCCTCGTGCGTAGAATACACGTTAATTATACGCGTTCCTTGAATTAATCCTACATATCATTTTCATTCACAATACCAGTCAATTATAACGTAACTAGTTATCACAAGTTCATTCTTTTGTCTAAACTTTGGTTATGACTATACTTAGTCCGATTATCACACTTATTGTCACATAATATTACCCTACACGAACAATAAGCTAACTATGCGTTCAATAATTCGATCCATACTTAAATGCGTGGTTGACATGTTAAGAATCTATATTAACATCTCATTATACGTCTAACATAATTTTATGTACATTAGATTAGGTTACTATCACATTCTTAAACTTGAATAATATGGAAAAATTTCATTTCTGGACATTCTACAAAGTGGCACTGCGGCGCCACAAATAGGCTTGTCCTCGGCGCTGCAGCTTGACCCTCAGCGCTGCGACGCGGGCCTTAAGGCATGGGACTGGCGCCGCGGTGCGGCGAACCAGTAATAGTTATGTAATTCGCGAAAAATTGCAGAGCATGGCCAAAACCTCAAATTAATTTATTCTTACACGAAATTAAACATACCCAAACACTGTAATACACACATACTTACTACCCAACCCTTCTAACATGATTTTAACATGTTATAACACATAATTTACAAAATCAAAACATATAATTTACTGTTCTTGATATTTTTGAATGTTTTGAATACAAAACATGAAAATCAACAATACGGGTTCATTATAACACCGAATATGTTCATTTGAAGTTTGTTTTCTTCGTTTGAACATGCATAATTATATACAAGTGTAAATTTATGATATAACTTATGATTATCATATTAAATTTGGTATGTAAGGCCATATGACCATATTTTCATGCTCTGTAACTTTGAATAAACTATCTACGATCTGTTTTTATGAAACTAATGCTATGGAATTATACGATATATAGTAAAACATGTTACACTAACATATTAACACATAATCTTTACTCATTTTTCAATTACAGAGATTTTACAGAACTTGAAAGCCATTTTCTTATAAAACTTAAACAACGCAAATAAAAATTGGGTTGAAGAAATTACCTAAAGCATATAGTGTAGATTAGTAGGCTCAGATGCTTCTTCAATCACTCACTCTCAATCTCCTTCACAAATTCTCAAATTCTCTTTGACTATTTTTCCAGACTTGGCAAACAAATGAAAAAATAAGACGTAATAATTTTATTAAAAGGAAACTGAGCGCAGTTGTGGTGGTCAGATAACCCATCATTGGTTAACTGCTACTAACTTCTCTTAGGGCCTCGTTTGGCTAGCAATAATAGACCCCAAACCATTTAATTTAATGATTCTCTTATACAATAGTTTAAATCATGTCACACCCAATTATACAATAAATCAAATATCTTGTTTAATTTAATTTGAATAAAATATAATAATTTTTCATTGGTTCACATATTCACATAATTAATTTTCTCATTGATTAATTATGTCAAATTATTAAATTTCTAATTAATTGTTAAAATAACATTAAGCTTATTAAATATTTCATTTAATTCAATAAGTTCACATAATTACATAATTTGAATAATAAAAATTCTCCACATTAATTTAATAAATATAACACATATAATTAAATTAATCTACCATAATTTCATCAATTAATTATATAATCTAATAATTAAATCATCGAAAATATTTATTTAATTCAATAAATATTAAAATTAAATTACAAAATCTCGTTTGTCACATCTTTCCCCCCTTAAAAGGATTCTGTCCTCAGAATCACGACTTAATCAATTTGACCCGATACATTACATTCTCCACTACTTACAAAGATTATGTCCCCAGAATCACTTACACATAATTTAAGTAAATAAATGATGGTAATTCTTCATCATATGCTCTTCGAGTTCCCACGATGCTTCTTCAGCGTTGTGGTTCCTTCAAATTACCTTAACGGAAGGTATTACTTTATTTTTGAGAACTTGTTCTTTTCGGTCAATAATCTGAACAGGAATTTCTTCATAAGATAAGTTTTTTTCAAAATGAATGGGTTCATATTCAATCACGTGCTTGTAATAGGGTTTGTAGGGTCGTAAAATGGAAACATGGAAGATGTTGTGGACATTCTCGAGTGCTGGAGGTAAGGCTACCTCATACGCAACTTCTCCGATTCTTCGCAATACCTCAAAGGGTCCAATGAATCTTGGGCTTAATTTTCCTTTCTTTTCGAACCTGATCTTTCCCTTCTAAGGAGAGACCTTCAAGAACACATAACTACCCGATTCAAACTCAACATTTTTACGGTGTGGATCAGCGTATTTCTTCTGCCTATCTTGAGCTGCTACTAGTCTTGTTCGGATCACTTTGACTATTTTTGATGTCTGCTGTACTAATTCTGGACCTAATAGTTGTCTATCACCAACTTCATCCCAGTATAGCAAAGTTCTACACTTTCTGCCATATAACGCTTTATAAGGCGGCATGCCAATACTAGCGTGGTAACTGTTGTTGTAGCTGAACTCTACGAGCGGTAGATGATCATCCCAATTACCTTTAAAGTCCATTACACAAGCTCTTAATATATCTTCTATTGTCTAAATTGTTCTTTCACTCTGCCCATCTGTCTGAGGGTGATATGCCGTACTCATTCGCAATTGTGTACCCATGCATTCCTGTAGATATTTCCAGAAGTTCGATGTAAAGCGCGGATCCCTATCGGAAACAATTGACACCGGAACTCCGTGCCTCGAAACAATATCTTTCACATATAACCTTGCCAATTGATCTAAGTTGAATCTTATTTTGATTGGAAGGAAGTGTGCGGATTTCGTCAGTCGGTCAACGATAACCCATACTGTGTCATAGACTTTCTGAGTTATCGGAAGGCCAACCACGAAGTCCATTGTAATATGTTTCCATTTCCATTCTGGGATCTCCAACGGTTGTAGCAACCCACTCGGCCTCTGATGTTCTGCTTTCACTTTCTGACATGTCAGACACTTGGCAACACACTCTACAACATCACATTTTAAATTTGGCCACTAGAAATGTTGTCGAATATCTTGGTACATCTTGGTACTACTAGGGTGAATTGAATATCGTGAGCTGTGAGCCTCACTCAAAATGTCTTCCTTAATCTCTGTTACTGGCGGTACCCAAATTCTGCTCTCAAATCTCAGTATTCCTTCCATATCCATCTTGAATCTCAGTTCAGTTCCTTCGGATATCTTCTTTTTCACCTTTTGACATTCTTCATCCTGAAGTTGAGCCTCCTTAACTTTATCCAGTAGTGTAGTACCAGATTGCATCTGAAATAGCTTCTCGTCAATCTCCATAGGATACTTCACTTCTAACTCTAGTTTCTCTATTTCTGAAATTAGCTCCTCCTAGGCGGTCAATGTCATCAATTTCTCTCGACCTTTTCTACTTAAGGCATCGGCAACCACATTTGCCTTACCCGGATGATATAAAATATTACAATCATAATCCTTAATTAACTCCAACCACCTTCTTTAGCGCATATTCAAGTCCTTCTGTGTAAAAATATATTTCAGACTCTTGTGGTCCGTATATATTTCATACTTCTCCCCATAGAGATAGTGCCTCCAGATTTTCAAAGCAAAAATCACTACAGCTAACTCCAAGTCGTAGGTCGGAGACCCCTTCTCATAATCTTTCAATTGTCGTGATATATATGCAATGACTCTGCCGTTTTGCATAAGCACACAACCAAGTCCTTTATGCGATGCATCACTATAAACAACAAAATTTCCTATATCGTCCGGAAGCGATAACCCAGGTGTATTACTTAGCCTTTTCTTTAGTTCTTGAAAGCTTTCCTCACACTTATCCGTCCAAACAAATTTCATAGCTTTTCGAGTCAAATTCGTTAACGGAGTTGTGATCTTGGAAAAGTCTTGAATGAATCTTCTGTAATATCCTGCCAATCCAAGAAAACTTCGTACTTTCGACGGCGTTCTCGGCTGATCCCAGTTTATCACAGCTTCGACTTTGGATGGATCTACCAAAATTTTGTCTTTGTCAATCACATGTCCAAGAAATTGCACCCGCTCGATCCAATATTCGCATTTCAAAAACTTGGCATATAACTTCTCCCTTCTTAAAGCCTTTAACGTTAACTTCAAATGTTCTTCATGTTCTTCCTTTGCTTTCGAATATATCAAAATGTCATCTATAAATATCACTACGAATTTGTCCAAAAATAGCTTGAACACTCCATTCATTAAGCCCATAAATGTTGCAGGAGCATTTGTTAGACCAAATAACATTACCAAAAATTCGTAGTGACCATATCGTGTTTTGAACACTATTTTCGGAACGTCCTCTGGTCTCACCTTCAGTTGATGATAACCACTCCTCAAGTCTATCTTGGAGAAGTATTTTGCTCCCTTCAATTGATCAAACAAATCGTCGATCCTCGGTAATGGATATTTGTTTTTAATCATGACCTTATTCAATTCTCTATAGTCGATGCAAAGCCGCATCGTCCCGTCCTTCTTCTTCACAAACAACACCGGTGCTCCCCACGGCGATACGCTCGGTTGAATATACTTCTTGTCCAGTAATTCTTGTAGTTGTACCATCAATTCTTTCATCTCTATCGGTGCCATTCGGTAAGTTTCCTTCGATATTGGAGTCGTTCTTGGCACCAAATCGATCACGAATTTAACCTCTCTATCTGGAGAAAGTCATGGCAAATCGTCTAAAAATACGTCTGCGAAGTCCCTCACTACTGGTATCTCCTCTACTTTCGGAATTTCTTTACGACTGTCGACTATGTAAGCTAAATATCCTTCACAGCCTTGTCTTAACAACTTCCTGGCCTGCATCATCGTCAGACAACTCGCTTGTCTAGACGACTTACTACAATAAAACACAACCTTTGACAAAGTCATAAGGTTAATACGCTTCTTCTGGCAATCAATTACAGCCCTGTAATTGAATAACCAGTCCATACCCAAAATAACGTCAAATTCTCCAAGTCGAATAGGGATAAGATCTACGTTCATGATATTACCCTTAATATCCACTCTACAGTTCTCATGTACGTACTTAACATGGATTATTTCTCTATTCGCAATTTTTATGTTCATGGGGTGTTCTAACTCATCCTTAAGCAATTCTAAGTTCTTGGCAAAGTCATCGGATATAAATGAATAAGTAGCACCCGAATCAAATAATACATAAGCATTAACTTTATTGATCGGAATGATACCTGATACCACATCAAGAGACTTCACAACATCCTGCATTGTCATGTTGAATGTCCTGGCGGTCGGTCGGTTGGTTGCGGTTGATCCTGTGATAGTTAGAGTGCTTCCACCGCTGTTTCCCATGTTTCCTTCTGATCCTGCCCCTCCAGATCCCTTCTTAGGAAAATCTCTTACCAGATGATCCTTTGAACCACAAGTAAAGCAGGCACCCTTCTTTAGGTTAGGACAGTTAGGTGTTATGTGGCCTTCCTGATCACAATTGTAGCACACTCGTTTACCTTTCATACATACTCCCAAATGAGCTTTCCCGCAGGTTGGGCATGCTTCGATCCTTTTCTTCTGACCTCCTTGCTGATTTACAGTTAATGAGTTGTTAGACCACATTCTCTTCTGATTATTACTACCTCCTGTGTTACTTCCACTAACCTTGTTAATTCCTTCACTCTCATTCTTCTTCTTCTTCTTCTGATCCTAATTATACTTGGTTACCGCATCGCTTCCACCTTCAACGAGTATGGCTTTCTTAGTACTCCAGCGAACGTCTTCAATTGAAACCTCGACACCTTACTATACAACCACGGCTTCAGTCCTTGTTCAAACCTTCTTGCTTTCCTCTCATCCGTGTGTACTTGATATATGGCAAACCTAGCCAACTCATTGAATCTTTCCGTATAGTCTAGTATGGACATATTCCCCTGTTTCAACTCCAGAAATTGAACCTCCATTTGGTTCTGCGAGCTGGTTGGGAACACTACTACAAAACAGTAAATAGACAACGCCGAAAAAACGTTGTGGTTTTAGTCAAAAAAACATCGTGGTTAAGGGTGTCATCTGTTTGACACCCTTACACAACGTTTTTAAAACGTTGTAGTTAAGCACATTGCACAACGTTTTTTAAGAAAAAAATATTGTAGATTCGTTTTCCATAAATTAACATATACTTAAAAACGTTGTAGAAAGTATGATTCCACAACGTTTTCTGGATAAAAATGTTGTAGTTTGTTATATCAGACAACGTTTAGGCACATTTACACAATGATTTTAACATATGCTTAAAAACGTTGTACAATGCTTTCACCTACATTACCAATGCAGCTGCAATATACACCTGAAAGATTAGCATATTATAATACTACTAGAAAATCGACACTATAAAATAAACATAAAAAATATTATATACATCATTTAAAATCATTCACATTACAACTCAAGACTTAACAATTGCTTAATCAAATTTAGAGTAAATTTATTATCACAAATTTGGCCACATGGAGACCCACATGCCACATCATCCAATAGCCTTTTTGCCGATCAGCGAAGGAAGGAAAACACCAGACCACCTGCCAAATCTTCCTAGCATCATTCCATGATCATTCAACTCCATCCTCAAAAAGGCTACATAATCCATAACTTTAAATTGGCCTAGACATAATTAACGCTAAGCATAAATACACAGAAATAATAATCAAGAATGTATAACTGTTTGTGCCACTTTGGCACTCAAAAATTACAGTTTTTCAATTGAAGCAGCAGCAAATGTAATTCACAATAACAATAAACAAGTAGAAATAAAAAAGCGAAGCATACCTCATATGGAGCTTTCCTATTGCCGATTGCACAACTTTTAGAGCCAACAAGGATGTCACTGTTTCAGTTAGTTGCTTCTTGAAATCTGAGTCCCTAAAATCATTATCAGTCACAAGAAGTTGTACTGATGTCACATCCAGCAGCCAACCAAAAGACTGAGTTTTAATCCAATATAAAATATGAAAAGTAATAATCTATCTTCTTTAGCTACAAAAGGGGAAATATTGTAGATTATCAAAAGATTCAAAAAATATGAACATAAATTGTTCAATTCAAACATTCATTAAAGAAAAACATAAGAACTGTTACCAGATTTCCTTACAAGCCTTATTTCTATAAGGTGCTAAACTTTGGTTGAAAAAGGTTCAGAAAAGGGCACATTAAACAACAGTCGACACAATTTTTTCTGTTAGTCACCAATTTGCGAATCACAACATATCTGAAAAGATTGAATCTGCTTAGAACAGAAGAACTACCACAACTAGTACTAGTCGGAAACATATCTGAAAATCTGATTGTATATACGTTTTTGTGATATTTAACAAAGTTTTTAAATTTTATGAAAATAAATAATGGTATTCCTCATGACTACTATAGCAAAAGAAGTCACTTAACTGAGAATTATAAATGCATACCCTTATGTTTGACTTGAAATCCATATTAAAAAGATGAGGTTCCTGCTCACAATAGAATATTTAGATAACAACTTTATAACTAGCCTCAAGCATATCTTGCAGATTATAAGCCTAACCTGTCCAACATAACCAATACTTTCCCTCAGCCATCTGATATCCAACTCTTTAAGAGGAACACTATCGATTAAAATCTGCAACCAGATTCGAGTTTGTAAGTAAGATTCAACTGCTATGGCTGGTACCAAGCAGCAGCTTCAAGATGGAGTGGATCGACTTCAAAGGTGCATTTGGACCAGGATTCTGGGGGCCTGAGAAGTCGTAAGTCATAAGCGAGTAACCATCTACAGCATCACTCAAAACCTTAAGATCTTCAGGCCAAAAATTATACTCCTCGAGCTCCTCTGAACGTGGTGGGCCTATAACATACACTAACTGTAGACTTGGCTTTTGATATATTTTAACACCAATGTCGCTAACTTCATCACTTTTATGAGCCAAGATATTCCAACAGATACTTGCAGTCAGCTTGGACATCTCTGGAACAAAAAAAAAAATTGTCAGAAAAGCAAAATAAAGTAATTTGAAAGAACTTGCTGTTATAGATGATGCAACACAGTAGCAGCACAAGTACTCAAAGGCAAGTTTCTTTCAACAGTTGTGGTAAACTGATCTGGGACAGGATCTAAATTTGAATGCAGAATAGTTTGGGCCAAAACTTTGTCTGCAGAAGGAATGTTCATTTTACCACATTCGGCTCAAAAGGGCATGATCATGCCTTCCACTTTTATAGAAAACAAACTAGGCTTTAAGTGCTAATGTGAAGTGAAAAATCAGATCCAATGAAGACGTCTCTAGATAAAAAGCTAAAATGTAATTATACTTGAATTGTAAAGAATAAGAGACGATCAATTAATGCTCACCTATACCTAAAACTGATCTTCAAAACCTAAAACATGTCAAGGTCATATTACATACCTTCAAGTTACTTTCGGGCCAGCTTACTGGAGTCCCATACCCTTCATGAGGAAGAGGAACCAGACACATGGGTGGCAAATGAAGTAATTAGCATAATAAACAAACTCACAGTACTATTGTGACTGCTACTAGTGTACGACTACAAGTCCAACTCAAGTGGGAACTCAAAAGACTTATAAATCTTTTCAACATAGTCTAATTGTGTTGAGTGAGCTAAATACTTCTGTTTCTCCTACACCAAAAAATAATAATAAAAAACATAGGAGATCAGCAGTGAAAATGCCGTGTGGATTCGGGAAAATTCCAAACATTATACCTCCGTAAAAAGTCTCAGCAGATGAACATAATCTTTACCAGGGAAAATTCCAAACATCATACCTCCGTAACTATCTAATTAAATTGCTGAGTCGTGCTGATGACAGGAAAAGAATAACATAAGGCAAAAATGCCAATCAGTGTAGAAAGATATGTGAATTCACAATCCTTAATAAATTCACAAAGGTGAAGCAACCCACTTTCTTTTGCATCTGGTATATCTCTTATGAAGATAACGATAGAATCAACAATGGCTTTCTTGTAATCAAAACCACATTTTTCCCTCAGTATATTGCTTAAGAAATTCATCCTTGAAATTTTGAAAAGGAAAACGGTAAGGAACTTAATTAAAACACCTCATTTGTCCAAGAAAGAAGCACATTAAACACACTTATAGAGATCTGTACTTGAGAGGGAACTTTAGACACAATGATCTAATGGCTTCCACAACAACGATTTTGAACTCATCAACAATGTCAGACATGAAATTGGTTATTTGTTTCATCAAACGACCAACACTTGATTCGTTGCCTGTTTTTAGTAGCGTGGTGATTGTAAGAGTGGCTGTGCTTCTATTTATCCAGTATAATTCTTTATCAGATACTTAGCCAGATCATATAAGCATAATCCTTAAATCAGAAGGTAAGGAAATTATCAGTATACTTTTTCACACTAGAAATTAGATATATAATTCTAGTCTAACAAACTAAAACAGGTGCAGAACAAGCAGCCAGTACCTGAATGCAAAAGCGAACGGTGTAGATTCCTTCCTCATTATATTCTGGTGTAATTATAACTTCTGATATTCGTGAAACCTCTGTTAGAATAGCTACAGCACTCAAAAACCAACAATCACCCAATCAGCCCTATTCAAAACCAGAGATGAGCCACTCAAAGCAGAAACTAATTGATTATATACTTCTCTATGATGAAAAATCAAACAAAAAAGAAGCATGATTATCACCCACCCACAACCACCAAAAGAAGTGAAGCTTAGGACAATGACGATGAAGCAAAACTACCGAGCCAAACCCTGGCTTTTGGGCCGCGTAGATTTCGAGCGACAGCGTCATAGGCTCGTGCGGCGTCTTCGGAATCAAAAGTACTGAGCCAAACCCTAGTTTTTTTCCAAGGATCTCTGATCTCCGCAACAAATCTTCCCCACGGTCTCTTTCTCAATCCTTAAAATCTTATCTCTTTGGATCTGGATCTTGAGCTTTTGTTTTACAGATGGAACGAATAGAGGCTAAACAGAGAGAGATGAGAGACGACACTCGGTGAGAAAGAAAATACACGACTTGAACCCTTCTGCGAAAGAGAAAGCCTTTTTTTTAGCTCCGTGTTTTTTTAGATACATGACGTTTTAAAAAAAACGTTATATAGTTAAAACCAAAAAATATTCTTTTTAAATAGATAACGTTTTTTCATATCTATCTACAACGTTTTGTTAAAAAAAGCTATAAAAAAAATACAACAACGTTTTTTTATAAAAACGTTGTGGTTTAAGTGTTGTCTATTTACTATTTTGTAGTAGTGGAAATACATCTCGAAAACATCTCCTTGAACCTCTCCCACGTGATCATACCTTCTCTTCCACGGACCTTGTTTGCTTGCCACCAATAACTGGCGTCGGATTTCAGCATGAACATTACAAAAGCGGTCTTCTGGTCCTCTCTGACTCTAGCGACATCGAAAACCTTCTCCATCTCCATAACTCAAGTTTGAACTTCTATCGGGTTCATGGAGCCTTTAAACTCTGGCGGTCCCACCGACTTGAAATCTTTGAACGTGGTATTCGGTGGGGCTTGAGGTTGATTCGTCATCGCTCCAGCTAGTAAGTTCACCAGTTGCTGAATAGGGTTAGCATTGGCGTTGTTGTTGTTGTTCGTTGATTCTTCTTGAGCCGGTTGACGGTTTTGTCTTCTTCTTGGCGGCATGTTTCTGTTAAAATATACGCTTATTAGATCTTTATTCAATTCTCTAAATAGTTAAGGCTTAACGCAACAATTTAACATAATCACTTAGCGCACTTTCTTAAACAATTTGATATATTAATTTAATCAAAAGTTTTAACATCAAACGATAGCATCACTGCTATTTACATCAAATATCCCGTGACAAAGAATATACAGGATTTAAAACACTAAAATATTCCTTCGTTCATAAACACATCGTAATTTACATCTAAATACCAGATAAGTTTTTTACATAATTAAACAAATCCTATCACTGCCTATTAAGGCGCTCAATAGCCTTGCTACGCTCCTCTTCCATGATACGAGACATTGTCTTGCGATCCAGCATGTACGATGGTAGTTCTTCGAACTGGATTGGGTATTTCAAAACTCGATCCTGGGCCTCATTCATTGCATTATTAAGTGTAGAATACGTCTCCCCAAGCTTAGCCTTCTTTGCATGACAATCCTCTTCTACAAGATCAGCACAACGTGATTCTCTTACCCAACCCTCCTCTACTATGGTCAGCCTTTCTGAGCTCTCTTTTAATTCCTTCTTCAACTTTTCTATTTCTTCAGACTTCTCCTCGGTTTGACCCTTCTCGTGAACTAAATCCCCCTCCACGTTTCCTAGACGCGTGTGAAGAGTCACAACCTCCCTATCCTTCTGTTCAATGGTAATCTGCTAAATAATCGACCGCTCAGTCAAATCCTGAACAATGTCACTTAACTCTACGTTACGGTCATATAACTCGTCGTACATCTCAGAATCGATGGAGTTCGGTGAGAACTCCTCTTCTTCCTCTTCCTCCTCTAGATCAGTCTTAGGTTAGTGCTCCTGACCTACTACAGTGATCAACGAAGATGGCTCTCTCTGTACCAACTACTCCCTGACGACATGAATGTCTCGGGGTACTCGGGGTTCCTCGTCCCCAGCTCGACTAGCTCCTCCAACATCCGACATCCTGACAACACAGTTTTAAGTTTTAGTTATTAAGTCGTACTAGCAAACACATAATTTATCATATAAACACATAAAGTCATTTATTATCTTTAATGAATTAAGAAATTCATTCCTTAGAACTCGATAAGAAGTTTCCATCACTATGTTCTTCCTATAAGGCTACTACCTAAGGTTGTTCCCCCACCTAAGGTTCATAACCTACAACTTTGATACCAACCTGTGACACCCCCAAATCCAGGTACTTCCATTTCCACATGATTTGGTGTTCACAATACAAACATCATATATCTATCTACCCATAATAACTGAAAACATAAATAGATAGAATAAATCCTCTCCTTAAGGAGCTACATCATCTGAAATAAATACATCAATCTCAAGTCATACTAACCTTAAATCTTAAGTGCGGAAACATAAACAATTAATCGTCTTACATAACATTAACATAAGTCTAAAACAGGAATACATCATCATATAAAACAATAAGTCTTCATCACTTGTTAACCTTGCTCTTGCCTTTTCTAGTAAAAGGTTCGTCGGACCTTTCGTTCTTAACTGTAATGTTATTATTACGCAAGAATGAGCACGATTTCAGAAAAGTATAACAATGAAATAACAATATAATAACATGCGAGTGAGAAAAAGATTTCTGGAATAAAACTTAACTTTTGAATGAAGAATGAATAACAAGAATCAAAAGATTTCTGAGGGTCATAAGACCTTGAACTATATCCTAGGTTATCAAGAGTTATACTTGAAACCTTTAACAGTCATAAGACTATGGACTCTTCGACTCGTACTTAGGGGGATCAGCCCTTAGTACCATACTGTGCACAATATCTTAACGCTAACGCATAAGTAATCCCTATACAGGGTTGTTCATCTCAGTTTGGCATTAGAGTCCGTACCGAAGGAAGTTTGGTTTGGATAAATCAATAAGGGTTCTGAATTTAGAACGTCATCAACTATGGACTAGTCGAATCAATAAGGGTTCACTAGTTTAACAAGATTCAGCAATAAATGATATTTAAATCGAATAACATTCTCAAGAGGTATACAATAGAACAAGTATTGTATAACAGAATCATACTTTGAAAAGATAAATAATCTTTAATATAACAAATTGAACTTGATTAATAATAACGAGAATTTACTCGACGTAATATATAAACTTGAATAACGATAACAAGTATGGTTAGGAAAGTTGTCTCGTGTGTAGATTACACGTTAATTATACACGTTCCTTGAATTAATCCTACATATCATTTTCATTCACAATACCAGTCAATTATAATGTAACTAGTCATCACAAGTTCATTCTTTTGTCTAAACTTTGGTTATGACTATACTTAGTCAAATTATCACATTTATTGTCACATAATATTTCCCTACACGAACAATAAGCTAACTATGCATTCAATAATTCGATCCATACTTAAATGTGTTATTGACATGTTAAGAATCTATTTTAATATCTCATTATATGTCTAACATAATTTTATGTACATTAGATTAGGTTACTATCACATTCTTATACTTGAATAATATGGAAAAATTTCATTTATGGACATTCTACAAAGTGGCGCTGTGGCGCCATAGATAGGCTTGTCCCCGGCGCTGCGGCGCGGTGGCGCTACGGCGTGGGCCTTAAGGCATGGGACTGGTGCCGCGGCGCGGCGAACCAGTAAAAGTTCTATACTTCGCGAAAAATTACAGAACATGGCCAAAACCTCCAATTATTTTATTCTTACACGAAATTAGACATACCCAAATATTGTAATACACATATACTTACTACTCAACCCTTCTAGCATGATTTTAACATGTTATAACACATAATTTGCAGAATTAAAATATATAGTTTACTGTTCTTAATGTTTTTGAAAGTTTTGAATACAAAACATGAAAATCAACACTACGGGTTCATTATAACACCGAATCTTTTCATTTGAAGTTTGTTTTCTTCGTTTTAACATGCATAATTATATACAAGTGTAAATTTATGATATAACTTATGATTATTGTATTAAATTTGGTATGTAAGGCCATATGGCCATATTTTCATACTCTGTAACTTTGAATAAACTATCTACGAACTGTTTTTATGAAACTGATGCTATGAAATTATACGATATATGGTAAAACATGTTACACTAACATATTAACACATAATCTTTACTCCTTTTTTAATTACAGAGATTTTATAGAACTTGAAAGCCATTTTCTTATAAAACTTAAACAACGCAAATAAAAACTTGGTTGAAGAAATTACCCAAAGCGTAGAGTGTAGATTAGTAGGCTCAGATGCTTCTTCAATCACTCACTCTCAGTCTCCTTCACAAATTTTCAAATTCTCTTTAACAAATTCTCAAATTCTCTCTGACTATTTTTCCAGACTTGGCAAACAAATGAAAAAATAAGACGTAATAATTTTATTAAAAGGAAACGGAGCGCAGTTATGGTGGTCAGATAACCCATCATGGGTTAACTGCTACTAACTTCTCTTAGGGCCTCGTTTGGCTAGCAATAATAGACTCCAAACTATCTAATTTAATGATTCTCTTATACTATAGTTTAAATCATGTCACACCCAATTATACAATAAATCAAATATCTTGTTTAATTTAATTTGAATAAAATATAATAATTTCTCATTGGTTCACATAATCACATAATTAATTTTTTCATTAATTAATTACGTCAAATTATTAAATTTCTAATTAATTATTAAAATAACATTAAGCTTATTAAATATTTCATTTAATTCAATAAGTTCACATAATTACATAATTTGAATAATAAAAAATCTCCACATTAATTTAATAAATATAACACATATAATTAAATTAATCTACCATAATTTCATCAATTAATTATATAATCTAATAATTAAATCATCGAAAATATTTATTTAATTCAATAAATATTAAAATTAAATTAAAAAATTTTGTTTGTCATATTTTCAATCCAATTTAACTATTTATGTTCATTAATCAACAACACGAAAGTAGAATTAGCCATATCTCGATGCACTAAACCCATATCAACTTAAATCCACAAATGATAAAATTAACTCAAACACTCTAATTAACTAATTTACTATATCTCTATGTAAATTAAAATTACAGAAGGTTTAAATCCCATGTTCTCATATGATTACATGCAATGCATAGGTATATCTCTATCCTAAACATACATTATGAATTCCATAAAAACGTAGAAATCACAAACACATGTTATTATGACTAAGTCTAAACTCATATCTTATCTCTCGAATTCATACAAGTTCACATAGAATTGGTGATCAAACAACTCGTAAATTATGCACAAATCATAATAGATGAAGTGAAAAATAGCTTCATTGAATTAAAATCAAAGCATGATAATCATCGTTACACTTAAAGATCCATCGTCGGCTTAATAAATTGAATTAGTTCATAACTAATGAAATAAACACTGAATAGATTAAAGAAATCAGCATCCCAATTACAAAACTGAAATTAAAGAACAAGAATAGTAATAGAACTGTAGCATCCCCAAATTCGGGTACTTTTTACCTTAAATTTGGTACATCATTTCTATAACTATTGCGAAAGATATAAACATAAATTGTTTATACATTAAACTTTTACACATCATTCCCAAGGTCTACAACCTTAACTTAATTCATACCTTCAATATCTTAAATGTTTACAATATCATTTGCATTAGCAAAATGAATAGTTCTTACTGCATAATAGCTTAATCTTGAACTTTGCCTTTGCATCTGTCTTTACTCAAGCTTTCATCTTAATCTGGAAATTTTTATCATGATATAGCAAGGGTGAGCATCAAATTTGCCCAGCAAGCATAAGTTTAATTGAGAATATATCATGATTGAAAGAATTAAACAATAAACTAGCTAACTTTCAACAATATAAATATTGTGAAAGAGCATGAACAAATTTTCTTAGCTGAACGACCAAGTCAATAAAAATGAATGGTCAAGAATGAACATGAACATAATAACTGAACTAAATGGTAATGAAGGTGATCAGCCTTTCATACCTGATGAACATTTATAACATGCACAACGTGCGAATTAATAATCAGTATAGACGTGAATAATCAACAATAATTATTCACTAACATGCTTTGAACATACAACTCAAGTTGAGTTAGGAAAACTTACCTGTACCGCTGATTATCGCTAAGCAATCTAATTTAATCTCGCATGAAAGACCTATCAATTATAAGATTGATATTTCAATTAGCATAGCATACATGCTAACTCATAATACTATTTCTTTATCCATAAATTATCTAACACTAAATCAAATATTAGATAACATCTTAATACATCAATATTATTATCATCTTTTGATAATTCTTTAATCACTATATCATATATATTATGATTTAACATTTTAATCTTATATATTATAAGTTTTTTTTTAACCTCTAATAAGTCAAATACTAATCCATCAACCCAGATTTGCAAACCAACAAACCAGATTGCAATCCAGCAAACTGGATTCTAAATTTAGCAACCTAAATTCAACTAATTTTCAATCCAGCAAGCCTGGATTCACCAATTCTTCAATTCAGCAAGCTGGATTCATAATCCTTCAATCCAACAAGCCTGGATTCAATAAATCCTTCAATCAAGCAAGTTGGATTTCATATCTTTTTTACGAAAATACCGAATCAACTTATTATTTTTCTATCATTTGTCCATTATATATACATATATTTTATACATAAAAAGTATTTTTTCAAAAATTTTCAATTTTCTTTGGTATTTTTCAAAAATTATTTTTAGTGCGTAACTTAAGAAATTAGCCCTATCATGCTCAACTCCAAAAATTCCCATCTCTTGACACAATCTTTTAGCCTCCAGTTTAAATTTCGTGGCCATCGGAGTTATAGAACTCCGGTTATAGCCGTTTTTGTCGAAAAATCACAAAAATTGAAATGACCATAACTTGGTCGTTTTAAGTCGGAATGAGCTCAGTTTTGGACAGGAGGTACTTAATACCATATATTTTAATGTCCCAAAAGGCCAGAATTTATTTCACAAATTAAGTGGCCAAAGCAGTCTGCACAAAATCTTGGACAGTAGCTATTTTGGCCTTTTTTACTTTTTCGTGCTTTGTTAAAAATATTCGATACGGAAATTTACAACTCCTTTTTTCAGTGATTCCACTTGAGTTTGAAATATAACTCATCATATTACTCTCCCAAATTTTTCCAAATTTTTTAAATGAGAAAAATGCCCCTAGCATTGACTGTCCAAAAATAGTTTGTTTTTCCTTTTTAACAGCAAAACTATTTTTCCTAAAATAGTCAATATGGACTGTGTACTCAATATTTTTGAGTGCTATCACTTGGGTTTAGTAGTTAACTTATATATCTAGCACCCCTCTTTGACGGATCACAAAAAGAAGGTGTCGATTATAAACGGTGGAAATCTAAAGTACATACAAATTTTATGGCTTATAACCTAGAAAAATCACTTTTCTTTATTTTTGATTTCCAAACAAAACAACGCCCAATATGGATATATCTAAACATGAAACACTCATTAACATGTATATTCATGGTTTTTGAGTTTAGAAACATAGATTCAAGGTTTGATTAACAATAATCAGAAATGCATACACAAAAGGTATTTATACTTTTGATTACCATGCTCTCCTTCTCCTTCTTCTTCTTCCCTTCCATGGATGGCCTTCTCTCTCCTCTTCCTCCTTCTTTCAACCGTCCCTCTCCTCTCTCTCTCTTCCTTTTTTAGTTTCTTATGTTAGCTAATATGAAAGGATGAAAGAGAAAGAAACAAGATAGCTTGTTATTGGATATAATTATTTAACTAATATTTATACCCATTCTCTTTTTTCCTCTCACAAAAACATCCGGCCATATGCGGCCTCTTTTTCTTCCACCACATTATCTCTCTCTCTCTCTCTCTCTCTCTCTCTCTCTCTCTTTCTCTCTCTCTCTTTCACAATTAATCATCACATAAATATGTGGAAGATTATTAGGCAAAGTGATTCCTTAAAATAAATGACACCTAGTTTAATTGGTGTAAGATCTTTTGCCACATGTGCGGTGCTTAAATTGATGACATGCATGCCTCCTTTCTCTCTTCATATATCCGGCCATGTGGCCTTCATTTCTCCCATATTTGATTTAGTTCCTTAGTTAATATTTTATTAATTGTCTCACATGTTCCTCCACTAACATTTCCTTGTGGCCAATTATTGTCCACTCCTTTTCTCTTCTTTGTTTGCCAACCATGTGGCCACTTCTTCTTCCTCTCAGTAGCCAACTATGTGGCCTATTTTGCTTCTTAAAATAAAATCGGCCATGCGGCCTTATTAACACCCATATTGGTTTTGTTTTATTGAAATATCTAGTATACTAATGGTCCAAACTATCCCTCCTTAATTGGGCTAAGTTTGGGCCATCATATTTAATATTTTGGGCTTCCTAAATAATTCTTTGGACCATGTAAATTAACATAGTCCAACACTTTTTATTATATCATTCCCTAGTTATTTAATTAGGGTTTTCATGTACACAACTATAATTTAAATCCTTACTTACATACACTTAATTTCTTAATCCAATTAGACTTGCTATAATTAGGTTATAAAATTAATTAATTGAGATGTATAAAATAAATCTCTTAGAATTAGTAAATATTCTAAATACCATAATTCTTTCACCCCGTAACCCATAAGTTATTCAATTCTTCAATCCTAATATATAATTAGGATCGCACTAGTTTCTTTTATTTGTTTATATAATAAACAAATATAAACCATCACATAATAATTAAATAAATTGTGACATGCTCCGCAATTCTCTTAGATTATGACACTAGTATATATTTAAATATTAGGACCACTAAATAAAAATAACCATTTAGGTCATTTAATTCTCATACCATAATTAAATAACTTATTCAAGTTATACAATTTATACTGTATAATTAAATTTAATTTCCTCCTCTCCATAAATTGTTTTCAAATAATTTATTTATATATTAAATATATAATTTAATATATTCAATTATTTATTCAATTATAAATTTAATTTACTAACTAGTTGATACCAATATACATATTTGCATATTGGATCTCATCTCATATTTTTACTTTACACCCTTTGGTATAATATTAAATATTATACCATTTTTCATATAACATAATACCATATGTCCAATTATTTTCTTTACTTTCTATAAATTGTCTTTACAATTTATTTAACTGAAGTAAATATATTAATATATTCATCACATACACATATTCTTATGAACTTATACACTAAACATATACCTCATTATCAGACTATCACTTATAGCTTATCAAATCATTCATGTTCTTCTCCAAAAATTTGGAAATCCTTCAAATTCTTTCACAGAAACGTCAAATCCATACACTTATTTTCTATTTAGGTTCATCTTATAACCTTTAATCCATCATTTTAGGATTTTAATAATTATCTAAATTCTCGGGTTGTCACATTCACCCCTTCTTCTAAAAATTTCATCCCCGAAATTAAGGCATACTAATCTCTACTTATTCTCTTGATCAAAACTAGGTTTTTAGCTTAACCTTTATAATTTTCTCCTTTGAGGATTTCTCATCTATTATCACATTTCATCATAACTGCTCACTAGGAGTTTATATCTTCTAAACATTCACCAAAACTAGGTTGTCATAATAACGTTTATTCAATTATCTCATATTCTACTCGTATTCAACGAGTTCACACTATTTCATATCCATCATCATATTCTACCACAACATTACTCTAAAGAGTTTAAAAAAAATTCATATCTTTCTGAGGGATCATAAAAATCATGAACTTTGAGGTGTAAGGGTATTTCTACCTGCTACCTCTTTCAATTACGAAAGAAAGGTACTCTACCTCTGAAATATTTTATATTTGGTATGTTTATAATCACAAAGAAGGTAAACTACTGATGCGAGTACTTTAGATGATCAGTCAATTGTACCTTAGTAATCGGATCAACTATATGCGTTCTTAGATTGGAATATTTTATCCAATTAGTATATCCCCATCTTCAGGGTTGTTCACCTCAGACTCATCATAAGATTTTGTACCAAAATAATTTGGTTCAGCATAAGCTTTCAAAGAATACTTCGAATTTCATAAACATTTGTCTAGCTGAATCAAATAGCTTAGACGCATATCAATAATTCGAATTTCAATCGAAACATTTCTGGCCAAATTCAGTTTGCAATAATTTACCATTAAAATTCTTAAAATCATTTTATGACGTCATGATACCGCACTGTATTTACAGTCCGTTTGAGGATTCTGTCATTCTGTGACTTTGTCATACTACATCATACTATAGTGGGCTGACGATCTTTTAGATCACATCCGACACTAAGTAATTCTGCATTGATAACTCTATCATTTTTATCATCTTTGCACCAGGTTGCATGATGCATTATTAATGATATAAAAATACATTTTAATAATTCAAATCATTTTCGTCTAGCCGAATCAATTAGCATATACTCTTCTTTAAACTATTCAAAAACCTTTGAAAATCATCTTTTGTGTCATCATGCCACAACATGTAACGATGTGTTAGTGGCCCGAAGTCCACACCTACACACTTGTCACCATGTGTTGAGGATAACAAAATTCATTTTTAAAGGCACATCAGTACGAATTTAACTTGATGTCAAAAACTTCGAAGTCTAGCATAGCTAGAAGATTTGGAATACCTATGCTTCCACCATCAACTTCAATTTCTCTACTGATCAATTACTTAAGAATTCTATCTATTTCAATCATCCTCAATTCTCCATTCAAAACTTTTCCGTACCCAGTTCATCAAACTTACCACACATTATGAGTTCAGTAACTTGCCACAATCATATGGGTTTAAGAACTTATACTAGTTAGACCATAGGCGTCCATTCGTTGAGGGGTTCAAAACATACCATATGATTATGAGTCATGAACTTACCATAAGTTT
Organism: Panax notoginseng; assembly: GCA_016801055.1. Lineage (NCBI taxonomy): Eukaryota > Viridiplantae > Streptophyta > Magnoliopsida > Apiales > Araliaceae > Panax > Panax notoginseng. The sequence goes on along the minus strand of CM029021.1, from coordinate 57,057,899 downwards.
GAGTTTTAAGAACTCGCAACTAACCTTATATTCTCTACCTATTTATTATACATATGAGAAAAGAATCAACTTATCAACATGCATATAGAAAATAGCGCGACACTAGGTTCCAGGGATTATCAATGTAAGAAACTAAGTGGTTGTCAAACCAAACTCGGCCACTAATCAACATAGGAAGCTAAGCGGACATTTCCCCACACATAAAAAGAATTGGTCAATCTAACCACTATATCGACCAGGAAGCTAAGTGATTCTAAAACCAAGTATAAATTTCCCGCCCATACAAGGAATCATACAACTCAGCTGCTGATATGAGTCCTCAATTGAAATCCCACACCATTCTTACTTTCTCTTTTCATAATATGAATTTTCTTTAATCCGTATCTTAACATTTACCACTATTTTTTGAGTTTAAATTGTACCATTTCATAGTACATTCTCTTTATAGCGTCAAGCTATATCATTCCAATCACTCAACAAATGATATGTTATTCAACGATTTAATCTAACCACGTCGTGATCTTATTTCGTAATCTTATCTCCTTATACTTACGATCGTGTTATACTATGATCTTCTTATTATTCTCTTTAATCATATTATATTATGATTTTACTTGCACTTTTCATCTTATAGACATCGCCTATTTATTTTAACTTTTCATCTTTATTACTGGAGTCAGGTAACTCCGGATTCTTATCCTTATATCTCTTCAATATTCTTCTTTAAATCTTCTTTTATCTTTTTCTTTACTTTAATGATGAATTTCCTAAATTCATCTCTTATCACTTAAACTCTATCTGAGTTTATTTCTTATCATCATCTCTGCGGTTATAGCCTAAGGTACACATACCTAAGGTTTATAACCTACGACTTTGATACCAATTGTAGCATCCCCAAATTCGAGTACTTTTTATCTCAGATCTGGTACATCGTTTCTGTGACGCCCCCAAAATTAGGTATACATCACCCATGTTGGGTCGCCGGATACATGGTACAAAATTCAAATACAACTTACTAATACAACTGTCGTGTACAATACGACAAAACATAAACTGTGAGTTTGAATACAAATATTGTCTTCTAAAGTTAATCCATACTCAAAAGGAGTCCTCATTACAATTATTATCACACTATTACATAGAATAGTGAGGACTACTAATGCTATCATCTGGTCCATCACTCCGTTTTTCGACTCGTCCCAGCTATATTTTCATTTCCTGAAGAGAATAGTGAAAGAAAGGGTGAACTCAACTAGCCCAGTAAGAAATATTATGACTAAGATAATGCAGAATAAATTATCATTAGCTTTCAACAGTGTTAAACTGATAAAATATAACGAACATCAAGTTTAACTGCAGCGGAACAAGCAATCCATTAAAAGAGTCAAGTAGAGAATAAAATCTACTATCTTCTATGATTTAAAAGGTTTTTCAACACTGTTATCGCTGGGACTCAGCTTAATAAAATAATCCACATCATCGAATCACCCCTGCACTACGACCAAGGATATTCTTTAGTATCACGACCACAATTATCCATGCACTACGGGCCAAGAATATTTGTGCACTCATTAATGGTCATGATCATGCCAACAACTGTCCATCAATGCACTACGGGCCAATAAGGACTTTTACCACATCATTTGTAACATTACGGTCATGATTATACCGAATAATCCCTGGTCATAATCATACCAAGTCCATCTATGCACTACAGGCCACAGATGACTTTCAACATTTTACAAACATGAGGATGATGACAATGATATAAGAATTCAATAAAACAAGTTCAAGAATTAATTTATCTAAGAATTAACAACGTCCAAATTGTCAACATGATACTGCTTTGTAGAGTAAGATTCAAGAATGCTTAGAAGAATTTTTTCATGAAAAGATACTGGATGAAGCGCAAATATCAAGGATATTCTAGTAATTTTATGGAGTATAGAAGTCAAAACTTTAACCAACTGAGTATAATAAAGAATGGAATAACAAAAGAAATCACCATGCATGCGGTACTTTGCATAGACAGGTTATTCTAACAGAATAATAATAACGGAACCAGGTCAGGTGAAATTCACACCGACAGGATGTTCCAATAGAATAATAAAGACGGAACCAGGTCCGGCATAAAACGCACAGACAGTATATTCTGACAAAATAATAAATAATGGAACCAGGTCCGGCGTAAAACGCACAGACAGGATATTCCAACAGAATAATAATAAAGACGAAACCAGGTTCGGTGTAAAACACACAGACAAGATGTTCCAACAGAATAATAATAAAGATGGAACCAGGTCCGGCGTAAAACACACAGACAGGATGTTCCAACAGAATAATAGAAGAATTTCACCAAGTATAGGGTAGACCGCGTATACAGGTTATTCCAATAGAATAATAAATAATGAAATAACACAAGTTCTCTTCATGAATACAAAAGAAATAATACCCCTTACGGGTACAATAAATAATATCCCTTACCTTTGAAAGAAGAGTATTTCGACTGGTAGGGCGAGGATATACTCGAAGAAAACTTGCACTACGCTCAAAGCTTTCTTAAACTCTAAATAAATACGCTCAAGATTATAGAAGAAGAACTCTCTCTATAGTTTCTCTCTCTAGAGTTTCAGTAAATTCGTAAGAAATAATGAAGGAATGAGCTTCTATTTAAAGGAAAATAGAATGCATAGTAACTAATCCATGAATGGTCCAGATTGATTTACTTTAATCTAACGGTCCATATTTAAAGAGAAATCTTTTAAATAAAATATAATATATTCTATTTATAGAATAACTTTAATAAAGTATTCTGTTTTATATAAAAAGATGTTTCTGTTTTATTACGTTAATAATACGAATAAAACAAAACTTCATTATCGCTAAATAATTCATATTATTAATTGACAATAATTGAATCAAACTGAGTGACTAATCACGTAAGCCTCAATAATCAATACTGTATGCTACTATGCAAACACACGTATTACTGTACTTTTACTACCGAGTAGTTCAACAGTATCAACAGTAAAACTTCCGCCGTTATTTTTAATAAAAATATTTTTGTCGTTTTCTCAATTTGACAATAATTCCGTTGTGGGGTCCACCAATAATTGTGCCGTCGTACGAATATTTTCCGACAAAAATAATATTCCCCGACCAATCGAATATAATACAACAACTTGCATACCTTGCAAAATTTATAAATACTACCACAACTATAACATTATCTCAAATTCACACCATAATATTTAAAAAAATATTTTGAAAAATTAAATCTTTATTCATAAAATCTGGGGTTTTACAATCTCCCCTCCTTATGAAATTTCGCCCTCGAAATTTACGTACGCACCTGGTATGCCGAACAGATGAGGATACCTTGACTTCACTTTAAATTCTAACTTTGATGTATAACCTTTGAGTGTTGAATAAATTCCATGATTTTAACAGGTACATCTTCATACGTTAAATTATCCGCTATCTCGTCCGATTTTAAATCAATAATGTGGTTCGGGTCGTCCACATATTTACGTAACATCAATACGTTAAAAATATTATGAACACGCAAAATACTTGGTGGTAAAATGAGTCTATAAGCCACAGTTCCTACTCGTTCAAGGATTTCAAATGGGCCAATTAAATCGAGGGTTGAGATTTCCTCTCTTCGTCGATTATTGCTTCTAGAATAACGCCCTCTTGAACCTTCTTCTTCACATTCATCAGCTCTGAGTATGTAGCTTAAGCGGCTTTAACTTTATCGATTAAAGTCGATTCTAATCGTATATTCGTTATCTTCACGTGGGTCCCTAGAGTCTTTAACTCTATCTTCATCATTTGTAAGTTATACGAAATGGGTCTTTGTGTTAACAACATCTCACTCGCATACGATCTTCTACTCAACGCGTCAGCTACCACGTTCGCACTTCCACGATGATATTGAATGGTACGATCGTAATCTTCAACAGCTCGAGCCAACGTCTTTGGCTCATAATACGTTCGTTTTAGTTGAAGAAATATTTGAGGGTTTAAGAAATGGGTTTTATACTGGAGTTAATACAAAATTCAATTTCACGCTCTAGGGGTAGGCTAGGAAGTCTTCAAGAATACATCAGGAAATTTATTAACAATAGAAATATCATTCAAAACTGTGACTCTCATCCCAGACTTGGATAACACGTCATATTGATACCTATCAACTTGCCATCTTCATTCACGATGTCGCCTACAGAAAGTCTGGCTTCGGTGCATTCCACACAAGGAAGTCAACAACGAAAGGATCGGGCTCTTTACTTATGACTTGATATGACAATGATTGACTTTAGTGGTTTGGTTGCTTGAATTTGCATAACATGTTGGTTAGGAATATGAAAATTAACAACCTTACGAAAAGCATTATGGGTAGTTAACCAATCGTTTCCAAAAATCACATATCGACAGGTAACGTGAAAGTGTCGATTTGAATCAAACAAGATTTATATATAGTGGAGTTAACAAAGGTTTCCCGAAACAGAGTTTCAACAGATAAGTCAAGTCTAATAATTTTTTATTTTTTTTAAAAGCCAAGTTTAAACGTTGAACACAACTAGGTGAAATACAAGAGTGGGTAGAACCAGTATCGAATAAGGTACAAACTTCGCAAGGGTTTATGATTAGCTTACCCGCGATACCTTCATTTGGGTTCCTCACTTGTTGGGAAGTCATGACAACCGCTCTCCCTTGAACTACCCGGCTTTGACTTGTCTGGGGTAGCATTTGGTGTCATCACTATCATAGAAATTGACTTTAATATAGGGCATATTCCACCCTCAACTGCTTCATCGTACTCTTACTTCATGATCTGAATCATCAATCTTCGATCTATATCGAGTTCAGATTGACCACTCTGTACAGGGTAATTCAGAACTCGATGTTGGGTTCTCCCAATTGCTGTCCAAAAAGAAAAATGTATATCATCTATTTTAGCCTTTTTGGATCGGACGTCTCTTTCTACAATATCAACAAGTCGTGCGGCTTTTACCCACTCATCCTTCATTCTCACTCGTTCAGTTGTTTCTTCTTTCAACTGATCCTTGATATTTGAATTCTCAGATTCCAACTTTAATATCTTACACTCTGTCAAAGCGTGATTTTGTTCGAGCATCACATATCGGGTAACATAATTTTGAATCGTTACATCTCTTTGCTCCACGACCGTCTGCCGTTCTTCAGCCTGCTCTTCTAACTCATGAACACGATTTTGAAATTCTAAGTTTTGATCATAAATTTCTTCTAACCAATTCTCCTCAGGTTCCTCTTCTTCCTCTTCTTCCTCACTTTCAGTTGCTACCTCTGCTACTAGCTCGGGTGCAACTACTAGTTCTTCACTAACCGCGTGGATATCTCTAATTTCTTCGTCGCCTGATATTACATTATCCTGGTTGGTGATTAGAGGTGTCACGGTCTCATTCACTCCATTGTTGACATTTTCAGCTGTCATTTTCAAATACTGCCACAAAACAAGGGTTAATTAACATGTCACATATTATCAATATACTCTGACCAACCAATTAAATAACAAGTAAACTTAGGTAGGTCATACTAGCAAAGGAATTCCCCGTCTCCCCCCTCCTAGTTTTAGTCTCACATCTTAGCTAGGGATCATATCCCTAAGCTCTGATACCAACTGTGACGCCCCCAAAATTAGGTATACATCACCCATCTTGGGTCGCCAGATACATGGTACAGAATTCAAATATAACTTACTAATACAACTGTCGTGTACAATACGACAAAACATAAACTGTGAGTTTGAATAAAAATATTGTCTTCTAGAGTGTATCCATACTCAAAAGGAGTCCTCATTACAATTATTATCACACTATTACATAGAATAGTGAGAAATACTAATGCTATCATCTGGTCCATCACTCCGTTTTCCGACTCGTCCCACCTATATTTTTATTTTCGGAAGAGAACAGTGAAAGAAAGGGTGAGCAAAACTAGCCCAGTAAGAAATATTATGACTAAGATAATGCAAAATAAATTATCATTAGCCTTCAACAATGTTAAACTGATAAAATATAACGAATATCAAGTTTAACTACAGCGGAACAAGCAATCCATTAAAAGAGTCAAGTAGAGAATAAAATCTACTATCTTCTATGATTTAAAAGGTTTTTTAACACTGTTATCGCTGGGACTCAGCTTAATAAAATAATCCACATCATCGAATCACCCCTGCACTACAACCAAGGATATTCTTTAGTATCACGACCACAATTATCCATGCACTACGGGCCAAGAATATTTGTGTACTCATTAATGGTCATGATCATGTCAACAACAGTCCATCAATGCACTACGGGCCAATGAGGACTTTTACCACATCATTTGTAACATTACGGTCATGATTATACCGAATAATCCCTGGTCATAAGCATACCAAGTCCATCTATGCACTACAGGCCACAGATGACTTTCAACATTTTACAAACATGAGGATGATGACAATGTTATAAGAATTCAATAAAACAAGTTCAAGAATTAATTTATCCAAGAATTAACAACGTCCAAATTATCAACATGATACTGCTTTGTGGAGTAAAATTCAAGAATGCTTAGAAGAATATTTTCATGAAAAAATACTGGATGAAGCGCAAATATCAAGGATATTCTAGTAATTTCATGGAGTATAGAAGTCAAAACTTTAACCAACTGAGTATAATAAAGAATAGAATAACAAAAGAAATCACCATACATGCGGTACTTCGCATAGATAGGTTTTTCCAACAGAATAATAATAACGGAACCAGGTCAGGTGAAATTCACACCGACAAGATGTTCCAACAGAATAATAAAGACGGAACCAGGTCCGACGTAAAACGCACAGACAGGATATTCCGACAGAATAATAAATAATGGAACCAGGTCCGGCGTAAAACGCGCAGATAAGATATTCCAACAGAATAATAATAAAGACGGAACCAGGTCCGGTGTAAAACACACAGACAGGATGTTCCAACAGAATAATAATAAAGATGGAACCAAGTCCGGCGTTAAACAAACAGACATGATGTTCCAACAAAATAATAGAAGAATGTCACCAAGTATAGGGTAGACCGCGTATACAGGTTATTCCAACAGAATAATAAATAATGGAATAACACAAGTTCTCTTCATGAATACAAAAGAAATAATACCCCTTACGGGTATAATAAATAATATCCCTTACCTTTGAAAGAAGAGTATTCTGACTGGTAGGGCGAGGATATACTCGAAAAAAACTTGCACTACGCTCAAAGCTTTCTTAAACTCTAAATAAATACGCTCAAAATTATAGAAGAAGAACTCTCCCTATAGTTTCTCCCTCTAGAGTTTCAGCAAATTCGTAAGAAATAATGAAGGAATGAGCTTCTATTTATAGGAAAATAAAATGCATAATAACTAATCCATAAACGGTCCAGATTGATTTACTTTAATCTAACGGTCCATATTTAAAGAGAAATCTTATAAATAAAATATAATATATTATATTTATAGAATAACTTTAATAAAGTATTCTGTTTTATATAAAAAGATATTTCTGTTTTATTACGTTAATAATACGAATAAAACAAAACTTCATTATCGCTAAATAATTCATAATATTAATTGACAATAATTGAATCAAACTGAGTGACTAATCACGTAAGCCTCAATAATCAATACTGTATGCTACTATGCAACCACGCGTATTACTGTACTTTTACTACCGAGTAGTTCAACAGTATCAACGGTAAAACTTCCGCCGTTATTTTTAATAAAATATTTTTGTCGTTTTCTCAATTCGACAATAATTCCGTTGTGGGGTCCACCAATAATTGTGTCGTCATGCGAATATTTCCCGACAAAAATAATATTCCCCGACCAATCGAATATAATACAACAACTTGTATACCTTACAAAATTTATAAATACTACCCACAACTATAACATTATCTCAAATTCACACCATAATATTTAAAAAAATATTTTAAAAAATTAAATTTTTATTCATAAAATCTGGGGTTTTACAGTTTCTATAACTATTGTGGAAGATATAAACATAAATTGTTTATACATTAAACTTTTATACATCATTCTCAAAGTCTACAACCTTAACTTAATACATACCTTCAATATCTTAAATGTTTACAATATCATTTGCATTAGCAAAATGAATAGTTCTAACTTCATAATAGCTTAATCTTGAACTTTGCCTTTGCCTCTGTCTTTACTCGAGCTTTCATCTTAATTTGAAATTTTTTATCATGATATAGCAAGGGTGAGCATCAAATTTGCCCAGCAAGCATATGTTTAATTGAGGATATATCATGATTGAAAGAATTAAACAATAACCTAGTTAACTTTTTACAATATAAACATTGTGAAAGAGCATGAACAAATTTTTTTAGCTGAATGACCAAGTCAATAAAAATAAGTGGTTAAGAATGAACATGAACAGATTAACTGAAACAAATGGTAATAAAGGTGATCAGCCTTTCATACGTGATGAATATTTACAACATGCACAACGTGCGAATCAATAATAAGTATAGACGTGAATAATCAACAACAATTATTCACTAACATGCTTTGAACATACAACTCAAGTTCAGTTAGGAAAACTTGCATGTACCACTGATTATCGCTAAGCAATCTAATTTAATCTCGCATGAAAGACCTATCAATTATAAGATTGATCTTTCAATTAGCATAACATACCTGCTAACTCATAATACTATTTCTTTATCCATAAATTATCTAACATTAAATAAAATATTAGATAACATCTTAATACCTCAGTATTATTATCATCCTTTGATAATTCTTTAATCACTATATCAAAAATATTATGATTTAACATTTTAATCTTATATATTATAAGTTCTTCTTTAACTTCTAGTAAGTCAAATACCAATCCAGCAACCCAGATTTGCAATCCAGCAAACTGGATTCTAAATCTAGCAACCTGAATTCAACTGATTTTTAATCCAGCAAGCCTGGATTCACCAATCCTTCAATCCAGTAAGCTGGATTCATAATCCTTCAATCAAGCAAGCCTGGATTTAATAAATCCTTCAATCCAGCAAGCTGGATTCCATATCCTTTTCACGAAAATACCAAATCAGCTTATTATTTTTCTATCCTTTGTCCAAACATATATACATATATTTCATACACAAAAAGTATTTTTTCAAAAATTTTCAATTCTCTTTGGTATTTTTCAAAAATTATTTTTAGTGCGTAGCTTAAGAAATTAGCCCTATCATGCTCAACTCCAGAAATTCCCATCTCTTGACACAATCTTATACGTGTTAACGTGAGCCTCCAGTTGAAATTTCGTGACCATCGGAGTTATAGAACTCCGGTTATAGCCATTTTTGTCGAAAAATCAGAAAAATTGAAATGACCATAACTTGGTCATTTTAAGTCAGAATAAGCTCATTTTTGGACAGGAGGTACTTAATACCATATATTTGCATGTCCCAAAAGACCAGAATTTATTTCACAAATTAAGTGGCCAAAATAGCCCGCACAAATTCTTGGACAGTAGCTATTTTGGCATTTTTACTTTTTGGTGTTTTGTTAAAAATATTCCATACGGAAATATACAACTCCTTTTTTAGTGATTCTACTTGGGTTTGAAAGATAACTCATCATATTATTCTCCCAAATTTTCCCAGAATTTTAAAATGTCAAGAAAAACACAAAAATGCCCCTAGCATTGACTGACCAAAAATAGTTTGTTTTATTTTTTAACAACAAAACTATTTTTGCTAAAACAGTCACTATGGACTGTTCACTCAACATTTTTGAGTGCTACCACTTGGGTTTAGTAGTGAACTTACATATCTAGCACCCCTCTTTGACGGATCACAAAAAGAAGGTGTAGATTAAAAACGGTGAAAATCCAAAGTACATACAAATTTTTTGACTTATAAACTAGAAAAATCACTGTTCTTTATTTTTGATTTCTAAACAAAACAACACCCAATATGGGTATATCTAAACATGAAACACCCATTAGCATATATATTCGTAGTTTTTGAGTTTAGAAACATAGATTCAACGTTTGATTAACAATAATCAAAAATATGTACACAAAAGGTATTTATACCTTTGATTACAATGCTCTCCTTCTCCTTGTTCTTCCCTTCCATGGATGGCCTTCTCTCTCCTCTTCTTCCTTCTTTCAACCGTCCCTCTCATCTCTCTCTCTTCCTCTTTTAGTTTCTTATGTTAGCTAATATGAAGGGATGAAAGAGAAAGAAACAAGATAGCTTGTTATTGGATATGATTATTTAACTAATATCTATACTCATTCTCCTTTTCCTCTCACAAAAACATCCGGCCATATGTGGCCTCTTTTTCCTCCACCACATTCTCTCTCTCTCTCTCTCTCTCTCTCTCTCTCTCTCTCTCTTTCACACTTAATCATCACATAAATATGTGGAAGATTATTAGGCAAGGTGGTTCCTTAAAATAAATGACACCTAGTTTAATTGGTGTAAGATCTTTTGCCACATGTGTGGTGCTTAAATTGATGACATACATGCCTCCTTTCTCTCTTCATATATCCGACCATGTGGCCTTCATTTCTCCCACATTTGGTTTAGTTCCTTAGTTAATGCTTTATAAATTGTCCCACATGTTCCTCTACTAACCTTTCCTTGTGGCCAATTATTGTCCACTCCTTTTCTCTTCTTTGTTTGCCAACCATTTGGCCACTTCTTCTTCCCCTCCTTAGCCAACTATATGGCCTCTTTTGCTTCTTAAAATAAAATCGGCCATGTGGCCTTATTAACACCCATATTGGTTTTGTTTTATTAAAATATCTAGTATACTAAAGGTCCAAACTACCCCTCTTTAATTGGGCTATGTTTGGGCCATCATATTTAATGTTTTGGGCTTCCTAAATAATTCTTTGGGCAATGTAAATTAACATAGTCCAACACTTTTTATTTTATTATTCCCTAATTATTTAATTAGGGTTTTCATGTACACAATTATAATTTAAATCCTTACTTACATACACTTAATTTTTTAATCCAATTAGACTTATTATGGTTAGGTTATAAAATTAATTAATTGTGATGTATAAAATAAATCTCTTAGAATTTGTATATATTCTAAATACTATAATTCTCTCATCCCATAACCTTTAAGTTATTCAGTTCTTCATTCCTAATATATAATTAGGATCACACTTGTTTCTTTTATTTGTTTATATAATAAACAAATATAAACCATCACATAATAATTAAATAAATTGTGATATGCTCCACAATTCTCTTAGATTAGGACACTAGTATATATTTAAATACTAGGACCACTAAATAAAAATAACCATTTAGGTCATTTAATTCCCATACCATAATTAAATAACTTATTCAAGTTATACAATTTATATTGTATAATTAAATTTAATTTCCTCCTCCACTCCATAAATCGTTTTCAAATAATTTATTTATATATTAAATATATAATTTAATATATTCAATCATTTATTCAATTATGAATTTAATTTACTAACTAGTTGATACCAATATACATATTTGCATATTGGATCTCATCTCATATTTTTACTTTGCATCCTTTGGTATAATATTAAATATTATACCATTATCCATATAACATAATACCATATATCCAATTATTTTCTTTACTTTCTATAAATTCTCTTTACAATTTATTTAACTGAAGTAAATATATTAATATATGCACCACATACACATATTCTTATGAACGTATACACTAAACATATACCTCATTATTAGACTATCACTTATAGTCTATCAAATCATTCAAGTTCTTCTCCAAAAATTTTGAAATCCTTAAAATTCTTTCATAGAAACGTCAAATCCATACACTTATTTTCTGTCTAGGTTCATCTTATAACCTTTAATCCATCATTTTAGGATTTTCATAATTATCTAAATTCTCGGGTTGTCACAAGAACCACCATTCTCTTCACTCCAATCTGTAATCTTCGTGTTCCTTGCTCCTTTGCTCTATTCTTCCACAATCTTCACAAATTAGGGTTTAAAAAGTTGTTATGATTGATTGATTGTTGAATGAATTACCCAAGTTAGTAAAGTCTCTACTTTTGTATCTGAAATTGTTCTCCTTCTAATCCTAATCGCGTCCAAAGTCTACAAAGTCACGCCAACATAGTAGTAAAATTGCATCAGAACTCTTCCTTCTTAGCTGCATACCCCCGCCCCCAGTGGGCATTTTATGCTTTCGAACCCCCGCCCCGGTGGGGTGCCTCAACGGGGTGTTTTAATCTTATCAAGGCCCGCCCCGACGAGGTACTGTCCTGGACTTAACTGATTTCCTGCTTTGCTTGCCACTATGCCACTTAACGTTTACCTTATCTGATACAAATAAAACCTACATACAAAACAAGCACAAACACATAAAACGATACTAAAGCAAATGGATTGGGCACTGTTTAAGTTCAAATAGGCATCTGATTCGTATGTATGAAACTCACTCATCACACGCAGACAATGTTCGCGAAGAACACAAAACAAAGCCAAGTTGGCCTAAAAACTTCTTTTTAACAACAAATTTAGTACATATAATTCACATAAACTAATGTTTTTAACATGTTATTAACAACATAAACTACACAAACTTCAAACTTAAAACCTTTAAATTCACTATTTTTGTTATTTCTTCCCTTTTAGACATTCTTAGGGAAACAAATTACTGTAAATCCGTTTTTCAACCAAAATAGTTTGTTTAAAACCTATTGTTTTCGTTTCTTCATATATTTACACAATCAAAAATCAATTTACACTTTATATTATGAATTGAGTATCAATTTTGATTCTAAAATAAGTCATATTATACATATATCACTGTGTTTCTTTGTAAACATGATTTCTTCACATAAACTTTGTTATAAGATAAGAATTCCTCCTTAGTTGCTCAGATTCACAGAGAAATCCTTTCTCTCTCAAACTCTCTAGAGCTATCTCTCTTTCTCTATGTGTTTTTTCTTCTTTCTCTTCTAGGTTTCTTTCTCTTTTCTAACTTAATGTAAAAAATAGACGTGTACATATAATACGTATTAACATAAAATAAAAATTGACATATACCATAATAACTCTACTTAATACATATCAGTTATTTTTTTTCAAATTCAAAAGCCACTAAGGCTTGTTTGGCAAAACTAAATTAAAAATAAAGACTTAAAAGCCTTAAGCCTTGTTTGGTAAAACTAAATTAAAACTCCTTTTAGCTTATTTTAATAACTTACTTTATTTAATTAAATTTTAATACTCAAATTAAATAAAATAAAGTCATACCCACTTACTAAATCAAAATGCCACATATTCAAATTACTACAAAATTATAATTTTTATTATAATTTTATTTAATAAATTAGCAAATCACTTTTAATTACTAAATTAAATTAAAATAATATTATAACAATTCATTTAATCATTATCAACTCTCTAATTTAATTTTTAAATTAAATTAGAATATTACCACATAATAACTAATTCACCACTCTTTTAATTAATTAACTTCAAAATACCAAATTACCAAATATCAAATTAATTAACATATTACACTTAATCAAGTTAATTCCCCACAACTCATGAATTATTTATTTAACTATTAAATAATCAAATTAAAAAAATATTTATTTAACAATAAACACGTCAACTAAAATATTTATTTAATTCAATAAATATTTAAAATTACATATAAAAATTTTGGATTGTCACATGTGAAAGTTATCTTTGGCCCGTAGTGCAAAGATGGACTGTCGATTGGTATGATTATGACCAAGAATTGTGTATTGGTATAATCATAACCTTTAATATTATAGATAAAGGTTTGTGGTGAAAGTCTTGTGACATCTCGAAAATTCATAGGATCTTAAATGATTAAATTAAAGGTTAAAGAATAAAACTTAGAGTGGAAATAGAGGAATGATTTAAATTTTTTTAAAGAAGAACCTATATGGTTTACTATTTAAATAGAATTGAGAAAATAAGGGTTACAAAATTCAAAACCTAGAATGAAATTATATTTGGAAGTATGTTAAGAATAATGTATTATGTTACCTTTAACTTTATGTGAATTAATGAAAGAAATTATGAGAATGATTAAAATTTTGAAAAAAAAAAGAAATAGATTATGAATGTGGAAAATTTATTAAGGAAATATATTTCAATGCAGAAAAATTATAAGGATAAAGAGAATGTGTTATGTATATGCACACACACACACATGTGTATATATATATATATATATATATATATATATATATATATATATATATATATATATATATATATTTAGTGATGTGCTATATATTTTAACAAGATGAATGATAGGGATAAATACTTTTTGACTTATGTGAAGTATGTATGTGATTAAATAAGTAAATATATTAAGTATATATATTTATTTATTATATAAAGAAAAATTAAATAGAAAGTTACATAACCTAAATATAAATTAGGTATTAGAATTAAATAACCTAAATGATTATCTTTATTTAGTGGTCCTAATATTTAATTATATACTAGTGACCTAATCTAAAAAGATTTGTGGATCATGTCTCCACCAACTAAATTAATTTGTGTGAATATGTGAGTAAATGAATATGAATATTATGTTTTTGTTTTTATTTGTTTATTATATAAACAAATAAAAGTAACTAAGGTAACCTAATTATATATTAGGAATGAAAAATTGAATAACTTATGGGTTATGGTATGAGTGAATAATAGTATTTAAAATATATACTAATCCCAAGAGATTTATTTTATACATCTCCATTAATTATTTTCATAACCTAATTAAAGTAAGTCTAATTGGGTTATAAAAATAAAGTATAAATATTGATATTATAAAGTTATGTAATAGTCCAATTAGTAAATTACTAGAGGACTAACCCAATTGAATTATCTATCAAGCCCATTTAATGAATTAGTTATGGATTTAAAAGATTAATATATGAGTTGAATAATTAACCAACATATTGGGAGCACAATAACTTAATAAACTAGAAGCCCAAGGTTGGTAATAACAAATTTAATTAAGTTTGGTTTTCTAGTGGCCCAAGTTGATGTATTCCAAGCCCAAAAGAATTAAGTGTTAAGCCCAATTTTAAGCACAAATTGGAGAAGGGTGTTTTGGACATTTAATAAAGCAATTAAGAAAAAAAGATGTGGGATATAATAAGGCCACGTGGCGGGTAAAATGAGAGGAGGAAAAGTATGATGTTAGGAGATATTTTTAATATATCTATATATCTTATTTCTTTCTCTCTCTCTCTCTCTCATATTTTATTTCTTATTTTTCCCACTTTGCTATCAAATTGGGAAAGCCGAGAGGGATAAAGAGAAGAACGGAGAAAATCGAGAGGGAGAGAAAGGGGAAGAGGGGCGGTAGCCCTTGAGGGAGATGGAGAGGAGAGAGAAAGGTCCTCCATGGAAGAAGAAGAAGAAGAAGAAGAAGAAGAAGAAGAAGGAAGGAAGATTTGGAGCAAAAAAGGTATTACTTTAAACTAGTTATACCTTTTATTTTGATTATTGTAAATCAAAACTTGGATTTATGTTTCTAAACTCAAAAACCTTGAATTTTCTTGTTGATGAGTGTTTTATATTTAGATTTACCCATATTGGGTGTTGATTTGTTTGGAAATTAAAATGGGAGAAAATAATTTTTCTAGTTTTTAAACCCTAACTTTTATATACTTTGGGTGTCCACCGTTTTTAATCTACACCTTCTTTTTACTATCCGTCAACGAGAGGTGCTAGATGTATATGTTATCTAGTAAAACCAAGTGGTAGCACTCAAAAATATTGAGTTTTCAAGCCGTAGTGACTGATTTGGCCAAAACAATCCCGTTTTTCTAACAAATATAAAGACTGTTTTGGGACAATTTCTGCTAGGGGCAATTTTATAATTTTTTCGACCTTCACAAATTTTTGAAAAATTAGGCTCGTTAGTATGATGCATTTTTTAGATTGTGTCCAAAAATAGAGATTTTTGGATGTTTAGATTGAGAGTTATGGATTTTACGAGAAATGACTATTTTAAATATAAACTCTTGTAACTCTTTGTGGTTAACTTCAAAAATTGTGAAATTTTTACTAGGAGTACATATACATAACAGGAGTATTCCATGAAAGTTTCGAAATTTTTGGACAAAATAGCAGTTTATGATAAATGTCGCAAGATCTAGCAATTTTGACCATTTAAAAAATAGTAAATGAATTTTAAAAATTCTGGGAAAAATATATGTTCAATATGGGACTATATTCTGCTAAATCCTAGAAAAAAACTTTTTTGTAACTAATTTGGTATTTTTCATGGAAATGGTTAGCTATGAACAAATAAATTAAATTAGTTATGTGATATTGAAAATTTAGAAAATAGGATGTTATGGCTTAAAAACTCTTAATAGAGTTTGTTCAGATTTTTTATGGAGGTTTTGGTCATTGGTGATAAAATCTTATGTGTATGTCATTGTTAAAAAAAATGATTAAATGTATTAGTAAAGTGTAAACAATTAAAATAATTTGTTTATAAGTTTAGTAAATGATTAAAATATTATTAAAAGATTAATAATATTAGATTAAGATGTTATTAAGTGATTAATAATATTAGTAAATGAATTTAATGTTATTAAATAATTAATAATATTAAATAGATTTTAAAAGAGGAATTAAATTATTAATTGGACATTCAATAGGCCATATTGAGTGTATAGGATGATGAATTGGAGATTTAATATGTTGAAAAGGAAAACAATTTGCCGGATTAAAAAACAGCCTACTGGATTAAAAAACAGTTTGAATCCAGGTTGCTGGATTGCTATATTCAACTTGTTGGATTATTTATGTTAGCTTGAATTCGGCTTGCTGAATAGGAATATTTGGTTTGCTAAATTGGTGAATTAGAGTTACTGTATTGGTCAATCCAGGTTACTGGATTAGTCAATCCAGTTTGCTGAATTATTATGTTTGAATAATCCAGATTATAGTATTAATAATCAGCTTACTGAATTATAGAAAAGAACTTATAATATGAAAGATTAAAGTGTTCAATCTTAATGTATATGATATAGTGATTGAAAAGTTATCAAAGGACGATAATAATACTGATGTGTTAAGATGTTATCTAATATTTAATTTGTGTGATTAAGTGTTAGATAATTTATGGATAAAATAATAGTATTATGAGCTAATGTGACGCCCCCAAATCCGGGTACTTGAAACCCAAACTCGGTGCTTCACGATACCATTTCTGTAAACTGAATAATGCTAATAATAATAACAATAATATAAAAATTCAAACTTAATTTACTTATGCATCAAAGTTTACTCCCAGGTACGAGACCTTTAAACAATCATTACATCATAGATAATAAGTAACATTGTCTTAATAAACTATAATTATTACACAACATATTAAAAATCTCAATCGAACAGCTTTCCTTTCCCCTTATTCTTGCCTAAGCCTTCTGATTGATCATACTTAACTGAAAACATTTAATTTAAGCAAGAATGGGCATTTGAGTGCCCATCAAGTAATAACAATTATAAATATTAGCTGAAAGAGTTAAATATTTTCTTTGTACTACCCTTCTACAACAAGTCAATAGTTGTGAAGTAATCTGAACCGATAATAATAACATAACAACTCTCTATCAAATTTTTGAAACTACGTAATGACTATAATTGGGGTTAAGGTGACATACTATGAACATTGTTTTCAATTTTCTAATAGATTTAGCAGAACTTCATCTGCAAACCGTCATAACTTACGGGCACGGGGGGTGATCATCCCATTATGCCTTGTATTGATCAATACTACATGCAAGAATGATGTTATCGTTCACTCTGTCCACCTTGGGTGCATAAAATTTTTTTCCCGTGTACTGGATGTTCATACTTGTCGGGGTTCCAAACAAAAAGTTTTATCTTGTTCAACAATAATCTATAATTCAACATATATATATATATATATATATATATATATATATATATATATATATATATACTGGTTATTAACAAAGGTGTATCAACATGTGATTAAATACAATAATTGTCCAAGTGGGGACACTTGTATAACCGTTTATAGAAATTAATGAACAGAATATATATATATCTGAATTACCATATACTAACATGTTGATAATCAATGAGCGTATATAGTATAGGGTTAATAATATGTACTGTAATAATATAATTCTTAAACATTCTTACTCATGCCCATTGCATAAAGGAAATGCAAAGGTGGGATACTTGCCTGAGCTGCTGCTTACAATAACGCAACTTAGATTAATCTTTTATACAGTGACCTATCAGTAATAAGATCATTCGTTCGATTAGAATAATATATCGTAACACATAGCACTGCTTATTGTAGTCAGCACATTATCTAATCACATTGTCACATATATTTAACAACCATTGAATCACAAATAAACACTTATCAAGTCAAATTATCTAACTTCAAATCAATTTTTGAAATATTTCGGTGTACCGACAGCGTTATTGGGTAATTATCGAGTCTAAAACTCTATCCTGTAGTTCAATATCTGAAAATATCAGTCATATTATTTTTAAAATGACTTATAATAATTTTTAAACATTTATTATAATTTATCATGAATTTTCAAACATCAGAATCATTATTAAATGATTTAAATATTCATTAATTCTATTATCATTAATATTTAATTAATATTAAACTATTAATAAAACCATTGCCAAAATATTAAAGTTATTTATAACAACTCAAAATATTTTTAAAGTATTAATATTACCCTTAAATGATTTTTAAAACATTTAAAATCATTTTTAAATAATTACCATTAATATTAAAATATTAATTTATTATTTATCAAAATATTAAAAGTCATTAGTTATAACTTAAAATATTTTTAATTCATTTATTTCCTTTTTAAATAATTTTTAATTCAATAAAACTATTTTTAAACTATTTATTTAATATAATTATTAAATAAACTTAATATCATTAATATTAAATTATTAATGAAATTTACCTTTAAATATCAAAAGTTGTATTTTATAACTTAAAATATTTTTAAACTATTTATTTTCATTTAAAATGATTTTTATAATATTAAAATCATTTTTAATTACATTATTTAATGTAATTACTAAATAAATCTAATATCATTAATATTTAATAATTAATAAAACTTATCTTAAAATATTAAAAGTTATATTTTATAACTTAAAATATTATTAAATACCTTATTATTATTTAAAATGATTTTTAATACAATAAAATTATTTTTAATTAATTTAGTTAATGCATTTATTAAATAATATAAATACAAATAATATCCAAATAAATATTAATATTTATGAAAAATATGTTAAATTATTAAAAGTTAATTTTTATAACTTAAAATAATTTTTAAAACTATTTTTATAATTTTCAGAATTTATTTACTATTTTTAAATGATTTTTAGAATTTAAATTAATTAATTATAATAAGTCTGTCGCTAAAGCCCTTTGGCGACAGAATCCATCGCCTTAGGTGTTCTTGAGAAACCCAGGTATTCAAAGTCAGTGCTCGAGCTTGCTTGTTTGACCATCAATCATTCCTTGTGCAATGTGTTTCTGGTCTAGTTAATGGTTAGCTATTATAGTACTGATGTAATACTACACAATCTCGAACTCATAACTGTGACACCCCCCAAATCCGGGTACTTCAATTCCACGGAATTTGGTGTTCATTGTACAAATATCATCTATCTATCTACCCATAATAAATGCAAGCCATGCAATAGAACGTTCACTGTACAAATCAATAAGGGTTCTGAATTTAGAACGTTCATCAACTATGGACTAGTTGAATCATTAAGGATTCGATAGTCTAACAAGGTTCAACAATAAATGATATTTATTATGAATAACAATTTCAATAGGTATACAATAGAACAATTATTATATAACAGAATCATACTTTCAAAAGATAGTAAATCTTTAACATAACAAATGAACTTGATTTATAACTTGAATAATGATAACAAGTAGGGTTAGGAAACTTGCCTCGTGCGTAGGCTAAACGATTACTACTTCCGTTCACCACAAATCCTACACACATACCATATGTATTCACGACATTCATTAGTTATAATTTTACTTAATTATTTAATATAAACTCCACTTTATTTAACAAATCATTACCCTTCTAAAGTAATTGGGTTGAAGAGATTTCCCAAGCGTAGAATTAATGGAAGATAAATTCCTTCTCAGATGACTCTCACAATTCTCTTAAAAATCTCTGAATTCTCAACTCTTTCTCTGTATCTCTCTCTGTTACGCTTTCTAGACTTAGGCAAATAATGAAGAAGAAAGAAAAGAAGACGTAAACTAAATAAGGAACAACTGACGCGTTGGTGGTCAGTTACCTAGTCATGGGTAACTTCCCTCAACTCCCACTAAGGCCATGTTTGGCTACCATTTAAAAGCTTATACCAAATTAATTTAATAAAACCTCTTATAGTATAGTTTAAATAATGTCACACTCCTTTATAAAATAAATCAATATCTTATTTAATTTAATTTAAATAAAATATAATAATTTATCATAAATTCACATAATCATATAATTAATTTTCTCATTAATTAATTATATCAAATTACTAAATCTCTAATTAATAATTAAATTAATTAAAATAACACTAGGCTTATTAAATATTTCTTTTAACACAATAAGCTCGCATAATGACATACTTCGAATAACAAAATTTCTCCACATCAATTTAATAAATATAACACATAATTAAATTAATCTACCACAATTTCATCAATTAATTATTTAATCTAATAATTAATTCATCGAAAAATATTTATTTAATTCAATAAATATTAAAATTACATTACAAAAATCTCGTTCGTTACATCTTTCCCCCCTTAAAAGGATTCTGTCCCCAGAATCACAACTCAATAAATTCAACCCGTTACATTCTCCCCCCCCCCTTACAAAGATTATGTCCCTAGAATTACTTACACATAAATTAAGTAAATAAATGAGGGTAATTCTTCATCATATTCTCTTCGAGTTCCCACGTAGCTTCATAAGCGTTGTGGTTCCTCCAAATTACCTTAATAGAACGTATTACTTTATTTCTGAGAACTTGTTCTTTTCTGTCGACAATTTGAACAGGAATTTCTTCATAAGATAAGTCTTTTTCAAAATGTAGGGGTTCATATTCAATTACATGATTGTAATCGACTTTGTAGGGTCGTAGAACTGAGACATGGAAGACGTTGTGGACATTCTCGAGTGCTGGAGGTAAGGCTACCTCATATGCGACTTCTCCGATTCTTCGCAGTACTTCAAAGGGTCCAATGAATCTTGGGCTTAATTTTCCTTTCTTTCCGAACCTGATCTTTCCTTTCTAGGGAGAGACCTTCAAGAAAACATAATTACCCGATTCAAACTCAATATTCTTATGATGTGGATCAGCGTATTTTTTCTGTCTATCTTGGGCTACTACCAGTCGTGCTCAAATCACTTTGACTATTTCTGCTATCTGCTGTACCAATTCTGGGCCTAGCAATTGTCTTTTGCCAACTTCATCCTAGTAAAGCGGAGTTCTGCAGTTTCAGCCGTATAACGCTTCGTAAGGCGGCATGCCTATACTAGCGTGGTAACTTTTATTGTAACCGAACTCTACGAGCGGTAGATGATCATCCCAATTTCTTTTAAAGTCCATTACACAGGCTCTTAGCATATCTTCCAATGTTTGAATTGTTCTTTCGCTCTGTCCGTCTGTTTGAGCGTGGTATGCTGTACTCATTCGCAATTGCGTACCCACGCATTCCTATAGACGTTTCCAGAAGTTCGATGTAAAGTGTGGATCCCTATCAGAAACAATTGACACCGGCACCCCGTGCCTCGAAACAATTTGTTTTACGTATAGTCTTGCCAACTGGTCTAAGTTAAATCTGATTTTGATCGGAAGGAAGTGTGCGGATTTTGCGAGTCGGTCAACGATAACACATACTGTGTCGTAGCCTTTCTGAGTCGTCGGAAGGCTAACTACGAAGACCATTGTAAAATGTTCCCATTTCCATTCTGGGATCTCCAACGGTTGTAGCAATCCACTTGGTCTCTGATGTTCTACTTTTACTTTCTGACAGGTCAGACACTTGGCAACACACTCTACAACATCACGTTTCAAATTCGGCCACCAGAAATGTTGTCGAAGATCTTGATACATCTTGGTACTACCAGGATGAATCGAATATCGTGAACTATGAGCCTCGTTCAAAATGTCTTCCTTAATCTCTGTGACTGGCGGTACCCAAATTCTGCTCTCAAATCTCAGTATTCCTTCCTTATCCATCTTAAATCTCGGTTCAATTCCTTCAGATATCTTCTTTGTCACCTTCTCACATTCTTCGTCCTGAAGTTGAGCCTCCTTAACTTTATCCAGTAGGGTTGTACTATATTGTATCTGAAATAGCTTCTCATCAATCTCCATAGGATACTTCACTTCTAACTCCAGTTTCTCCATATCTGCAATTAGCTCCTCCTGAGCTGTCAACATCATCAATTTCTCACGACCCTTTCTACTTAAGGCGTCGGCAACCACATTTGCTTTACCCGGATGGTATAAAATCTCACAGTCGTAATCCTTAATTAATTCCAACCATCTTCTTTGACACATATTCAAATCCTTCAGTGTGAAAATATATTTCAGACTCTTGTGGTCCGTATATATTTCACACTTCTCCCCGTAGAGATATTGCCTCCAAATTTTCATAGAAAAAACAACTTCAGCTAACTCCAACTCGTGGGTCGGATACCCCTTCTCATAATCCTTCAATGTCGTGATGCATACGCAATGACTTTGTCGTTTTGCATCAGCACACAACCAAGTCCTTTATACGACGCATCACTATAAATAACAAAATTTCCTGTATTATCCGGAAGAGATAACACAGGTTCCGTACTCAACCTCTTTTTCAATTCCTGAAAACTTTTCTCACACTTATCCGTCCAAACAAATATCACAGCTTTTCGAGTTAAATTCGTTAGCGGAGTTGCGATCTTGGAAAAGTCTTGAATGAATCTTCTATAATATCCTGCCAATCCAAGAAAACTTCTTACTTTCGACGGCGTTCTCGGCTGATCCCAGTTAATCACGGCTTCTACTTTTGATGGATCTACCGAAATTCCATTTTTATCTAACACGTGACTAAGAAATTGTACTCGCTCGATCCAAAATTCACATTTCGAAAACTTAGCACACAACTTCTCCCTTCTCAATACCTCGAACGTTAATCTCAAATGCTCTTCGTGTTCATCTTTGGTTTTTGAATATACCAAAATGTCGTCTATAAATACCACTACAAATTTGTCCAAAAATGGCTTGAACACTCCATTCAATAGTCCCATAAATGCTGCAGGAGCATTCGTTAAACCAAATGACATTACCAAAAATTCGTAGTGACCATATCGCGTTCTGAACGCTGTCTTCGGTACATCCTCTGGTCTCATCTTCAGTTGATGATAACCGCTTCAGAAGTCTATCTTGGAAAAATATTTTGCTCCTTTCAATTGATCAAACAGGTCGTCGATCCTCGGTAATGGATATCTGTTCTTAATCGTGACCTTATTTAGTTCTCTATAGTCAATGCAGAGCCGCATCGATCCGTCCTTCTTTTTCACAAATAACACCGACGCTCCCCACGGCGATACGCTTGGTTGGATGTACTTCTTGTCCAGTAATTCTTGTAGTTGTACCATTAATTCTTTCATCCCTACTGGTGCCATTCGGTATGGTGCCTTCGATATTGGAACAGTTTCGGGCGCCAAATCGATCACGAAATCTACCTCTCTATCTGGTGGAAGTCCTGGCAAATCGTCTGGAAATACGTCGACTAAGTCCCTCACAATCGGTATTTCTTCTACCTTCGGATTCTCTTTTCGACTGTCGACTATGTAAGCTAAGTATCCTACACAGCATTGTCTTAATAACTTCCTGGCCTGCATCACCGTTAGACAACTCGCTTGTTTAGGCGACTTGCTACCATAAAACACAATCTTTGACAGAGTCATAAGGTTAATACGCTTCTATGTTCATGATATTACCCTTAATATCCACTGTGACGCCCCCAAAATAGGTATACAACACCCATTCTGAGTCGCCAAATACATGGTACAGAAAACAAACTACAACTTCAATAATACAATTGTCGTGCAAAATACGACAACACATACTGTGAGTTTAAATACAAATATTATTTTCTGGACAATATCCACACTCAAATAAATCCTCATTACAATTATTCAAACACTATTTTACAGAAATAGTGAAGACTGCTAAAACATCTTTCTAGAACCATCACTCCATACCCCGACTAGATCCTGCTATGTTCTCACCTCCTGAGAAGAAAAATGGAACAAAAAGAAAAAGGGTGAGCTCAACTAGCCCAGTAAAGAATATTATGACTAAGATAATATACAATAAATTATCGTTAGTCCTCAACAGGAAAAAATCTGATAGAATATAATCGACAACGAGTTTTAGATCAACAACTGCAGCGGAAACAACAAACCATTAGAAGAGTCAAGTAGAGAAAGAATTCTACTATCTTCTAAGATTTAAAAGTTCATCATCAATATTTTATCCCTGTAACATCAATTAATAATCATCTTTATCCAAATATTCATCTTTGCACTACAGGCCAAAGATATTTATTTGTATCACCTGTCAGCCACGTTCATCTCAACACCTGTTCATCTTTGTACTACAGGCCAAAGATATTCATCAAGTAATCATACATCTTTGCACTACAGGCCAAAGATATTCAGTAATATCATCATTTAGGACTGAGGATGATGAAAAATATCTTAAAGAGAACGAATCCAGTGAGACAGAAGGACAGATAGTAGGGATTCGTATAACAGTTTATCCAAGATCAATAATACTTCATAATAATCAATTGTGAAGCAGAATTCGAAAATAAAGATCAAAACATGGATACAATCAAAGATAGTAATCATAATAGACATCTTGGACAAAAAGAGAAAATTTTATTTTTCGGTGAATAGTACCGTATACGTGAATAGTGCCGTATACGTGAATAGTAACCCTGACACAAAAAGTTTCAAATTTGATAAAAACTCATATCAATATTTCAGCATAATGATATTGAAGAAAATAATATCATTTAAGAAGAAAATAATATCCCTTACCTCAAGATATTAGTACTTCTGGTCGGAATACCGGTATAAGGCTGAAAGAAACTTGCTCTGATGAATAGAAACTCTCAAAGTATCTAAATACTCACAAAATACACTTAATAATCTAGAGAGAGAAAGAGAGAAAACTTGTTTCTGGTGTGATTTTTAATTCTAACTTAGCCCTCTATTTATAGGAAAATGTTAGCACGTCGAAGCAGACTTAACCTGCAACCTGATGGCTTTACCTGCTACTATTCCCATCCACCACATTTGAATAAAAATCTCAGCACATTTCTTAACCAACCAAGAGTGGGGCCCACCAATTCTAGAATTTTTTACCAAAATGATTAACTCCGAAAATTCGATAATTTCTGAACCAGTCATCTCGTAAAATTCATAATAAATCATACGTTCATTTTTAACGGTTCAAAATTTGTGGACATATACTCAACTTATATATGTATATGATGAGTGAGTTTTATACACATGAATTGGATACATTCGAGCTTAATTTATTGTTATTCTCAAGTCTTTTAGAATAGTTTTTATGTATTTGTGTCCATTCATGCATGTTTTACATTGTTTTGTAGGAATTGGGACAAAAGTTACATGGATCGACGTTCGGGGTGGCTAGATTCGCATTTTCGGCTTGTCATTTACACAGCAGTCACTTCAGAGCCAATTTGAGTATTTCTACGGACCTTATTTCGAAACACTTAAAGAACAAAAGTTGTAGATCTACTTCTCATCTTTCCGGAACATCTTGAATCATCGAAATCGGGGTTCGAACGAAGAAGTTATGGCCATTTTCCCAAAGAACGTCGGAGCAGAAAATGTTAGAAAAAGTGGCAGCGCCGGGGCGCCCATTTTAAGCCTATTTTCAGCGCCAGGGCGCTATAAGGCAGAATACCAGCGTTGTGCCCAGCGCTGGGGCGTTGGGGAAGGGCTTGGTGATGGCCTGGACCCGTTTTGGGCGAATTTTGACACCTTTCTGACTCCAAATTGGATTGGGTTTGTTCCTAAGCTCAAAATTTGACTTGTAACCTATAAATACATGATGGGAGGCATAAAATAAAAGGGGATTACATAGATTAAACTAGATAAAACACTCCATTAGATTAGACATGAACCCTAGTTTTTTTAGTTTTGGAGATTGAAGCAACTTGGAGAACATTGAAGATCAAGAGCAGGAGCAAGAGGGGAGCATCAGATTTGCTGACAACAGATTCTATTATCTTCTCTTATCATACTTTTATCTTTTAATGTTTATTCAATTGTGGATTCTTGGTTTTAATTCATTAATTATGAACTAACTCTTTTATTAAGATTTCAATTGAACTTTTTATGGTTTTGAATTGATTATTTAATTTATTCCAATTATTTGTGTTGAAGTGAATTGTTCATCTTGTTTTGAGCTTATTGAATAATTATCTGATCAATAATTACTTTGTTACTCTAGAAGGAATTGAGAAAGGAATTCTAGGGTTAGAACTGGGCTTGGTGACATGTGACTTAGTTATTTGCACAGTGAATAATTAGGTTTGTGAATAGAATGAGAATATCTATTTGCCGCATGTAACATAAGAGGAATTGGGTTTGTAGCGAGTTTAATTCAATTATTTTGCATGGAGATATAGCAAAATTAATCTGGGTTAAATAGAAAGCAATTGATCACTCGAAAGAGGGTTTTTGGCATTTGAGAATTCCTGTTAACAATTCAGTAGATATAATAATTGGGATAGTTGAATAATTGATTTATAATTCATAATTGGGGATATTGGAGTCTTAATTCTTATTTATCTGAATTCCATCAATTCTTAGTTGTTTATTTGCTTTCTTTTAGAATAATCTTTTTGTTTTGTTTAATTTAGTTTTCTTAAATCTAGAAATCACAATTATTGGTTGTTTAAATAAAATTGATTTGGTTAAGAATTAGTACTTGGTAATTTTTATTAAATAATTCCTCGTGGGAACGATACTCTACTTTCACTTTATTACTTGTTGACCGTGTATACTTGCACGTATTCATTGATTGCGAAATCAATCAACAAGTTTTTGGAGCCGTTGCCGGGGAATTAATTTAATAATTATTTACCAATATTAATTTCAATCAAATTAGTCTTAATTTAAACATTTTTTTTATTTCTCATTCTCTTCCTATATTTCTCTCTTTTTAGGTACCATGGATGACTTTGCGTATCAATGGCCATACACGAACATCACTCAACCACGGGGAGCGGAGATTGACAGACTCAAGAAACTTTCTGCATTGTCAGCACAGATGGAGACATTTTCGAGGATGCTTGAAGCTTTTGAAGCTCAACGTCGTCAAAGTATGGCGGTTACTTGTGATTATTGTGCTGAAAATCATATGAGTCATCAATGCGCCATTAGTTTTGAGCCGGTACAGTATAGTGGTGATTACCTCAACAATTATGTCTATCCCAACAACTATCATCAGGATTGGGGGTATCACCCGGATTTTTCATGGAGTAACAATCAAGATCAATTTTATGCTCCAAGTCCAACATACCTGCTGGATTTCTCGTGTCCACCTCCACTACAACAGGAAGAACATTCAAATTGAGAGGAAGCCTTGGAAAAATTCATTAGAGCTTCTGACAAAAGGAACGAGGACCAAGACAAGATTTAATCAAATAGAGCTGCATTTGCAAAGTCAGAATGCATCAATCAAGAATCTGGAAAATCAATTGGGGCAGATAGCACATGCGTTGAACAACCGTCCTCAATACAGTTGGCTCTATGACATGGATGACGAGACTGATGATGAGCCTGAACCAAATCTGCAACCGGATGTGCCAAATGATATAGATGCTGAAAGAGAAGAAAGACTTGTGGACCAACAAAAAAAGATCGGCAAAGATCTAACTTTGAGCACCAATGAAGATGAGCCAATTTTGATAGTGTCCCATGTACCTTCTCCACCAAAGTTTAAGAATCCGGGCAGTTTTGCAAAACCATGCCCAATTGGTAGTCATGTCGTCGGCAAAGGTCTTTGTGACATAAGAGTTAGTACAACTGTGGAGTCATGGTGGGTTGAAAAGGAGAAGATAGAGGAAGAGCCCATGGTATTTGACAAGCTTCCATGCTATAATTTGATCACAAACACAATGGGGAAAGCACCTAGTGGTTTGCCGTACTTAATAGGGATCCTATCTAAAAAGATCATGTTAGGTGACTTTAATACAATGGCTATCGTAAATGGGAACCTCCCAAAAGCTATATTATTTCTGATGGATGGAGGGTTCCTCAACTTTCGAAGAGGAATTGGATAGAGAATTGAAGAAGTCAGGCTGAGACTATAAAACAAGCGCTTATTGGGAGGCAACCCAAGTTTAATTTTTATTTTTAATTTTTATTAAGTTTTATATTAGTAGTTTTGAATTTGCATTTATTTAGGATTTAATAAAAGTGTTTCTATCATGGTTTTACAGGTTAGTCAAGTCAAATTCAAGTGGTGCCCAATTTGTTCCACGTGCCTAGCATATTCTCCAAACTTAGTGGACAATGAGGAAGATTGCTATATTTTCAGGGAAGTCCTCTGCTTTACTTTTTTATATTTCATCCACTGAGGACAATGTCTAGTTTAAGTTTAGGGGCATTTTAGTGTCGTATTGCATATAGTTAGTTATCTGCATAGTAGTTCATTTTTTTTGTGTGTTAGCATTGTGTTTTTTTTAGGTTACATATAGTACATGGTAGTTATTTGCATATTTATATATGCGTTGCATTAGTATGTGTTCATGTAGTATAATTGCATTTTTTTTTGCATGAATCTGTGTGATCGGTTGGTGTGGTCTTAGCTCGGCCTATGATAAGATTCGTATTAATTGTTAACTTGAACAATGTTGATAATTGATAATGAGTTCTAATTTTAATCATGATGACAATCTGAGCCTGTCTGAAACTTATGTAACCGGTTAGCACTTAAAGTTTAACTGTTTTAATCAACTTGGTTCAAGGGTTTCATAATTTGTTTCTGAGGGACAATTTTGGTTAAAATTTAAAGAAATTACTCAACTGGCGGTAAAGGTTAGAATGACGTAAAAGCTTGAGTTTGGGGGAATCTATGGGGTATATATATACAAAATAAAAATGAAAATGAAAAAAAAGAGAAAAAAAAGAAATGATGAAAAGAAACAAAAAATAGAAAATCCAGAAAAAGAAAAAAAAATGAATAAACACCGTGGCATGCTTGTCTAGTTTTGTGGCCTTTGTTACTTGAGTAAGTAAGCCTGATGGGATTATCTTTACACCTAGCGCCCTAAGGTCTTAATGAATTGGGAGTCGTTGGTCGAAAGCTCGTTAAGGTAGCACTGAAAAGCCTAAGGGAATAAGACATTGCACAGCCTTGAGAAAAAAAAATGAAAAAAAAACACGAGAAAGAGCAAAAATGCCCTCGTGATTGAATAAAATTATAAATAAATCTTGTATTTACCCTTAGACTTGGTAATTGCTTAGTTTTAATCGGAGTTGTCATGTTCACAAAAGTAATTAAATTGGAACTGAAAATTTCCTTCTAAGAAGTTTGTTATGTGATTATCTTGAATTGTGGTTGGTTAGAATGGTTAGCAAGCACACACACAAAACATGGGTGATGACATGTTTGGATTGACTAATTAGTTAGAGTTATGGATTTTGACTTGATTGGATATATTGTTTGAGTACCAATGATATCTTTGAGGCCTGTTGTTATATACTATACTGATTTATTACTGGGTTCGTATGTATATTAGGAACTAGATCATGCATATGCATTCATGTAGTTGAGTTAGTTTGTTTATTTTTAGTTCTTTTGTATTTTTTCTTGAGGACAAGCAAATGTTTAAGTTTAGGGGTATTTGATGAGTGAGTTTTATACACATGAATTGGATACATTCGGGCTTAATTTATTGTTATTCTCAAGTCTTTTAGAATAGTTTTTATGTATTTGTGTCCATTCATGCATGTTTTACATTGTTTTATAGGAATTGGGACAAAAGTTACATGGATCGACGTTCGGGGTGGCTAGATTCGCGTTTTCGGCTTGTCATTTACACAGCAGTCACTTCAGAGCCAATTTGAGTATTTCTACGGCCTTATTTCGAAAACTTAAAGAATAAAAGTTGTATATCTACTTCTCATCTTTCCGGAACATCTTAAATCATCGAAATCGGAGTTCGAACGAAGAAGTTATGGCCATTTTCCCAAAGGACGTCGGAGCAGAAAATGTTAGAAAAAGTGGCAGCGCCGGGGCGCCCATTTTAAGCCTATTTGCAGCGCCGAGGCGCTATAAGGCAGAATACCAGCGTTGTGCCCAGCGCTGGGGCGCTGGGGAAGGGCTTGGTGATGGCCTGGACGCGTTTTGGGCAAATTTTGACACCTTTCTGACTCCAAATTGGATTGGGTTTGTTCCTAAGCTCAAAATTTGACTTGTAACCTATAAATACATGATGGGAGACATAAAATAAAGGGGGATTACATAGATTAGACTAGATAAAACACTCCATTAGATTAGACATTAACTCTAGTTCTTATTAGTTTTGGAGATTGAAGCAACTTGGAGAACATTGAAGATCAAGAGCAGGAGCAAGAGGGGAGCGTCAGATTTGCTGACAACAGATTCTATTATCTTCTCTTATCATACTTTTATCTTTTAATGTTTATTCAATTGTGGATTCTTGGTTTTAATTCATTAATTATGAACTAACTCTTTTATTAAGATTTCAATTGAACTTTTTATGGTTTTGAATTGATTATTTAATTTATTCCAATTATTTGTGTTGAAGTGAATTGTTCATCTTGCTTTGAGCTTATTGATTAATTATCTGATCAATAATTACTTTGTTACTCTAGAAGGAATTGAGAAAGGAATTCTAGGGTTAGAACTGGGCTTGGTGACATGTGACTTAGTTATTTGCACAATGAATAATTAGGTTTGTGAATAGAATGAGAATATCTATTTGCCGCATGTAACATAAGAGGAATTGGGTTTGTAGCGAGTTTAATTCAATTATTTTGTATAGAGATATAGCAAAATTAATCTGGGTTAAATAGAAAGCAATTGATCACTCGAAAGAGGGCTTTTGGCATTTGAGAATTCCTGTTAACAATTCAGTAGATATAATAATTGGGATAGTTGAATAATTGATTTATAATTCATAATTGGGGATATTGGAGTCATAATTCTTATTTATCTGAATTCCATCAATTCTTAGTTGTTTATTTGCTTTCTTTTAGAATAATCTTTTTGTTTTGTTTAATTTAGTTTTCTTAAATCTAGAAATCACAATTATTGGTTGTTTAAATAAAATTGATTTGGTTAAGAATTAGTACTTGGTAATTTTTATTAAATAATTCCTCGTGGGAATGATACTCTACTTTCACTTTATTACTTGTTGACCGTGTATACTTGCACGTATTCATTGATTGCGAAATCAATCAACAGTATAACATATCCAAAAATTACCACGATCCAACGGTCGGATTAAAAATTATAACCCCCGCAAAATATCTCAAAAACCCTGATTTTTAATACCTCCATTCCGACAAAAATACTGATAAAAACCTCAACATTAACTCATTCATTTTTAACCACAAAAATATATCCCTCATTTATATCCACATAAAATAAATATTTCCTTATCATATGAATCAATAATTAATTATTCACAAATAATATTACAGAATCACATTTATGACAACCAGGCCGTTCCCAGGAAAGAGGGGGCGTTTCAATAAGGATTTCTCCTTACTGGCGCGCAATTAGATGACCAAACCTCTCCTTAGACAGAACTTTCTAGACATTGCCAATAATGTTATCTAATAATATTATTCAAATAATATGAATTATTGATCTGATAAAGGAAAATACTGTACAACAATAATTATTGAAACAACAATAATATAAAATATTAACGCAGCAATTATTGAATCAATAAAATAAAATATTGAATAATAACTACTGTAACAATTATTGAGTAGTGCCTTCTTACGTAAGAATTAATAATTGGTGCAATACCGTATGCTACTGTATTTTAACCACCGGGTATTCCAACAGTATTAACGGTAACAACTACGCCGTTATTTATAAATAACTTATACTTGTCATTTTCTTCATCCAATCACTTTCCGTTATGGGGCCCACACAAGGCTGCGCCGTCGTACGAATATTCCCCGACAGCAAGAATATTCCACGACCAAACGAATATTCCCCGACAAAATGAATATTTTATAACCACTTGCTTATTTTGCAAAATTTGCACATTTCACCCATAACCAAAGTATTATATCAAATTAACTCCTTATTATTCACAATAATATTTAGAGAAAATTTGATTTTATTCATTAATAAGTTGGGGTCGTACAACCTCCCCTCCTTATGAAATTTCGTCCTCGAAATTGACGTACGTACCTGATGTTTCAAAAAGGTGAGGATACCTCACTTTCATTTACGATTTCAACTCTCAGGTCATTTCTTCAATAGCATGGTTTCTCCACAAAACCTTAACTTGTGGTATAGCCTTCGTGCGTAGGACATGCTCTTTCCTATCCAATATCTTAACAGGTACCTCCTCGTACGTTAAATCTTCAGCTATCTCGTCTGGTTCTAACTCAATAATGTGGTTCGGGTCTTTAACATATTTACAAAGCATAGATATGTGAAAAACATTATGAACACGAGACATGCTTGGAGGTAATGCGAGTCTATATGCCACATTTCCTATTCGCTCAAGAATCTCAAATGGACCAACAAATCTTGGATTGAGCTTTCCTCTCTTCCCAAATCTTGTAACTCCCTTCCATAGTGCAACACGTAATAATACATGATCCCCAATATTAAATTCCACGTCCTTCCGATGAAGATCCGCATAACTCTTTTGTCGATCCTATGCCGTTTGTATATGTTGTCGAATCGTTTGGATCTTCTCTGTAGTAATGCGTACCAACTCTGGTCCCAACAATGTTGCTTCACCCACCTCGTCCCAGCATACTAGAGAACGATATTTTCTTCCATACAACGCCTCGAATGGAGCCACACCTATGCTCGCCTGATAACTGTTGTTGTAAGAGAATTCCACCAATGGTAGGTACTTATCCCAACCCCCTTTGAGATCTAGGACACAAAGTCTTAATAGATCTTCAAGAGTTTGAATAGTCCTCTCTGATTGTCCGTCTGTTTGAGGATGGTATGCCGAACTGAATCGTAAATCCGTGCCCATAGCTTTCTGCAAGCTAACCCAAAATCGTGAAGTGAATCTTAGGTCACGATCCGAAACTATGGATACTGGCATACCATGCAATCTCACAATCTCGTTCACGTACATACTAGCAAGACGTTCAAGGGAATAAGTCTCACGTATCGGCAAAAAATGAGCGGACTTGGTTAATCTATCAACAATAACCCAAATCGCATCTATGCCTTGAGAAACCTTGGGAAGACCCGTAACAAAATCCATAGTAATGTGTTCCCACTTTCATTTCGGAATCTCAAGTGGTTGCAATGGACCCTTTGGTACTTGATGCTCCGCTTTTACACGTTGACAAGTTAAACATCTCGAGATAAACTCCGCGATCTCTCTTTTCATATTGTTTCACCAAAATGTATGTCGAAGGTCGTGATACATTTTGGTACTCCTAGGATGGATTGCAAATGATGTGTTATGTGCCTCCATCATTATTCTCTGTTTCAAGTCAAAATCGTTAGAAACACAAAGTCTGGAGTTGACTCGAAGTATTCCTTCTTCATCGATTCTTGCTTCTGGAATAGCACCTTCTTGCACTTTCTTCTTCATACGCATCAGCTCCATGTCCGTAGCTTGAGAAGCTTTAACTTTATCGATTAAAGTCGGTTCTACTCGTATATTTGATATCATCATGTGGGTACTTGGAGCCTTCATCTCTATCTCCATCCTTTCCAAGTCATACAAAATTGGCCTTTGTGTTAACAACATTGCACTCGTACCCGCATATGATCTTCTACTCAATGCATCAGCTACTACGTTTGCTTTTCCAGGATGATATTGGATTGTATGATCGTAATCTTTCAACAGCTCGAGCCAACGTTGCTGCCGTATGTTGAGTTCCTTTTGGGTGAAGAAATATTTGAGGCTTTTATGATCTGTATAGATCTCCACTTTCTCCCCATACAGGTAGTGTCTCCAGATCTTCAACGCAAAAACTACTGCTGCCAACTCCAAATCATGAGTAGGATAATTCCTCTCATATTCTTTGAGTTGTCGTGAGGCATAGGCTATGACTTTTCCATGTTGCATGAGAACACATCCTAACCCTTTGCCTGAAGCATCGCTGTAGATAAAAAATCCATGCGAACCAGATGGTATTGTCAGAACAGGTGCCGAAATGAGTCTCCTCTTGAGTTCTTGGAAACTCTTCTCACATTCCTCACTCCATATGAATTTTGTATCTTTCTTAGTCAGCTAAGTTAACGGAGTAGCGATTCGAGAAAATCCTTCCATGAATCTCCGATAGTAACCAGCTAAGCCCAGAAAGCTACGTACTTTGATCACCGACTTCGGTTGCTCTCAATTATGATTCATATCCCAATCTTGGATAACACGTCACAATGGCACCTATTGTTTTACCACCACACAAATATAGAGTCCTATACGGAGAGTCTGGCTATGGTGCATTCCACAAAGGAAGTCACTAGATAGAGGCTCGGGTACCAACTTCTATAGTTGGGTTTTTAACTCCTGAAGTTCAATAGGAGCTATTCAATATGAGATTTTAGAAATGGGTTTTGTATCGGGTTGAAGATCAATACAAAAATTCAATATCACGCTCTGGGTTAAGCCAGGAAATTCTTCAGGAAATACGTCAGGAAATTCACTAACAACAGAAATATCATTCAAATCTGACGTATTTTTGTTCAAGTCCATGACATGGGCTAAGAAAGCTTGACATCCGTTTTTTAATAAACGAATGGCTTTATGGCTTGATATGACAGTGACTGATTTTAGTGGTTTAGTAGTTTGAATTCGTATGACAGGTTGGTTGGGAATATGAAAACTAACAACCTTACGAAAACAATCAATTTTAGCATGATGAGTAGTTAACCAATCAATTCCTAAAATCACATCAAAAGCAAGTATCTTTAAAGAGATAAGGTTAACAGGTAATGTGATTGTGCCAACTTGGATTAAGCAAGATTTATAAACTGTAGATGTAATGAAAGTTTCTCCTAACAGAGTCTCCACAGATAGGTCAAAGTCTAATTTCTTCGAAGTCAAGTTTAAACGTTGAGCACAAGCAGGAGAGATAAAAGAATCGGTAAAACCGGTATCTAGTAAGGTATAAACTTCACAAGAATTTATAATTAACTAACCCGTTATACCTTTGTTCGGGTTCCTCGCGTTTTGGGCAGTCACGACAAATGCTCTTCCAGAAACCGCTGATTTCGACTTATCCGGGACAACTTTTGGAGTCACCATCCCCGCTGAACTTGGTTTTGCTACAGAACACTCTCGAGCTATATGACCCTCCTTTCCACAGTTATAACATACCTTGGATTGTTGTGGGCAGTTTGGGCTGATATGTCCCTCTTTCCCACATTTGTAACATACGACCCGTGGTCGTTCTCCTCCCCTAGAAACAGTTTATGTTTGTGCTAACGTCTTCACGTTATCATTGTTGTACCTTCTCTTCTTGAAATCTCCTCCCGACTCGCTCCTTCTATTATCACGACCACGATTACCACCAGAGTGGTTACCGCTTTTGTCCGAATGTTTTCCTCCCTGCTGGTTTTCATTTCTTCGATGACTGCCGCCACCGGTATGACCCCGGTTGTGGTCCCTCGGTTGCACATACTCATTATCTCGCTCTAATAATTGAGCCCTGTTTACAACATCTGAATATAAAGAAAATTTATGAGAGATAAGATATTGTCGAATCTCGGGTTTTAGACCTCTCAGAAACATCCTTGTCATTCGTTCCTCATTTTTGACCAAATGAGGTGCAAACCTGGACAACTCTGCAAACTTCGCCTCGTACTGGGACACCGTCATGTTATTTTGTTCAAGTCTGATAAACTCCACCTCCTTAATATGACGAATACTTTCAGGAAAGTACTTGTCATTAAACAGTTTTTGAAATGTTTCCCAGGACATGTTGAGTTCGTCAGGCTGGGTACGCTTCACAGACTCCCACCAGTAGTCTTCCTCACCGCGGAACATAAAGGTGGCGAATGGAACCTTTTGTTCCTCCGTGCATCCCAAGACATCGAATATCTTGGTTATTTTCTTGACCCACGTTTCCGCCATGATCGGATCCGGCTTTCCCTTAAATTCTGGTGGTCCCAATTCTTTGAACTGCTTGGCTGTGACAAACCGCGCGTTGCTATTATTTCCACCCGTATTCTGCGCACGAGTCTCTCTCGTCTGATTTTGCATGAACTGCAAAAAGCTCCTAAACATTCCATCATTCATCGTTTGCTCGGTAACGTTGTTTACAAGAGGAATATTGCCTTCCTGTTGTACGTTCCCCTGGGTGGTGATCAAAGGTGTCTCCACGGTCTGATTTACTCCATTATTAACGTTCTTAGCTGTCATTCTTAAATACTGCCATAAAATAAGGGTTAATAGTCATGTCATATATTATCCCTATACTCTGACCAACCAAATAAACACCAAATAAACTTAGTCAGGTCATACTAGCGAAGGAATTCCCCGTCTCTCCCCTCCTAGTTCTTGTCTCACATCTCAGCCAGGGATCATATCCCTAAGCTCTGATACCAACTGTGACGCCACCAAAATAGGTATACAACACCCATTCTGAGTCTCCAAATACATGGTACAGAAAACAAACTACAACTTCAATAATACAATTGTCGTGCAAAATACGACAACACATACTGTGAGTTTAAATACAAATATTGTCTTCTGGACAATATCCACACTCAAATAAATCCTCATTATAATTATTCAAACACTATTTTACAGAAATAGTGAAGACTGCTAAAACATCTTTCTAGAACCATCACTCCATACCCCGACTAGATCCTGCTATGTTCTCACCTCCTGAGAAGAAAAATGGAACAAAAAGAAAAAGGGTGAACTCAACTAGCCTAGTAAAGAATATTATGACTAAGATAATATACAACAAATTATCGTTAGTCCTCAACAGGGAAAAATCTGATAGAATATAATCGACAACAAGTTTTAGATCAACAACTGCAGCGGGAACAGCAAACCATTAGAAGAGTCAAGTAAAGAAAGAATTCTACTATCTTCTAAGATTTAAAAGTCCATCATCAATATTTTATCCCTGTAACATCAATTAATAATCATCTTTATCCAAATATTCATCTTTGCATTACAGGCCAAAGATATTTATTTGTATCACCTGTCAGTCATGTTCATCTCAACACTTGTTCATCTTTGCACTACAGGCCAAAGATATTCATCATGTAATCATACATCTTTGCACTACATGCCAAAGATATTCAGTAATATCATCATTTAGGACTGAGGATGATGAAAAATATCTTAAATAGAACGAACCCAGTGAGACAGAAGGACAAATAGTAGGGATTCGTATAACAGTTTATCCAAGATCAATAATACTTCATAATAATCAATTGTGAAGTAGAATTTAAAAATAAAGATCAAAACATGGATACAATCAAAGATAGTAATCATAATAGACATCTTGGACAAAAAGAGAAAATTTTATTTTTCGGTGAATAGTGCCGTATTCGTGAATAGTACCGTATACGTGAATAGTGCCGTATACGTGAATAGTAACCCCGACACAAAAATTTCCAAATTTGATAAAAACTCATATCAATATTTCAGCATAATGATATTGAAGAAAATAATATCATTTAAGAAGAAAATAATATCCCTTACCTCAAGATATTAGTACTTCTGGTCGGAATACCGGTATAAGGCTGAAAGAAACTTGCTCTGATGAATAGAAACTCTCAAAGTATCTAAATACTCGCAAAATACACTCAATAATCTAGAGAGAGAAAGAGAGAAAACTTGTTTCTGGTGTGATTTTCAATTCTAACTTAGCTCTCTATTTATAGGAAAATGTTAACACGTCGAAGCAGACTTAACCTGCAACCTGATGGCTTTACCTACTACTATTCCCACCCACCACATTTGAATAAAAATCTCAGCACATTTCTTCACCAACCAAGAGTGGGCCCCACCAATTCTAGAATTTTTCACCAAAATGATTAACTCCGAAAATTCGACAATTTCTGAACCAGTCATCTCGTAAAATTCATAATAAATCATACGTTCATTTGTAACGGTTCAAAATTTGTGGACATATACTCAACTTATATATATATAACATATCCAAAAATTACCATGATCCAACGGTTGGATTAAAAATTATAACCCCCGCAAAATATCTCAAAAATCCTGATTTTTAATACCTCCATTCCGACAAAAATACTGATAAAAACCTCAACATTAACTCCTTCATTTTTAACCACAAAAATATATCCCTCATTTATATCCACATAAAATAAATATTTTCTTATCATATGAATCAATAATTAATTATTCACAAATAATATTACAGAATCAGATTTATGACAACCAGGCCGTTCCCAGGAAAGAGGGGGCGTTCCAATAAGGATTTCTCCTTACTGGTGCGCAATTAGATGACCAAACCTCTCCTTAGACAGAACTTTCTAGACATTGCCAATAATGTTATCTAATAATATTATTCAAATAATATGAATTATTGATCTGATAAAGGAAAATACTGTACAACAATAATTATTGAAATAATAATAATATAAAATATCAACGCAGCAATTATTGAATCAATAAAATAAAATATTGAATAATAACTACTGTAACAATTATTGAGTAGTGCCTTCTTACGTAAGAATCAATAATTGGTGCAATACCGTATGCTACTGTATTTTAACCACCGGGTATTCCAACAGTATTAACGGTAACAACTACGCCGTTATTTATAAATAACTTATACTTGTCGTTTTCTTCATCCAATCACTTTTCGTTATGGGGCCCACACAAGGCTGCGCCGTCGTAAGAATATTTCCCGACAGCAAGAATATTCCACGACTAAACGAATATTCCCCGACAAAATGAATATTTTATAACCACTTGCTTATTTTGCAAAATTTGCACATTTCACCCATAACCAAAGTATTATATCAAATTAACTCCTTATTATTCACAATAATATTTAGAGAAAATTTAATTTTATTCATTAATAAGTTGGGGTCTTACATCCACTCTACAGTTCTTATACACGCACTTAACAGGGATTATCTCTCTATTCGCAATTTCTATGTTCATGGGATATTCCACCTCATCCTTAAGCAAATCTAAACTATTAGCAAAGTCATCAGATATAAAGGAACAAGTAGCACCCGAATCAAATAAAATATAGGCATTAATTTTATTGATCGGAATGATACCTGACACCACATCACGAGACTGAACTGCATCCTGCACCGTCATGTTGAAAGTCCTGGCGGTCGGTCGGTTTGTTGCGGTTAGTCCGGTGATAGACAAGGCGTTTCCACTGTTGTTTCCCCGGTTTCCTCCTGATCCTGACCCTCCCGATCCCTTCTTAGGACAGTCTCTTGCCAAAGGATCTTTTGAACCACAGGTGAAGCAGGCATCCTTCTTTGGATTTGGACAGTTTGGTGCTATGTGGCCTTCCTGACCACAATTGTAGCACACTCGCTTCCCTTTCATGCAAACTCCCAAATGAGCTTTTCCGAAGTTTGAGCACGCTTCGATCTTTTTCTTCTGCCCTCCTTGTTGATTTCCAGCTGACGAGTTATCTATCCACTTTCTCTTCTGATTATGACTACCCCCAGTGCTACTCCCACTAGTGTTGTTATTACCTTCATTCTCACTCTTCTTCTTCTTCTGCTCTTGATTATACTTGGTCACCGCATCGCTTCCACCTTCAGCGAGGATGGCCTTTTCCAGTACTCCAGCAAAAGTTTTTATCTGAAACATTGATACCTTACTATATACCCAAGGCTTTAGTCCTTGTTCGAATCTTCTGGCTTTTCTCTCGTCCGCGTGTACTTGATACGGGGCGAACGTCGCTAACTCGTTGAATCTAGCCGCATAATTAGGTACGCTCATATTTCCCTGCTTCAATTCCTGAAATTGAACCTCCATATGTGTAAGACCCCGAATTTTATGAAATAAAAGTATTCAATTTTTCTTATAATTACAATTCAATAAATGGTTAAATTGATAAAAAGTTAAAGTTATGGGTGAAATGTGAAAATTTTTCAAAATAAACAAGTGGTTATAAAATAATCATTGTTGTCGGGGAATATTCATTTAGTCGTGGAATATTCTTTCAGTCAAGGAATATTCATACGACGGCGCAGTCATTTGTGGGCCCCATAACAGAATAACTGTCGGATGAAGAAAATGACAAATTTGAGTTTTTATAAATAACGGCGTAGTTGTTACTGTTAACACTGTTGGAATACCTGATGGTTAAAATACAGTAATACGCGTAGTTGCACAGTAGCACACGGTATTGCACAGTATTTTTTTTAATTATTGATTCTTACGTGAGAAGGCACCACTCAATAATTGTTACAGTAATT
The DNA here is from genome assembly GCA_016801055.1 of Panax notoginseng. Taxonomy (NCBI): domain Eukaryota; kingdom Viridiplantae; phylum Streptophyta; class Magnoliopsida; order Apiales; family Araliaceae; genus Panax; species Panax notoginseng. The sequence goes on along the minus strand of CM029021.1, from coordinate 57,017,091 downwards.
ACTGTTCAATATTTTATTTTATTGAATCAATAATTGCTGCGTTGATATTTTATATTATTGTTGTTTCAATAATTGTTGCTGCACAGTATTTTCTATTATCAGATCAATAATTCATATTATTTGAATAATATTATTAGATAACATTATTGGCAATGTCTAGAAAGTTCTGTCTAAGGAGAGGTTTGGTCATCTAATTGCGCGCCAGTAAGGAGAAATCCTTATTGAAAAGCCCCCTCTTTCCTGGGAACGGCCTGATTGTCATAAATGTGATTCTGCAATATTAATTGTGAATAATTAATTATTGATTCATATGATAAGGAAATATTTATTTTATGTGAATATAAATGTTGGATATATTTTGTGGTTAAAAAAGAAGGAGTTAATGTTGAGGTGTTTTATCAGTATTTTTGTCGGAATGGAGGTATTAAAAATCAATCAGGATTTTTGAGATATATTGCGGGGGTTATAATTTTTAATCCGACCTTTGGATCGTTGTGATTTTTGGATATGTTATACATATATAAGTTGAGTATATGTTCACAAATTTTGAACCGTTAAAAATGAACGTATGATTTGTTCTGAATTTTAAGAGATGACTGGTTCAGAAATTATTGAAGTTTCGGAATTTATCATTTTAGTGGAAAATTCTAGAATTGGTGGGCCCCACTCTTGGTTGGTGAAGAAATGTACTGAGATTTTTATTCAAATGTGGTGGGTGGGAATAGTAGCAGGTAAAGCCATCAAGTTGCAGGTTAAGTCTGCTTCGGCGTGCTAACATTTTCCTATAAATAGATGGCTAAGTTAGAATTAAAAACCATACCAAAAACATAAGCTTTCTCTCTTTCTCTCTCTATATTATGAAGCATATTTTGTGAGTATTAAGATACTTTGAGAGTTGCTATTTAGTGCAAGTTTCCTTCGGCTTTGCATTCCAGTCAGAAATACTACACTTTTGAGGTAAGGGATAGTAAGGGATTTTAAAGGTTATTATGTTTTTCAGTTCGTAATTCTTCTGACCTTCAAAAAATTTTGAAAAAATTTGAAATGATATTTTGATGAGTTTTATTGATTGTGTCCAAAAATGGTAATTTTTGGATCTATAGATTAAGAGTTATGAATTTTATGGGAAAAGACTATTTTAAAAGTAATCGCTTATAACTCCTTGTGGTTAACTCCAAATTTGATAAAATTTTTATTGGAAGTATATCTATATAGTATCAATGTACTATGTGAATTTCAGAATTTTTGGATAAAAGTACAATTTTTGATAAATATCTAAATATTCGACTGTTTTGGCCATATGAAAAATAGTAAATGAATTTTAAAAATTTTGAGAAAAATATATGTTCAATATGGAACTATATTCTGCTAAATCACAGAAAAGAAATATTTTTGGGACTGATTTGGTATTTTTCATGAAAATAAACTAGTAATGAATAAATAAATTAAATATGTTATGTGAAGTAAGAAAATTGAAAAATAGAATTTTATGGCTTGAGAATCCTATATGAGGTATATGCAGATTTTTTATGAGGGTTTTGGTTATTGGTGATGAAATCTTATGAGTTTGGAATTTTAGGATGATTAAATGTATTATTTAGTAAAGTGTAAACAATTAAAATAAATTGTTTATAAGTTTAAGAAATGTTATTCTTTCAATATCATTATACCGAAATATTGGTATGAATTTTATTGTAGAATTTCTACATTTTTCATGTCGAGTTACTATTCATGAGTTACTATTCACGAGTTACTATTCATGAGTTACTATTCATGAATTATTATTCACGAGTTACTATTCATGAGTTACTATTCACGAAGTTACTATTCATAGATTACTATTCACGAGTTACAATTCATGATAAAATTGGTTTCTTTTTCTAACCAAATTATAGTTGATTTATGAATATTACTCTTGAGATTAAATCTAGATGTTTTGATTATATTGATTTTACTATTATATATAACATTTTTATAACCCTAATGATGATATTTCGATTTGACTTGAGTGTAAAGAGGGGTAGATTTTTGGTATGATCATGACTATGGGTTCCCTTTGGCCAGTAGTGCAAAGTTGAATTGTTGACTGGTATGATCACGACCATTGAATTTATAATTGAATATCTTTAGCTTAAGTACAAAGGTGAAATGATCAACATGGTTATAATTATTGTTTATATAAATTCTGAAATGATTATATATTTCTTCGAGATATTAATATATTTGACATGTAGTGCAAATATGAACTGTTGAGGAATATATTTGGCCTGTAGTGCAAATATGAACTGTTGAGGAATATATTTGGCCTGTAGTGCAAAGATGAATTGTTGAGGAATATCTTTGGCCTGTAGTGCAAAGATGAATTGTAGATGAATATCTTTGGCCTGTAGTGCAAAGATGGTCTGTTGATGAATATCTTTGGCCCGTAGTGCAAAGATGACATGTTGTTGAATATCTTTGGCCAGTAGTGCAAAGATGAACAAGTGTTGAGATGAACATAACCAATTGGTGATACAAATGAATATCTTTGGTCGTAGTGCAAAGATGAAGTTATTAGTATGATTATGGACAGGAAATGTGATTTGGTGTAACCATGATCTTTAATGTTTCAGGTAAAGATAGGTGATGAAAATTATATTCGTCCTGGATAAGAAGAGGAATTTATAACTACAGTTATGATTATGAGTTATTCATATGAGTGTGGACTAGAATTGTTGATTGATGTTACAGGGATAAAACATTGTTGGTGGATTTTTAACATGAAAAAGATAATAGACTTTATAGTCTATTTGACTCTTTTAATGGATTGCTCGTTCCGCTGCAACTATGGTTGAAATGTTTATCATCTACCATATGTTCTAAATCTCTGATTTAATTCTGTTGAAGGCTATTGATAACTTATTTATCTTTAGTCATGATATTCTTTACTGGGCTAGTTGTGCTCACCCTTCTGTTTCACAATTCCTTTTGGGTAATAAGAGTGTAGTTGGGTCGAGCAAGAGTAACAAGGGAATAGAACAGTGGTCTCTAGCTGTGGAGTTCTCCCTAAGCAGTATAGAAAAGTTCATTTAGTAGTTATATTTGGTGAATCCAATAGGGTAAGGCATACCCAACGTTGGAAGAGTATTTTGCCACTATCATATAAGATGTCTAATGACATACAACCTCGTATCATTATAAGACAGGGATGTGCTCATCCACTTGCTGAGTATATTTACGAGCACTACCTATATAATCTTGGTGTTTGTTTGAAGTATAATTTTCAATTAGAGACAGTGGAGATAATGATATGTCAAGAGAAGACTCACCATTGGGAAGAATATGATAGTAAAATTCTCGTTTTTCTTTGGAGTATATTGGGTTAACCAAGGATAATTCTGTGGCCATATGATATCTATCACAACCTAGAAGCATGGCCTCCCATGTACAAAGATTTCCTTGAGCACTTCCCAAAGATTCTAATTTCTAAAACAGTCTTTGACTATACATTTATGTAAGGTGTCATTGTAAGATGCTGTCCACGGTTGGGACATGAGTCACATTTGGTATATATTGTATCCAAACTCACAGCATATGTGTTGTTGTATTTTGCATGACAATTGTTGTAATAAAGTTGTAGTTATTTTCTGTACCAAGTATTTGGCGACTCAGAATAGGTTGGATGGAATGGACCTATTTTGGGGTTGTCACAATCTGGTTTTGCGAGCTGGTTGGAAAATACATCTCGAAGAACATCTCTTTAAATCTCTCCCAAGTAATTACACCTTCACCTCCTCGCACTTTGTTTGCTTGCCACCAATAGCTAGCTTCAGACTTCAGCATAAATGTTGCAAAAGCGGTCTTCTGGTCTTCTCTAACCCTAGCAACGTCGAAAACCTTCTCCATCTCCATAACCCACGTTTGAGCCTTGATCGGGTTCATTGAACCCTTAAACTCTGGCGGTCCTACCGCCTTGAAATCCTTAAATGTAGTATTTGGTGGAGCTTGAGGTTGATTATTCATTGCTCCAGTCAGTAAGTTAACCAACTGCTGAACGAAATTAGCATTGGCATTATTGTTGTTATTTGTTGACTCCTCCTGAGCTGGTTGACGCTGCTGTCTTCTTCTTGGCGGCATATTTCTGTTAAAATATATGCTTATTAAATCTCTATTAAATTCTCTAAATAGTTAAGACTTAACTCAACAATTAATTATAATTATTTAACACATCATCTCAAATAACTTAATATAATTAATTCAAACCAAAAGTTTTACATCAAACGATAGCATAACTGCTATTTACATCAACCATCCTGAGATAAAGAATCCACAAGATTTAAATATTAAAATATTCCTTCGTTCATAAACACATCGGAATTACACATAAAACTAATAAAGTCTTTAACATAATTAAGCAAATCCTATCATTGCTGGTCAAGGCGCTGAATAGCATTGCTATGCTCCTCTTCCATGATGCGGGACATCGTCCTGCGATCCAGCATGTACGATGGAAGTCCTTCGAACTGGATGGGGTACCTCAAAACTTGATCCTGGGCCTCATCCATTTCATGATTAAGTGTGGAGTATGTCTCTCCAAGCTTTACCTTCTTTGCATGACCATCCTCTTCCACAAGATCAGCACGACGTGACTCTCTTACCCAACCTTCCTCTGCTATGATCAGCCTTTCAGAGCTTTCCTTCAGTTCCTTCTTCAACTTTTCTATCTCTGTGGTCTTATCTTCGATTTGACCCTTCTCGTGGACGAAATCCCATTCTACATTTCCCAGTCGTGAGTGAAGAGTCAAAATCTCCCTCTCCTTCTGTTCTAGAGTAATCTGCTGAATAATAGCCCGCTCAGTCAGATTCTGGACCTCATCTCGTAACTCCACGTTACGGTCGTATAATGTGTCGTACGTCTCAGCATCAATGGAGTGCTGTGGAAACTCCTCTTCTTCCTTTTCCTCTTCCTCTTCCTCGTCAAATTCCTCCTCAGGATCCTCCTTAGGATCAGTCTTAGGTTCATGCTCCTGACCAACGACGGTAATCAATGGAGATGACTCCCTCTGCACCAACTGTTCCCTAACGACATGAATGTCTCGGGGTTCCTCATCCGTAGGTACTGTAGGTACTCGGGGTTCCTCCTCCCCAGCTCGACTAGTTCCTCCAATGTCAGACATCTTGACAACAAAATTTCACTAAGTCGTACTAGTGAGCACATAATTTAACACATACGCACATAAAGTCTTTTATTATCTTCAATGAATTATAAAAAATTCATTTCCTAGAACTCGTTTTCCATCACTATGTTCTTTCTATAAGGCTACTACCTAAGGTTGTTCCCCCACCTAAGGTTCATAACCTACAACTTTAATACCAACTTGTGACACCCCCAAATCCGGGTACTTCAATTCCACGGGATTTGGTGTTCACTGTACAAATATCATCTATCTATCTACCCATAATAAATGCAAACCATGCAATAGATAGAAATAAACATCCTCCCCTTATGGGGTTACAACATCCGAATAAAATACAATCCCAGGTTAAACTAACCTTAAACATTTGTGCGGAAACATAAGCAATTAATAAGTCTTAATAACATTAAGTCTTAACACATAAATTCAACATCTCATAAATGCAAGTCTTCATCATTTGTTAATCTTGCCCTTGCCTTTACTAGTAGAAGGCTCGTCTACTCTTTCATTCTTAACTGCAATGTTATTATTACGCAAGAGTGAGCACAATTGCCCACATGTATAATAATGAAATGACAATGTATATTAACATGCGAGGGAATCGAAGACTTCTGAAATAAAAGCTCAGCTTTTGAATCAAGAATGAATAACGAGAATCAAAAGATTTCTGAGGGTCGTAAGACCTTGAACGATGTCCTAGGTTAACAAGGGTTATACTTGAAACCTTGAACAGTCATAAGACTATGGACCTTTCTACTCGTACTTAGGGGGATCAGCCCTTAGTACCATACTGTGCACAATATCTTAACGCTAACGCATGAGTAAATCCCTTTGCAGGGTTGTTCATCTCAGTTTGACATTAGAGTCCGCACCAAAGGAAGTTTGGTTTGGATAAATCAATAAGGGTTCTGAATTTAGAACGTTCATCAACTATGGACTAGTTGACTCAATAAGGATTCGCTAGTCTAACAAGGTTCAACAATAAATGATATTTATAATGAATAACAATCTCAATAGGTATACAATAGAACAATTATTGTATAACAGAATCATACTTTGAAAAGATAGTAAATCTTTAACATAACAAATGAACTTGATTTATAACTTGAATAATGATAACAAGTAGGGTTAGGAAACTTGCCTCGTGCGTAGGCTAAACGATTACTACTTCCGTTCACCACAAATTCTACACACATACCATATGTATTCACGACATTCATTAGTTATAATTTTACTTAATTATTTAATATAAACTCCACTTTATTTAACAAATCATTACCCTTCTAATTTAATTACTTAATTAAATTAGAATATTTTCATTCTCTTACTATTATTACACACGAATAAATTATTTTATAATAATTTCCATCGAATATTTATTTTATTCCATAAATATCTCAATTAAAATATTTACTTTATTTTATAAATATTTTAATAATAATTTTAATCGAATATTTATTTTATTCCATAAATATCTCAATTAAAATATTTAATTTATTTTATAAATATTTTAATAATAATTTTCATCAAATATTTATTTTATTCCATAATATCTCAATTAAAATATTTAATTTATTTTATAGATATTTTAATAATAATTTTCATCGAATATTTATTTATTTATTATTATTTTTTTGTTTTTTTTAGTTTTTTATTTTTTTTTGACCGCCGGGGCGGGGTAATGTAGTTTGGTAACGCCCGCCGGGGGCGGGGTTACCCAGGCTCATTTTCTGCAGTTTCTGCAGTTCGCGAACATAACAAGACCAAATTAGGCCAAAAATCAATCACAAGTAAAATTATACGTGAATATGGCCATAACTTCCAATTAGTTATTTTTACACGAATTTAGACTTACCCAATCATTGTAATGCATATATAATCATTACCCAACATTTATAGAGTGATTTTAACCCATTAAAACACATAATCACATAATTAAATTATATAAATTTCATTGTTCTTGATGTTCTTGAAGGTTTTGAACATAAATCATGAAAATTAATACTACGGGTTCGTTATAACACCGAATCCGTTCATTTAAAGTTAGGTCTCTTCGTATTAACATGCATAATAATATACGAGTATAAATTTTACAAAACCATTTATGTTTGACACATTAAATTTACGTATAAGGGCCATATGGCCAAAACCCATACTCTGTATGTTTTGAACAACATATACGACGTATTTTCATGAAACTAATGACATGGTAACTTACATAATATATAATTGAATACGATTTGATAACATTTAATACATATATAAACTCATAATCATACCCTTTCCCAATTATAGAGACTTTACAAAAGCTTGAAAGCTATTTTTATAAAAATTAAATGACGTAAAAAGTAATTGGGTTGAAGAGATTACCCAAGCGTAGAATTAATGGAAGATGAATTCCTTCTCAGATGACTCTCACAATCCTCTTAAAAATATCTGAATTCTCAACTCTTTCTCTGTATCTCTCTCTGTTACGCTTTCTAGACTTAGGCAAATAATGAAGAAGAAAGAAAAGAAGACGTAAACTAAATAAGGAACACCTGACGCGTTGGTGGTTAGTTACCCAGTTATGGGTAACTTCCCTCAACTCCCACTAAGGCCATGTTTGGCTACCATTTAAAAGCTTATACCCAATTAATTTAATAAAATCTCGTATACTATAGTTTAAATAATGTCACACTCCTTTATAAAATGAATCAATATCTTATTTAATTTAATTTAAATAAAATATAATAATTTATCATAAATTCACATAATCATATAATTAATTTTCTCATTAATTAAGTATATCAAATTATTAAATCTCTAATTAATAATTAAATTAATTAAAATAACAATAGGCTTATTAAATATTTCTTTTAACACAATAAGCTCGCATAATGACATACTTCGAATAACAAAATTTCTTCACATTAATTTAATAAATATAACACATATAATTAAATTAATCTACCACAATTTCATCAATTAATTATTTAATCTAATAATTAATTCATCGAAAAATATTTATTTAATTCAATAAATATTAAAATTACATTACAAAAATCTCGTTCATCATATCTTTCCCCCCTTAAAAGGATTATGTCCCCAGAATCACAACTCAATAAATTCAACCTGTTACATTCTCCCCCCCTTACAAAGATTTTGTCCCCATAATCGCTTACACATAAATTAAGTAAATAAATGAGGGTAATTCTTCATCATATTCTCTTCGAGTTCCCACGTAGCTTATTCAGCGTTGTGGTTCCTCCAAATTACCTTAATAGAAGGTATTACTTTATTTCTAAGAACTTGTTCTTTTCTGTCGACAATTTGAACAGAAATTTTTTCATAAGATAAGTCTTTTTCAAAATGTAGGGGTTCATATTCAAATACATGCTTGTAATCGGCTTTGTAGGGTCGTAGAACTGAGACATAGAAGACGTTGTGGACATTCTCGAGTGCTGGAGGTAAGGCTACCTCATACGCGACTTCTCCGATTCTTCGCAGTACTTCAAAGGGTCCAATGAATCTTGGGCTTAATTTCCCTTTCTTTCCGAACCTGATCTTTCTTTTCTAGGGAGAGACCTTCAAGAAAACATAATTACCCGATTCAAACTCAATATTCTTACGATGTGGATCAGCGTATTTCTTCTGTCTATCTTGGGCTGCTACCAATCGTGCTCGGATCACTTTGACTATTTCTGCTGTCTGATGTACCAATTCTGGGCCTAGCAATTGTCTTTTGCCAACTTCACCCCAGTAAAGCGGAGTTCTGCACTTTCAGCCGTATAACGCTTCGTAAGGCGGCATGCCTATACTAGCGTGGTAACTTTTGTTGTAACTAAACTCTACGAGCGGTAGATGATCATCCCAATTTCCTTTAAAGTCCATTACACAAGCTCTTAGCATATCTTCCAATGTTTGTATTGTTCTTTCTCTCTGTCTGTCTGTTTGAGGGTGGAATGATGTACTCATTCGCAATTGCGTACCCATGCATTCCTGTAGACGTTTCCAGACGTTCAATGTAAAGTGCGGATCCCTATCAGAAACAATTGACACCGACACCCCGTGCCTCGAAAAAATCTCTTTTACGTATAGTCTCGCCAACTGGTCTAAGTTAAATCTAATTTTGATCGGAAGGAAGTGTACGAATTTTGTCAGTCGATCAACGATAACCCATACACTGTCGTAGCCTTTCTGAGTCGTCGGAAGGCCAACCACGAAGTCCATTATAATATGTTCTCATTTCCATTCTGGGATCTCCAACGGTTGTAGCAATCCACTTAGTCTCTGATGTTCTGCTTTTACTTTCTGACAGGTCAGACACTTGGCAACACACTCTGCAACATCACGTTTCAAATTCGGCCACCAGAAATGTTGTCAAAAATCTTGATACATCTTGGTACTACCAGGGTGAATCGAATATCGTAAACTATGAGCCTCGCTCAAAATGTCTTCCTTAATCTCTGTGACTGGCGGTACCCAAATTATGCTCTCAAATCTCAGTATTCCTTCCTTATCCATCTTAAATCTCGGTTCAGTTCCTTCAGATATCTTCTTTGTCACCTTCTTATATTCTTCGTCCTGAAGTTGAGCCTACTTAACTTTATCCAGTAGGGTTGTACCAGATTGTATCTGAAATAGCTTCTCATCAATCTCCATAGGATACTTCACTTCTAACTCAAGTTTCTCCATATCTACAATTAGCTCCTCCTGACCAGTCAACATCATCAATTTCTCACGACCCTTTCTACTTAAGGCCTCGGCAACCACATTTGCTTTTCCCGGATGGTATAAAATCTCACAGTCGTAATCCTTAATTAATTCCAACCATCTTCTTTGCTTCTTTGACACATATTCAAATCCTTTTGTGTGAAAATATATTTCAGACTCTTGTGGTCCGTATATATTTCACACTTCTCCCCGTAGAGATAGTGCCTCCAAATTTTCAAAGCAAAAACAACTGCAGCTAACTTCAAGTCGTGGGTCGGATACCCCTTCTCATAATCCTTCAATTGTCGTGATGCATACGCAATGATTTTGTCATTTTTCATCAGTACACAGCTAAGTCCTTTATGCGACGCATCACTACAAACAACAAAATTTCCTGTATCATCCGGAAGAGATAACACAGGTGCCGTACTCAACCTCTTCTTCAATTCCTGAAAACTTTCCGCACACTTATCCGTCCAAACAAATTTCACAGCTTTTCAAGTTAAATTCGTTAGCAGAGTTGCGATCTTGGAAAAGTCTTGAATGAATTTTCTATAATATCCTGCCAATCCAAGAAAACTTCTTACTTCCGACGGCGTTCTCGGCTGATCCCAGTTAATCACGGCTTCTACTTTTGATGGATCTACCGAAATTCCGTTTTTATCAATCACGTGACCAAGAAATTGTGCTCGCTCGATCCAAAATTCACATTTCAAAAACTTAGCATACAACTTCTCCCTTCTCAATACCTCCAACGTTAATCTCAAATGCTCTTCGTGTTCATCTTTGGTTTTTGAATATACCAAAATGTCGTCTATAAATACCACTACAAATTTGTCTAAAAACGGCTTGAACACTCCATTCATTAGTTCTATAAATGTTGCAGGAGCATTCGTTAAACCAAATGACATTACCAAAAATTTGTAGTGACCATATCGCGTTCTGAACGCTGTCTTCGGTACATCCTCTGGTCTCACCTTCAGTTGATGATAACCACTTCTTAAGTCTATCTTGAAAAAATATCTTGCTCCTTTCAATTGATCAAACAGGTCGCCGATCCTCGGTAATGGATATCTGTTCTTAATCGTGACCTTATTCAGTCCTCTATAGTCAATGCAGAGCCGCATTGATCTGTCCTTATTTTTCACAAATAACACCGGCGCTCCCCACGGTGATACGCTCGGTTGGATGTACTTCTTGTCTAGTAATTCTTGTAGTTGTACCATTAATTCTTTCATCTCTACTGGTGCCATTCGGTATGGTGCCTTCGATATTGGAGCAGTTCTGGGCGCCAAATCGATCACGAAATCTACCTCTCTATCTGGTGGAAGTCCTGACAAATCGTCTGGAAATACGTCGACGAAGTCCATCACAATCGGTATTTCTTCTACCTTCGGATTCTCTTTTCGACTGTCGACTATGTAAGCTAAGTATCCTACACAACATTGTCTTAATAACTTCCTGGCCTACATCACCGTCAGACAACTCGCTTGTCTAGGCGACTTGCTGCCATAAAACACAATCTTTAACGGAGACATAAGGTTAATACGCTTCTTTTGGCAATCAATTACAGCCCCGTAATTAAATAACCAGTCCATTCCCAATATAACGTCAAATTCCCCAAGTCGAATAGGGATAAATCTACGTTCATGATATAACCCTTAATATCTACTCTACAGTTCTTATACACGTACTTAACAGGGATTATCTCTCTATTCGCAATTTCTATGTTCATGGGATATTCCAACTCATCCTTAAGCAAATCTAAACTATTAGTAAAGTCATCAGATATAAAGGAACAAGTAGCACCCGAATCAAATAAAATATAGGCATTAATTTTATTGATCGGAATAATACCCGACACCACATCACAAGACTGAACTGCATCCTGCACCGTCAAGTTGAAAGTCCTGGCGGTCGGTCGGCTTATTGCGGTTGGTCCGGTGATAGACAAGGCGTTTCCACTATTGTTTCCCCGGTTTCCTCCTGATCCTGACCCTCCCGATCCCTTCTTAGGACAGTCTCTTGCCAAGTGATCTTTTGAACCACAGGTGAAGCAGGCACCCTTCTTTGAATTTGGACAGTTTGGTGCTATGTGGCCTTCCTAACCACAACTGTAGCACACTCGCTTCCCTTTCATGCAAACTCCCAAATGAGCTTTTCCGCAGTTTGAGCACGCTTCGATCTTTTTCTTCTGCCCTCCTTGTTGACTTCCAGCTGACAAGTTATCCGTCCACTTCCTCTTCTGATTATGACTACCCCTAGTGCTACTCCCACCAGACTTGTTATTACCTTCATTCTCACTCTTCTTCTTCTTCTGCTCTTGATTATACTTGGTCACCACATCGCTTCCACCTTCAGCGAGGATGGCCTTTTCCAGTACTCCAGCAAAAGTGTTTATCTGAAACATTGATACCTTACTATATACCCAAGGCTTTAGTCCTTGTTCGAATCTTCTGGCTTTTCTCTCGTCCGTGTGTACTTGATACGGGGCAAACCTCGCTAACTCGTTGAATCTAGCCGCATAATCAGGTACGCTCATATTTCCCTACTTCAATTCCTGAAATTGAACCTCCATCTGGTTTTGCGAGCTGGTTGGGAAATACATCTCGAAGAACATCTCTTTAAATCTCTCCCAAGTAATTACACCTTCACCTCCTCACACTTTGTTTGCTTACCACCAATAGCTAGCTTCAGACTTCAACATAAATGTTGCAAAAGCGGTCTTCTGGTCTTCTCTAACCTTAGCAACGTCGAAAACCTTCTCCATCTCCATAACCCACGTTTGAGCCTCGATCGGGTTCATGGAACCCTTAAACTCTGGCAGTCCTACCGCCTTGAAATCCTTAAATGTAGTATTTGGTGGAGCTTGAGGTTGATTATTCATTGCTCCAATCAATAAGTTAACCAACTGCTGAACGGGATTAGCATTGGCATTATTGTTGTTATTTGTTGACTCTTCCTGAGCTGGTTGACGGTGCTGTCTTCTTCTTGGCGGCATATTTCTGTTAAAATATATGCTTATTAAATATCTATTAAATTCTCTAAATAGTTAAGACTTAACTCAACAATTAATTATAATTATTTAACACATCATCTCAAATAACTTAATATAATTAATTCAAACAAAAAGTTTTACATCAAACGATAGCATAACTGCTATTTACACCAACCATCCCGAGATAAAGAATCCACAAGATTTAAATATTAAAATATTCCTTCGTTCATAAACATATCAAAATTACACATAAAACTAATAAAGTCTTTAACATAATTAAGCAAATCTTATCATTGCTGGTTAAGGCGCTGAATAGCATTGCTACGCTCCTCTTCCATGATGCGAGACATCGTCCTGCGATCCAGCATGTACGATGAAAGTCCTTCAAACTGGATGGGGTACCTCAAAACTCGATCCTGGGCCTCATCCATTGTATGATTAAGTGTGGAGTATGTCTCTCCAAGCTTTACCTTCTTTGCACGACCATCCTCTTCCGCAAGATCAGCGCGACGTGACTCTCTTACCTAGCCTTCCTCTTCTATAATCAGCCTTTCAGAGCTTTCCTTCAGTTCCTTCTTCAACTTTTCTATCTCTGCGGTCTTATCTTCGGTTTGACCCTTCTCGTGGACCAAATCCCATTCTACATTTCTCAGTCGTGAGTGAAGAGTCAAAATCTCCCTCTCCTTCTGTTCTAGAGTAATCTGCTGAATAATAGCCTGCTCTGTCAGATCCTGGACGTCATCTCATAACTCCACGTTACGGTCATATAATGTGTCATACATATCAGCATCAATGGAGTGCTGTGGAAACTCCTTTTCTTCCTCTTCCTCTTCCTTGTCAAATTCCTCCTCAGGATCCTCCTCAGGATCAGTCTTAGGTTCATGCTCCTGACCAACAACGGTGATCAATGGAGATGACTCCCTCTGTACCAACTGTTCCCTAACGACATGAATGTCTCGGTGTTCCTCCTCCGTAGGTACTGTAGGTACTCGGGGTTCCTCCTCCGTAGGTACTGTAGGTACTCGGGGTTCCTCCTCCCCAGCTCGACTAGTTCCTCCAACGTCAGACATCATGACAACAAAATTTCGAGTTTTAGTTACTAAGTCGTACTAGTGAGCACATAATTTAACACATACGCACATAAAGTCTTTTATTATCTTCAATGAATTACAAAAAATTCATTTCCTAGAACTCGTTTTGTAACAACCCAATATTTTCTATAAAAATTAAATCATAAATTTTGCGTATAATTTTATTTTTATTTCAAGGATGAGAATTTGTACAAGATAATGTGTATATGTAATTATGTAATAAATAAAAATATATTTATTACATAAATGTTTGCAAATAATTTTATTTTAGAATTATTGAGTATTATAAAGCATATTATTATAATAATTAATTTTATAGTAGAAATATTTTTATTAATTATTTTCCATAAAAATATAATTATATATTATTTAACTAATATATGAAATGATTTTTAGAATTATTATAATAATAATTTATTTTATTTTATGAATTTATGCAAGATTAATTAAGTTAATTATTTTAACTTAATTAATAATGCTATATATGAAGAATAAATCAGATATGGAATCCAAACCCTAATTTTGAATTTTTATCATTGGATAAGAATAATAATATAATAATATTATATTTTGATTTTTCAGTGCTGTAATTATGTACCGTATTTTTGTGGATTGACAATGGTTGGTCAATTATGGGGTATTATGATAAAACCCTAATTTTTACTGACAAACACTATTTTCGAAATCACATGAGACTTTAAAATCTGTTAAGAAACTATGTTATGTGGTGTATGATGTGTATTATAAATGTTGGATGCTATTAGGAAACCCTAATTATAGGAGATATTAATTGTAAATTAAAACCCTAATTTCGTAAATTAGAAACCTTAAATCGATAATTAACTTATTGATAAATGAAAAATCCTAATTTAAAACTCAGGATGAGTTCGACCCTGTTATATAACTGTGTTATATGGTGCATGCATGTTATGTACTATATGACTTTTTGATTAATTAGGTATACCCTAATTAATATTTAGAAATATTAATTTCTAGAAACACTAATATTTATTTTATAAACCCTAATCTATTTTAATTGTAAACCCTAATTGTTGATTTGGAAAGCTTAATGCTAATTAGTGTATTTTAAACCTAATTAGTAATGTGTTAAGTAATTAAAAACTTAATTAATTAAGAAACCTTAATTTTATATTTTAGAAACTAAAATTTATTATTTTATTTTATTTTTACAAACCCTAAATTGGAAATTTTAGGAAATTATTTTTTTTTAAACTCTAAAATGGTTCAAACCCTAACCCAAACCCTAAACCTTAAGGGTTTGCAACAAATGGAAATTCTAGAAATAAAAAAGAAATGACAAAAATGCACCTTTTGCATTATTAAAGCTAAATAACATAGGTTTTGACCTTAGGTGAGTTGGTGACCAAATCCAACCACCCCATGTGACACATACCCACTAATTAGCCACTTATTTCCAGCCAATACATTGCATCTAAGACATATTTATAGATTGGAGAGAGAAATAATTCATTTGATAACTTGATTTTTGCTCAACAATCATCCTAGACTCTCTCTCTCTCTCTAAAAGCTTCGAAATATGGTAGTATATGAGTCCCAAAACACAGCCCCACGATCACCAACAACAAATCAGAAGCCCAAATTCTAGAAATCAAAGCATAAAGGTATAAACCCTAGTTAAAAATTTTGAACCTTAATCTTCTGTTAAAAGTTGTGATTAGGTGTTGTAATATGTTCTATGTAGTGTCTTTAACTGATCTGAGTTGGTATCTTGCAGATCCATAACCTCTAGATTCACGAAACATGAGTTTTCAAAAATCTGGAAAAAAGTTCATCTGTGGTCTGACAGCCTAATGTCAGAGGCTGTAGATCTTTCTCAGTTTATGATTTTGTGTGTTTTATGTTTTTGACTTGTAGTATGTCATGAGATCTGTGTTCTAAAACTCATATCAAGGCAAGATCATGCATATATTAGCAGATATTTATGGTCAAAGGTCGTTGACCGACCATGACTTTCTAAATTATGGGTAACCCATAAACTCTATTCTAGTGCCTGACAGGATATTCGGTGGCTTAGATCTTGCTTCTACTTGTTATTTTGTTGTTGTTATTGTAATATAATCCTACTATGTTATTTGGACTACATATGTATTCCCATAAACCACCTTAATGATGGCCAGAAAAGAAGTAGTGGGTTGGTCAAACCAAGCAGAAGATCATGGGATCGATTTTCTTGGTAACCCAGAAAACTGATGACCATGCCTTCTGACATGGTTTGACCGGACCAGGTATAATGATTGATATGTGTTTAGGGTGATTTTGTGTAATGGATCAATAGCTTGTTATGTCTTCTACAAACTAAAAGCATAAGATCACCAAACCTGTTCATGTGTTGCAAGTAGTAGAAGCCTAAAAGTGGCCACTCGAACTGTTCATCATTTCTGAGTAACCTATAAATGATGAACAGGTCTGACAGCCATTTCGGGAGCCTAGATCTCAATTGTGTTATGTTGTTTGATTACCATTGTTGCAGATACTTGTAGTATTACATTTATACTACGAGATTGAAGTCATATCACACCTAGAAACTTTATGATCTGTTAGATATTGCTGGTCAAACATGCCATCTCAGTGACCGCCTATGAATTTCTGGGCAGGCTCAAGAATATGAAGAACACCTATAGCGACGGTTCTGTCGCTATAGGCAGTCTTTAGCGACAATTTTTTTATAAAATTAATTATTTTTATTAAATAAATCCGAAAATTAGTTTTTAATTATAAAAAATACAAAATAAATTTTTAAAAATTATTTTAAAATCCAAAAATTAGTTTTTAATTATTTTGAATATATTTCATAAATATTTTATATTTTTGGAATATTAAAAATATTTAATTTATTTATTTATAATATTAAATAAATTATTTAAAAATAATTTTATTACATGAAAAATCGTTTAAAGTTATATTATGGTATAAGAAAATAATTTAAGTTATTTTTGATAACTTTCAATTTTTTGTGATGAAATTTTATTAATTAATTAATATTAATGGTAATTAAGTTATTTAATAAATGTATTAAATAAATTATGAAAAATAGATTTAATGATTTAAAAATTATATGATGGTTATAAAAATATTTTAAGTTATAAAATATAACTTTTGATATTTTGTCATGAAAAATATTAATATTTTAATATTAATGATATTAGATTTATTTAATACTCATATTAAATAAATTATTTTAAAAATAATTTTTATATTAGAAAAATTATTTTAAATGAAAATAAAGTGTTTAAAGATAGTTTAAGTTATAAAATATAACTTTTAATATTTAAATGATAATTTCATTAATAAATGATATTAATTTAATATTAAATGATATTAGATTTATTTAATAATTATATTAAATAAATAGTTTTAAAATGGTTTTATTTATTTAAAAATCATTTAAAAATGATATAAATGAATTAAAAATATTTCAAGTTATAATTAATGACTTTTAATATTTTGATAAATGATACATTAATACTTTAATATTAATGATAATTATTTAAAAATAATTTTAATTCTTTTAAAAATCATTTAAGTGTAATATTAATACTTTAAAAGTATTTTAAGTTATTATAAATAACTTTAACATTTTCGCAATGGTTTTATTAATAGTTTAATATTAATTAAATATTAATGATAATAGAATTGTGTAATATTTAAATCATTTAATAATGATTCTGTTGTTTGAAAATTCATGATAAATTATAATAAATGTTTTAAAATTATATTAGGTCATTTAAAAATAATATGACTGATACTGAGTTATGGGATAGAGTCTTGGACTCGATAATTATCCGATAAAACTGTCGGTACACCGACATATTTCAGAAATTGATCTGGACTTAGATAATTTATTGAGATATGTGGTTATTTATGATTCAATGGTTATTAAACATATGTGCCAATGTGATTAGGGTATGTGCTGACTGCAGTAAGCAGTGTTATGTGTTATAGTTTGTTATTCTCATCGAACGAACGATCATGTTAATGATAGGTCGTGAGATAAGCGATAAATCTAAATTTCAAATTGTAAGCAGCGCATCAGGCAAGTATCTAACCTTTGTATTTTCTTTATGCAATGGACATGAGTAAGAATGTTTCTAAACTATATTATTATTGTACAGATTATGAACCTTATATTGTATAAGCTCATTGATTATCAACATGTTAGTATATGATAATTCAGATATATATATATTATGTTCGTTAATTTCTAGAAATGGTTAAACAAGTGTCCCAACTTGGATAATCATTGTATTTCATCACATGTTGATATACCTTTGTCAATTATCCGTATATATATATATGTTGAATTATAGATTATTATTGAACAAGATAAAACCTTTGATTTAGAACCTAGACAAGTATGAACATCCCTACACGGGAAAACTTTTATGCGCCCAAGGCGGAACAGAGTGAACGATCCTATCGTTCTTATAATATAGTATTGATCAATACAGGGCCCATGGGAAGTACAATCCAACGCCCGTAAGTTATGACGGTTTGCAGATGAATTTCTGTTTAACGTTTTCGAAAATGAAAATAATGTTCATGGCATGTCACCATAACCCCAGTTATAGTCAATATATAGTTTTAAAAATTTGAAAGAGAGTTGTTATGTTATTATTATCGGTTCAGAATACTTCACAAATATTGACTTGTTGTAGAAGAATAGTACAAAGAAAACATTTAAATTCTTTCAGATTATATATATATATATAATTGCTATTACTTGCTTAATTTAAATGTTTCAGCTAAGTGTGAATGATTAGAGAGCTCTCCTAAGAACAAGGGAAATGGAAAAGGTTGCTGAATGAATGAATGAACGTTATCTTATGTAATAGTTTAATACTATTAAGACAAGTATGATATATATTATCTAACATGGTTTGTAATGAATGTTTAAAGGTTACGTACTTGGGATTAGACTTTGATAAATGTAAGTTAATTTTGATATTTATATTATTGTTATTATTATTAGTATTATTCAGCTCATAGAAATGGTATCGTGATGAACCGAGTTCAGGTTTCAAGTACCTGAGTTTGGGGTCTTCACAAGTTGGTATCAGAGCTTAGGGTTAAAAACCTTAGATGGGTTAGACCTTAGGTTACAACCTTGAAATAGAAGGAAACGTTGAAAATATAATTAACTCATATAGAGTTTAAAAAGGAGATGAATTGAATAAATTCATTGTCAAACAAAATAAAAGATAACTTATATAAAACTATAAATTGCTGTGTGTATATATTGTATGCTAGTCTAGATAATTTTTGTAAGACCCCGAATTTTATGAAATAAAAGTATTCAATTTTTCTTATAATTACAATTCAGTAAATGGTTAAATTGATAAAAAGTTAAAGTTATGGGTGAAATGTGAAAATTCTTCAAAATACACAAGTGGTTATAAAATAATCATTGTTGTCGGGGAATATTCGTTTGGTCGTGGAATATTCTTTCTGTCGGGGAATATTCGTACGACGGCGCAGCTATTTGTGGGCTCCATAACAGAATAACTGTCGGGTGAAGAAAACGACAAATTTGAGTTTTTACAAATAACGGCGTAGTTGTTACCGTTAACACTGTTGGAATACCCGGTAATTAAAATACAGTAATACGCGTTATTGCACAGTAGCACACGGTATTGCACAGTATTTTTGAAATTATCGATTCTTACGTAAGAAGGCACTACTCAATAATTGCTACAGTAATTACTGTTCAATATTTTATTTTATTGATTCAATAATTGCTACGTTGAAATTTTGTATTATTGTTGTTCAATAATTGTTGCTGCACAGTATTTCCCATTATCAGATCAATAATTCATATTATTTGAATAGTATTATTAGATAGCATTATTGGCAATGTCTAGAAAGTTCTGTCTAAGGAGAGGTTTGGTCATCTAATTGCGCGCCAGTAAGGAGAAATCCTTATTGGAAAGCCCCCTCTTTCCTGGGAACGGCCTGGTTGTCATAAATGTGATTCTGTAATATTATTTGTGAATAATTAATTATTGATTCATATGATAAGGAAATATTTATTTTATGTGGATATAAACGAGGGATATATTTTTGTGGTTAAAAATGAAGGAGTTAATGTTGAGATTTTTATCCGTATTTTTGTCAGAATAAAGGTATTAAAAATCAGGATTTTTGAGATATTTTACGAGGGTTATAATTTTTAATCCGACCGTTGGATCGTGGTAATATTTGGATATGTTATACATATATAAGTTGAGTATATGTCCACAAATTTTGAACCGTTAAAAATGAACGTATGATTTGTTATGAATTTTACGAGATGACTGGTTCAGAAATTGTTGAATTTTTGGAGTTTATCATTTTGGTGGAAAATTCTAGAATTGGTGGGCCCCACCTGTGGTTGGTGAAGAAATGTGCTGAATTATATTTCAAATGTGGTGGGTGGGAATAGTAGCAGGTAAAGCCATCAGGTTGCAGGTCAAACCTACCAAAATTTTCCTATAAATAGAGGGCTAAGTTAGAATTGAAAATCACACCAGAAACATAAGCTTTCTCTCTTTCTCTCTCTATATTATGAAGCATATTTTGTGAGTTTTTAGATACTTGGTGAGTTACTATTCATCAGTGCAAGTTTCCTTCAGCATCATATCCGATATCCAGTCAGAAGTACTGCTCTTTTGAGGTAAGGGATAGTAAGGAATTGTAAGGGATAGTAAGGGATAGTAAGGAATTGTAAGGGATAGTAAGGGATAGTAAGGGATAGTAAGGGATTTTAAGGGTTGTTATGATTTTCAATTTCGCAATTTTTCTGAACTTCAAAAATTTTGGAAAAATTTGAAATGATATTTTGATGAGTTTTATTGATTGTGTCCAAAAATGGTGATTTTTGGATTATAGATTGAGAGTTATGAATTTTATGAGAAAAGACTATTTTAAAAGTAATCACTTATAATTCCTTGTGGTTAACTCCAAAATTGATGAAATTTTTATTGGGAGTACATGTATATGATAGAAGTATACTCTGTAAATTTCAGAATTTTTAGACAAAAGTACAATTTTTGATAAATGTCTAAATATTCGACTATTTTGGCCATATGAAAAATAGTAAATGACTTTTAAAAATTCTGAGAAAAATATATGTTCACTATGGGACTATATTATGCTAAATCCCATAAATGAAATATTTTTGGAACTGATTTGGTATTTTTCATAAAAATGGTCTAGTTATGAGTAAATGAATTAAATATGTTTTGTGAAAAAAGAAAATTGGAAAATAGGATTTTATGGCTTGAGAATCCTATATGAGGTATATGCAGATTTTTGATGAGAGTTTTGGTTATTGATGATGAAATTGTAAGAGTTGGCATTTTATGATGATTAAATGCATTAATTAGTAAAGTGTAAACAATTGAAATAAATCGTTTATAAATTTAAGTAATGTTATTCTTTCAATATCATTATACCGAAATATTGGTATGGATTTTATTGTGGAATTTCTATCTTTTGTGTCGGAGTTACTATTCATGAGTTACTATTCACGATTTACTATTCATGAGTTACGAATATTACTCTTGAGATTAAAACTAGATGTTGATCATATTATTTTTATCATCATATATAACATTTTTATAACCCTGATGTTGAATTTCTCTTTCACTGGAGTGTAAAGATGGGTAGATTATTGGTATTATCATGACTAGGGTTCTCTTTGGCCTGTAGTGCAAAGTTGAATTGTGACTGGTATGATCATGACCATTGAATTTACAATTGAATATCTTTAGCTTAAGTGTAAAGATGAATTGATTAACATGGTTATAATTATGGTGTATATAAATTCTGAAATGATTATATATTTCTTTGAGATATGAATATATTTGGCCTGTAGTGCAAATATGAATTGTTGATGAATATCTTTGGCCTGTAGTGCAAAGATGAACTGTTGTTGAATATCTTTGGCCTGTAGTGCAAAGATGAACTGTTGTTGAATATCTTTGGCCGTAGTGCAAAGATGGTTTGTTGATGAATATCTTTGGCCCGTAGTGCAAAGATGGATTTGTTAGTATGATTATAAACAGGAATTGTGATTTGGTATAACCATGATCTTTGATGTTTCAGGTAAAGACAGGTGATGAAAATATTCTTCGTCCTGGGTGCGAAGAAAAATTTATAGTCACAATTATGATTATGAGTTATTCATATGATTGTGGAAAGGAACTGTTGAGTGATGTTACATGGATAAAATATTGTTGGTGGATTTTTAACATGGAGAAGATAATAGACTTTATAGTCTATTTGACTCTTCTAATGGATTGCTCGTTCCGCTGCAACTATGGTTGAAATTTTTATCATTTACCATATGTTCTAAATCTCTGATTTATTATTGATGAAGACTATTGATAATTTATTTATCTTTAGTCATGATATTCTTTACTGGGCTAGTTGTGCTCACCCTTCTGTTCACAATTCCTTTCAGGTAATAAGAGTGTAGCTGGGTCGAGCGAGGGTAACAAGGTAATAGAACGGTGGTCATCATTTAGTAGTTATATTTGGTGAAGAAAATAGGGTGAGGCGAACCCAACGTTGGAAGGGTGTTTTGTCACTATCATACAAGATGTCTAATGACATACAACCTCGTGTCATCATAAGACAGGGTTGTGCTCATCCACTTGCTGAGTATATCTATGGGCACTACCTATATAATCTTGGTGTTTGTTTGAAGTATAATTCTCAATTAGAGACAGTGGAGATAATGATAAGTCAAGAGAAGACTCACCATTGGGAAGAATATGATAGTAATCTTCTCGTTTTTCTTTGGGGTCTATTGGGTCAACCAAGGATAATTCTGTGGCCATATGATATCTATCATAACCTAGACGCGTGGCCTCCCATGTACGAAGGTTTCCTTGAGCACTTCCCAAAGATTCTAATTTCTAAAACAGTTTTTGACTATACCTTTATGTAAGGTGTTATTGTGAGGTGATGTCCACGGTTGGAACATGAGTCACATTTGGTATATATTTGTATCCAAACTCACAGCATATGTGTTGTTGTATTTTGCACGACAATTGTTGTAATAAAGTTGTAGTTGTTTTCTGTACCATGTATTTGACGACTCAGAATGGGTTGGGTGGAATGGACCTATTTTGGGGTCGTCACAGGTGGTATCAGAGCTTAGGGATATGATCTCTGGCGGAGATCGGGGAATAAAACTAGGAGGGGAGAGATGAGTAAATCCTTCGCTAGTGTGTCCTACCTAAGCTTATTTGTTGGTCAGTCATAATATTGGGATATTATGTGATATGTTAATTTGTTAAATTAACACTTGTTTTGAAGCTGTATTCTAGAATGTTATTTGAAATACAGGAGATGAGCAATGAAGAAATTATGATGACAGAGAAGATGGAATTTGAAATGAAAGGAAGGTATTCTCAACTCTTTGAAATACCAGGTACGTAAATTTCGGGGACGAAATTTCATAAGGAGGGGAGATTGTAAGACCCCGAATTTTATGAAATAAAAGTATTCAATTTTTCTTATAATTACAATTCAGTAAATGGTTAAATTGATAAAAAGTTAAAGTTATGGGTGAAATGTGAAAATTCTTCAAAATACACAAGTGGTTATAAAATAATCATTGTTGTCGGGGAATATTCGTTTGGTCGTGGAATATTTTTTCTGTCGGGGAATATTCGTACGACGGCGCAGCTATTTGTGGGCTCCATAACAGAATAACTGTCGGGTGAAGAAAACGACAAATTTGAGTTTTTACAAATAACGGCGTAGTTGTTACCGTTAACACTGTTGGAATACCCGGTGATTAAAATACAGTAATACGCGTTATTGCACAGTAGCACACGGTATTGCACAGTATTTTTGAAATTATCGATTCTTACGTAAGAAGGCACTACTCAATAATTGCTACAGTAATTACTGTTCAATATTTTATTTTATTGATTCAATAATTGCTACGTTGAAATTTTGTATTATTGTTGTTCAATAATTGTTGCTGCACAGTATTTCCCATTATCAGATCAATAATTCATATTATTTGAATAGTATTATTAGATAGCATTATTGGCAATGTCTAGAAAGTTCTGTCTAAGGAGAGGTTTGGTCATCTAATTGCGCGCCAGTAAGGAGAAATCCTTATTGGAAAGCCCCTTCTTTCCTGGGAACGGCCTGGTTGTCATAAATGTGATTCTGTAATATTATTTGTGAATAATTAATTATTGATTCATATGATAAGGAAATATTTATTTTATGTGGATATAAACGAGGGATATATTTTTGTGGTTAAAAATGAAGGAGTTAATGTTGAGATTTTTATCCGTATTTTTGTCGGAATAAAGGTATTAAAAATCAGGATTTTTGAGATATTTTACGAGGGTTATAATTTTTAATCCGACCGTTGGATCGTGGTAATATTTGGATATGTTATACATATATAAGTTGAGTATATGTCCACAAATTTTGAACCGTTAAAAATGAACGTATGATTTGTTATGAATTTTACGAGATGACTGGTTCAGAAATTGTTGAATTTTTGGAGTTTATCATTTTGGTGGAAAATTCTAGAATTGGTGGGCCCCACTTGTGGTTGGTGAAGAAATGTGCTGAATTATATTTCAAATGTGGTGGGTGGGAATAGTAGCAGGTAAAGCCATCAGGTTGCAGGTCAAACCTACCAAAATTTTCCTATAAATAGAGGGCTAAGTTAGAATTGAAAATCACACCAGAAACATAAGCTTTCTCTCTTTCTCTCTCTATATTATGAAGCATATTTTGTGAGTTTTTAGATACTTGGTGAGTTACTATTCATCAGTGCAAGTTTCCTTCAGCATCATATCCGATATCCAGTCAGAAGTACTGCTCTTTTGAGGTAAGGGATAGTAAGGAATTGTAAGGGATAGTAAGGGATAGTAAGGAATTGTAAGGGATAGTAAGGGATAGTAAGGGATAGTAAGGGATTTTAAGGGTTGTTATGATTTTCAATTTCGCAATTTTTCTGAACTTCAAAAATTTTGGAAAAATTTAAAATGATATTTTGATGAGTTTTATTGATTGTGTCCAAAAATGGTGATTTTTGGATGTATAGATTGAGAGTTATGAATTTTATGAGAAAAGACTATTTTAAAAGTAATCACTTATAATTCCTTGTGGTTAACTCCAAAATTGATGAAATTTTTATTGGGAGTACATGTATATGATAGAAGTATACTCTGTAAATTTCAGAATTTTTAGACAAAAGTACAATTTTTGATAAATGTCTAAATATTCGACTATTTTGGCCATATGAAAAATAGTAAATGACTTTTAAAAATTCTGAGAAAAATATATGTTCACTATGGGACTATATTATGCTAAATCCCATAAATGAAATATTTTTGGAACTGATTTGGTATTTTTCATAAAAATGGTCTAGTTATGAGTAAATGAATTAAATATGTTTTGTGAAAAAAGAAAATTGGAAAATAGGATTTTATGGCTTGAGAATCCTATATGAGGTATATGCAGATTTTTGATGAGAGTTTTGGTTATTGATGATGAAATTGTAAGAGTTGGCATTTTATGATGATTAAATGCATTAATTAGTAAAGTGTAAACAATTAAAATAAATCGTTTATAAATTTAAGTAATGTTATTCTTTCAATATCATTATACCGAAATATTGGTATGGATTTTATTGTGGAATTTCTATCTTTTGTGTCGGAGTTACTATTCATGAGTTACTATTCACGATTTACTATTCATGAGTTACGAATATTACTCTTGAGATTAAAACTAGATGTTGATCATATTATTTTTATCATCATATATAACATTTTTATAACCCTGATGTTGAATTTCTCTTTCACTGGAGTGTAAAGATGGGTAGATTATTAGTATTATCATGACTAGGGTTCTCTTTGGCCTGTAGTGCAAAGTTGAATTGTGACTGGTATGATCATGACCATTGAATTTACAATTGAATATCTTTAGCTTAAGTGTAAAGATGAATTGATTAACATGATTATAATTATGGTGTATATAAATTCTGAAATGATTATATATTTCTTTGAGATATGAATATATTTGGCCTGTAGTGCAAATATGAATTGTTGATGAATATCTTTGGCCTGTAGTGCAAAGATGAACTGTTGTTGAATATCTTTGGCCTGTAGTGCAAAGATGAACTGTTGTTGAATATCTTTGGCCGTAGTGCAAAGATGGTTTGTTGATGAATATCTTTGGCCCGTAGTGCAAAGATGGATTTGTTAGTATGATTATAAACAGGAATTGTGATTTGGTATAACCATGATCTTTGATGTTTCAGGTAAAGACAGGTGATGAAAATATTCTTCGTCCTGGGTGCGAAGAAAAATTTATAGTCACAATTATAATTACGAGTTATTCATATGATTGTGGAAAGGAACTGTTGAGTGATGTTACATGGATAAAATATTGTTGGTGGATTTTTAACATGGAGAAGATAATAGACTTTATAGTCTATTTGACTCTTCTAATGGATTGCTCGTTCCGCTGCAACTATGGTTGAAATTTTTATCATTTACCATATGTTCTAAATCTCTGATTTATTATTGATGAAGACTATTGATAAT
This sequence comes from Panax notoginseng, assembly GCA_016801055.1. Classification (NCBI taxonomy): domain Eukaryota; kingdom Viridiplantae; phylum Streptophyta; class Magnoliopsida; order Apiales; family Araliaceae; genus Panax; species Panax notoginseng. The sequence goes on along the minus strand of CM029021.1, from coordinate 56,990,525 downwards.
TTATTTATCTTTAGTCATGATATTCTTTATTGGGCTAGTTGTGCTCACCCTTCTGTTCACAATTCCTTTCAGGTAATAAGAGTGTAGCTGGGTCGAGCGAGGGTAACAAGGTAATAGAACGGTGGTCATCATTTAGTAGTTATATTTGGTGAAGAAAATAGGGTGAGGCGAACCCAACGTTGGAAGGGTGTTTTGTCACTATCATACAAGATGTCTAATGACATACAACCTCGTGTCATCATAAGACAGGGTTGTGCTCATCCACTTGCTGAGTATATCTATGGGCACTACCTATATAATCTTGGTGTTTGTTTGAAGTATAATTCTCAATTAGAGACAGTGGAGATAATGATAAGTCAAGAGAAGACTCACCATTGGGAAGAATATGATAGTAATCTTCTCGTTTTTCTTTGGGGTCTATTGGGTCAACCAAGGATAATTCTGTGGCCATATGATATCTATCATAACCTAGACGCGTGGCCTCCCATGTACGAAGGTTTCCTTGAGCACTTCCCAAAGATTCTAATTTCTAAAACAGTTTTTGACTATACCTTTATGTAAGGTGTTATTGTGAGGTGATGTCCACGGTTGGAACATGAGTCACATTTGGTATATATTTGTATCGAAACTCACAGCATATGTGTTGTTGTATTTTGCACGACAATTGTTGTAATAAAGTTGTAGTTGTTTTCTGTACCATGTATTTGACGACTCAGAATGGGTTGGGTGGAATGGACCTATTTTGGGGTCGTCACAATTTTTGTGTATAGCTGTTGGATAGAAAGAATTAGAATACTCTCAAATTGTAAAGAAGAAGTCAACCTCCATAACCGAGCCAATATCAAAGCCAATAGCTGAAATAGAGGCTCACATTGAAAGCTACCTCAATGAGGTGGTTATTTTGGAAAGTGTAGTACCGGACCCTGAAACGACAGTATGACTGAAAGGTAAAGTATAATTAAAGAATATGTGGTCAATGTCGAGTTCTTAAACTCATATGTTTGTGGTGAGTTCTTAAACTCATAATGTATGGTAAGTTGGACGAACTAGGTGTAGTTAGAGGTGAATGGATTATTGAGGATAATGAGAATAGATAGATATCTAAGCAACTGATCATTAGTGAATGCGTAAGAAATAATTAGTACTAGTATTACTTGAATAGGTATGATTCTATGTTATGTAGTGTATATGATGGGTATGTTTGTATAAGGTAATATTTTTCAAATTTTATATAAGTTATGGCAGCGATTCCTGACTTTTGAGTCACAAAGGGATAGCGGATGATTAAAGCAATATGTGCTATGGTATGGCAAGTGATATGAGTATGAATTTATATGGAATTAATGAAATAAGTTGGTATAAAGATAGTAGATATTTATCTGTATACTGGTTACTACAGTAAACCAAATTTTCAAAATCTAATATTTTGAGTACATGATTATTGGAATAGAAAGTTTTGTGTTATATGATTATACGTATACAATAAGGCTTAGAATAAAGAATAAATAGTGATAATGCTGTCAAGGAGACGAAAATGAAATACACGAACAGAAGAACCTGTCAACAAAGCTGGAAGACAACCAGACCCGATACAAAATTTTGCGAATATGGACGATCAAGCTTTACAGAACGGAATACCAGTCGCGGGAAGATCAGTCAGATAATTGATAGACGAACGTCAAAGACTTCAAGGCCATCGTACTGCCAGGATTTAGAGGGTCAACTGACCCTGTAGCAACATTTGTAATATCTAAGATAATGAAGGGGAAAAAGATAGTTTAGTCACCTATACGATAAAAGGAAATGAGATAAAAGGAAAGTCTGTGTGTTTAAGTGTGAATCAACGGAGTATAAAGTGGAAGAATGTCCAAGAAGGAGAAAGGAGGCAAGTAATGCGAATACGGGAAAAGGAAACAGGATATTGGCGACAACGGGACCAACATCAACAAATAAACCAACGAAATCAACCGCAAACGTCTTCAACATGACCGTTCAAGAAACTGTAGCAGCCGGGGATGCAACTCCAGTTATTACACGAACAAATTTTATTTTCTTATATATATATATATATATATATATATATATATATATATATATATATATATATATATAGTAGCTTATTTTATAAAGATATTTTGAGAGAGGAATTTGAGTTCTCTTAGAAATTAAATTTCCGTTTAATCAGAAAGACAAGCTTTATGTGATTAGTTAAAGATCAGTTCGATCAATTTTGATCGAGATCTACTCACAATGATTGTGTATGATATGTACCCTGGTATGTATAGATTTTAAAACGGTGATTCCGGGGACGGAATCTTTATAAGGGAGGGTGAATGTAACAACCCAATATTTTCTATAAAAATTAAATCATAAATTTTGCATATAAATTTTATTTTTATTTCAAGGATGAGGATTTGTACAAGATAATGTGTATATGTAATTATGTAATAAATAAAAATATATTTATTACATAAATGTTTGCAAATAATTTTATTTTAGAATTACTGAGTATTATAAAGCATATTCTTATAATAATTAATTTTATAGTAGAAATATTTTTATTAATTATTTTCCATAAAAATATAATTATATATTATTTAACTGATATATGAAATGATTTTTAGAATTGTTATAATAATTATTTATTTTATTATATGAATTTATGCAAGATTAATTAAGTTAATTATTTTAACTTAATTAATAATGTTATATATGAAGAATAAATCAGATATGGAATCCAAATCCTAATTTTGGATTTTTATCAATGGATAAGAATAATAATATAATAATATTATATTTTAATTTTTCAGTGCTGTAATTATGTACCGTATTTTTGTGGACTGACAATGGTTGGTCAATTATGGGGTATTATGATAAAACCCTAATTTTTACTGACAAACAGTAATTTTGAAGTCACATGAGACTTTAAAATCTGTTAAGAAACTATGTTATATGGTGTATGATGTGTATTATAAATATTAGATGCTATTAGGAAAACCCTAATTATAGGAGATATTAACTGTAAATTAAAACCCTAATTTCGTAAATTAGAAACCTTAAATCAATAATTAACTTATTGATAAATGAAAAACCATAATTTAAAACTCAGGATGAGTTCGACTCTGTTATATAACTGTGTTATATGGTGCATGCATGTTATGTATTATATGACTTTTTGATTAATTAGGTATACCCTAATTAATATTTAGAAATATTAATTTCTAGAAACCCTAATATTTATTTTATAAACCCTAATTTATTTAAATTGTAAACCCTAATTGTTGATTTGGAAAGCTTAATGCTAATTAGTGTATCTTAAACATAATTAGTAAGGTGTTAAGTAATTAAAAACCTAATTAATTAAGAAACCTTAATTTTGTGTTTTAGAAACTAAAATTTATTATTTTATTTTATTTTTACAAACCCTAAATTAAAAATTCTAGGAAATTATTTTTTTTAAACTCTAAAATGGTTCAAACCCTAACCCAAACCCTAAACCCTAAGGATTTGCAACAAATGGAAATTCTAGAAATAAAAAGGAAATGAAAAAAATGCCCCTTTTGCATTATTAGAGCTAAATAACATAGGTTTTGACCTTAGGTGAGTTGGTGACCAAATCCAACCACCCCATGTGACACATACCCACTGATTAGCCACTTATTTCCAGCCAATACATTGCATCTAAGTCATATTTATAGATTGGAGAGAAATAATTCATTTGGTAACTTGATTTTTTCTCAACAATCATTCTAGACCCTCTCTCTCTAAAAGCTTTGAAATATGGTAGTATATGAGTCCCAAAACACAGTCCCACGATCACCAACAACAAATCAGAAGCCCAAATTCTAGAAATCAAAGTATAAAGGTATAAACCCTAGTTGAAAATTTCGAACCTTAATCTTCTGTTAAAAGTTGTGATTAGGTGTTGTAATATGTTCTATGTAGTGTCTATCAGTGATCTGAGTTGGTATCTTGCAGATCCATAACCTCTAGATTCACGAAACAAGAGTTTTCAAAAATCTGGAAAAAAGTTCATCTGTGGTCTGACAGCCTAATGTCAGAGGCTGTAGATCTTTCTCGGTTTATGATTTTGTGTGTTTTATGTTTTTGACTTGTAGTATGTCATGAGATCTGTGTTCTAAAACTCATATCAAGGCAAGATCATGCATATATTGGCAGATATTTATGGTCAAAGGTCGTTGACCGACCATGACTTTCTAAATTATGGGTAACCCATAAACTCTATTCTAGTGCCTGACAGGATATTCGGTGGCTTAGATCTTGCTTCTGCTTGTTATTTTGTTGTTGTTATTGTAATATAATCCTACTATGTTATTTGGACTACATATGTATTCCCATAAACCACCTTAATGATGGCCAGAAAAGAAGTAGTGGGTTGGTCAAACCAAGCAGAAGATCATGGGATCGGTTTTCTGGGTAACCCAGAAAACTGATGACCATGCCTTCTGACATGGTTTGATCGGACCAGGTATAATGATTGATATGTGTTTAGGGTGATTTTGTGTAATGGATCAATAGCTTGTTATGTCTTCTACAAACTAAAAGCATAAGATCACCAAACTTGTTCATGTGTTGCAAGTAGTAGAAGCCTAAAAGTGGTCACTCGAACTGTTCATCATTTCTGGGTAACCCAGAAATGATGAACAGGTCTGACAGCCATTTCGGGAGACTAGATCTCAATTGTGTTATGTTGTTTGATTACCATTGTTGAAGATACTTGTAGTATTACATTTATACTACAAGGTTGAAGTCATATCACACCCAGAAGCTTTATGATCTGTTAAATATTGCTGGTCAAACGTGCCGTCTCAGTGACTGCCTATGAAATTTTGGGCAGGCTCAAGAACATGAAGAACACCTATAGCGACGGTTCTGTCGCTATAGCCAGTCTTTAGCAACAGTTTATTTATAAAATTAATTATTTTTATTAAATAAATCTGAAAATTAGTTTTTAATTATGAAAAATACAAAATAAATTCTTAAAAATTATTTTAAAATCCAAAAATTAGTTTTTAGTTATTTTGATTATATTTCATAAATATTTTATATTTTTGGAATATTAAAAATATTTAATTTATTTATTTATAATATTAAATAAATTATTTAAAAATGATTTCATTACATGAAAAATTATTTAAAATTTTATTATGGTATAAAAAAATAATTTAAGTTATTTTTGATAACTTTCAATATTTTGTGATGAAATTTCATTAATTAATTAATATTAATGGTAATTAAGTTATTTAATAAATGCATTAAATAAATTATGAAAAATAGATTTATTGATTTAAAAATTATATAAAAACAATATGATGGTTATAAAAATATTTTAAGTTATAAAATATAACTTTTGATATTTTGTCATGAAAAATATTAATATTTTAATTTTAATGATATTAGATTTATTTAATACTCATATTAAATAAATTAGTTTAAAAATAATTTTTATATTAGAAAAATCATTTTAAATGAAAATAAAGTGTTTAAAGATATTTTAAGTTATAAAATATAACTTTTAATATTTAAAGGATAATTTCATTAATAAATGATATTAATTTAATATTAAATGATATTAGATTTATTTAATAATTATATTAAATAAATAGTTTTAAAATGGTTTTATTTATTTAAAAATCATTTAAAAATGATATAAATGAATTAAAAATATTTCAAGTTATAATTAATGACTTTTAATATTTTGATAAATGATACATTAATACTTTAATATTAATGATAATTATTTAAAAATGATTTTAATTCTTTTAAAAATTATTTAAGTGTAATATTAATACTTTAAAAGTATTTTAAGTTATTATAAATAACTTTAACATTTTCGCAATGGTTTCATTAATAGTTTAATATTAATTAAATATTAATGATAATAGAATTGTGTAATATTTAAATCATTTAATAATGATTCCGATGTTTAAAAATTCATGATAAATTATAATAAATGTTTTAAAATTATATTAGGTCATTTAAAAATAATATGACTGATACTGAGTTACGGGATAGAGTCTTAGACTCGATAATTATCCGATAAAGCTGTCGGTACACCGACATGTTTTAAAAATTGATCTGGACTTAGATAATTTATTGAGATATGTGGTTATTTGTGATTCAATGGTTATTAAACATATGTGCCAATGTGATTAGGGGTATGTGATGACTGCAATAAGCAGTGTTATGTGTTATAGTTTGTTATTCTAATCGAACGAACGATCTTGTTAATGATAGGTCGTGAGATAAGCGATAAATCTAAATTATAAATTGTAAGCAGCGCATCAGGCAAGTATCTAACCTTTGTATTTTCTTTATGCAATGGACATGAGTAATAATGTTTTTAAACTATATTATTACTGTACAGATTATGGACCTTATATTGTATAAGCTCATTGATTATCAACATGTTAGTATATGATAATTCAGATATATATATTATGTTCGTTAATTTCTAGAAATGGTTAAACAAGTGTCCCAACTTGGATAATCATTGTATTTCATTACATGTTGATATACCTTTGTCAATTATCCGTATATATATATGTTGAATTATAGATTATTGTTGAACAAGATAAAACCTTTGATTTAGAACCTAGACAAGTATGAACATCCCTACACGGGAAAACTTTTATGCGCCCAAGGCGGAACAGAGTGAACGATCCTATCGTTCTTATAATGTAGTATTGATCAATACAGGGCCCATGGGAAGTACAACCCAACGCCCGTAAGTTATGACGGTTTGCAGATGAATTTCTGTTTAACCTTTTCGAAAATAAAAACAATGTTAATGGTATGTCACCATAACCCCAGTTATAGTCAATATATAGTTTTAAAAATTTGAAAGAGAGTTGTTATGTTATTATTATCGGTTCAGAATACTTCACAAATATTGACTTGTTGTAGAAGAATAGTACGAAGAAAACATTTAAATTCTTTCAGATTATATATATATATAATTGCTATTACTTGATGGACACTTAAATGCTCATCCTTGCTTAATTTAAATGTTTCAGCTAAGTGCTAATGATCAGGGAGGTCTGCTAAGAACGAGGGAAAGGGAAAAGGTTGCTGAAAGAATGAATGAACGTTATCTTATGTAATAGTTTAATACTATTAAAACAAGTATGATATATATTATCTAACATGGTTTGTAATGAATGTTTAAAGGTTACGTACTTGGGATTAGACTTTGATAAATGTAAGTTAAGTTTGATATTTATATTATTGTTATCATTATTAGTATTATTCCACTCATAGAAATGGTATTGCGATGAACCGAGTTCAGGTTTCAAGTACCTGAGTTTGGGGTCTTCAAGTACTGTGCACAATATCTTAACGCTAACGCATAAGTAAATCTCTTTGCAGGGTTATTCATCTCAGTTTGACATTAGAGTCCGCACCAAAGGAAGTTTGGTTTGGATAAATCAATAAGGGTTCTGAATTTAGAACGTTCATCAACTATGGAATAGTTGAATCAATAAGAATTCGCTAGTCTAACAAGGTTCAACAATACATGATATTTATAATGAATAACAATCTCAATAGGTATACAATAGAATAATTATTGTATAACAGAATCATACTTTGAAAAGATAGTAAATCTTTAACATAACAAATGAACTTGATTTATAACTTGAATAATGATAACAAGTAGGGTTAGGAAACTTGCCTCGTACGTAGGCTAAACGATTACTACTTCCGTTCACCACAAATCCTACACACATACCATATGTATTCATGACATTCATTAGTTATATTTTCACTTAATTATTTAATATAAACTCCACTTTATTTAATAAATCATTACCCTTCTAATTTAATTACTTATTTAAATTAGAATATTTTCATTCTCTTACTATTATTACACTCGAATAAATTATTTCATAATAATTTCTATCTAATATTTATTTTATTCCATAAATATCTCAATTAAAATATTTACTTTATTTTATAATTATTTTAATAATAATTTTCATCGAATATTTATTTTATTCCATAAATATCTCAATTAAAATATTTAATTTATTTTATAAATATTTTAATAATAAGTTTCATCAAATATTTATTTTATTCCATAATATCTCAATTAAAATATTTAATTTATTTTATAAATATTTTAATAATAATTTTCATCGAATATTTAATTATTTATTATTTATTTATTTTTTGACCGCCGGGCGCGGGGTTACCCAGGCTCATTTTCTGCAATTTCTGCAGTTCGCAAACATAACAAGACCAAATTAGGCCAATAATCAATCACAAGTAAATTTATATGTGAATATGGCCATAACTTTCAATTAGTTATTTTTACACGAATTTAGACTTACCCAATCATTGTAATACATATATAATCATTACCCAACATTTATAGAGTGATTTTAATCCATTAAAACACATAATCACATAATTAAATTATACAAATTTTATTTTTTCTTGATGTTCTTGAAGGTTTTGAACATAAATCATGAAAATTAATACTACGGGTTCGTTATAACACCGAATCCGTTCATTTAAAGTTTGGTCTCTTCATATTAACATGCATAATAATATACGAGTATAAATTTTACAAAACCATTTATGTTTGACACATTAAATTTATGTATAAGGGCCATATGGCCAAAACTCATACTCTGTAAGTTTTGAGCAACATATATGACGTATTTTCATGAAACTAATGACATGGTAACTTACATAATATATAATTGAATACGATTTGATAACATTTAACACATATATAAACTCATAATCATACCCTTTCCCAATTACAGAGACTTTACAAAAGCTTGAAAGCCATTTTTATAAAAACTAAATGACATAAAAAGTAATTGGGTTGAAGAGATTACCCAAGCGTAGAAGTATTGGAAGATGAATTCCTTCTCAAATGACTCTCACAATCCTCTTAAAAATCTCTGAATTCTCAACTCTTTCTCTGTATCTATCTCTGTTACGCTTTCTAGACTTAGACAAATAATGAAGAAGAAAGAAAAGAAGACATAAACTAAATAAGGAACAACTGACGCGTTGGTGGTCAGTTACCCAGTCATGGGTAACTTCCCTCAACTCCCACTAAGGCCATGTTTGGCTACCATTTAAAAGCTTATATTCAATTAATTTAATAAAACCTCTTATACTATAGTTTAAATAATGTCATACTCCTTTATAAAATAAATCAATATCTTATTTAATTTAATTTAAATAAAATATAATAATTTATCATAAATTCACATAATCATATAATTAATTTTCTCATTAATTAATTATATCAAATTATTAAATCTCTAATTAATAATTAAATTAATTAAAATAACACTAGGCTTATTAAATATTTCTTTTAATACAATAAGCTCGCATAATGACATACTTCGAATAACAAAATTTCTCTACATTAATTTAATAAATATAACATATATAATTAAATTAATCTACCACAATTTCATCAATTCATTATTTAATCTAATAATTAATTCATCAAAAAATATTTATTTAATTCAATAAATATTAAAATTACATTACAAAAATCTCGTTCGTCACAATAACTGAGTTTAACAATTTGGTTTAATAACGTGATATAAGGGTCATGACATAATTTATCATAATTGACCCACCATTAACAGTCTACAGATATACAATATATATTTATAGCACTGAAAAATCAAAATATAATTAATATTATATTATTATTCTCATCCTTTGATAAAAATCTAAATTTAAGATTTGGATTCCATATCTGATTTATCTTTCATATACAACATCAATAATTAAGCTAAAATAATTAACTTAAATATTCTGAACAAATTCATATAATAAAATATTTATTATTATAATTATAATAATCATTTCATATATTATTTAAATAATATAAAATCAAATTTTATGGAAAATAAATAATAAAGACATTTCTACTATAAAATTAATTATTATAAGTATATACTTTATAATGATCAATAATTCTAAAATAAAATTATTTGAAATTATTCACGTAATAATTAAATTTTATTTATCACCTATTTACATACGCATTTCTTGACACTTATTCTCATCATTAAGATAAATACAAATAATAAAAAAAATTTATATGCAAAATTTCTTATTTATTTTATATTGAAAATATCAGGTTATTACATTCACCCTCCCTTATAAGGATTCCGTCCCCGGAATCACCGTTTTAAAACTCATACATACAAGGGTACATAGCATACGCAATCATTGCAAATAGATCTCGATCATAATTGATCGAACAACTCTTTAACCAATCAATATAAAGCGTGTTTGTCTGATTAAACGGAAGTTTGATTTTTAAAAGAACTCAAATTCCTCACTCAAAATTTTTTTATAACATAATTTGCGATATATAGGAAAAGCATATATATACGAAAATAAAAGTTATTCAAATAATACCTGGAGTTCCATTCCAGCTGCAACAGTATCTTGAACCGTCATGTTGAAGACTCTCGCGGTTAGTTTGTTGGTTAAAGTCGGTCCTGTGATTGCCAGAGTCCCGCTGCCTTTTTTCGTGGTTACACTCCCTACCTCCATTTTCCTCTTTGGACAATCCTTCACCTTATGTTCAGTCGATCCACATAGAAAACACCCACTGTTCATCCTTGGATTGGGGCAGTTGGGAGAGATATGGCCCTCCCGCCCGCATTTTTAACATACAAACTTATCCTTCAGATACTCACCAGAGTGATTCTTCCCGTACTTCTTACACTGCACAGTCTGTTTCTTCACACCTTCTTGTTTCACCTGAACATTCCCAAAAAAATTCCCCTTTCTTTCTCACCCCTATTTCCACTATTACCTTCCACCTTCACAGCTCCTCCAGCCTTGCTTTTGTTCCTCTTCTCCTTGTTGTAGAGGCTTATGGTCTCACTCCCCTCCTCAGCTATGATAGCCTTTTCCATGAGTGCTGCAAAAGTATTGATCTGCAATACTGCCACCTTGTTGTAGAGCCAGGGTTTTAAGCCCAGCTCAAACCTTCTTGCCTTCCTAGCCTCCGTATCAACTTGATGCAGAGCAAACCTAGCCAATTCATTAAACTTTGCGGCATACTCCGCAACAGTCATGTTCTCCTGCTTTAATTCTAGAAATTTTACCTCCATCCTAGCCTGCATGCTAGCTGAGAGGTAGCTTTCGAAAAACAAAGTCTTAAACCTAGCCCAAGTAACTACTCCTTCTCCTGCCCTAGTTTGATTTGTCTCCCACCAAAAGTTCGCCTCCCCCTTCATCATATATGTGGAAAAAGTAGTCTTTTGCCCCTCATCTATCCTAGCAATTATGAACGCCTTTTCTATCTCGTTAACCCATGTCTGGGCTTCTATAGGGTCAGCTGATCCCCTGAATTTCGGTGGTCCTACTGCCTTGAAGTCTTTAAATTTTGCCAAGCGATTGTCTGGCTGGTTCCCTGCGGCTGGTATTCCCTGCTGCATAGCCTGAGCTATCATGTTCGCAAAGTTTTGCATAGGGTCTTGCTGTTGTCCCTCAGCATTGTTGACAGATTCTTCTGCCCTTTGATTTCGAGTTCGACGTCTTGGCGACATTTTCTGATTATATAAAATCATAAATTTAACTCACATTCTAAGCCTTATCATATAAGTTTAATATATTAAACTTGGTTCATTACTCAAACATAGATTCGTATTTATTAATTCCAACTACTTTACATAACGCAGCACATACTACTATCCCTACAAAACTCGGGATTTACAGCCTTGACTAATACAAAAGCTGGGAACATTACATTACACATGTACATTATCAAACATACATAATCAACTAATATTCCTACTTATTTTCTAAGTCACGGTCTTTTCTCTTTCTTTTTCCCTTCTTGCTCGGAGCTACGCATGGTATGTTGCTTGTGGCTCCCATCTGATCAATTTGGATTTTAAGCTTATCTTGTTCTTCTATTGTTTATAGTAAGGCTTTTTGCAACTGACTATTTAGTAGCTTTTCTATTTCCCACAGCTTCTCCAGAGAAGAAACCTTATTCCTCAGATCTTGCACTTCCGTTAATGCTTGGTCAGCTTCAACTTTAGTGTCCATATCACTATCTGTCAACTCCAACATCTCTGGATCTGGTACTACATTTTTCAATACCACCACCTCATCCGAGTTGGTTTCATTGCGAGCCTCTATTTCAGCTATTGGCTTCGATATTAGCTCAGGTGTATGGATTTGATCCTCCTTCATGCTATAAGCATATAACAAGCCTTTTCCACTAGACATCTACACACATAAATTATTCTGATTAGCAAATAATATATACACATAACAAACAATAGTTTTATAAAAGTTATCTTTTATTTTGTATAACAATAAATTTATTTAATTCATCTCCTTTTAAACTCTATATGAGTTACCTATATTTTTAACGTTTTCCTCTGTCCTAAGGTTATAGCCTAAGGTCGATCCCACCCAAGGTTTCTAACCCTAAAGCTTTGGTACCAACCTGTGATGCCCCCAAATCTGGGTACTTGAAACCTGAACTCGGTGCTTCACAATACCATTTTTGTAAGCTGAATAATACTAATAATAATAACAATAATATAAAAATTCAAACTTAATTTACATATGCATCAAAGTTTACTCCCAGGTACGAGACATTTAAACATTAATCACATCATAGATAATAAGTAACATTGTCTTAATAAACTATAATTATTACCCAACATATTAGAAATCTCAATCGAACAGCTTTCCTTACCCCTTGTCTTGCCTGAGCCTTCTGGTTGATCATACTTAATTGAAAACATTTAATTTAAGCAAGAGTAAGCATTTGAGTGCCCAACAAGTAATAACAATTATAAATATTAGTTGGAAGGGTTAAATGTTTTCTTTGTACTACCCTTCTACAACAAGTCAATAGTTGTGAAGTAATCTGAACTGATAATAATAACATAAAAACTCTCTATCAAATTTTTGAAACTACGTAATGACTATAATTGGGGTTAAGGTGACATACGATGAACACTATTTTCAATTTTCGAATAGGTTTAGCAGAACTTCATCTGTAAACTGTCATAACTTACGGGCACGGGGGGTTGATCAGCCCTGTATTGATCAATACTACATGCAAGAACGATGTTATCGTTCACTCTGTCCACCTTGGGTGCATAAATTTTTTTTTCCGTGTACGGGATGTTCATACTTGTCGGGGTTCCAAACCAAAAGTTTTATCTTGTTCAACAATAATATATAATTCAACATATATATATATATATATATATATATATATATATATATATATATATATATATATATATACGGGTAATTAATAAAGGTGTATCAACATGTGATTAAATACAATAATTATCCAAGTGGGGACACTTGTATAACCATTTATAGAAATTAACGAATAGAATATATATATATATATATATATATATATATATATATATATATTTGAATTACCATATACTAGCATGTTGATAATCAATGAGCGTATATAGTATAGGGTTAATAATCTGTACTGTAATAATATAATTCTTAAACATTCTTACTCATGCCCATTGCATAAAGGAAATGCAAAGGTAGGATACCTGCCTGAGCTGATGTTTACAATAACGCAACTTAGATTAATCTTTTATACAAAGACCTATCAGTAATAAGATCATTCGTTCGATTAGAATAATATATCGTAACACATAACACTGCTTATTGCAGTCAGCACATTATCGAATCACATTGTCACATATGTTTAACAACCATTGAATCACAAATAAACACTTATCAAGTCAAATAATCTAAGTTCAGATCAATTTCTGAAGTATTTTGGTGTACCGACTGCGTTATTGGGTAATTATCGAGTCTAAAACTCTATCTTGTAGTTCAATAACTGAAAATATCAGTCATATTATTTTTAAAATGACTTATAATAATTTTTTAACATTTATTATAATTTATCATGAATTTTCAAACATCGGAATCATTATTAAATGATTAAAATATTCAATAATTCTATTATCATTAATATTTAATTAATATTAAACTATTAATGAAACCATTGCCAAAATATTAACGTTATTTATAACAACTCAAATTTTTTTTTAAAATATTAATATTACACTTAAATGATTTTAAAACATTTAAAATCATTTTTAAATAATTACCATTAATATTAAAATATTAATTTATTATTTATCAAAATATTAAAAGTCATTAGTTATAACTTAAAATATTTTTAATTTATTTATCTCCTTTTTAAATGATTTTTAATTCTATAAAACCATTTTTAAAATATTTATTTAATATAATTATTAAATAAACTTAATATCATTAATATTAATTTATTAATAAAATTTACCTTTAAATATCAAAAGTTATATTTTATAACTTAAAATATTTTAAAACTATTTATTTTCATTTAAAATGATTTTTATAATATTAAAATCATTTTTAATTACTTTATTTAATGTAATTACTAAATAAATCTAATATCATTAATATTTAATAATTAATGAAACTTATCTTAAAATATTAAAAGTTATGTTTTATAACTTAAAATATTATTAAATACCTTATTATTATTTAAAATAATTTTTAATACAATAAAATCATTTTTAATTAATTTATTTAATGCATTTATTAAATAATTTAAATACAAATAATATCCAAATAAATATTAATATTTATGAAAATATGTTAAATTATTAAAAGTTAATTTTTATAACTTAAAATAATTTTTAAAACTATTTTTGAATTTTTTAGAATTTATTTACTATTTTTAAATGATTTTTAGAATTTAAATTAATTAATTATAATAAGTCTGTCGCTAAAGCCGTTTGGCGACAGAATCTGCCGCCTTAGGTGTTCTTGAGAAACTCAGGTATTCAAAGTCAGTGCTCGAGCTTGCTTGTTTGACCATCAATCATTTCTTGTGCAATGTGTTTCTGGTCTAGTTAATGGTTAGCTATTATAGTACTGATGTAATACTACACAGTCTCGAACTCATAACTGAGTTTAACAATTTGGTTTAATAACATGATATAAGGGTCATGATATAATTTATAATAATTGACCCACCATTAACAGTCTACAGATATACAGTACATATTTATAGCACTGAAAAATTAAAATATAATTAATATTATATTATTATTCTCATCCTTTGATAAAAATCCAAATTTAGAGTTTGGATTCCATATCTGATTTATCTTTCATATACAACATCAATAATTAACCTAAAATAATTAACTTAAATATTCTGAACAAATTCATATAATAAAATATTTATTATTATAATTCTAATAATCATTTCATATATTATTTAAATAATATAAAATCATGTTTTTATGGAAAATAAATAATAAAGACATTTCTACTATAAAATTAATTATTATAAGTATATACTTTATAATGATCAATAATTCTAAAATAAAATTATTCGAAATTATTCACGTAATAATTAAATTTTATTTATCACCTATTTACATACGCATTTCTTGACACTTATTCTCATCATTAAGATAAATAATAATAATAATAATAATAAAAATTTATATGCAAAATTTCTTATTTATTTTATATTGAAAATATCGGGTTATTACAGCTAACAGGTATGTTATGCTAATTGAAAGAACAATCTTATAATTGATAGGTCTTTCATGAGAGAGTAAATTAGATTGCTTAGCGGTAATCAGCAGTACATGCAAGTTCTCGAACTATACTTTTAATTAAGCAAGTTCTCTAACTTAAACCTGAGTTATGATTTTTCAAGCATGCTAGTGGTTAATCATTATTGATTACATCACATCTATGATTTATTGATTCACATGTTGTGCATGTTGTATATGTTCATCAGGTATGAAAGGCTAATCACCTTCATTACCATTTGGTTCAGTTATAGTTGTTCATGTTCATTGTTGGCCATTCATTGTTATTGACTCGGTCATTTAGTTATGAAAATTGATTCATGTTCTTTCATAATTATTATATTGTTGAAAGTTTGTCAGGCAGCTTGTTATTCTTTTCAATCATGATATATCTTCAATTATATCTTAAACTTGATGGGCAAACTTGTTGCTCACCCTTGCTATATCATGATAAACATTTCAGATTAAGATGAAAACTTCGGATACAGGCAAAGACAAAGACAAGTTCCAGGAATGGATTACTGTACAGTTAAAATTGTAATAATATTGAAGGCAAATAACATTGTAAGTCATGTAGTATATGAATGTGTATTAAGTTAAGGTTATCGACCTTGGGAGTTATGTGTACAGGTTATTGTATAAATAATTTATGTTTATATCTTTCGCAATAGTTATATAAATGATGTACCAGGTTCGAGGTAAAAGATACCCAGATTTGGGGATGTCACAGTTGGTATCAAAGTTGTAGGTTATAAACCTTAGGTACAAATACCTTAGGTAAGAATACCTTAGGCTATAAATGTAGGGATGAGGATAAGGAATAAACTCAAATAGAGTTTAAATTCTAAGCGATGAATTTGGGTAAGGTATTGGTAAGTCAATAAGATTCAAAGAAGAATCTTGACAAGTAATAAAGATCTAGAGTTACCTAACTATGATAATAAAGATGAACCGTAGTAATGAATAGATAGAGTCTAAAAGATTGAAAGTATTAAAGGAAAGAAGATCGTAAAACAAAACAATCATAACATAGAAAAGAATCATAATATAATACGATTCTAATAAGAGATCACAACATGATCTAATAAGGCCATAGTAGGAAAGAGGATCAATTGAATGATTGAAAACTTTATAGTAGAATTGTTGTACGTAAGTTGTACTATGAAAGGGTTTTACGTAAACTAAGGAAAGAGTTGTGGATGATGAGATACGGATTAAATAAAATTCGTATTTGAGTAAGAGAAAGCTAGGATTATGTGGGATTTCAACTGATGACTCATGTAATAGCTTAGTTGTACAAGCCTTTGTACAGGAAGAGGTTTTGTACTTGGTTTAACGACCACTTAGTTTATCACCTTGATAATCATTGAAATGTTTGTGTCGCGTTATTTGCTATATACATGTTGAGAAGGTGACTCTTTTCTCATGTGTATAACGGATAGGTAAGGAATATAAGGGTAGGTACGAGTTCTTAAAACTCATACTTATGGTAAGTTTGTAACTCATAATCGTATGGTATGTTTTTGAAACCCTAAGCATATGGACAATTCTTGATTGGTTCTTGAACTACGTATTGCTAGGATAAATTCCTAAACTCATATTATTGTGGAAAGTTCCTGAACTCATAACGTGTGGTAAGTTTGATGAACTATACTGGGGTATAGGAAAGTTGTGAATGAAGAATTGAGGATGATAGGAATAGATAGACTTATTAAGCAATGGATCATTATAGAAAGTGAAGTTGATGGTGGAAGCATATGTATTCCAAATCTTCTAGCTATGATAGACTTCGAAATTTTTGACATCAAGCTAAATACGCACTAATGTGCCTTTTAAAAATGAAGTGTTGTTATTCTCAACACATGGTGTCAAGTGTGTATGTGTGGACTTCGGGACACTGACACATCATTACCTGTTGAGGTATGATATCACTAAAATGATTTGCAATGATTTTTGAACTATTTAAAAAAGAGTTTATGCTACTTGTTTCGGCTAGACGAAAATGATTTTAATTATCAAAATGTATTTTTATATCATTAATACATCATGTAACCTAGTGTAAAGATGATAAAAATGGTGGAGTTATCAATGCAGAATTACTTAGTGTTGGATGTGATCTAAAGATCGTCAGCCCACTATGGAATGATGTAGTATGACAAAGTCACAAAATAACGGAATCCTCAAACGGACTGTAAATACAGTGAGATATCATGACGTCATAAAATAATTTTAAGAATTTTAAAGGTAAACTATTGCCACCTGAATTTGGCCAGCAATGTTTCGATTGAAATTCAAATTATTTGATATGCGTCTAAGCTATTTGATTCAACTAGACAAATGTTTATGGAATTCAAAGTATTCTTTGAAAGCTTATGCCGAACCAAATTATTTTGGTACAAAATCTTATGATAAGTCTGAGGTGAACAACCTTGAAAAAGGGGATATGCTGTTTGGATAAAATAATCTAATCTAGTAGCGTAAATATTCTCTAGACTTGATTGATACGTTATGCATGACGTAAGTGTACGATAGGCTAATCACCTAAAGTACTAGTTGTGGTAGTTTACCTTCTTCGTGATTGTAAACATACCTAGAAATTTACCGTTTTGCAGTGTAAATATCGTTAAAACTATGTGTTCATGGTCTATATGACCCCTCAGCATAATATGAAAAGTTTTTTTGAATAAAACTTTTTAGATTATTGATATTGCTTCACAATTATCGAATAGTTGTGGAGACTCCTAAATGATTGGAAAATGTAAAATCCTAGAGGGTAGTCAGGGTAGAATGTGATGGTGGGATACATCCTCATGGAAGGAGATATCATGTACTCGTTAATCAAGAATGAAATCTGCTGTGATTAAATAAAGGTTATTATGACAACCTAGTTTTGGTGAATGAAAGGAGCAATGATTAGTTGGCTGTAATTTTAAGAATGAAATTCTTGGAAGAAGATGTTAAATATATGTACTTTTGGTGTAATAGTGATGTTAAATAGTGATTTTGGTGTAATAGTGATTTCGAGGAAGAAATCCTTATAAGGGGGAAGAATGTGACTTCTCGAAAATTTATAAGATCTTGAATGATTAAATTAAAGGTTAAAGAATAAAACCTAGAGTGGAAATAGAGGAATGATTTAAATTTTTTTATAGAAGAACCTATATGGTTTACTATTTGAATAAAATTGAGAAAATAAGGGTTACAAAATTCAAAACCTATAATGAAATTATATTTGGAAGTATGTTAAGAATACAGTATTATGTTACCTTTAACTTTTAGTGAATTAATGAAAAAAATTATGAGAATGATTGAAAGTTTGAAAAGAAAGAAATAGATTATGAATGTGAGAAATTTATTAAGGAAATAAATTTCAATGAAGAAAGATTATAAGGATAAAGTGAATGTGTATATGTGTGTGTGTATATATATATATATATATATATATATATATATATATATATATATATATATATATATATAGTGATGTTCTATATATTTTAACAAGATGAATGATAGGGATAAATACTTTTTGACTTATGTGAAGTATGTATGTGATTAAATAAATAAATATATTAAGTATATATATTTATTTATTATATAAAGAAAAATTAAGTAGAAAGTTACATAACCTAATTACAAATTAGGTATTACAATTAAATAACCTAAATGGTTATCTTTATTTAGTGGTCCTAGTTTTCAATTATATATTAGTGACCTAATCTAAAAAGATTTGTGGATCATGTCTCCATCTACTAAATTAATTTATGTGAATATGTGAGTAAATGAATATAAATATTATGTGTTTGTTTTTATTTGTTTATTATATAAACAAATAAAAGAAACTAAGGTAACCTAATTATATACTAAGAATGAAAAATTGAATAACTTAAGAGTTATGGTATGAGAGAATAATAGTATTTAAAATATATACTAATCCCAAGAGATTTATTTTATACATCTCCATTAATTATTTTTATAACCTAATTAAAGTAAGTCTAATTGGGTTATAAAAATAAAGTATAAATATTGATATTATAAAGTTATGTAAAAGTCCAATTAGTAAATTACTAATGGACTAGCTCAATTGAATTATCTATCAAGCCCATTTAATGAATTAGTTATTGATTTGAAAGATTAGTATACGAGTTGAATAATTAACCAACATATTGGGAGCCCAATAACTTAATAAACTAGAAACCCAAGGTTGGTAATAACTAATTTAATTAAGTTTGGTTTTCTAGTGGCCCAAGTTGATGTATTCCAAGCCCAAAAGATTTAAGTGTTAAGCCAAATTGGAGAAGGGTGTTTTGGACATTTAATAAAGCAATTAAAAAAAAGATGTGGGATATGATAAGGCCACGTAGCCGGTAAAATGAGAAGAGGAAAACTAGGATGTTGGGAGATATTTTTAATATATCTATATATCTTATTTCTTTCTTTCTCTCTCTCATATTTTATTTCTTATTTTTCCCACTTTGCTATCAAAGAGGGAAAGCCGATAGGGAGAAAGAGAAGAACAGAGAAAATCGATAGGGAGAAAGAGAAGAACGGAGAAAATCGAGAGGGAGAGAAAAGGGAGAGAAAGGGGAAGAGGGGCGGCATCCCTTGAGGGAGATTGAGAGGAGAGAGAAAGGTCCTCCATGGAAGAAGAAGAAGAAGAAGAAGAAGAAGAAGGAAGATTTGGTGCAAAAAAGGTATTACTTTAAACTAGTTATACCTTTTATTTTGATTATTGTAAATCAAAACTAGGATATATCTTTCTAAACTCAAAAATCTTGAATTTTCTTGTTGATGAGTGTTTTATATTTAGATTTACCCATATTGGGTGTTGATTTGTTTGGAAATCAAAAGGGGAGGAAAATAATTTTTTTAGTTTTGAAACCCTAACTTTTATATACTTTTGGTGTCCACCGTTTTTAATCTACACCTCCTTTTTACGATCCGTCAAAGAGGGGTGCTAGATGTATATGTTATCTAGTAAACCCAAGTGGTAGCACTTAAAAATGTTGAGTTTTCAAGCTGTAGTGGCTTATTTAACCAAAACAATCCCATTTTTCTAACAAAAATAAAGACTATTTTGGGTCAGTTTCTGCCAGGGGCAGTTTCGTAATTTTTTTAACCTTGAAAACTTCTGAAAATTTTGGGATGATAATATGATGTGTTTTCTATATTTTGTCCAAAAATGACGATTTTTGGATGTATAGATTAAGGGTTATCGATTTTACGGGAAATGACTAATTTAAATATAAACCCGTATAAATCTTTGTGGTTAACTCCAAAAATTATAAAAGTTTTAGTGGGAGTACATATACATAACAGGAGGATACCATGAAAGTTTCGAAATTTTTGGACAAAAGCACATTTTATGATAAATGTCGCAAGATTCGGTAGTTTTGGCCATTTAAAAAATAGTAAATGAATTTTAAAAATTCTGAAAAAAATATATGTTCAATATGAGACTATATTCTGCAAAATCCCAGACAAGAAAAACTTTTGGAACTAATTTGGTATTTTTTATGGAAATGGTTTAGTTATGAACAAATGAATTAAATTATTTATGTGATGTTGAAAATTTAGAAAATAGGATGTTATGGCTTGAAAACTCTAAATAGAGTATGTTCAGATTTTTGATGGAGGTTTTGGTTATTGGTGATGAAATCTTATGTGTATGTCATTTTTAAAAAAAATGGTTAAATGTATAAGTAAAGTGTAAATAATTAAAATAAATTATTTATAAGTTTAGTAAATGATTAAAATATTATTAAAAGATTAATAATATTAGATTAAAATGTTATTAAGTGATTAATAATATTAGTAAATAAATTTAATGTTATTAAATAATTAATAATATTAAATGGAGCTTAAAAGAGGAATTAAATTATTAATTGGACATTCAATATGCCATATTGAATGTATAGGATGATGAATTGGAAATTTAATATGTTGAAAAGGAAAATTGTTTGCTGGATTGGAAAACAACTTACTAAATTGAAAAACAGTTTTGAATCCAGATTGCTGGATTGCTATATTCAACTTGTTGGATTATTTATGTTAGCTTGAATTCGACTTGCTGAATAGGTATATTTGGTTTGCTGAATTTGTGAATTAGAGTTACTGTATTGGTCAATCCAGGTTGCTGGATTAGTCAATCCAATTTGCTGGATTGGTATGTTTGAATAATCCAGATTATTGCATTAGTATTCAGCTTACTGGATTATTGAAAAGAACTTATAATATGAAAGATTAAAGTGTTAAATCATAATGTATATGATATAGTGATTGAAAAGTTAACAAAGGATGATAATAATACTGATGTGTTAAGATGTTATCTAATATTTGATTTGTGTGATTAAGTGTTAGATAATTTATGGATAAAATAATAGTATTATGAGCTAACATGTATGTTATGCTAATTGAAAGATCAATCTTATAATTGATAGGCCTTCTGTAGAACCCGATATGTCCAAGAAAACTGCAGATTCCCTTTATTGAATTCGGCGGTGGAAGATTCTCGATCGTGTCCAACTTTGCCTTATCAACCTCTAAACCCTTAGTAAAGACCTTGTGCCCCAGAATTATCCCTTCTTCAACCATAAAGTGGCACTTCTCCCAGTTGAGTACCAAATTAGTTTCCACACACTGCTTTAAAACCATGACCAAATTCTCTAGACATTTATCAAAAATGTTTCCATAGACTGAAAAGTCATCCATGAAAACTTCAACCTCTTCCTCCACCATGTCCGAGAAGATATTCATCATGCATCTTTGGAATGTAGCTGGTGCATTACATAACCTAAAGGACATTCTTTTGAATGTAAAGGTGCCATATGGGCATGTAAAGGTTATCTTCTGTTGATCCTCGGGAGCTATGATGATTTGGTTATACCCCGAGTATCCATCTAGTAAGCAGTAGTATTCATGCCCAGCTAGTCGGTCCAACATCTAATCAATAAAGGGTAGAGGAAAGTGATCCTTTTGGGTTGCCTTATTTAGCTTTCTGTAGTCCATGCACACCCTCCATCCGGTCACTGTCCTCATCGGAATCAGCTCGTTATCTTCATTCTTAACCACTGTCATTCCACCCTTTTTCGGCAAACACTGTACTGGACTGACCCATGCACTGTCTGAAATTGGGTAAATAATTCCCGCATCCAACAACTTCAATATTTCTTTATTTACCACTTCTTTCATGATTGGATTTAACCTTCTCTGCTGCTCCACTATTGGCTTCGCATCCTCTTCCATGAGAATCTTGTGCATGCAAAAGGAGGGGCTGATCCCTTTTATATCGTCAATGGTCCAGCCTATTGTAGACTTGTATTCTATCAAAATCCTCAGCAAATTTACTTCACTGCAATTTGTTAAGTGCAGATGCAATAAAAACAGGTAAAGCATTTGAATCACCTAAATAAGCATACCTAAGGTGTTTAGGAAGTGGTTTGAGCTCAAGAGTGGGTGGCTCCTCAAGTGAAGGTTTCATCCGAGCTGAAGCTTTTCCCTCCGTGTGTAATGGCACGAATGGAACTTTGAATCTACTAACCCTCGGCAAAGCATCCAACATGTGTAAATAATCCACAAACTCGGGATCATCCAAATCCTCATCCCCCAGCAGTGTAGTTTCCAGTGGATCACTAACCAAACCTTTTACCATATCATCATTAACTACCCGATAGATGACATCCACCAGAAACACTCCTCTTCATCCGTAGGGAACTTCATGGCTTTGAACACAATGAATGTGACTTCCTGATCTTGGACCCTCATGGTTAATTTGCCTTTTTGCACATCGATAAGAGTCCCGCCCGTTGCTAAAAATGGTCTCCCTAAGATGATTGGGATGTTCTTATCTTCCTCATAATCCAAAATTATGAAATCAGCTAGAAATATGAACTTGTCCACTTTAACCAAAATATCGTCCAATATTCCTCTAGGATATGTTACAGATCTATCTGCTAACTGCAACGATATGTTCGTAGGCTTTGGAGCTGGTAAACCCAATTTGATGTAAACAAATAATGATATGAGGTTTACATTTGCCCTTAAGTCACACAAACAATTTTTGAAGGCCATGTTACCGATCGCGCAAGGTATAGTAAAACTCCCCAAATCCTTCAACTTTGGAGGTAACTTTCCCTATAAAACTGCACTACATTCCTCCGTCAAAGCCACAGTTTCATAATCTTCTAACTTTTTCTTCCTAGACAGAATACTCCTAATGAATTTGGCATAACTAGGCATTTTCTCTAGGGCTTTTGCAAATATAATATTTATTTGAAGTTTCTTAAAAACTTCCAAAAATTTAGCGAATTGCTTGTCTAATTTCTATTTTTGGACCCTCTGCTGAAACAACGGTGGAGGATACACAACTGGCCTGACATCTGACTTGGTCTGTTCATCTTGCGTTTCCTCACCCTGTTTCTGTTCAACCACTTTGTTTTCCTTATCCTTCACATCCTTTTTAGCTGAATTTTCTACAATTTTCTAATCAAGATGCTTTCCACTCCTCAAAGTGATTACTTGACACTGCTCATGATTTACTTTCGGATTCTTTTATGTATCACTTGGTAGAGTCCCTTGCGGCCTATTATTCAATGTTAAGGCAAGCTGTCCCATCTGATTTTCTAAATTTTTAATGGCCACTGCTTGTGTTTCCATTGCCACCTTGTTTCCTGATATGTATTTCAACAAAAGATCTTCTAAGTCTATTTTCTTCTCTTGATGCGGAGCTAATTGTTGATGCTAATTTTGGAACCCAGGGGATAAGAAGGTCGTGGAGCTTTCTGATTTTGATTGTTACTCCATGAAAAGTTAGGATGGTTCCTATTCCCCGGGTTGTAGGCATTTTAATACATGTTTTGCGGAATCTTATTGTAGCCGCCTACAAACTAAACTGATGTTGGGTTGATGGCACACTGTTCTGTAGGATGTTCTCCTGCACATAACTCGCAAACATATGCCACTTGCTGTGGTTGTGCACCCATCAGAGTATCCATTTTCTTTGATAAAGCATAAATCTGTGCCGCCAGCGCTGTTACTCCGTCTAACTCTAATACCCCAACTACCTTAGGCTATGTCATCCTCGATGTAGGCTACTGGTAGTTATTAGCTGCCATAGTTTTAATGAACTCATATGCCTCCTCATAACTCTTGGCCATAAACACTCCACCCGAAGCTGCATCTATATTAGTCCTGAGATTCGCATTCAACCCATTGTAAAATGTATTCATCTGCAGCCATTTGGGTAGTCCATGATGAGGGCACTTTCTGAGTAATTCCTTGTACCGTTCCCATGCCTCATATAAAGACTCCCCATGTTGCTGCTCAAATATGGTGATCTCGTTTCTCATCTTTACCGTTTTAGCTGGTGGAAAGAACTTAGCCAGGAACTTTTGAGCAAGGTCATCCCAAGTAGTTATCGATCCTGACGGTAGAGAATGTAACTAACTCTTTACCTTGTCCCACAAGGTGAATGAGAACAAGTGAAGTTTGATTGCTTCATCCGACATCCCATTGTATCTGAAGGTGTCACATATCTCCAAAAAGCTGGCCAAGTGTTCATTCAGATCGTATTTAGCTAGTCCCCCAAACTGAACTGAGTTCTGAATCTTCTGAATCATCCCAGGCTTGATCTCAAAAGTATTTGCACCAATCGTCGGCCTGGTGATAGTCGACCGAAGCTCAGTCACCTTAGGAATAGCAAAATTTCTTAGCGCTTTTTGATTTTCTGCAGCCATTGTTTCTTCTTTTTCAGAGTTCTCAAAGTTTTCCCTTGTGTCTTTAATCCACTTACTTAGCCTTTAAAATCGTTTCTCGATATCATCCTCAAAAGGTAGCAAGTCTGGCTTCTTAGACCGAGTTTGCATAAACTAACTCCAAGAACCAGAAACAAGAGAGAACAAAACAAAAGAAAAATTATTTAAGTAAAACTGGACTAATTAAAATGATAATGAAAAATATTAAAATCTATACTAAATCCCCGACAACGGTGCCAAAAACTTGTTGGTCAAATTCTAATTACGCTCACACGCAAGTGCACGTGGTCAACAAGTAATATAATGATAAGTCAAGTATCGTTCCCATAGAGAATAGTATAAAATTAATCCTAATAATTACCAACTTTATATTAATCCAAATTTTATTAAACTATCCAATTCAATGATTATAACTATTAAAAACTAAAAATATTAAAAATAATAAGCAATCAACAAACTTAAAAATTGTAATTTCAAGCAAACAATGGACAATTAGGCTTACAACTTCACTTTAAGTATCACTCCAATTATTACACCCTATTTTAGTTCAATTCACTATCTCAGTTTATTAATCAAGAACACTCAAGTAGAACTAGCTATCTCTCGATGCACTAATACCATATTAACTTAAATCTACAAATTAGATAGAATTAAGCTAAACACCTTAATCAACTAATTCACTATATCTCTATGTAAATTACAATCAAATAAGGTTTAAATTTAAGTTCTCTGTCCGATTACATGCGATGTTAAGCATATCTCTACCCTAACATTCATCAAGATTCCATTCAATCACAGAATTCAAGAACACATGCTAAAGTGACTAGGTCTAAATTCATATATCATCTCTCGAGTCCATACAAATTCACATATAATTGATGATCAAGCAATTCATAAATTAAATCACAAATCACAATAGATAAATAGAATGATAGATTATTAAACTGAAATTAAGGACTACATAATCATCATTTAACCATAAAGATTCGTTATAAGCCTAATAAGTAAATTAGTTCATCACAAATGAAATAAAAACTGAAATCATCAAAGTAATCATCATCCCAATTACAATTATTGAATTAAAGAAGTAGAATGAATCCAAAACCACCCTTCTCCTTAGCTCCAACTTGTAATTTTCGTGACTCTGACCTTCAATCCTTTCTCCAATGATTTTTTCTCAAATTTCGGGCTTCAAATTGCTAATTAATTCTCTACTTCATCTCCCTCATTGTCTCTTGTTATCTCCAGCATAAGACACATATTCGGACCATAACTCAATGCCAAATACAGTTCCAAACCATGCCAACCTCCTTCCTTCACTCCACTGCAGCAACACAATTAAAACAGGAGTCTTGGATTTTTCCCGTACCCCTGCCCCAGTGGGGGTTTTGTGTGTATAATGTCCGCTCCGGCGGGGGTCCATTCTGCTGCTGTCCAAGTTCTGCTCATTTTCTTGCTAAGTTTCGCCACGAACCCACCTTTTAATTCCAAATGCTATGCCACCACACCTAAGCATTAAACAACAATAAATAAGTAAAACGAATCACAAAAATAAAGAATTAACATAGTTTAAGCTCGAATTAGAGACCGATTCGTAGGTATAAAACCCACTCATCGGTAACAAACATATAGTATATGTGTCATACTACAACTTTATAACACTTGAAGTGTCATAGAAACATCACATGATCAAGATTTAAGCCGGTCAAACCGGCTGTCAGGCATAGTTCTAGAGTTTTTTGGGATTTCCAAAAAACTGGATTTCCAGTTTGGTGACTCACTTTTGATCAACCATATCTTTCACTCGGTTGATGTAATGGCCAGTCGGTTTTCATGGACATGTAGTATATAGAGTAGTCTATATGTCTATATACAAAAGGGTTACATTTAAGGGTCCTTACAATATTACAATTGAGAGATCTAAGGTGTTAAAAAGTTTGTCAGACACTATTTTTCATTTTATGGGTTTTCCAAAAAATTTCCATGATTGGTCAACGGGTTTTGACCTTAAATAACTTGCAATCCTTACATGTTTTGGTCCTGATTTCACTTCCATAATATTAACATCATGGCATAGTATCACACCAATACACTTAACAGTTCCAATAACTAACAAATTTAGATTTACAAAGCCTGACATTTGACTGTCAGACTTAATTTTTAGGGTTCTTGACTGTTTTCTAAAATCTTCATTTATATGCATTTAAAGTTATGGATTCATATTTAAGCAACCCAAATCAGTAAATAACATGTTATTTAACATATCTAAACACTAAATCATAAGTTTTAACATAGCTTTAAAGATCTGGGGTTCGGGTTAAGGTTTTTACCTTTTTGAGCAGTTCTTGAATTCTGCCTTTCTGATCTTGATGTTAACTTGATAAGAGCTTTTTGTGGTTTAATATCTTATTTATCCTTAGTGTAAATTTCATTGGTTTGAGAACTCCAAACTTAGCCATATATAAAAATTTTAGGTAGGGACAAAATGTCTTTATTTTCCATTTTCTTGACAACTAAGCTTAATCCACTGATGGGGCTGATACGAAGTGTCAATTGAAGGCTGGTGATGTTATTTTTAACACATTTAGCAATATCTACCAAGTGATGACTTAAAGATTTGGACTTATCACTTAAAAATAGAAGAGAAACGGGCATTTTGGTAATTTTCTCTATAGTAAGGGTATTTTTGTAATTTCTAAATTAACTTTGATGGTAATTTGGTCACTTCACATACTTATATAAACTTTAAATTTTTATCCATTAAGTTCTTGTGTCATTAGGGTTTTACAATTTGGTCATTAAGTTCTTGGTCATTAGGGTTTCATCCGAGCTGAAGCTTTTTCCTCCGTGTGTAATGGCTCGAATGGAACTTTGAATCTACTAACCCTCGACAAAGCATCCAGCATGTGTAAATAATCCATAAACTCTGGATCATCAAAATCCTCACCCCCTAGCAGTGTAGTTTCCAATGGATTACTGACCAAACCTTTTTACAATATCATCATTAACTATCCGTTAGATAACATCCACCGAAAGCAGTCCTCTTCATCCGTAGGGAACTTCATGGCTCTGAAGACATTGAATGTGACTTCCTGATCTTGGACCCTCATGGTTAATTCACTTTTTTTCACATCGATAAGAGTCCTGCCCGTAGCTAAAAATGGTCTGCCTAAGATGATTGAGATGTTCTTATCTTCCTTATAATCCAAAATTATTAAATCAGCTGGAAATATGAATTTGTCCACTTTAACCAAAATATCCTCCAATATTCCTATGGGATACGTTATAGATCTATCTGTTAACTACAACGATATATTCGCAGGCTTTGGAACTGGTAAACCCAATTCAGTGTAAACCGATAATGATATGAGGTTTACATTTGCTCCTAAGTCACACAAACACTTTTTGAAGGCCATGTTACCGATCGTGCAAGGTATAGTAAAACTCACCGGATCCTTCAATTTTGGAGGTAACTTTCGCTGTAAAACTATACTGCATTCCTCCGTCAAAGCCACAGTTTCATAATCTTCTAACTTTTTCTTGCTAGATAGAATAACCTTCACGAATTTGGCATAACTAGGCATTTGCTATAGGGCTTCTGCGAATGGAATATTTATTTGAAGTTTCTTGAAAACTTCAAAAAATTTGGCGAATTGCTTGTCTAATTTCTATTTTTGGACCCTCTGTTGAAACGACGGTGGAGGATACACAATTGGCCTGACATCTGACTTGGTCTATTCATCTTGCGTTTCCTCACCCTGTTTCTCTTCAACAACTTTGTTTTCCTTATCCTTCACATCCTTTTTAGCTGAATTTTCTATAATTTTTCAATCAAGATGCTTTCCACTCCTCAAAGTGATTACTTGACACTGCTCATGATTTCCTTTCGGATTCTTTTATGTGTCACATGGTAGAGTCCATTGCGGCCTATTATTTAATGTTAAGGCAAGCTGTCCATCTGATTTTCTAAATTTTTGATGGCCACTGCTTGTGTTTTCATTGCCGCCTCATTTCCTGATATGTATTTCAACAAAAGCTCTTCTAAGTGTATTTTCTTCTCTTGATGCTGAGCTACTTATTGATGCTAATTTTGGAACCTTGGGGGATAAGAAGGTCGTGGATGCAATACCCGATAAAAATAATATAATAAAAAAAAATATTAATTAATAAAAAAATTATTTTGTTTTAAAAACATATTAATTTGACTTTGTCATTTATTTGGGTCAAACTAGTTATTTAATTTGTGTGGGCTAATAAATATTAATAAGAGATGGGTAAATTAATTTAGTACAATTTGGGCCTTAAAACTAAGTGGGGTCTAATTTATAATTGTGTAATTTTAAAATGCTATTAAAAGTTGGAGAGTTAATAAATATATTATTATTAAAATCTAATTTTAAGTGAATAAATAAGTAAAACCTAATTTTGCACATAAAAAGTCTGACGCGAAGAAAAAAAAACAGAGCAGAGTTGGCGGCGTAGGAGAGCAGATCACTTTTGGTTGCCAATTTTTTTTCGGTGAGTAATTGTAATTTTCCTAGTTAGAGTCTGTAATTATAATCATATGGTAGTGTACATATAATGATTGGATGGCAAAGGAAATCATATATTCATATTGTGTGAATAATAAAGTAAGCATGTCTTTATATGAAATATAAGTATAATAATGAGAAATATGTAAACTGAGATTTTTTTAGCAATTTGATTTCGGATGGCAGTGGGCTGATAAAGTTAGTATGCTAGCTTAATAAATAACTAATTATAATGTTATACTTAGAAATTGTACTAAAAGTTTTGTATATTAATTCAAATCGAATTCATTTATTTGTTAAAATTATAAAAATTTATTTAATAAAATTAAATAATATTATGTATTTAATGGTTAGATTTGTAATAAAATTTTCTTTTATTATTAGATCGAGCGGCGGGAATTTAAGGAGTATATTTGGAGTATAAATTTTGAGTGTTTCATTGCTTAATCCAGGTACGGATTCCGTACTCTTTCAGCGAGACTATTTTGTTTTTAATTTATTCGTTTCGTTATTCGTTTCGAAATTTAGTTTTGTCTCTCATAATTGTTCCTTCTTAAATTCGTGAGAATGTTTCATTTTGGCATTAGTATTTGAAACTAGTGTTGTACTCTTTGATCTAGTGTGTCATGGTTAATATTTATTCTGATCTTTGTAGAAAGTACGTGTTAATATTTTTAGAGACTTTGTGTTGATATTTCATTTCAGTTTAACATGTATACGTTAGAACCCCTTTGTTGTGTCGCATGTGTTGTGACATTATATCTTTGTTAGAATACCGTAGGGTATACCTGAGCTATAACCACCTGTAGGGGTACCACAGGCATGTCCTCTTGGCACCGAGGCATGACACCTTCCGTGGCGGTGTGATCAATCCACGTCGTCTCCGTTTTGTGCTCGGGTGGGAGTT
This sequence comes from Panax notoginseng, assembly GCA_016801055.1. NCBI lineage: Eukaryota > Viridiplantae > Streptophyta > Magnoliopsida > Apiales > Araliaceae > Panax > Panax notoginseng. Next base: position 56,959,717 of record CM029021.1, on the reverse strand, counting down.
GGCCATTTGGTGTTTTGTTGTGGGAGGCATATGGGTCGACCCTAGTTTTCTGTTCTGTTCTGTTCTGCGGATTAGTGATGTTTGTGCCAAACACACCTTCCGATTTTGCACGCATCTAGATTGCACAGTCCGGTGTGTGACTTACATGTGTGGCATTATTTTGATTGCCTTTGTAGAATTATTTGACTTGCCTGTGTTGCAAGGTATATTACTAATTATTCTGAGCTCGATATGAAATAACACCCAACCATGTGTTTCAGCCTATTATTTCGTTGCGTTAGTTTTGTTTATTTCGTTTAAGTTCGTTTCATCTCATTTCATTTAATTGAATTAGTTATTTCGGTTCATTATATGTATTCTATATCCGTACTGGGCATTTGGCTCATGCTGTGTTTTTCTTCCGGCAGGTAATCAGGGGAATCAAGGGCAAGTGTGACGAGAGCTCCCTTTTATCCAAATGATTTAGATATGTTATATTTAGGCTGTGATACGTTAGTTTGTTCGAAATTATAATAATTATTTTAGATTATGGTTTGAGGCAGTTTGATATTTATTATGGTTTGTCTTAAGACATTTAATTAGTATGATATTATTCTTTTGTAGATTAGAGTTTTGTTATATATTCATCAGTTTTGTTATGTTTGGGTAACCTCTCCTTCTATTTCGAAAAAGGGGGTATTACAGCGGAGCTTGCTGAATTTGATTGTTGCTCCATGAAAAGTTAGGATGGTTCCTATTCCCCGGGTTGTAGGCATTTTGATACATGTTTTGTTGAATCCTATTGTAGTTGCCTACAAACTGAACCGATGCTAGGTTGATGGCACACTGTTCTATAGGATGTTGTCCTGCACATAACTCGCAAACATATGCCACCTGCTGTGGTTGTGCACCCGACAGAGTATCCATTTTCTTTGATAAAGCACAAATCTGTGCCGCCAACGCTGTTACTCCATCTAACTCTAATAGAACTTCATTTTAAGTATCACTTCGATTATTAGACCCTATTTCAATTCAATTCACTATCCCAGTTTATTAATCAAGAACACTCAAGTAGAACTAGCCATCTCTCGATGCACTAATACCATATTAACTTAAATCTACAAATTAGATATAATTAAGCTAAACACCTTAATCAACTAATTCACGATATCTCTATGTGAATTACAATCAAATAAGGTTTAAATTCAAGTTCTCTATCCGATTACATGCGATGTTAAACATATCTCTACCTTAACATTCATCAAGATTCCATTCAATCACAGAATTCAAGAACACATGCTAAAGTGACTAGGTCTAAATTCATATATCATCTCTCGAGTCCATACAAATCCACATAGAATTGGTGATCAAGTAATTCATAAATTAAAGCACAAATCACAATAGATAAACTGAATGATAGATTATTAAACTGAAATTAAGGACTGCATAATCATCGTTTAACCATAAAGATTCGTTATAAGCCTAATAAGTAAATTAGTTCATCACAAACGAAATAAAAACTGAAATCATCAAAGTAATCATCATCCCAATTACAATTATTGAATTAAAGAAGTAGAATGAATCCAAAACCACCCTTCACCTTAGCTCCAACTTGTAATTTTCGTGACTCTGACCCTCAATCTTTTCTCCAATGATTTTTTTCTCAAAATTCGGGCTTCAAATTGCTAATTGATTCTCTACTTAATCTCCCTCGTTGTCTCTTGCTATCTCCAGTATAAGACACGTATTCTGACCATAACTCAACGCCAAATACAATTCCTAACCATGCCAACCTCCTTCTTTCACGCCACTATAGTAACACAATTGAAACAGGAGTCTTGGTTTTTTCCCGTACCCCCGCCCCAGCGGGGGTTTGGTGTGTATAATGTCTGCCCCGGCGGGGGTCCATTCTGCTGCTGTCTAATTTTTGCTCGTTTTCTTGCTAAGTTTCGCCACGAACCCACCTTTTAAGTCCAAATGCTATGCAACCACACCAAAACATTAAACAACAATAAACAAGTAAAATGAATCACAAAAATAAAGAATTAACATAGTTTAAGCTCGAATTAGAGACCGATTTGTAGGTATAAAACCCACTCATCAATAACAAACATATAGTATATGTGTCATACTACAACTTTATAACACTAGAAGTGTCATAGAAGCATCACAAGATCAAGATTTAAGCCGGTCAAACCGGCTGTCAGGCATAGCTCTTGAGTTTTCTGGGATTTCCAAAAAGCTGGATTTCCAGTTTGGTGACTCACTTTTGATCAATCATATCTTTCACTCGGTTGATGTAATGGCCAGTCGATTTTCATGGACATGTAGTCTATATGTCTGTTTACAAAGGTGTCCTTACAATACTACAGTTGAGAGATCTAAGGTGTCAGACACTGTTCTTCATTTTTTGGGTTTTCCAAAAAAAATTCATGATTGGTCAACGGGTTTTGACCTTAAATAACTTGCAATCCTTACATGTTTTGGTCCTGATTTCACTTCCATAATATTAGCATCATCGGATAGTATCACACCAATACACTTAACAGTTCCAATAACTAACAGATTCAGATTTACAAAGCCTGACATTTGACTATCATACTTAATTTTTAGGGTTCTTTACTATTTTCTAAAATCTTTATTTATATGCATTTAAAAGTTATGGATTCATATTTAAGCAACCCAGATCAGTAAATAACATGTTATTTAGCATATCTAAATACTAAATCATAAGTTTTAACATAGCTTTAAAGATCTAGGGTTAGGGTTAAGGTTTTTGCCTTTTTGAGGAGTTCTTGAATTCTGCCTTTCTGATCTCGATGTTAACTTGATAAGAGCTTTTTGTGGCTTAATTTCTTATTTATCCTTAGTGTAAATTTCGTTGGTTTGAGAACTCCACACTTAGCCATATATAGAAATTTCAAGTAGGGACAAAAAGGCTTTATTTTCCATTTTCTTGACAACTAAGCTTAATCCACTGATGGGGCTGATATGAGGTGTCAATTGAAGGCTGGTGAGGTTATTTTTAATACACGTGGCAATATCTACCAAGTGATGACTCTAAGATTTGGACTTATCACTTAAAAATGGAAGAAAAAAGGCATTTTGGTAATTTTCTCTATACTAAGGGTATTTTTATAATTTCTAAATTAACTTTGAGGGTAATTTGGTCACTTCACATACTTATATAAACTTTAAATTTTTATCCATTAAGTTCTTGGTCATTAGACTTGATATGTACTGATTAAGGACTACTATATGTAGTGTATGAAAGATAGAACTTGTGAGTTTACTTATGGAAAGCTTAGTTTGTATATAGAAATTCAAGTAAGGGTAAAATGGTCTTTATTTCATTTTCTTGATAAGTGTGCTTGATCTATTGATGTTAGGTGTCAATTGAGAGTTGGTGTGGTTGATTTAAGCACATGGACAAATCTTGGGTGATGAGTCACCAAGATTTGTTCCTATATTTTGTTAAAGGATAAACTTAAGGGCATTTTAGTCTTTTTACCCTTACTAAGGGTAATTTGGTAATTTCTATATTATCTCTAAGGTTATTTTAGTCTTTTCAAATGCTTCCCTCACGTATTTAATCCTTAGGTTTTGTTAATCAGTATTAGGGTTCCCTAATTATAATTTAGGGTTTTCTAAATTGAAATTAGGGTTTACTAATTATAATTAGGGGTTGATATTCAGGGTTAGGTTTTCCTAATCCTCAACTTGGTTTCCCTGATAAAATTTTCATACTTATTCCTACATAATCATACCTAGTATCGACTACATAATATTCAATATATTAAGTAATAACTCTATATTTATAACCTTAATTAGGGTTAAGGTTTCTTATGGTTTAGGGTTACCAAATCCGGAATTAGGATTTCCTAATCAACATCAGTGTTTCTTAACTGATCATTAGGGTTTACTAATGTTACACCTTATCTGATCAGTACTTATCATTACTTACATAAACCACATATTCCAAAATACAATTATAACAATAACTGTATTATTGTTCAGGACCCTATTCAAATTAAAATTTTGATCAAATATTCATTATTGTCTTCTTTATACTTCTTAGTCGATAAATAAATTGACTAGCCTATTGAATTCCTACCACACATACTCAACATATTTATCAAAGCTATTATAATAATAAAAAAATTTATCCGTAAAATATTTTATCATGTAAACTTCCAAGGCCTTATATTAACTCTCCTTTTTGCACATCAATGAGAGTTCTACCAGTTGCCAAAAATTGCCTCCCTAAGATAATTGGAATGTTGTTGTCCTCTTCGTAATCAAGGATGATGAAATCTGCTGGAAATATAAACTTATCCACCTTCACCAGTATATCTTCAATAATTCCCCTCGGATAAGTGACTGATCTATCCGCCAGCTGTAGTGAGATGTTTGTTGGTTTCGGTGCAGGAAAATCCAACTGAGTGTACATAAATAACGGCATGAGATTCACACTCGCACCCAAATCACACAAACATTTGTTGAAGGCCATGTTTCCAATTGTGCAAAGATTTACAAAACTACCCAGATCCTTCAACTTTGGAGGCAATTTCCTCTATAATACCACACTACATTCCTCCGTCAATGCAACAGTCTCATAATCTTCCAATTTCTTCTTCCTTGACAGAATACCCTTCATAAACTTCACATAGCTCAACATCTATTATAGGGCTTCTACAAACAGAATATTTATCTATAACTTTTTAAAGATTTCCAAAACTTTGAGAACTGTTTGTCTAACTTCTTCTTTTTAACCTTTTGTTGAAATGGTGGTGGAAGATAGACAATTTGTTCAACATCTGCTTGATTCTTATCCACAAGTCTGTCTTCACCCTTTTTCTCTTCAATCACCTGTTCTTCACTTTCTTTAACATCTTTCTTTGATAAATTTTCTGCACTTTGCCCCTCTAGATGTCACTCCGTAACGTAATAGCTTGACACTGCTCATGATTTCCCCTTAGATTCTTCTGTGTGTCACTAGGTAAAGTCCCTTGAGGTCTGTTATTCAATGCCATAGAAAGCTATCCCATCTGATTTTCCAATTTCTTAATCGCCGCTGCTTGCGTTTTCATGGCTGCCTCATTACCGGATATATACTTCAACAATAGCTCCTCCAAATATGACTTTTTCTCATGTTGCGGAGCTAACTGCTGATACTGCTTTTGGAAATCGAGGGGATAAGATGTTCGTGGAGCTTGCTAGTTTTGATTGTTACTCCATGAGAAGTTTGGATGGTTCTTTGCCCCCAGATTGACAGCACACTAATCCGTCGGATGTTCCCCCGTACACAATTCACACACATAAGCTACATGCTGAACCTGTACTCCCGTGAGGGCATTCATTTTCTTTGATAGTGCTGAAATCTAAGCTGCTAAAGCCATCATTCCATCCACCTTTAACACTTCAGCTTCCTTAGGTTGTGTCATTCTTGCTGTTGGCCACCGGTAGTTATTAGCTGCCATTATTTCAATCAATTCGTATAAGCCTCCTAAAAGCTCCTTCCAACGCTACATCTATACTAGTCCAATGATTACTGTTTTGCCCGTTGTAGAAAGTATTCATCTGTAGCCACTTAAGCAATCCATAATGTGGACACTTCCTCAGTAATTCCTTATATATTTCCCAAGCTTCATACAGAGATTCCCTATGTTGCTGTTCATATGTTGTAATCTCATTCCTCATCTTCACAGTCTTCACTGGTAGGAAGAATTTTACCAGAAACTTTTGAGCTAGGTCATCCCAAGTAGTGATTGATCCTGACGGTAGTGAATGTAACCAACTCTTTGTCATATTTCATAGTGTAAATAGGAACAAACGTAGTCGCACTACATCATCGGATACCCCATTGTACTTGAAGGTATCACATATCTCTATAAAACTCACGAGATGCTCGTTCGGATCATCATTAGCCAATCCCCCAAACTGTACCGAATTCTGTATCATTTGAATTGTGCTAGGCTTGATCTCAAAATTGTTCGTAGTAATTGCAGGCCTGGTAATGCTCGATAGAATTTCAGTAACCTTGGGTGTGGCATAATCCCTAAGTGCTTTCTGATCCTCTGTAGCCATAGTTTTTTGCTTATCAAAGTTCTCCCTAGTTTCTTTTATCCACTTACTCCACCTCTGAAACCTTCTTTCGATGTTGTCCTTGTAAGGAAGTAAATATGGTTTCTTTGACCGAGTTTGCATGCACTAATCAAGAAAACTTGAAACAAGAAATAAAACGAAAGCAAAAATGTTTAACTAAAACTGATCTAATTAAACTGATATTGAAAGTAATAAAATTTAATATCTATTCCCAGCAACGGCGCCAAAAACTTGTTGGGTGTAATCTAATTAAGCATGGCATGCAAGTAAACGTGATCAACAAGTAATATAATGATAAGTTAAGTGTCGTTCGCACAGAGACAAAAACCAATTTTAATATAACAATTACCAGCTTTGTATTATCTCAATTTAATTAAACTAAATGATTTAAGAATGAAATTATTAAAAAACTACTAAACAAAATAAAATCGACTAACAACCACAAATTTCAATCAGATAATGGAGAATAAAGACTACAACTTCACTTTATGCTTCACTCAGATTATCGCACTTCTTTTTAATTCAATTTAAGTATTCCAATTCATTAATTAAGAACACGAAAGTAGAAATAGCCATTTCTCGATGCACTATACACATATCAACTTAAATCCACAGATGATAGAATTAAGCCAAACTCCCTAATTAACTAATTCACTATATCTCTATGTGAATTACAATTAAAGAAAGTTAAAGTACAAACTCTTATTAGATTACATGCGATGCATAGGCATATCTCTATCCTAAACATAAATTATGAATTCCATCAAAATGCAGAAATCACAAACACATGCTATTATGACTAAGTCTAAACCCATCTTTCATCTCTCGAATTCATACAAGTTCACATAGAATTGGTGATCAAGCAACTCATAGATTACACACAAATCATAATAGATGAACTGAAAAATAGCATCATTGAATTAAACTTGAAGCATAATAATCCTCATTCCACATAAAGATCCATCATAGGCTTAATAAGATAATTTAGTTCATAACTAAGGAAATAAAAATTGAATAGATCAAAGATATCAACATCCCAATTAAAAAACTGAAATTAAAGAATAAGAACAGTAAATAGAACCACCCTTTTCTTCATTTCAATATGCAATCTTCGTGTTCCTCGTTCCTTGCCTCCAATTCCTCCACAATCTTCAAAATTAGGGCTCGAAAGTTGTTGATGGTTGATTGATTGTTGAATTAATCCATAGAGTTGATGAAGTATCTATTTTTGTAATTGAATACGTTCTCTTTTAATTCTCAATCGCGTCCAAAGTCCACCAACCCAAGCCACAACAGTAGTAGAAATACATAAGAACTCATTCTTCTCTGCCGTACACTACCTCCTCAGCGGGCTATTTTTTCATCATTACCTCCGCCCCGGCGGGGTGTTAAGCTTTCTGAATGATGTTCACCCCCACCCCGGCGAGGTGTTTTGCCTTATAAATGCCTGCCCCGATTGGGTGTACTCTGCATCTCTGCTAAACTTCTCCTACTTTGCTCCACTTTCATGCTACATTGCCACCATCCTTGCCTTAGCCAATACGTACCAACCCTGCACAAAAACACCAAAATCGCATAAACAATACTAAAATAAACGGATTAGAAACCATTTAAGTCCGAATAGGCATCCGATTCGTAAGTATGAAACCCACTCACCCGGAGGCGTGTTATACCTTTCCCGGAAACCCTTGACGAGAGCTACACGATGACATATGATTTGACATTTTTTGAATTCGAGAAAATGGGTCCATGACCAGATCTTCGAGTCTTCGCAGTGCATCCGTTGAGCTGTCTTGTGCTATTTTCACTCGAGATTGATGTTATGGTTAGACGTGACTTCCTTTGTAGTGATTTGAGTTGAATTGATGTGGAGTTGGCAAAATTACTATTTTGCCCCTCCTTGGTTGGTTCCGGGCTTGATGCAGTTGTAGTCATCTTTTCTCAGGGTTGTCTCTAAGATTGGACTGGTGTTGACTTTTGACAGACCTCAAGGTTATCTCTGAGGTTGCTTTGATCTCCCGGGGTTGGCTCCGGGACTTGGATTTGATCTACCGAGCTTGTCTCCAAAGTTAGACTTGATCTCCTAGGGTTATCTCCGGGGTTGGATTTGATTTCCCCGGGTTATCTTCGGGGCTTGGATTTGATCTCCCAGGTTTGTCTCTGGGGCTTGGATTTGATTTCTCGGGGTTACCTCCGGGGCTTGGATTTGATCTCCCGGGGTTATCTCTGGGGTTGGACTAGATCTCCCGGGGTTATCTTCGGGGTTGGATTTGATCTCCCGAGGTTATTTTCGGAGATTGGATTTGATCTCTCGGGGTTGTCTCCGGGGCTTGGATTTTATCTCCCAGGGTTGTCGCCGGGGTTGGATTTGATCTTTTGGGGTTATCTCCAGGGCTTAGATTTGATTTCCCGGGATTGTCTTCGGGGCTTAGATATGATCTCTCGGGGTTGCCTCTGGGGCTTAGATTTGATCTCCCAGGATTGTCTCTGGGGTTGGACTTGATCTTTTTACTTACAGGGTTGTCTCTTTAAGATGAAAGACAATTCTGCCCTCATGCATGGTTAGTAACACAAACATAAATTTTTTGAGTGTCTATAGTAGGTTTTTGACTCATTGTCATGTGCATGTTTTAAGCCCCTAAGCGTAAGGACAATCTCTGATTGGTTCTTGGACTAGGTCAATGCTAGGACATGCTCTTAAACTCATATTACTGTGGTAAGTTCCTGAACTTCCAAGGCGCGGTAAGTTTGATGAACTATACTGGGAGTAGATATGTTATATATTAAGAATTAAGAAATTTTGGTATAGTGAGCATTGATGGTGTTGAAGATCCATAGAATGATTAAGTAATGTTAACAGTGAAGCAAAGGTTGAAGTTGATGGAGAAACTTGATTTTTTCGAAATCTTCTAGTTATGCTAAATTTTCAAAAATTTATTGCCTTCGTGCTAATGTTTGCACTTCTGTTTTCCTGAAAAACATTGGATCAGATGATTGAACTAATGAGTTTTAAAAAAAAAACAATACCGTTATTCGTATGTCTATGTTATTTGTTTAAGCGAAAACAAAAATGATTTAAAAAATTTTAAAATGTATTTTTGATTATGTGCATCATTTAATATGGTGTAGAAAATGGTAAACGATGGAGTCATCAATGCAAACGCACCTAGTGTTGGATGTGATCGTAAGATTGTCTGTGATACCCCTAAATCTGGGTACTCTATTCCCATAGGATTTGGTGTTCACTGTCCAAACATTCATTTTTAACTACCCAAATTAAATAAAACTTAAGCAATAAATCTTTCCATTAAAGGGTTACATAACTTAAACCAATAAATCCCAAGTTGTCTAACCTTAAAATATTCATCAATTGCTGAAAAGTAATTAATTACATCTCATAATTAAAACTAAGTTTGAAAACAAAAGTCTCAACAAATTAATAAGTCTTCAACACTTGTTCGTCTTGAATTGAATAACATTTTCTGATATCGATAATCAAGAACTGATACTAGAAATTATCTGAGGGTCACAAGACCATGAACTATGTCCGAGGTTATAAGTATTTTTCAACTTGAACCTTAATAGTCATTAGACTATAGGGACCTTTCTTATCCGTACATAAGGTGATCAGCTCTTCGTACCATGTATTGTGCACAAATATTTAAACACTTTTGCGTAAATAATCCCCTAAAATAGGGTTGTTCATCTCAGTTTTAACATACGAGTCTGCAACAACGAAAGTTTGGTTTGGATAAGTCTCAAGGGAAATTTAGAGTTCAACGTGCATCAACTAAGGATTAGTTGAATCAAAAGTTTAATGACAATGCAAGGGTTCACCAATGACATATTATAGAGTTGTTATAACCCATAAATAAATAGTATAATACATCAAAGTCATGCTTTGAGAATAAATTTCAAAGCATTGAAAAGATATAATAAAGCTTGCTTGAACAAAAATGGTAAGCTAAGGTTACATTTTCCAATAAGGAAACAAAATTAAGAACTTTGCTCAATAGAATTCAAGAACTTGCGTAATTTATAAACAAGAATGGATATCAAACTTGCATAAAATAAATAAGGTAGGATGAGCACAAATAGAGATTAGGGTTCGGAAACTTGCCTTGCGTGTAAGCTAAACAGTATAACTTGATTCTCAATATCCTATACACATGTCATCATGACATAATTAGTTACTACATGATCTCAGTACATAATTAAATATCTATTTCATGTACGACTTGTAGTCTTAGGTTTAACCACATGGTTAAGCCACAATTCTAATTTTATTAACACTAAATTCATTTATCACATAACTCGTTAATTGATAATCTTCATATTTGATGATTCATCACATTCTACTCTTTCATCATATAACATGATTACTCACATTTTATAGTCATAAGATTATATTATATTAACAATTACATAATTGTATATTAAAAATCAATTTTCTAGGATAAACTACTAATTGGCGCTACAACGCCACCATTTGAACTAAAAACTGGCGCTCCAGCTCAACAGATTGAACTGGGACTGGGGTGCAGCTCGGCTGGCACTGCACCATGGACTTTAGGGTTAAGTCTGACGCTGCAGCTCGGCTGGCGCTACAACTCCGATTTTAAGCCTAACTCTGGCGTTGCAACACGAAGCACCAGTTCCAGAATCTGAAGTTTGCAAAAAATGCAGAACAAAGCCAAATTGGTCTAAAAGCTCCTTTCTAACAACCATTCCAACTTATCCAAGTTGTATAAACTTTACAAAAACAACAACTAATGTTTCTAACCATACAAACAACATAAACAACAAATTAAAACCTTTAAATTTTATTATTTTTGTTATTCCTTCATTTTTAAATACTCTTAGCGAAATTAATCACTGTAAATCCGTTTTTAACCAAAATACTATGTTTAAATCACTTTGTTTTCGTTTCTTCACGTATTTTCACAATCAAAAATCAATTTACTCATTATAACATGAATTGAGTATCAACTTTGATTATAAAATAAGCCATATTATACATATATCACTGTAATTCATTGTAAACATGATTTCTTCACATATATCATGTTTTCATGAATTACACAACTCTAAATCATATACAAACAATTTATGTTTACTAATTAACATGTGTAAGCCATATTTTCAACAATTATCATAGAATTCAAATTATAGAGAAATAAAAATAAGTTTTTCAATGAAGGACAATAAAGAGTGTAAACTGATAATTAAAAGTTAGATTACTACCTTAAGTTTCTTGTTTAGCCAACAAAGATGACAACAATCTCCTTTGATAATCCCCTTCTCGTCCAATTTTACTCTCAAATATCTCTAGAGTTCTCCCTCTTTTACCGAACTCTCTTAGGGTGTATCAGTGGCTAAGCCAGGCAACTCCAAAATGAGGATTAGCATCAAATCACTCACTGAAGCATCTCTCAGAAGATGATCATTGAGTTGCCAAAATTGTAGAGTCAATAGTTATCTCATCAAGCTACTCTACGTACTGAAAAAGTAAACAGTCAGACTACGTCAGTAATGCTTATTTTCTTAACAGAAAATTAAAACTGAAAAACTATTCAGTTTATGGGGAGGTATACAGTCTCTTACTGGACATCGTGCAACCAATGGCTGGTTGACACATCACAGTTTATGCAGAGTCAGAAGGAACTGTTATAAAGACAAATTCAAAATCTCCAGATAGTTATCAGAAGTTATTGAACCTCTCTCCCTCCTTTTCTTTTTCAAACCCTAAAATCATTTTCAAAACCTAAATCCATTAAACCTTGAGGTTTGTCCAAATCGCATTCACCTATCTCTCATAAGACACCTGAAATTAAATACCCATATACTTCAAACTCTTCAAATGGTAGATTGGCAAGTAATCACTGGCATTCAGCTCGGAAGCAAGACATTTGAGAAATCTGAGAAGAAGTTCAGAGATATTCTTGAAGTTTTCAGAAGAAGGCTGGATTCTCAAAATGTCTTGAGTCAAACACTCGAATATATGTTGACCTGGTTAAAGAATTTCACTCCAACGCAACCAAAAATTTTGGAACCCTTTCTACCAAGGTCAAAGGTCAGATTCTGAAGCTAAAATCTTCTGACATCAATCAATGTTTAGGTTTTCCTGACCTAGGTCTGAAAAGCGTTGATGAGATCAACACTGAACAAGCTAAGAAGATTATGAAGTACAAAAGAAACCCCAGTTAGAAGGACATGAAGAAAAAGGAGTTTCCTAAAGAATTCGAGTTCTTTGTAGAGATAGTGGGTAAACGTATCCTATGCAAGGACACTGCACATGACACTGTGAGTGATCAACACCTAAAGATCATGTCCGCAATAGTTCTGAAGAAGCGTATCAAATTTAGAGTTATCCTGCTTAACCAAATGTCCAAATGGCTGGAGAAGGAAGAAAAGAAAAGATTAACAGGAAAACCACTCAAGAAGGTCTTCCATGGAAGGTTCTTGAGTATTATTTTGAAGAAGAAGCTGAGGAATAAAATTAAGGATGATGAAGGTAAAGTCCTTAATAGCCATAAAGTAATGACTACACAGCTATTTGCAAATTGGAAGAAGAACCCAATGGAGAACAAAAAGCTGATGATATATTGCAGCACCGGCAAAAGCACTACGAAGAAAAGGAAGGCAAGTTCTATGAAAGAGGAGGAGTTGTCATTCACTGAAGATTCAGACATCCCTGAGTCCAAATCTGCGAGGCAACCGAAGAAGAAAACTAAAGTGGTAAAGAAATCCAAACCAGTTCCCCAAACAAGTCTATCTACTAAAGAAGAAAACGTAGAGTCAGAAGACGAGAAGGGAACTGAGAGCTTCAAGGATGAATCCTCAAGGAGAAATTCCACTAATGAAGAAGAAGTTAAATCTAAGAAGGTGAAAGCTGAACCTATGAAAGGAATAGCTAAATCTGGTGATGAAGAAGAATGTACAAGTCATATAGGTAACACTCAAAGTAGCCACTCTGCTGATGAAGAAAGGTCGAAATCTAAAATAATTGGATCTCCTACTGCTAAAGTCCCAATAAGTTCTTCTGATGGTTCAAAAGATGTTGAGTCCAATGAAGAAAGATCTGCTCCTACTATTGATGAACATCAAAGAAGCTTATCTGATGATTCAAAGGCTTCACAATCTGAAGATGAAGAAAGGACTGAATCTCCTATAGTTGAACCTTTAAGAAGAAGAAAGAGCAACAGACTGCTTGCTAAGTCTGTCCTAAAAATGAAAGGACAACCCTCTACTATAATCATTGCATTAAGTGATGATAAGTCTAAATCCAAGGAAGAAAGTGCTAAGGGTAATGAAGAAGAAACAAGTGATGAAAATTTGCAAGAAGTATTCTCTAATAAATCAGATGAAATGATCCAGCATGATTCAAGCTCAGAAGGTGAAGAGATGGAAAAAGATTCTAGTTTTACAAATCAGTAATCAGCAGACTATCATGTTCTCTCTCCAGCTAGAGTTTGCAGAAGAATAGTGGTGGAAGTCTTTGATGAACCACTAGATGTACCACCAGAAAGATGGATAAGCTATGGAAACGAACAACTCAAAGTTGTAAGGATGATTACATACGATGTATTTAACAACTGCAAAAACATGGAGTTAGATTGCACTACAATATTGTACAATCCTGATGATCTTCTAATGAGATGGTTCTTCCCTTGGATGCCCTGGTTAAAGGCGTATACTGATAAAGATGGGAGTTAGTTTAGCTGGCATTACTCAGAGTTTTCAAACTTAGAGCTGGTGTCTCAAAACTTTCCAAGAGTAAAGAAGTTTGTAACAAAGCTGATCAAAGACCAGTCTCATTTCAAGATCTATCGACATGTTGGTAACCACTACATTCCCTACGATTGTAGAGCAGGTTCAGATGGCAGACGGATTATACCTAAGTTCATGATCGTAGAGTCCATCCACTCTACCATTGAAGATGATCAAACACAAATTGAGAAGCTCTACACTGCTTAAGCAGAGGTGTCTGATATTCCTTCATTCTCCAACAATGTTTGACACTCAACGAATTATCATATTCTCACTACCTTTGAAAGTCTGTCAAAGAGTGAAAATCGTAGAGTCCAACTAGATGTTTTGTAGGAGGTTGACCAAACAACTGATCTGACAGAGAATGAACAACCTGATGCCAAATCATCTCAAGAGCAAGAGTTTCTAAAGAACTCTGAAGAATTGATTGAGGATATCTATCTCATGGGTGTAGAAGTCAAGGACATGTCAACAGGAGAAAACAATGAGCTATCCAAAAGGCTTCAAGCCAGACTCTCAGACATATCCCTTAAGCTTCAACAAAGGGATCAAGTTTTTCTGAAGGCTATGAATGATCATAAGGAAAAAGCTCTACAAGCTCAGAAGGCAAATGAAAGCAAATTCTATCTCTCTCTGACAAGATTGACAATTTGAATCAGTCTTTTTCCCTACAACTTAAACTAAGCCAACAAGAACTCAAGATTGAGGTTGGTAACTCATCTCACCTGATGGAGCAGCTTATGTCAAATGTGGAGCAGCTCTCACAAGTGATTAATGACAAAAAGGGGGACACGAAGAGAAAGAGAAAGAGGCACTCAAGGAGGTGTAAGGAAAAAAGAATGAAGGAAGAAAAGAAGGCCAAGAGCAAAAAGTTAAAGGAGGAGAAGAAGAAGACAGCATCAGCAGAAGCAGAGTTATCATTTAAGGGGGAGCCAAAGGATGACGATCCCATGAACACAGAGTTTGAGGGGGAGCCAGACAAAGAAGAAGAGCATGCACCAAGATAAAACCTAGAGCAGGATTAAACAATGGAGCATGAATCTGAAGGGAAGCAGTGAAAAGAAGAAAAGAAATATGAGTAGCAGAGTAGCTGATCAACGGACATCGTGGAGACACACGTGGAGCCAAAAAAGGTAAATCTCTATTTAGTTAGGTATGTTTTGGATCCAGGATGTAAAGTGTCATAATTTTTGTAATTACATATAATCATCAATAACATTCATGCTTATCTATTTTTGAAATATAACTGCTCACTGTATATAAGATTCGTTCATCTTATGTATATGCACTAATTATTTTTGTCATAATCAAATAATGGGAGGTTGTTAGGAATATACATGAGAATATTATTCCTATTTATATATGATTTGATTATGATATAAATGAATGAATATGTAAGTATGCTTGCATTAAAGAAAGTTGTAAAGTCCAATAATAGATAATAGGAATATATGTACAAGGACTTAGAATGAATTGATCAAATATGTTAGGTTGATTTTACATAAGCAAAACAACTTTGTAAAGTCCTCAAAAAGAAATGATGTACAAGGACTATAAATATAGAAAGATCAAGCTTGTTAGGTTGATCTTATAATGTAATAGATAGGCATGTATAATCATTGAAAGCTGCACCAGAAATCGTAGTCTGCTAGGAGAGTCAAAGAAAACTCGAGAACTATTAAGGCGGAATCGTAGTCTGTAAGATAGCAAATCTCAGAGTTTGTAGTCTGCCAGGAGAGACGAGGAAGGATCGTAGTGTGTCGAGAAGAACTTTCTAGAAGCTGTAGACTGCTGAGAAAGTCATGTTCAGAATCATAAAGACAGTCTGTCTAAGAGCCGACCGAGCATCTGCTAGAGCCAAGTCAAGAATCATAGGCCACACTTGAAGTAGTGGAGTCTACTAATTATTTCAGAGGCAGAAATCGTAGTCAAGCCAGATCAGACGAGGACAACAATAATAAAGACAAAAATAATAGTCTGTCAAGATATGATCTCAGAGTTGTAGTGTCTGCAGAACCAAAGCTAAATCGTAGTATGCAGAACTAAGGCTTTAACAGAGACGCTCACAACGCCAAGACAAAATCGTAGAGTCAACATAATTCTCAACAAATGAGCACTCCCAGAATATCCAAAGTATGAAGCCTCTGGTCTGAGTTGCAAAGATACATTCCACTTGAAGGAAACTAGAGAGCACTCAAAGAATGACATGCATGCTAACAGAAGATCCAAGCACAAACCCAATCAGCATTCAGAATGAGTTGTGAAACCATTTAAGATGAAGTCTTCCACAAGTCGATCAGAAGAAGACTTCAGTAAAAGTGCCTGACTAAATAAAGTCAGCAAGTGCAGTAGCTGTCAAGAGAACAGAAGACAACGATCTTGGGATTAACCAGGATCGTAGTGTTTGCCAAACAAAGCAGGAACTAATGCAGTTTACACAGAGATACTGGTCAACTTATGAAAAATAAGGTAAAAGTGATTAAGCATGGGTCAGACCATTGATGACAAGTGAACAGGAGATCACAAGGAGAAAGAGAGACGGGCATGCCAAAATCTGATGTGTCTTACTATTCAGAATAACCCATAATAAGAAGTTAAGCTATCAGTTCCTAAGATCAGTCGAGGCAAATAGAAGTGTTGAGGCACTGCACAAGAGAAGGAAGAGGTGTTCTACATTGAAGATCCAATGAACACTCTTCAGAATCGTAGTGGTGTCTCAACCAGACAATGAGCAACATTCAATAAGACACACTACGATCAGGACCAAGAACATCTACATCAGAATCGTAGAGTTCAGTCATCTGAAGATTGAAGCATTAACAATGGTTTAATCTGAAGACTGATATTCGAACGTTGCTAATTGAGATCATCGATGTAGAAGGACAATTCCTGATGTTCTGATCGAGGAATCAGAAAGGAGAAATAAAGATGAGTACCTACTTAACACACCAAAGTGACATCTTTGATGGGGTAGGTGAAATAGTAGACTACAGTGTTAGAAAGGTGAAAAAGGGGATGTCATGTCTCATATGCAGTCTGCACCAAATAACTCGAGATCTGTGAAGCAATTCAAATAGCTCCCAATAGCTATATTCCAACAGAAAGATTGTGAAGGTTTAAATATCAGCTAGAGCTTCAAAGATCAAGAGTTGCTGAGTTGAAAAATTGTTGAGTTGTTGGAATGCTATATTATTGACTCTACGAGTTCCACCAGAGATGAACAAAACAATTCTCAGTGATAATAAGACTACTAAGGTGGAAGTGAAGAATATTTGAAGAAAGACTTAAACATACTAAAGCTTCAGTCAACAAGGATGAGAATGCCACTGAAGATGGCAGCTAAGCTGAGAGCCAAGAAGGCCAAGAAGATAACATTCAGAAAAGTGGCAGAGCACAAAGAAGATCTAGAGAGCCACTCTACGAATCACCATGAACCCAAAGCTGAAAAACAACATATGCAGAACCATATCTATATACCATTCAATAAGGGTTCAGGGAATGCTAAGTGCCAGACGAAGTCTACCAAAAGCTTAAAGACTTAGCAAACCGAAATGGTGATGGTGCACAGCTGACATCAGATGAAGATGAGAAGAATAATATAAAGATCAGCTGTATCAGAGAAGTGGTGGTTCAGACTCTATACAGAATGCCAAGAGGACCACGTTAAGCTGCTAAGTACAAAAGATGTTAAAGCTTCAAGACATCTTAGCATCAAAGCACAAACAAGAACTACAACAATAACAAGTAGCCAGGGCCTGAGGGATCCTTAATTGGAGGGACTAAATGAAGTTCCAAGCCTACTGGGCTTGAAGAGTTCTTAGTGAAATAAAGGAGTTCGAAGCCTGCTGGGCTTGAAGAGTTCTTAGTGAACTAAAGTTCCAAGGCTACTGGCCTTGAAGGAATCTTAGTGATTCAGGGCGCTGCCTTTCCTTAGTGGAATTCCTGCTGGTTGAAGTAGAAGAGTGGATTAGGAGCCTGAGTCTCTGAACTACTTAAAATTCCTTGTGTCGTTTACATTCAATCATTTACCTTCTGTTATTTACATTATGTACCTAACTGCTATAAATGCTATGTATGTATTAACTACTTACAACTAAACTAATTCCACGAACAATGTATGTATGTTCATGAATATATCAATGAAGGGGACCTTTTACTTATTCCGCTGTGCTTGAAAAGATTCTTATGTTTTTCATATACTAATTCATTAGCAGTACAAAATGAACATGAAAAGAATTTCAAATTAAAAAGAATCTATTCAACCCCCTCCCTCCTCTCCCCTCCCCCTCCCCCCCTTTCTAGATCTATTATGTGCCTACTGGGAACTAACATATTTATTGAATTAAATAAATATTTTAGTTGATGTGTTTGTTGGGAAATAAATATTTGTTAAATTAGATTATTTATTAGTTAAATAAATAATTCATGAGTTGTGTGGAATTAACTTAATTAAGTGTAATATGTTAATTAAGTTGATACTCGGTAATTTTGTATGTTGAAGTTAATTAAATTAAAAGAGTGATGAATTAATTGTTACAAGATAATATTCTAATTTAATTAATGAATTAATTATTATGTGACAATATTCTAATTTAATTTAATAATTAAATTAGAGAGTTGATAAGGATTAAACGAATAGTTATAATGTTGTTTTAATTTAATTTAGTAATTAAAGTGATGTACTAATTTATTAAATAAAATTATAATGAAATTATAATTTTGTGGCAATTTGATAGTGTGGTATTTTGATTTAATAAGTTGTTGTTAGTTTTAATTTAAATAAATTTGAATATGAGAATTTAATTAAATTATGTGTGACAATAAACTATATAGTAAATGAGTTATTAAAATAAATTAAAAGAGTTTTAATTTAGCTTTGCCAAACAAGACTTAGAGCTTTTAAGTCTTTATTTTGATTTTGTTTTGCCAAACAAGGCTTAGTAACTTTTGAACTTAAAGAAAAAAAACTGACAAAGGAATTAAATAGAGATATTATGTTTGTCAGTTTTTTTTATTTACGTATTACATGTATCAATTATATGGGTGCAAGTTACGTACTTTGTTTCTAAGCCTAAGAGTTAGAGATAGCAGAGAAAGAAAAGAGGGAGAACTTTAGAGAGATTTGAGAGTCAAATTGGAAGCAAAGGGGATTATCAAATGAGATTGTTATCATCTTTGTTGGCTAAACAAGAAATTTAAGGTAGTAATCTAGCTTTCAATTATCAGTTTACACTCTTTATTGTTCTTCATTGAAAAACTTATTTTTATTTCTCTATAATTTGAATTATATAATAATTGTTGAAAATATGGCTTACATATGTTAATTAGTAAACATAAATTATTTGTATATGATTTAGAGTTGTTTAATTCATGAAAACATGATATGTGTTAAGAAATCATGTTTACAGTGAATTATAGTGATATATGTATAATATAGCTTATTTCAGAATCAAAATTGATACTCAATTCACGTTATAATGAGTAAATTGATTTCTGATTGTGAAAATACATGAAGAAACGAAAACAAAGTGATTTAAATCGATTATTTTGGTTAAAAAATGGATTTACAGTGATTAGTTTCGCTAAGAGTATTTAAAAGTGAAGAAGCAACAAAAATAATAAATTTTAAAGATTTTAATTTGTTGTTTATGTTGTTTGTATGGTTAGAAACATGTTGAAAACATTAATTATTATTTATGTAAAGTTTATACAACTTGGGTAAGTTGGAATGGTTGTTAGAAAGGAGCTTTTAGGCTAATTTGGCTTTGTTCTGCATTTTTCGCAAACTTCAAATTCTAGAACTGGCGCTTTGTGCTGCAGCGCTAGATTTAGGCTTAAAGTCGGAGCTACATCGCCAGTCTCATTTCAATTTGTGGAGCTGCAGCACCAGCCGAGCTGTAGCACCAGTTTTTAGTTCAAATGGTGGCGCTGCAGCGCCAGTTAGTAATTTAGCCTAGAAAATTGATTTTTAATATACAATTGTGTAATTATTAATATAGTGTAATTTTATGACTATAAAATGTGAGTAATCATGTTATATGATGAAAGAGTAGAATGTGATGAATCATCAAATCTGAAAATTATCAATTAACGAGTTATGTGATAAATGAAATTAGTGCTAATAAAATTATAAGTGTGGCTTACCCATGTGGTTAAACCTAAGACTACAAGTCGTGCATGAAATAAATATTTAATTACGTACCGAGATCATGTAGTAACTAATTATGTCATGATGACATGTGTATAGGATATTGAGAATTAAGTTATACTGTTTAGCTTACACGCAAGGCAAGTTTTCAAACCTTAATCTCTATTTGAGCTTATCCTACCTTATTTATTTTATGCAAGTTTGCTATCCTATCTTGTTTATAAATTATACAAGTTCTTGAATTCTATTAAGCAAAGTTCTTAATTTTGCTTCATTATCGAAAAATGTAACCTTAGCTTACCATTTTTGTTCAAGCAACGTTTATTATATCTTTTCAATGCTTTGAAATTTATTCTTAAAGCATGACTTTGATGTATTATACTATTCATTTATGGGTCATAACTACTCTATAATATGTCGTTGAACCCTTGCATTGTCATTAAACTTTCGATTCAACTAATCCTTAGTAAATGTACGTTAAACTCTAAATTTCCCTTGTGACTTATCCAAACCAAACTTCCGTTGGTGTGGACTCGTATGTTAAAACTGAGATGAACAACCCTATTTTAGGGGATTATTTACGCAGAAGCGTTTAGATGTTTGTGCACAATACATGGTACAAAGGGTTGATCACCCTAAGTATAGGTAAGAAAGGTCCCTATAGTCTAATGATTGTCAAGGTTTAAGTTGAAAAATACTTGGACATAATTTATGGTCATGTGACCCTCAGATGATTTCCAGTATCAGTTCTTGATTATCGATATTAGAAAATAATATTCAATTCAATTGAGTTTATTCATTCCCAGATATTATGTCCTTTCAAGTGAGCATTTGTTTTACTCACTCTTGCATATATATAACCATTGCAGCTAAAGTTGAGAAGGTTGATAAGCCAAATACTAGCAAGGGAAAAAGCAAGATGAACAAGTGTTGAAGACTTGTTAATTTGTTGAGACTTTTGCTTTCAGACTTAGTTTTATTATGAGATGTAATTAATTACTTTTCCACAATTGATGAATATTTAAAGGTTAGAAAACCTGGGATTTATTAGTTTAAGTTATGTAACCCTTTAATGGAAAGATTTATTGTTTAAGTTTTATTTAATTTGGATAGATAGAAATGAATTTTTGGACAGTGAACACCAAATCCTATGGGAATAACGTACCCAGATTTGGGGATGTCACAAGTTGGTATCAAAGCTTTAGGTTATGAACCTTAGGTGGGGAAAAAACCTTAGGAAGTAACCTTATAGGAGATTGTAAATATAAAGATAGTGGTGATAAACTCTTATTGAGTTTTAAGGAAGAAATAATAAAACACTCTATGTGCTTATGTGGTTGCAATCTATGTGCTCGTGAGTGTCGAGTAATGACGGTTAGTAATTAAAAACTTAAAATTTTTGTTGTCAGGATGGCTAATGTGGGAGAATCCAGTCAGGCTAGGGAGGTGGGATCTCAGATGCCTAGAGAGGAGGTACCTCGAGATATTCAGGTAGTCTGGGAACAACTGGTGCCAAGGGAGTCATCTCTGTTAGTCACAGTGGTTGGTTATGCCCCAGAGTTTAAGCAGGAGGGGTTACATGATGACGAGGATGTGGTAGAAACGGACGAGGAGGATCATGTGAAACTACCACAGACAGATGAGGAGGAGGAAGGGGAAGAGTTTCCACCAAACTCTATTGTAGTTCAAATGTATAACGAGGTGTACGACCGTAACATTAAGCTTCAAGATAGAGTTAGGGAATTGGAAGAGTTGGTTGATGAACAACGGACCGCGATAGCACAGAAGGACGATGAGATCCATGATTTTGACGAATATCTCGGTAATATGGAGTGGAAGCTGGTTCACGTAGAAGGTGACAAGGAGGTGCTGATGGCAGAGGTTGCAAAATTAAAAGATGACCAGAAAGAAGAATCTGCCAAGTGAGCAAGGGTAGAAGATGCTTACGAGAAGACTTCCCAACAGGCAGATGTAGAAGAGGAAGAGGTACAAGCAAATATGGTCAAGATGGAAGAGATGGACTGTGTTTTCCAAACCGTGATAAACAGAGCTCAAGACCGAGTTATGTACTATCCGACTCAGTTTGAGGAGTTGCCATGGTATATGTTAGATCACAGAACGATGTTTCGTATTATAGAAGAGGAGCGTCGTAAGGCTGTCCAACGCCTTATTAGGACATAATAGAGAGTTTAATTGCTGTGTGATTAATTATATAATAAATAAGATGTAAATCCCAAGTGTTATGTGACCAATGGGATATGATGATGTTATCTTGAAATTTTTTCAATTCATGAAAGTGACGTAAATAGCAACTATGCTATCGTTTCTATGTCTTTAAAAGATTATGAATAAATAAAAGGTTAATATTTATGCAAGATGTTATGTGTTATGTGTTGATCTTTTATGATGTTCAAGTTTAGTAAAAAATACTTATGAGATTGAGTAATAATCTAATAAGTGTATTTTAACAGAAAATGCCTCCAAGACGTCAACCACGACAAAGAACCCCTGAGGGGTCTACCAACAACAACAATGCCAATGCTAACCCAGTTCAACAATTGGTGACATTATTGATGGGAGCACTTCAGAATCAGCCGCAGAATCAAGCTGTGACCTTTAAATATTTTAAGGCAGTAGGACCACCAGAGTCTCATGGGTCCATGAATCCAGTTGAGGCACAAAACTGGATCATGGAAATAGAGAAGGTTTTCGACGTTGCTAGAGTCGGTGAAGACCAGAAGACTGCTTTTGCAACGTTCATGTTAAAAGTAGAAGCCATCTACTGGTGACAGGCAAACAAGACCCAAGGAGGTCAGGGAGTGATGGCATGTAATACATTTAAGGAAATATTTTTCGATACCTATTTTCCAGAAAGTTCACAGAATCAGATGGAGGTCCAGTTTTTAGAGTTGAAGCAGTGTGTGATAACGGTGTCGGAGTATACAACAAAATTCAATGAGTTGGCGAGGTTTACGCTGTATCAGGTTAACATAGACGAGCGCAAGGCAAGAAGATTTAAATAAGGATTGAAGCTCTGGTTGTATAGCAGAGTTTCTATGTTTCAGCTGAAGACGTTTGCAGCGGTGCTTGAGAAGGCGATTATCGCGGAGGGTAGAAGCGATGCCTTAAAAATACAATCAGGAATAGAGAAAAAAGAAGAATGAGAATGAAGGAAAAACTGGTGGTAGAAGTGGTGGAAATAATAACCCAAAGAGGAAATAGAATGAGAGTACATGTACTAGAAGTTAGCAGAGTAGCCAGCAGAAGAGGAAATTTGAAGCATGTGCTACCTGTGGAAGAAATCACATTGGTGTGTGCTTGAGGGGTAAGCGAGTGTGCTTTAGCTGTGGCCAAGAGGGTCACATTGCTCCGAATTGCCATAAACTAAAGAAGAATGCTTGTTTACACATGCGGGTCGAAGAATCATTTAGCTCGTGAGTGTCCCAAAAAGACAGCTAGAGCTATAACTGGAAGAAAGGGAGGTGGTAGTAGAGGTACGTTGGCTATTGCTGGACCAACGTCATTGAGCAGACCCACAACTAGAACCTTCAACATAACCGTGCAGGATGCAGTGCAATCAAAAGGCGTGGTGTCATGTATCATTCCAATCAATGATATAGATACATATGTATTATTTGATTCGGGTGCTACTTGTTCATTTATATATGATGATTTTGCTAAGAGTTTAGGATTTCCTAGTGAAGAGTTGAATTTCCCTTTGAACATAGAAATTGCGAATAGGGAGGTGATTCCTGTTAGATGCGTATATAAGAACTGTAGGTGTGACGATCCAGAATTTTGTATGTAATTTAGAAATATTTATTGAATTAAATAAATATTTTAGTTGATGTGTTTATTGTTAAATAAATATTTGTTTTATTTGATTATTTATTAGTTAAATAAATAATTCATGCGTTATGGGGAATGAACTTAATTAAGTGTAATATATTAATTAAGTTGGTATTTAGTAGTTTTGTATTTTCATGTTAATTACATTAAATGAGTGTTGAATTAATTATTATGTTACTGTTAGGTTTTGTGAAAATCAAAGTAGCAATCAAATTGCAAAAATAGCGGAAGCATAATAAAATCAGATTTTATAATTTTTCACATACCAATTACCCGGATCATCCTTTATGCATATTATTAATTAAAACGAAGAACAAAAAATTATGGAATCATACCCTTGTAGATACGAGTTTTCACAAGTATGAGTTCACGTCCTACTTCTCCGCGATCTCCTTGAATCTTCGGGTAGATTCTTTCATTTGATCAATGTTAGCCACTCAAGTGTATAGCCTATACATGCGATCCACCAAGGAAGAACAATTTTAATGAAGAAGGGTGTATTGGCTAAAACCCTAGTTTTTCCTATCTCTATAGAAAAAGGGGGCGTACTCTCCAACTATTAGAATTACGTATATTTGATATCTGATATAAGACTCCTCTTATAAAGATTTCAGGTAACCCTATTTAATTAAAATAAGGTATTATTTATTTAATTAAACTCTTTTAATTAAATGGGCTCCCTAATCTTATTAGGGATAATTAATTAAACTTCTTTAACTAATTTTCCCTCCTAATCCTATTAGGAATAAATGAGAGTGCTTATATTAAATTAATTACTAAACTCTTTTAGAAATTAAAATAATAATAATTGTAATAATATTAATAAGACTCCTCTTATTAATTTATATTTAATATTTCTAAAATATTAAATAATAAATATTAAGTTATTTAATTTATTCTATCACCATAGATTAAATTAAATATACTTAACATATTATTACGATTATGTCATTAACTTCTTAAATAATTATTCTTCCTTTTATGGTGTGACCGTTTAGGTTCTCCATATTAAACCGGTTGTGAATAAATCAATTAGAACAATTCTAATCTTATTTAAATAAATAAATTAAACTATTAATTTATTTAAATAAATAATATTTATTCTACAATAGGAATAAGCCTCCCTAGCGATCAACGACTTTCCAGATAATATAGATTTTAACATTATTCATAAAAAAACTTTTGAGTAAATAGTTACCGTACAATTCAATCCTTCCACCATACAATGTCTCAATTAAATATAAGACATAGAATTACTGTCAAGTCTTATTTTCTTTAATTATATGTATTTCGATTCCCAAATGCACAACTCCTAACGAATGCAAATTAGAAACTACTTTCTAATTTCATTCCACCTTGGCCAAGGATTCCTGAGTTATCATTTATTGTAACAGTCTGAAATTTTAAATTATAATTTTAAATATTTATAGAATTATATAAATATTTATTTGGTGTGTTTATTGTTAAAATGGATGAAATAAATATTTTATTGATGTGGTTATTATTAGTAAATATTTATGAATTAAATTCATTACATAATATTCTAAATTATAATTTAGAGAGTTATAAATAACATGAGATGTTATATTGTTGTTTTGATTTAATAATTTAAGATAGTATATTAAATTATTATATAAAATTATATGGAAAATATAGTTTTGTGATAATTATTTAAGTGGAATATTTATTTAAAATATAGTTTGTATAATTAATTTATTTGGTTAATGTGGATATAGGAATCCAAATAAATAAGATGTAATTATAATTATAAATTATAAACTAAATTATTTATTAAAATAATTAAGGTAGTTTTAAATTGATTTAACCCAAACAATGCTTAAAATATTAAGTCTTTATTTTAAAGACTTTTTGGCCAAACAAAGCCTTATGACTTTTGGATTTTTAAATTATGAGTTTTATTGTAACAAATGAAATAAATAATATAAAATATATTTATAATTTAGATATGTTTATAATAGTATAATTGATACATTTAGTAGGCGTGCTAAGGCTATATCGGTTACATTATTTTACGTTAACAGTTCTGTTTTGGCTTAAGCCTAAGAGGAGAAAACTGAGAAGTTCAGAGAGAGAATACAAAGAATTGAGAGGGAGTTGGGAGAGAAATCTTGAGTTTTCCAAAGCAAAAAATTATGTGTTTAGCAAGGTTGTTCAAGTTAAGTGAAGGTATTATTCATAACCTTAATATATATATATATATATATATATATATATATATATATATATATATATATATATATATATATATATATATATATATATATATATATATCTCCTCGAGAAGTAACCATATTTACACCCCCTTCATCTATTGGTATAAGGACAGTTCAGACCTCTTTATCACCTATTGCTCATGTGTCTCGCCGTTTTTACATCAAATGGTGGGATAAATTCGGTGTCGATAGGATAGTTGGCCAAGTTCAAAAAGAATTTCCTCCTACTCCTATCCATTCAGTTACCCCGGTCATCCCTACTCCTGCAGTCGACCCTTCCAGTAAATCATCCAAAAAATCTTCGGATAAATCAAAGAAGAAATCGATTGCCCCTTCTAAGTCAAAAGTTATTTCTGATATTAACAGTTATTCTACAGCTCAGCTCAGACTCTTTGTTGATGCTATTCATATGATATTTGAACAGTTAACTGAAGAGGTTGAGGCTTCAGACGATGCTTCTTCCCAATCCAGAGCTGAGGCTTCAAGTCAAAATGAAGAAGACGAAGAGGAAGATAATTCTGACCCCTATGGCACTATTAGTCTTCAGGATGCTCAAGATCCCTTCACCTAATTAATTTGGTAAACGGTGATAGCCCCATTCATCAATCAATCAAAGTGGATGTGGTAATTGCTGCTAGTTCCAGCACCTGCTCCGGCAGCCAGCACCTGCTCCGACAGCTATTTCTTGCTCGTGCAGCCTCATTCATTTCAGTCACATGCGTTAGGGCCCCATGGCCTCTAAAGTCAAAAGAAAACACCAGCTTTTCCACCGAAAGTTGATTCCTGTGCAATTATCGGTCTAAAGGCAGCTTTTACTTTTACTTTTACTTTACTTTAGTAAATATAACATGTTTCTTACTTTGTACTTTTACCTCAGTCAATGTAATAGTAACCATGTAACAGTTCGGTACCTTGATCTATAAAAGGAAACTGAATTCATTTGGTAAGGCAGACTTAGAAAGACGCTGAGTTCCTCCTCAGTCGAATCTTTAGCCTCTACCGCTGTTTAGCCTTTCTTAACCCCTCTTCTTCTAATGTTCCTATTCTAGTAAACTTGTAAGTCTTTTATTTTTTTGCACTTGTAAATAGTTCAAGTTATCAATAAAAAACTATTTTTATTTAGTAATTTCATTTGTGTTTGAATGCACCTCTGCACCTCTAAACTTTGATTTTAAATCATCTTAAATCATCCCAATTTATCTGCTTCCGCCCCAAATGGTATCAGAGCCAAGTTGTTTGTTTGTTTCTATCTGACGAAGTAAGATCTATTTAATCAACTGTTCTTTTATGATTTCAAAATTTCTTCTTCTCATTATTCCTAAGTCACCTGAACTGTCTGTAGTCCACCTAGTTCGCCGCAAACCTTTTGTAAGTCTCAGGTTTGAGCAGTGTCTGGTTTAAGAACATAGGTATGAGTCTTAATGATAGCTAGGGTATGTATGGAAAAATAATGTTTAAGAATTATTTTTGAAAAATTAAAAGATGAGTCGATTATTCAGATCAAGCTCTTCAGTTAGTAACCGGTCAGCATTGCCTCCTGTTCATGACATAGTTAACCAAGAAGAACACTATTTTGAAAACATTAGTCAAGTACTCCATAACCGGAACATACCCAAAGTTTCTCCTAGAGAAATTTATCAGTCAACCTTCTTAGATAACTTTAAAACTGATTATAATGTTAAGACAGTAGAAAGAGTTTATGCAATTAATAAAGAGTATGAAAATTTTAGCCTTTTATCACCTGATGTTATTAAAAAACATAGAAAAAAGGGTTCTAATTTTATTCATATAGGACTTATTCAAGTTGCAACTAAACCACTTAACATTGAAGGAATTAATTCATCTATTTACCTTTGTTTAAGAGACGCCAGGTTTTTGAATTAGTACTCCAGTATTATTGGAGCTATGGAATCCAGTCTGCACAATAGACCTATCCATTTCAATTGCTTTCCAAATTTCACACTTAGCCTCAATGATCAAAATTTATTAAAAGCTTTAACTTTAAATATTAAAACTGCTGGTTAGATTACTCAAATGATTGAGGGATCTCAACCTATTGCTTTGATTTACATGATTTATTATAAGACTATGAAATCAAATTTGAATGTTCATGTTTCTTCTTTAAGAAATCCTAAATGGGTAACTTTACAGTTTAATAGGTTTAAAGACTTGGAGATTGACTCTTCTTGAATAAATTTTAAATCTTTTTCCTTGGGTTTAATAAGAAATTTAAATGTTATATCTTTTCCTAGATGATTATATAATAATCCTTTATTACTAGTAGTAAATGGATATAACAGGTAAATAAAAGGAAGACCAAGGATGATCTTATCTGTAAGATTGCGAATTAAAACAAATGAAGATTTAAAACACATATTATCTTGGCAGATATGAACCTTAGGCAACTTATATTTTATTTCCATTTGACTACCATTAGCTGAGTTAAGTTTTTCACTAGTCTTTTTATAATACCCAGTAGGGATAAGCCCTTCTTGAATACAGTTCAAATCCGCACCAGTATCAACTAAGGCGGGGAGCTGTATAGAGAAAGTTTTATCAATAACTAAATTAATAGAAATATACCATTTCTGAATGGTAATGTCTTTAATTCTTTTGAGAGAAAGACCTTGAACAAAAAGATCTTCATCATTTTTTGCACCTGAGGATTCAGGTATGTCATGATCTTCGTCACTAGAGGAGGAATCATGAATCTGGAGATCAGATTTTTTATCTTCAATTTCTTTTCTTAAAATAGCAACATCTAATCTTAGACTAGAAATTTCTTTCTTGAGTTTATTAACATCTTGATTTAATTCAGAGAGTGTGACTTCTCTAACAGGAGATTTAAATCTTTCTAATGTTTTATTCCAAATTTGATAAAAAGTTCATACTAACATTTCAGAATAATGATATTGAAGAAAAAACATTAGAAAGATTTAAATCTCCTGTTAGAGAAGTCACACTCCCTAAATTAAATCAAGAAGTTAATAAACTCAAGAAAGAAATTTCTAGTCTAAGATTAGATGTTGCTCGCTAAGCAAGCTAGTAAAGATAAAAATAAAGTTGAATACGAGTTAGGCACTTTCAGTGAACAATATGGTCTACCCCCCGTGACTCCTTCTAGAAGAAAGCACAGGCACATGCATATTGAGTCTCAGAATAAGAGTAATAAATATGTATTAACTCCATCAGGCGGACCAATCCCAGCATCTTCATCAAAGATGGGATTGCCGTCATCATCACACTAGATAGCACGAATAATTGATATTCTGGAGTCTTCTGTGAGGTATTTTTCCCACCAAGATCTAAGAATACCAGTAAATCCACTAGCTATTAATTCAACTATGTCTGGTTGAGATAGATGATTGAATTTATTAATATAGCTATTGGCTACCATTGACATATGATTTATTAATACATGTATCTGTGTTTCGCGGCAAAATTCTTATATTCTATGAATTCTAGTTTTTGTAAATTGTTGTTATATAACCTATTTATGATGATTGCATGTGTCTATGATGATTAGATATTATGTTTAAACAATAATCACATGCTAATTTTGGATATCAGTAGAAATTTTATCAGTATATATATGTTTTCATATGTAGCTATGTAAGTACCAATTTTGATCGTCAAATTGCATGCTAAGATGTTAATTGAGTTTTGTTTATGCTAGTTTGTTGAGATACGAACATAACATAATTTGAATGAGATGATTTGGTCATGTAATGAATCCACATTGATGATTTTTAGAATGAATATCAAAAATTGAGTTTTTGTATGAAAACATAAAAAGTGAGGAATTAAAATAGTTTTAGTGATTGTTAAATTGTGCTAAGTGGTTGAATATGTTAGCAATCATATCTATGATAGTTGTATATTTATTTTACGTGTTATTATCACTATTTGGTGGGTGAAATTCGTGTCAGTTGGCTTAAGAAAAGTGTTGAAGCTCTGTTCTGTAAAACTGAGTTCTGTGTGTCGCGCATCCGCTTAGTCCTTAGGCGCGAGCTCACAACTGCCACGTGGGCGCGCGGCCTCCCAGTACAAAACTCGCGCGGCCGCGCTAGTGCCCATTTCCAGACACTGAAGTCTGCTAATTCTGCAGACTTTGGTCGTTCTTTGTGGCTTAGCTAAAGGTTATGGTAATGTGTCCAACATGTAACAACAAGGCTAATACAGAGTTGTGTTATATGTATTATGAATTCAAAGTTGCAAAAATGATTAGTAAATCAAAAACACGTTATGTGATAACCTAGTTTATACAATGAACGTTAGTTATGTGTTGTGATGATTAACACTTGGGAATTCTGAAATTTAAATGGTAGCTTAAGACTTGTGCTAAAATAATAAGTTTAGCTAGTAATGCGTTTTATATTGAAAAGTGAATATTAGTATGTCTAATAGATGTTGTGGTTTTAATATTGTGTATAGGTGAATGTGAGTTTTAATATTTTAGCTTACGGTCGAGGCAAGTTTTCTAACTCTATAATTTCGTTGAGCTAGTTCTATTATTTCATTGTGTAACTTTATTCTTATGATTGAGCAAGTTACCTAACCTTTGCTACTTTATTATTCAGCAAGACTACTTTTCACTGTCTTGATATACTTTTGCAAGTTCTCTATTTCTAATCTCTTGTTGAGTAATTTATTGTTATGCAAGTTTCTTAACCTTCATTTATTGTTGAGGAGCTAATTACTCTATATTTATTTATTCCAAACGAGGTTACCTTGGTTATTCAAAGTCTGGACTTTTGTTTTAAGAAATGTGTTTATTCAGCCACTAATAACTGTTGTTTTATCTTCGTTCTCCAATGTCATTGCACTATCTTACATTATTGTACAAAACTCTAAGTTACCTAGCGATTCTTTTCCAGTTCAACTAATCCTTAGTTGATGAATGTTCTAAACTCTAAATTACACTTGAAGTCAATCCAAACCAAACTTCCTTTGGTTTGCTTATGTACTCCCACAATTTTGAAAGCATGTTGTCGATGATAACATTTGTTCAATTTTGAAACTGTTAATAATCTAGCTCTTACTGATTCATCTATATACCTTGTTCATGAAAATAATATACTTAAACTCTTGAATAGTTATTTGTCCCTATCTGATTCAACCAGTAATTGGTTAATGAGCGTTCTAAAGATATAGTTTCCTTTAAAGTTAATTCCTAACCGAACTTCCTTTGGTTCGGAACCTGATAATCTAAGTTGACAGCCCTATATCAAGGGATTATTTTAGAGCTACATAATAGCGTTAAAATGTTTGTGCAATACACAGTACAAAGGGCTGATCACCTGGAGTACGGGTTGATGGTCCATATAGTCATTTAGACTATTAAATGTTACAGTAGAAACACCTGTTAACCTAGGACATAGATGATGATTATAGTCTTCTAGACTGTTAAAGGTTAAAGTAAAAATACTTGAAACCTAGAATAGAGTTCATGGTCTTATGACCCTCAGTGTATTCCTTGATGTTGATATCTATTGTTAAATTAAACGTCCATTATTCCTTTGAACTCATTTCTGTTGAATTAAAGTTTATTGTTCTGGTAAGAATACTTTACCATTGAAAGATCAGTTAATTATCATTCATTAACCATTATTGTATATTATCCTTCTTATGGGAAATTGTTTGCACACTCTTTCACAAAACAATGCAGAGGAAGTTAAGAAGTTTGAAGAGTTTCCTACAAGCAAGGGCAAGGGTACGATGCTTGATTAGACGACGTTTAGTTTACCTTATATTTATGAAGCTTATGTAATAGATTCAATTATGACCATGTTTTATTTTTTTTCGCTGATGATTGTAATAAAGGTTATTTTAGATTTTGTAACCCTTTAATGGGAGATTGATTGTTTAAACTTTAGAGTTTAATTTTATCCTTTGTTTATGGTTAGTTAGTTATGTTTTAATTGGTCAGTGAACACCAAATATGTGGAATTGAGGTACCCAGATTTGGGGGTGTCACAAGTTGGTATCAAAGCCTTAGGTTATGAACCTTAGGTGGGGGAAACCTTAGGCTATAACCTTCTAGGAGATCGAAAATATAGAGGTGATAAACTCTTATCGAGTTCTAAGGAATGAATTGAAGGAAATCCATTGAAGATAAAATGATGAAAGACTTTATGTGTTTATGTGTTAATGACTTTTGTGCTCGCGAGTACTTAGGAGTAACATGTATTATACATATCAAGTTATGTGGTTATTAAAACTTTGTTGTCAGAATGACTGACGAAAGATGATAAGGATTAAGAGCCTTAGAAGTTCGTATAGTCTGAGTATGTTGGTATTGGAAAGCGTGCGAGAGCTGAAGATGTATGGGTGGAGTCTTCTGAACGCATAGATCGTGTTGAAGACAAGTTGAAGAAGGCCAAGCGAATGGGGGAACTTATAATTTAGTATTCTATTTTCTGTGTAGGTTGAGATTTATCTTTGGTAGGTGTTGAATCGTCAAGTGATCCTATAATTTTGTTATTACAGGATAAATAATATAAATAGCAGTGTGGCTATTTTTTGATGTGGTGATGTAATAAATGAATAAAGTATTATCATTGTTTATTGAGAAATATTATGTGTTATCTATAAGTGGTTAAGATAAGTTTGAAAATTTTAATGCGTGCAAGTTTTAAACAGTAAGATGCCACCTAGAAAAAGACAACAGCGTCAACAGAGCCCCAAGGAAAATGCATACAATAGAGAAGCTAACGCAAATCCAGTGCCATAATTGGTGAATTTACTGGTGGGAGCACTAGCAAATCAACTGAATTTCTGGCTATATAATCAAATCTCGATGTTCCAACCAAATTCGTTTACAACAGGGTTGGAGAGAACAATTGATGTAGACGGGGAAGGTAATACGTTGGCATACAATCAAGAGCCAAAGGGAAAGAAGAGTGACGATGATAAGGTGGGTGATAGTTATACCAGTAACGCCTGGAAAAGAAAGTTGGACAATAATATTAACGCTGAAAATCAGCAAAGGAAGGAAAAGAAGAAGGTGGATGCGTGTAGAAACTGCGGAAAGAAACATGTAGGTGTTTGTTTGAAGGGAAAAAGGGTGTGCTTTAATTGTGGTTTGAAGGGCCACATTTCACCAAAGTGTTCAAGACCGAGGAAGGAACCCTGCTTCATGTGTGGATCGAAGGAGCACTTGGCTCGAGGTTGCCCAAAGAAAGCGGTAGAAAAAGCAAGTGGAAGCAAGGGGGGCAGTGGCAAACTGGTTATTGTAGAATCAGCTCAGCCGAGTCGACCGACCGAACAATCATCCAACATGGCGATGCAGGGCGTAATGCAAGGTATGGTTCTGATCAGTTATCTATACGACTGCGTGTTATTTAATTCAAGTGCCACTTGTTAATGTATGTTTGATGAATTTGCTTAGAAACTAGATTCGCTTTGGGAAGAGTTAGACTATTCCCTAAACATAGAAAGTGTGAATAGTGATACCTTTTAACTTGATGTGTGGAACTGCCGTGTTGGTATTAAAGGCCACGTAATGGATTTATTTCTGATTTGATTTATGAAACTCTGAGGTTGTTAAACCATGTGGTGATAAGTCACTGTCAAAGAAAGTGCATAACCTTAAGACTCTGAGGAAGTCAAAGGTAATATTTTGTTCTTTTAGCTGAAAGATGTCTATACGGTGGAGTTATCTATCGATGTTGCAAATCAAGAAGTTATTTAGAAAGTATTGTGTGGGATATGTGAAGATCAAGATAGTCACTTCATTAGCTAACTTAACGAGAAAATCGGAGGAATTTATATGGGCAGGAAATTATGGAGTGAATTTTCACGAATTGGAGAAGAATTTAGTATGGCACCTGTGATATCTCGACCAGATAATACATGAAATTTTGTGTTGTATAGTGACACATCATATAATATATGAGGCTGTGTGTTTAGGAAGAACGACATGGTCCTTTCTTATGCATCGCGTCAGTTAAAAAAAATTATGTGAAAGGATATCCGACTCACGATTCAGAGTAGGGGTATTAATGGTTGCTCCGAGAATGTAGAGGTGTTATTTTAGGGAAATAGTGTGAGATATAAAAAGACCATAAATGTCTAAAGCATATTCTCATATATAGGGGTATTTAAGCATGCGTTGAAGTGATAGTTGGAGTTAATCAATGATTATGAATACAAAATCCTTAATGAATGTGGTTGCCGACGTCTTAACAATAAGGTAGTAATTATTTATTTAGTCCGTGTTTTCGATTCTGGGGACAAAATCCTTGTCAGAAGGGAAGAATGTGACGATTTAATTGTTTGAGTTGTAAGTCTGGGAACAGAATCCTCATAAGAAGGGAAGAATGTGACGATTTGATTGTTTGAGTTGTGATTCTTGTGACAGAATCCTTGTAAGAAATGAAGGATGTAACAGTCCAGAATTTTAAATTATAATTTTAAATATTTATGGAATTATATAAATATTTATTTGGTGTGTTTATTGTTAAAATGGATGAAATAAATATTTTATTGATGTTGTTATTATTAGTAAATATTTATGAATTAAATTCATTACATAATATTCTAAATTATAATTTAGAGAGTTGTAAATAGCATGAGATGTTATATTGTTGTTTTAATTTAATAATTTAAGATAGTATATTAAATTATTAAATAAAATTATAAGGAAATTATAATTTTGTGATAATTGTTTAAGTGGAATATTTATTTAAAATATAGTTTGTATAATTAATTTATTTGGTTAATGTGGATATAGGAATCCAAATAAATAAGATGTAATTATAATTATAAATTATAAACTAAATTGTTTATTAAAATAGTTAAGGTAGTTTTAAATTGATTTAACCCAAACAAGGCTTAAAATATTAAGTCTTTATTTTAAAGACTTTTTGGCCAGAAAAAGCCTTATGGCTTTTGGATTTTTAAATTATGAGTTTTATTATAACAAATGAAATAAATAATATAAAATATATTTATAATTTAGATACGTTTATAATAGTATAACTGATACATTTAGTAGGCGTGTTAAGGCTATATCAGTTACTTTATTTTACGTTATCAATTCTGTTTTGGTTTAAGCCTAAGAGGAGAAAACTGAGAAGTTCAGAGAGAGAATACAAGGAATTGAGAGGGAGTTGGGAGAGAAATCTTGAGTTTTCCAAAGCAAAAAATTCTGTGTTTAGCAAGGTTGTTCAAGCTAAGTGAAGCTATTATTCATAACTTTAGTAATATATATATATATATATATATATATATATATATATATATATATATGTGTGTGTGTGTGTGTGTGTGTGTGTGTGTGTGTGTGTGTGTGTGTGTGTGTGTGTGTGTTTCGCGGCAAAATTCTTATATTCTGTGAATTCCAGTTTTTGTAAATTGTTGTTATATAACCTGTTTATGATGATTGATTGTGTCTATGATAAATAGATATTATGTTTAAACAATAATCGCATGCTAATTTTGGATATCAGTAGAAATTTTGTCAGTATATATATGTTTTCATATATAGCTATGTAAGTACCAATTTTGATCTTCAAATTGCATGCTAAGATGTTAATTGAGTTTTGTTTATGCTAGTTTGTTGAAATACGAACATAACATAATTTGAATGAGATGATTTATGTAATGCATTCACAATGATGATTTTTAGAATGAATATCAAAAATTAAGTTTTTGTATGAAAACATGAAAAGTGAGGAATTAAAATTGTTTTTAGTGATTGTTAAATTGTGCTAAGTGGTTGAATATGTTAGCAATCATGTCTATGATAGTTGTATATTTATTTTATGTGTTACTATCACTGTTTGGTGGGTGAAATTCGTATTAGTTGACTTAAGAAAAGTGCCAAAGCTCTGTTCTGTAAAACTAAGTTCTGTGCGTCGCGCAACCGCTCAACCCTTAGGTGCGGGCGCGAGGCCTCCCAATACAAAACTCGCGCGGCCGCGCGAGTGCCTATTTCTAGACACTAAAGTCTGCTAATTCTACAGACTTTGGTCGTTCTTTGTGGCTTAGCTAAAGGTTATGGTAATGTGTCCAACATGTAACAACAAGGCTAATACAGAGTTATGTTATATGTATTATGAATTCAAAGTTGCAAAAATGATTAGTAAATCAAAAACGTGTTATGTGATAACCTAGTTTATACAATGAACGTTAGTTATGTGTTGTGATGATTAACACTTGAGAATTCTGAAATGTAAATGGTAGTTTAAGACTTGTGCTAAAATAGCAAGTTTAGCTAGTAATGCGTTTTATATTGAAAAGTGAATATTAGTATGTCTAATAGATGTTGTGGTTTTAATATTGTGTATAGGTGAATGTGAGTTTTAATATTTTAGCTTACGCTCGAGGCAAGTTTTCTAACTTTACACTTTCGTTGAGCTAGTTCTACTATTTCATTATGTAACTTTATTCTTATGATTGAGCAAGTTACCTAACCTTTGCTACTTTATTATTCAGCAAGACTACTTTTTATTTTTGTTAGCAAAACAAATATAACTTTTCATCTCATTTTCTTTCCTAAACTATCTAGAAAGAAAGAAAGAACAAAAGTAACTAGAAGAGAGAGAAAGCCTAGGGAGTTTGGCTATAGAGAGAGAGGAGAGAGGGAGAGTTTTTGAAAGCTTCAAATTTCCTTAATCAAGTTTTAGGAAGAAAGAGAAGAAGGAAAAGCTAAGGTATAACAAAATTTCTATTTATGTAGTCTAATTTCTTTTTTGATTTGATTTGATTTTTGATAATATGAAGTTATGATCTTGAGATTTAAAACCTTAGATCTATGTGTATATAAGTGTTTCATGTTTAGATCTAACCCTTTTGAGGATCAGAAGTTAGATCTAAAGTATGAAATGGAAACTATGTTTTTCAAAATATAGAAAACCCTAATTTTTTTTTCTTAGCCTTGATTACGTTTATCTTGGGTTGGATGATTGTTTGATGATATAGACCATGTATCATGGTAGATCCATGGGTGTATGAAGTATTAGTAAGTATTATGATGAGTTATGTTGGTTATTATGTAAGAACATAGAAGGTTTCTTAGAAATCACCAAGAGTTAAAAATTAGATTTTTGTAAAAACGAAACATGAAATTCAAGTGACCATATCTCTTATTATATTTTGAATTACTGAGTGTGGTCAAGTCCTAGAGTTAGATCTATGAGTTTTCTAACATCTCCAAGTGGAATCACTGAAAATGGAGTTGTAGATTTTCATGTGGACTGATTTTAGGAAAAGAGTAAAAAACTGTTAAAGGAGAAAACGCTAATGTCCAAGATATTGTAAGGGATGTTTCGGCTAATTAAATTGTGAAACAACTTCTGTCCTTTTGAGAAATGAAATTATATGGTATAAAGTAGCTTTTGTCCAAAAATGAGCTCATTCCGACTTAAACTGACCAAGTTATGCCCATTTTAATTTTTAAGATTTTTCGACGAAAATGGCTATAACCGGAGTTCTATAACTCTGATTGCCACGAAATTTAAGCTGGAGGCTCACGTTAACACGTATA
This sequence comes from Panax notoginseng, assembly GCA_016801055.1. Lineage (NCBI taxonomy): Eukaryota > Viridiplantae > Streptophyta > Magnoliopsida > Apiales > Araliaceae > Panax > Panax notoginseng. The sequence continues at coordinate 56,922,141 of CM029021.1, read as the reverse complement.
AGATTGTGTCAAGAGATGGGAATGTCTGGAATTGAGTATAACAAGGCTAATTTCTTAAGCTACGTACTAAAAATGATTTTTGAAAAAATACTAAAAGAGGTTGGAAAATTATAGAAAAATACTTTTTGTGTATGAAATATATGTATATGTGTTTGGACAAATGATAGAAAAATAATAAGTTGATTTGGTATTTTCGTAAAAAGGATATGAAATCCAGATTGCTAGATTGAATAATTAATGAATCCAGTTTGCTGGAGTGAAAAATTTGATGAATCCAGCTTGTTGAATTGAAAAACAGTTTACTGAATTGAAAATATGTTGAATCCAGCTTGCTGGATTGCAATCTAGTTGCTGGATTTGGAATACAGCTTGCTAGATTGCAATTTAGTTTGCTGGATTGGCCATCTAGATGCTAGATTTGGAATCCAGGTTACTGGATTGCAATCTGGTTTGCTGGATTTCAATCTAGGTTGCTGGATTGGTATTTAACTTATTAAAGTTTAAAGAAGAACTTATAATATATAAGATTAGAGTGTTAAATCATAATGTATATGATATAATGATTAAAGAATTATCAAAGGATTATAATAATACTAATGTTGTAATGTGACGACCCCAAAATAGGTCCATTCCACCCAACCCATTTTGAGTCGCCAAATACATGGTACAGAAAATAACTACAACTTCATTATCACAATTCTCGTACAAAATAAAATAACACATATGCTGTGGATTTTGATACAAATATATATCAACTGTGACTCTCATCCCAACCTTGGATAGCACGTCACAATGGCACCTTACATCAAGGTATAGTCAAAAACTGTTCTAGAAATTAGAATCTTTGGGAAGTGCTCAAGAAAACCTTCGTACATGGGAGTCCATGTTTCCAGGTTATGATAGATATCATATGTCCACAGAATTATCCTTGGTTGACCTAATAGACCCCAAAGAAAAACAAGAAGGTTACTATCATATTCTTTCAAATGGTGAGTCTTCTCTTGACATATCATTATCTCCACTGTCTTTAATCGTGAATTATACTTCAAACAAATACCAAAATTATATAGGTAGTGCTCGTAAATATATCAGCAAGTGGATGTGCACAACCCTGTCTTATAATGACACAAGGTTGTATGACATTAGACATATTGTATGATAGTGACAAAACACCCTTCCAACGTTGGGTTCGCCTCACCCTATTGGATTCATCAAATATATCTACTAAATGATGAACACCGTTCTATTCCCCTGTTACCCCCGCTCGACCCAGCTACACTCTTATTACCTGAAAGGAATTGTGAAACAGAAGAGTGAGCACAACTAGCCCAGTAAAGAATATCATGACTAAAGATAAATAAATTATCAATAGCCTGCAACAGTAATAAATCAGAGATTTAGAACATATGGTAGATGATAAAAATTTTCAACCATAGTTGCAGCGGAACGAGCAATCCATTAGAAGAGTCAAATAGACCATAAAGTCTATTATCTTATCCACATTAAAAGTCCACCAACAATGTTTTATCCCTGTAACATTAATCAACAGTTCCTTTTCACAATTATATGAATAACTCATAATAATAATTGTAATTTTAAATTCCTCTTCCTATCCAGGACGAAGACAATTTTCATCACATGTCTTTACCTGAAACATCAAAGATCATGATTATACCAAATCACATTTCCTGTTTATAATCATACTAACAATTTCATCTTTGCACTACGGCCAAAGATATTCATTAACAGACCATCTTTGCACTACAGGCCAAAGATATTCAACAACAGGTCATCTTTTCACTACAGGCCAAAGATATTCAACAAGAAGTCATCTTTGCACTACGGGCCAAAGATATTCATCAACAATCCATGTTTGCACTACAAGCCAAATATATTCTTCAACAGTTCATATTTGCACTACAGGTCAAATATATTAATATCTCAAAGAAATATATAATCATTTCAGAATTTATATAAACAATAATTATAACCATGTTGATCATTTCACCTTTGCACTTAAGCTAAAGATATTCAATTATAAATTCAATGGTCATGATCATACCAGTCAACAATTCAACTTTTCACTATGGCCAAAGGGAACCCATAGTCATGATCATACCAAAAATCTACCCATCTTTACACTTAAGTCAAATAAAATATCATCATTAGGGTTATAAAAATGTTATATATAATAGTAAAATCAATATAATCAAAATATCTAGATTTAATCTCAAGAGTAATATTCATAAATCGACTATAATTTGGTTAGAAAAAGAAACTAATTTTGTCATGAATAGTAACTCATGAATAGTAACTTCGTGAATAGTAACTCGTGAATAGTAATTCGTGAATAGTAACTCATGAATAGTAAACCCGACACAAAAAGATAAAAATTCGACAATAAAATTCATACCAATATTTCGGTATAATGATATTGAAATAACATTTCTTAAACTTATAAACAATTTATTTTAATTGTTTACACTTTACTAAATAATGCATTTAATCATTCTAAAATGTCAAACTCATAAGATTTCATTACCAATAACCAAAACCCTTGTCAAAAAATCTGCATATACCTTATATAGGATTCTCAAGCCATAAAATCCTATTTTCTAATTTTCTTACTTCACATAACATATTTAATTCATTTACTCATAACTAGTCTATTTTCATGAAAAATACCAAATCAGTTTCAAATTTTTTTTTTCCTGGGATTTAGCAGAATATAGTCCCATATTGAACATATATTTTTCTCAAAATTTTTAAAACTCATTTACTATTTTTTATATGGCCAAAACCGCCGAATATTTAGACATTTATCATAAATTGTACTTTTATCTAAAAATTTCGAAATTCACAGAGTAAACTGATATTATATAGATGCACTCCCAATAAAAATGTCATCAATTTTGGAGTTAACCACAAGGAGTTATAAGCGGTTACTTTTAAAATAGTCTTTTCCTATAAAATTCATAACTCTTAATCTATACATCCAAAAATCGTCATTTTTGGACACAATCTAGAAAACTCATCAAATTATCATTTCAAATTTTTCCAGAATTTTTAAAGGTTAGAAAAATTACAAAACTAAAAAACATAACAACCCTTAAAATCCCGTACTATCCCTTACCTCAAAAGAGCAGTACTTCTGATTGGAAAAGCGGTATAAGGCTGAAGGAAACTTGCACTGATAAATAGAAACTCACAAAGTATCTAAATACTAACAAAATACGCTCGATAATATAGAGAGATAAAGAGAGAAAACTTATGTTTCTGGTGTGATTTTCAATTCTAACTTAGCCCTCTATTTATAGGAAAATGTTAGCATGCCGAAGCAGACTTGACCTGCTACTATTCCACCCACCCAACAACCAAAAATGGGGCCCACCCATTTCTAGAATTTTCCACCAAAATCATTTATAAATCTAATTTCTGAATCAGTCACCTCTTAAAATTCATAACAAATCATTTATTCATTTTTAACGGTTCAAAATTTGTGAGCATATACTCAACTTATATATGTATAACATATCCAAAAATCACAACGATCCAATGGTCGTATTAAAAATTATAACTCACACAATATATCTCAAAAATAATGGTTTGATATTTTAAAACCTCCAATCCGATAAAATACTGATAAAATACCTCAACATTAATTCTTTCATTTATAACCACATAAATAAATCCATCATTTATATCCACATAAAATAAATATTTTCTTATCATATAAATTAATAATTAATTATTCAAAAATAATATTACAGAATCACAATAATGACAACTAGACAGTTCCCAAGAAAGAGGGGGGGCTTTCCAATAAGGATTTCTCCTTACTGGCGCACAATTAGATAACCAAACCTCTCCTTAGACATAACTTTCTAGACATTGTCAATAATGTTATCTAATAATATTATTCAAATAATATGAATTATTGATCTGATAGTGGAAAATACTGTGTAGTGACAATTATTGAACAACAATAATATAAAATATCAACGTAGCAATTATTGAATCAATAAAATACTGAACAGTAATTACTGTAATAATTATTGAGTAGTGTCTTCTTACGTAAGAATTAATAATTTTAAAAATACAGTGCAATACCGTGTGCTACTGTGCAATAATGCGTATTACTGTATTTTAACCACCGGGTATTTCAACAGTGTTAACGGTAACCATTACGCCGTTATTTATAAAAACTCAAATTTGTCGTTTTCTTCATCCGACAGTTATTCTGTTATGGGGCCCACAAATGACTGCATCGTCGTACGAATATTCCCCGAAAGAGAGAATATTTCACGACTAAACGAATATTCCCCGACAACAATGAATATTTTATAACCACTTGCGTATTTTGAAAAAAAATTTATATATCACCCTTAACTTTAACTTTTATCAATTTAACCATTTACTGAATAGTAATTATAAAAAAAATTGAATACTTTTATTTCATAAAATTCGGGTTCTTATATGTAAGGTGTTATCTAATATTTAATTATGTGATTAAGTGTTAGATAATTGATTAATAAAGTAGTTGTATTATGATACAAAGTATGATATGCTAATTGAAAGACCAATCTTATTAATGATAGGTCTTACAAAAGAAGTTAACTTAAATTGCATAGCAATAGTCAACAAATCAGGCAAGTTTCCTTAACTCAATCTTGAGTTATATCTTTTCAAATATTATGGTGGTTAATTATTGTTGACTAGACCACGTCTGAGTATTTTTTTTGATTATTCGCAGTTAGTGCATGTTTCTTAATTTAAATTGAATTAGTGATTCTAAAAATATACTTAGGAAATAACTGTTGTTAGATATTCACATCCGTAGGAGCTATTATTGATTTCAAATAGTACTGATAATTACTGTCTATTGTTGAATCGTATTGAGATATGTCTTATCCAATAATTCTGGCTAGACGAACTTTTGTTAAAACCTGATAGGTTCAAGAAGAGAACTCAATTATTATTGACAGGTCGATGCCAATTGTTTTGGCTAGATCGATAAAGCAAACCTGATAGGTTCGAGAAGAGAAGAGAACTCAATTATTATTGACAAGTTGATGGCAACTATTTCGGCTAGATCGATAAAGCAAACCTGATAGGTTCGAGAAGAGAAGAGAAGAGAACTCAATTATTATTAACAGGTCGATGCCAATTATTTCGGCTAGATTGATAAAGCAAACCTGGTAGGTTCGAGAAGAGAATAGAAGCAAGAAGAAATTGAAATCATTATATTTCGTTGTTATAATTCAAATTCTGATTATAAGACTGAGAAGAACAACCTTTTTATATAAGAAGAGAACCTTTTGGTCGTATATTTGACCTTTGCGAGAATTTTAAGTATTATGCATAATATAGGGTATAATAAAGCTGATCACTTTATATACTTGTTGGGGGGTATGATTTAATCTTTATGGTTATCTGATACACCTGAGGATATCAAAGTAAATCTTTGATAGTTACTAGAGAAGAGAAGTTTAAGATCCTTTGGGGTCACTCAGCATAAACTCTGGAAAATATTTCCATCTGGTTATTCAATTGAATACTGTCGAAACCTTGAAAGGGTTGTAGTATTTCATTATCGAATTATTGTGTTGAATATGTTGCCAGAAGACTTGTTAGTGATTAACGATTTGGTTCAGCTATTTCAAAGTTCTCCGAACTTTGGTGTCATTCTATCAAAATAGATAGTCTGTTAATCTTGATTCTTATACATTCATTGTATGTCTTAACTTGCGGGGCAAATTTGTTGCTCACCCTTGCTAAATAAATAATTTCGGATAGGAACGAAGAAGATGGAGAGGCAGAGAAGAACAAAGGCAAAGGTGTATTGCTGGAATAGTACAATGAATATTATTATTATTGTATTTGTAAACCCTTTTGTATATCTAAGGGGTATGCTTGTAAAGTCATGGTTAGATAATTTGGGACAATGTATTAACTATATATGTTAATGAGATATGTATTTCTATTCATCAATAAATGGGTAGTTAGATGTTATTTATATGTTGGATCGTGAGCACCAAACTCGGGTGTCAGGTAACCCGGATTGGGGGGGCGTCACGTGTTGGTATCAAAGCTGTAGACTATAAACCTTAAGTGGGTGGGGAAAATCCTAGGATTATAACCATAAGTGAGAGATAGAGAATACTCATTTAGAGTACTAAGCGAGAGATTGATAATGTGTATCAATAGTGAGATGTGTGGACATCGTATGTATTAAGTTTGTACTGGTAAAGTACTAATCAAGTTATATAAATTGATAGTAGGATGTTAGGATAAGATGAAATGTGTACAGAGATGCTAGCGGCTGTTGCACCAGTGCCAGTAGCCGAGGTGCCAGCGTAAAGCGAGTCAGTTGAAGAAGTGGAAAAAGATGAACCCATGGTGAATCTTGGGAGTGATCATGACGATTATCCTGAGATGTATCTGAGTGGAGATGAGGAGGTAGAGTCCGAAGAAGCTAAGGTGGAGTTAGAGAATAAAACTAAAGTTGGAAAACAAGATCAAGTATCTGTAGAAGTTCAAGAACTCCGGGAGTAAAGTATTTCTCTAGGAGGAGTTGTGGAATACCGAGAGAGCGTTACACGAGATGATCAAAGAACGAAATGATTTGAAGGCGCATGTGGAAAGAATGAAGGCTGAAGGTGGTGGAACGTTCGAGAGAACAATCAAGAAGTAAAAGGGTAAGCAATAAGAGAAAGAGGGACAACGACAGTGGTGATAACTCTAAAAATTCAAACCTAAAGAATAAGGAAGTCTATGGTAAGTGTGGAAAGACTCACTTGGGAGAGTGCATGATGTGGAAGAACGTGTATTTCAACTATAAGCAGGAAGGACATATTTTCCTACATTGTCCTAAGCCGAATATGAGAAAGTATTTTTCATGTGGAAGAATGGGTCACGGATTCAACAAGTGTCCTTGTAAGAAGAAGACTGGTGAAGGGAGTGGACGGTAGACAACTTAAGTATAAGCGATAGTATCTTTTGATAATGTGTGATATTAAAGGTTGTAATATCGAGAATGATGTGTAAATATATGTAAATATATATGTTTGTATGAATGAATCTTTATTTTCTATATGAATATAAGACTAATTTGTGAGTTCTTAAAACTCATACTTATGGTAAGTTCGTGACTCATAATTATATAAAATGTTTTTGAACTCCTCAGCGAATGGACGCCAATGGTCTGACTAGGATAAGTTCATAAACTCAAATAATTGTGGCAAGTTCCGAAACTCATAAGTGTGGTAAGTTTGACGAACTGGGAATAGTTATGTGTGACTGGAGAATTACAAATTTTTGTGTAAAGTTGTGTCGGTTAATCCTGATATTTATTAAAAAAGGATAGTAAAACGTGTTAAGTACTAAATGTACTATGTGTTATTTGAATAAATATGCGATATATGAGGAATTTTTGGTAACTTCTTATTGTGTGGTTAATAAGAATTTGTGTAGGAAAATAGAATTAATGTAAAATTTTATCAGATAATGCCGCCAAGAAAGGGAAGTCTAAAGGGAAATATGGAAAAACAATTTTTGAATCCGAAGCAGAAGAATATGACAGTGACAAAATATTTTGTCAAGTTCAACGAATTACCTAAATTCGATCAACATCGAGTGGACACTTAGGAGCTTAAAGCACAATGTTTTAGGAACGGATTGAAATCATTGGTACTCGAGAAGTTAGATGTGCTAGAAATTAATTCATTTTAAACTTTATTGGAAAAAGCCATTATCGCTGAGGGAGAAATTGGAGTTGTATTAAAGAATTTTCAAGAACAAAGAAAGGAGCCTGAAGGAAATAATATGATAGGTAGTAGTGGAGGTAGTGATCTTAACAAACGTAAGAGGGATAGTGATGTTAATTCAGGAAATAATCCAGAAGGGAGTAGGAAGAAAGGTGCGCCGTGTGCAGTTTGTAGGAAGCATCATCAAGGAGTTTGTTTGAAGAAACAAAGAGTCTGTTATAACTGTGGCCAAAAGGGACACATGTCTCCCAATTGTCCCAATTCGAAGAAGACACAAGGTTGTTTTGCGTATGGATCAACAAATCACCTGGTGCATGACTGCCCAAATAAGAGAGTGGATAAGGGAACCAATAGCGAAATAATATGGATCAAAGAATTAGCTCATCAAGGAATACCAACATCATTCACTTTTAGCATGACAATTCCAGATGCAGTAGCTGCCCAGGAAGTGGCGACAGGTAACGATTTCGTTGAGAAATTAAATTATGCGAGTAATATTGGATAGATAATGCTGTAAATAGTTTCTTTTATAGATCGAATTCACATGTTAGAATATGAGATACAAAATAATATTGTGTTGATAAGAATGAATTGATGATACAACTTTAAAAGATTGTAGAGGATAAGAAAGCGGTGATTTCGAGGACGGAATCCTTATAAGGGGGAAGAATGTGACAACTCGAGAATTTATACGATTAATAAAATCTTAATTGATTAAATAAAGGTTAAATAATAAGATCTAGACTGAAAATAAGGTATGGATTTAAAAAAATTTTGTGAAAGACTTTTATGGTTTTGTGTATTGTTATATGTGAGTAAATGCATATGAATAATATGTGTTTGTTTTAATTTTTTTATTATAAATAAATAAAAAAAAACTAAGGTAACCTAATTATATAGTAGGAATGAAAAATTAAATAACTTAAGGGTTATGATACGGGAGAATATTAGTATATAAAATATATACTAGTTTTAAGAGATTTATTTTATATATCTCAATTAATTAATTTTATAACCTAATTATAGCAAGTCTAATTGGGTTAAGAAATTAAATGTGCATGAACAATGATTTAAATTATAATTGAATTGAATAGAAGCCCTAATTAAATAATTAGGGAATGGTAATATTAAAAGTGTTGGAATATGTTATTTGTTATGGCCCAAAGAAACTAAATTTGAAAGCCCAAAAGAATTAAAAACATTAAAAAGCATTTAGTAAATCAAATAAAGCATTAAAAACAAAATAAATATGAGGAGATAAAGACCATATGGCTGGCCACACAGCTGGCCACACAAAAGGGAGAGAAAGGGGGGGTGAATGAAATGATTTTCTTACTCTATTTGGTCACCAACTTTGCTTAGGTGTCAAACCTTGGATGGAGACAACAACTTTTGTTAAATTTGTAAGAAATAACTTACATAATGAGAGAGAGAGAGAGGATACAAGTATGTGGTGAGAATGTATGGATATATGCCATATATCTATACTTTTTATTTTTGTTAGCAAAACAAATATAACTTTTCATCTCATTTTCTTTCCTAAGCTATCTAGAAAGAAAGAAAGAACAAAAGTAACTAAGAGAGAGAGAGAAAGCCTAGGGAGTTCGGCTATAGAGAGAGAGGAGAGAGGGAGAGTTTTTGAAAGCTTCAAAGTTCCTTAATCAATTTTTAGGAAGAAAGAGAAGAAGGAAAAGCTAAGGTATAACAGAATTTCTGTTTATGTAGTCTAATTTCTTTTTTGGTTTGATTTGATTTTTGATAATATGAAGTTATGATCTTGAGGTTTAAAACCTTAGATCTATGTGTATATAAGTGTTTCATGTTTAGATCTAACCCTTTTGAGGATCAAAAGTTAGATCTAAAGAATGAAACGGAAACTAGGTTTTTCAAAATATAGAAAACCCTAATTTTTTTTCTTAGCCTTGATTGTGTTTATCTTGGGTTGGATGATTGTTTGATGAAATAGATCATGTATCATGGTAGATCTATGGGTGTATGAAATATTAGTAAATATTATGATGAGTTATGTTCTTTATTATGTAAGAACATATAAGTTTTCTTAGAAATCACCAAGAGTTAAAAATCAGGTTTTTGTAAAAACGAAACATGAAATTCAAGCGACCATATGTCTTATTATATTTCGAATTATTGAGTGTGGTCAATTCCTAGAGTTAGATCTATGAGTTTTCTAGCATCTCCAAATGGAATAACTGAAAAAGGAGTTGTAGATTTTCGTGTGGACTGATTTTAGGAAAGGAGTCAAAACCTGTTAAAGGAGAAAAAGCTACTGTCCAAGATTTTGTAAGGGCTATTTCGGCCACTTAAATTATGAAAAAAATTCTGGCATTTTGAGACATGAAATTATATGGTATAAAGTAGCTCCTGTCCAAAAATGAGCTGATTCTGACTTACAATGACCAAGTTATGACCATTTCAATTTTTAGGATTTTCCAATAAAAACGGCTATAACCGGAGTTCTATAACTCCGATTGCCACAAAATTTAAACCGGAAGCTCACGTTAACACATATAAGATTGTGTCAAGAGATGGGAATTTCTGGAGTTGAGCATGATTAGTCTAATTTCTTAAGCTACGTACTAAAAATGATTTTTGAAAAATACTAAAGGAAGTTGGAAAATTATGAAAAAAATACTTTTTGTCTATGAAATATATGTATATGTGTTCGAAAAAAGGATAGAAAAATAATAAGTTGATTTGCTGTTTTTGTGAAAAGCATATGGAATTCAGCTTGCTGGATTGAATAATTAATGAATCCAGTTTGCTAGATTGAAAAATCTGATGAATCCAGCTTGCTGGATTGAAAAGCAGTTTACTGAATTAAAAATATGTTGAATCCAGCTTACTGGATTTGGAATCCAGTTTGCTGGATTGCAATTTAGTTTGCTAGATTGGCAATCTAGATGCTGGATTTGGAATCCAGGTTGTTGGATTGCAATCTGGTTTGATGGATTTCAATCTGGGTTGCTGGATTGATATTTGACTTATTAGAGTGTAAAGAAGAACTTATAATATACTCCCTCCGTCCCATGATAAAAGTCCTTATTACTATTTTGGGTAGTCACATGTTAAATGTCCACTTTCTTTTAATAACCAAACTTTTACACATTTTTTCCTATTATGCCCGTAGCATTAAATATCTCATACTTTTCTTATTCTAATTCTCTCTCCATATTTATTAAGTATAGAGAGAGAATATTTTGGATTGAATAGCTAGAAAATCACTCTCTCACCTATATTGAAAATAATTAATGACATATTATTATGAGCAATTTTGTCATTTTATTCATCTTCTTAATATGCGTGAAAATCCACCAGGACTTTTATCCTGGGACGGAGGGAGTATAAGATTAGAGTGTTAAATCATAATGTATAAGATATAGTGATTAAGTGTTAGATAATTGATTGATAAAGTAGTTGTATTATGATACAAAGTATGATATAGTAATAGAAAGATCAATCTTATTAATGATATGTCTTACAAAAGAAGTTAACTTAAATTGCGTAGCAGTAGTCAACAAATTAGGCAAGTTTCCTTAACTCAACCTTGAGTTATATCTTTTCAAATATTATGGTGGTTAATTATTGTTGATTAGACCACGTCTGAAAATTTTTATTGATTATTCGCAGTTAGTGCATGTTTCTTAATTCAAATTGAATTAGTGATTCTGAGAATATACTTGGGAAATAACTGTTGTTGGATATTCACATCCGTAGGAGCTATTATTGATTTCAAATAGTACAGATAATTACTATCTATTGTTGAATCGTATTGAGATATGTCTTAGCCAATTTTTCTGGCTAGACGAACTTTTGTTGAAACCTAATAGGTTCTAGAAGAGAACTCAATTATTATTGACAGGTTGATGCCAATTGTTTCGGCTAGATCGATAAAGCAAACCTGACAGGTTCGAGAAGAGAAGGGAAGAGAACTCAATTATTATTGACAGGTCGATTGCAATTGTTTCGGCTAGATCGATAAAGCAAACCTGATAGGTTCGAAAAGAGAAGAGAAGATAACTCAATTATTATTGACAGGTCGATGCCAATTGTTTCGGCTAGATTGATAAAGCAAACTTGGTAGGTTCGAGAAGAGAAGAGAAGCGATAAGAAATTGAAATCATCATATTTCGTTGTTATAATTCAAATTCTGATTATAAGACTGAGAATAACAACCTTTTTATATAAGAAGGGAACCTTTTGGTCGTATATTCGGCCATTGCGCGTGTTTTAAGTATTATGCATAATATAGGGTATAATAAAGCTGATCACTTTATATACTTGTTGGGGGGTATAATTTAGTCTTTATGGTTATCTGATACACCTGGGTATATCAAAGTAAATCTTTGATAGTTACTCGAGAAGAGAAGTTTAAGATCCTTTGGGGTCACTCAACATAAACTCTAGAAAATATTTTCCATCTTGTTATTCAATTGAATATTGTCGAAGCCTTGAAAGCGTTGTACTATTTCATTATCGAATTATTGTGTTGAATATGTTGCCAGAAGACTTGTTAGTGATTAACGATTTGGTTCAGCTATTTCAAAGTTCTCCGAACTTTGGTGTCATTCTATCAAAATAGATAGTCTGTTAATCTTGATTCTTATACATTCATTGTATGTCTTAACTTGCGGGGCAAATTTGTTGCTCACCCTTGCTAAATAAAATATTTCGGATAGGAACGAAGAAGATGGAGAGGCAGAGAAGAACAAAGGCAAAGGTGTATTGCTGGAATAGTATAATGAATATTATTATTATTATGTTGTATTTGTAAACCTTTTTGTATATCTAAGGGGTATTTTTGTAAAGTCGTGGTTAGATAACCTGGGACAATGTATTAACTATATATGTTAATGAGATGTGTATTGCTATGCATCAATGAATGGGTAGTTAGATGTCATTTATATGTTGGATCGTTAGCACCAAACTCGGGGGTCAGGTAACCCAAATTTGGGGACATCACAGTTACTCCTTATGACACATGCTCCACCAATATCTACTTCTCTATCAAAACTACAAATGAAGAGATGAAGATTAATAGTTAAAGATTCATTACCTTTGATGTTCTAGCTTTCTTCTTCTTCTTCTTGGATTAATTAAATAGATCTCACTTCTCTCAATATAATTGCTCTAAGTGCTGGTGAATTTGAACAAGCTACAAATGACCAACATAGCTTTTTATTTATAGAATTTTCAAAGTGAGGGCAAAAGTGTTTAAAGCTCACCCACCTCCCTACTATTCCACCTCCTTACTATTCAAAGCTTGTTATCAAAGTCTTCTCCTTTGCTTTGCCACTAAGTTGGTCGGCCATGTGCCCCGTGGGGGACCCACATAGGTTGCCCCATGGGTTTTTCTCATTCGGTGACCCATCGGTTCGATCCATGGGTCCAGTTCTTGGTTTGGGCTTATGTTTAATTAACTTTGGGCCTAACATTGGGCTTGCATTTCTTATCTTTGGGCCTTAACATATTTCACTTGGGCTTGCCCAATTCATAAACAAATCCTACTAGTCTATTAAGAATGGTTTAAGCTTTTAACGTATAATCCTCGTATTCTTCTCGTATACTAGTTTGTATAACATTCATCATATACGTTATGTCATCTTTCGTATATACTTATATAACACTTCGTATTATACTTGTATTCATTCCTTCGTATAATAACGTTCTTATCATACGAACATCATTTATTCAAATCTTTACTTTCCTTAACATTCTTGAACTTAGTATGCAGGCGAAAAATTGCGTTTGTCATAATTGAATTATTATTAGATAATCCATCCTTCCTTATCATTCTATCATTACGTATTTCTCGGAAGTTTAAAAATAATTCCCGAGCAGAAATGGATGAATAGTGTTTTTCAGAGAATTTTTCAGAAATTTTTTATTTTCGTCTTGGAAATTCAAACACCTTAATTCTAGCACTTAGCCAGAATACTACAATATTATTCCTCTTTTAGGTTATAGAACAACCTTCATCATGCTTACTCGTTATAAATAACATATATTATAATTTTATTCATTGTTTAATCAAATAAAATTATTTTACATTTAATTCGATTTTTCTCGTTTGTTACATAATTCCTGTTGAACATATTCATAAAAGTTGTTGTGTAGAAATAAGAGGTAACAAATTTTCGATAGATTTAATACCGATAAAGTTGGGAGAAATCGATGTAATTCACGGGATGAATTGGTTTTTTAACCTTGGGGCAATTATACATTGTCAAAAGAAAAGTGTAAACCTTCAGACTTTGAAGCAGCCCAAGGTAGTATTTCACGGTAGTAAGTCGCCGGGATGTTCTTGTTGTCTTACCCTGACACAAGCTAGAAAATTGTTGAAGAAGGGATGTGTAGGTTATTTTTGTCATGTTGTTGATACCCGGGGAGTGGGAGCAACATTGGAACAGATACCTATAGTAAAAGAATTCGCTGATGTATTTCTAGACGAATTACTAGGCTTCAGGGAGATCAAATTTGTAATAGACGTTGTGCCAGGAATGACACCAGTTTCAAGGGCACCGTACAGTATGGCGCCAGTAGAGATGAAGGAATTGATGATTCAGCTACAAGAACTGTTGGACATAACGTATATTCAATCGAGTGTCTCTCTATGGGGAGAACCGGTATTTTTTGTAAAGAAGAAGGACATATCATTGAGACTTTGTATCGACTATCGAGAGTTGAACAAGCTAACGATAAAGAATAAATACCCATTGTCCAGGATAGGTAATCTATTTGATCAGCTGAAAGGGGCGAAGTATTTTTCTAAGATAGATTTACGAACGGGGTATCATCAGTTAAAAGTAAAGAATGATGATGTACCTAAGACGGCGTTCAGAACTCGTTACGACCATTATAAGTTTTATTAATGTTATTTGGGTTGACAAATGAACCATCCACATTCATGGTTGTGATGAACAGAGTGTTTAAACAATATTTGGACAAGTTCTTCGTACTGTTTATCGATGATATTCTAGTCTATTCAAAGACGCCAGAAGATCACATTGGATATTTAGAATTACTGTTGGTGACACTAAGGAAAGAGAAGTTGTATGTGAAGTTCACTAAGTGTGAATTTTGGCTTTAAAGAGAGCAGTTTTTGGGACACGTTATTGATAAAGACGGAATTTTAGTAGATCTAGCAAAGGTGGAAGCAGTGATTAATTGGGAACAACCGAAGACACCGACGGAGGTGTGGAGTTTTCTAGGGTTAGCGGGATACTATCGAAGATTCATTTGGGATTCATTTGGACTGAGAAGTGTGAAGACATTTTTCAAGAACTAAAGAAGATACTGAGTGAAGCACCTGTGTTATCTTTATCATATGATATGTGGAATTTTATAGTTTATAGCGATGCTTCACATAGAGGATTGGGTTGTGTGCTCGTGCAGTATGGCAATGTCATTGTGTATGCATCACGACAATTAAAGGATTATGAGAAAAGTTATCCAACTCATGACCTAGAACTGGTAGAGGTGGTTTTTGCTTTAAAAATTTGGAAGCATTACCTATACGTTGAGAAATGTGAGATATACATAAACCATAAAAGTCTAAAATATATCTTCACACATAAATATTTAAATATGAGACAAAGAAGATGACTGGAGTTAATAAGGGATTACGATTCTTATATTTTATATCATCCAAGGAAGGCAAATGTAGTGGCCGACGCTTTAAGTAGAAAGGGTCGGGAGAAGTTGTAAATGTTAACGGTTCAGAATGAGTTAATAACAGAGATGGCAAAAATGGAGTTAGAGGTGAGGTTAGTGTAAGGTTTTGTGAAGATCAAAGACGCAATCAAATTACAAAATTAGCGGAAGCAAAGTAAAAGCAGATTTTAAAATTTTTTACAAACCAATTACCCATATCATCATTTATGCATATTATTAATTAAAACGAAGAACAAGTAGTTATGGAATCATATCCTTGTAGATACGAGCTTCCACATGTACGAGTTCAACTCCTACTTCTCCACGATCTCCTTGAATCTCCGGGTTAGATTCCTTTTCTTTGATCAATGTCAGCCACCCAAATATATGACCTCTACAGGTGATCTCCCAAGGAAGAAGAATTTTCAAGAAGAAGAGTGTATTGGCTCAAACCTTAGTTTTTTCTATTTCTATAGAAAAATGGGGCGCATTCTCCAACAATTAGAATTACGTATATTTGATATCTGATATAAGAGTCAACTTATAAAGATATCAGGTAACCCTATTTAATATAATATGGTATTATTTATTTAATTAAACTCCTTTAATTAAGTAGGCTCCCAAAACTAATTAGGGATAATTAATTAAACACTTTTAATTAATTTGTCTCCTAATCTTATTAGGAATAGATGACAGTAATTAAATTAAATTAATTTCTAAACTCTTTTAGAAATTAAAATAATAATAATTGTAAAAATATTAATAAGACTCCTCTTATTAATTTATATTAAATATTTCTAAAATATTAAATAATAAATATTAAGCTATTTAATTTACTCTATCACCATAGATTAAATTAAATATACTTAACATATTATTACGATTATGCCATTAACTTCTTAAATAACTATTCTCCTTTTATGGTGTGACCCTTTAGGTTCTTCATATTAAACCGGTTGTGAATAAATCAATTAAAACAATTCTAATCTTATTTAAATAAATAAATTAAATTATTAATTTATTTAAATAAATAATATTTATTCTATAATAGGGATAAGTCTCCCTAGCGATCAACGACTTTTCAGATAATATAGATTTCAACATTAATTATAAAAGAACCTTTGAGTAAGTAGTTACCGTATAATTTAATCATTCCACCATATAATGTCCTAATTAAAATTAAGACATGGAATTACTGCAAGTCTTATTTTATTTAATTATATGTATTTCGATTCCTAAATGCACAACTCTTGATGAATGCAAATTAGAAACTACTTTCTAATTTTATTCCACATTGGCCAAATATTTTCGGGTTGTCATTTATCGAATCACATAGGATATTTCTCTTCTTTTACGAGAATTGGTAGATTCATTATTGATTATACATTATCTCCATATATAACTTATTACACCCAAGCGTACTATTTGATATACCTTAAGGGTCTTAAGGAATAAGTCAAAGTATAATTCATTATATATAATATACTATGATGATCTCAAATCTAAGGATCATTTGTACTACTATCACTACAAGAATTCCTATTGACAAGCAAGTAAAACTCTATTAGGTATTCCTTAGCGAGTCACATTCAGTGAACTTATTTTCTAATAAGCACCTACATACTTGCTTTAGTGTCTCTACACAAATGATCATGAGATCAATCATCCTCATCTAATGAGCAAGCAAAGTACGTACCAATCTATCCGGATTCACTAATCTCATCTTTCAATGATCTCTCTGATCAAATGAAACTGCCACAACACGTGTTTGGATTTTTTATGAGACCTGGGTTCCTTAGCCTGCGCAACAGCTCCGGTGTTGTCACAGTATAAAGGTGAAAGTAGTATGCACACAAGCCAATCATGTTTGATGATAAATCATATATTTTGTAATAATCTTATTCATTTATTAATAAAAAATATTAATTTATTAAATGGTTTTAATTATCTACATGATGCTGCTTTATAATATGTGATAAACCTATAGTTTTAAGCAATGCTTTTAGAATATTGATGATGATGATTCTAATGAGATCTAAATTCTTATAAAGTTAAAAACTAAAATAGTTCACAATCGTTGGATAACTAAATTGGGGATTAGTGAATCTGGATAGATTGGTACATACGTTGCTTGCTCATTGGATGAAGATGATTGATCTCATGATCATTTATGTGGAGACACTAAAGTAAGTATGTAGGTGCTTATTGGTGAATAAGTACATTGAACGTGGCTCAGTAAGGAATACCTAATGGAGTTTTACTTGACTGTCAATAGGAATTCCTATAGTGATAGTAGTACAAGTGATCCTTGGACTTGAGATCATCATATTATCTTGTGTATGATGAATTATACTTTGACTTATTCCTTAAGACCCTTAGGGTATATCAAAGGGTATGATTGGGTATAATAAGTTGTATATGGAGATAATGTATGACGATAAAGAATATACCGCTTCAAGTAAAAGAAGAGAAATGTCATATGTGATTCGATAAATGACAACCCAGTAGTCCTTGGCCAAGACATAATGAAATTAAAAAGGAGTTTCTAATTTGTATTATTTGTTGTTGTGCATTTAAGAATCGAAATACATATAATTAAATAAAATAAGACTTGACAGTAATTCCATGTCGTATATTTAATTGAGACATTGTATGGTGGAAGGATTGAACTTTACAGTAACTATTTACTCAAAGGTTCTTTTATAATTAATGTTAAAATCTATATTATATGGAAAGTCGTTAACCGCTAGGGAGGCTTATCCCTATTGTAGAATAAATATTATTTATTTAAATAAATTTATAGTTTAATTTATTTATTTAAAAAAGATTAGAATTGTTCTAATTGATTTATTCACAACCAGTTTAATATGGAGAACCTAAAGGGTCATACTATAAAAGGAAGAATATTTATTCAAGAAGCAAATGACATAATTATAATAATAAGTTAAGTATATTTAATTTAATCTATGGTGATAGAATGAATTAAATAACTTAATATTTATTATTTAATATTTTAGAAATATTAAATATAAATTAATAGGATGAGTCTTATTATTATTATTACTATTATTATTATTTAATTCATAAAGGAGTTTGAAAATTAATTAATAAAAGTACTCTCATATATCATAATAAAATTAGGAGGTTAATTAATTAAAATAAGTTAATTAATTATCCATAATAAGATTAGGGAGCCTAATTAATTAAATGAGTTTAGTTAATTAAATAATACCCTAATTTCTAATTAGAGATGAAGGGTTAACTGGTATCTTTATAAGAGAAGTCTTATATCAGATATCGATAGACGTGATTTCAATTGTTAGAGAGTATGCACTTTTTCTACAGAGATAGAAAATTTAGAGTTTTGCCAAACACCCATCTTCTTGAATACTTCTTCTTCCTTGGTGGATCACCTCTAGAGGCTAAACACTTGGGTGGCTAACATTGATCAAAAGAAGGAATCAAACCCGGTGGATTCAAGTTGAGCGCGAAAAGGATTTGGAGGTGAACTTGTACTTGAGGAAGCTCGAATCTTCAGGGGTATAATTCGTGTTCTTTATCTTTTCATTTAATTAATAATTGTGCGTAAAAGATGATCCGGGTATATTGTTTATAACATTTTAAACTCTATTTGACCACGCTTTCGGTTTACTTTGATACAATTTGATTGTGTTCATGAATCTTACAAATATAACAATGGCATCAAAGCCAAACATTTATGCGAATTATTAATTGTTCAGATTCGATATGTATGTTGATATGTGTTTAGAACAATTTTTTTGGGCATAATTATTGGTATAAATCATGTTTTTGGAGAAAAACTTCACAATTCGAGAACTGAAAAAATAGATTATGGAGATTGGCGCCGCAGCGCCACTCTGCAGAAATATATATATATATATATATATATATATATATATATATATATATATATATATATATATATATATATATATATATATATATATGTATATATATTATTTTGATTTTTATTTTGATAAAAGGTTTATTTTAATTAAAATTAAATGTTTTTTTAGTAATTCTAGATTACAAATAAAGGAGTTTACTTTGATTTGGAATTGGATTAAAATAAAGTTGTTTATTTTAATTGGAATTAGAATTGGAATCCACGTTTGTTTGAATAAACGAGTTTATCCAAAAGTTTTATAATAACTTGAAATTGGATTTCACGTTTGTTTGAACAAAAGAGTTTATTCAAAAGTTTTATTCTAATTGGAATTAGATTCCACATTTGTTTGAATAAAAGAGTTTATTCAAAAAAGGTTTTATATTGACTTAAAGTTGGATTCCATGTCTGTTTGAATAAAAGAGTTTATTCACATATAGAATTGGATTCCGTATTTCCTAAAATCAAAGGTATTTAATTTTAATAAAGAATATTATTCAACATATTTTATTTTTCCAACAATTTTAAATTAAAATAAAGGAGTTTATTTTGCACTTGAAATTGGATTCCTTGTTAATTAAAATGAAAGAATTTATTTTGATTGGAAATTTGATTAAAAATAAATGAGATTATTTTTTATTCAAAATTGGATAAAATAAAATAAAAATTTTTTATTATGATTTTGATTAAAAATAAAAGAGTTTATTTTATTTCAAAATTAGATTTTATGCTAATTAAAATTGCCCATTAAATTGATATCAATGTATATATTGAATGTTTATTATTCATGAGATGAATGTTATTTATTGATGCATATGTTTATATATATGATAATAAATGTGATTGATTATGGACTATTGACCAATGTGATTGAATTTTATTTTAGTTGGATGCATGAATGTATGTGTTTTATTAAATGGGGTTTGTGTACCTCATCTTCTTTATTTTTTCTTAATTTAAATTCTATCTCTCTTCCATGTACTTCCTTTTGACTGCTGATCAAGGTTTCTATTTATTTTTTAATAGTTTTATAATAGGAATATTTATAACTAATTTTGAAGAATTGAAGATCAAGGAGCGAGGAGCGCTTCAAGACCCGTTTATAATGGAGCTCAGGTTTAAATGTAATTGTTATATTTAAATTTAATTCTTGCACCCTAGGTTTGACCTTTTGGTTCACTTGGCGACTCTAGTGAACCAAACTAGAATAAAGTCCATAATCAATCCGGGTAGAATATAGTATTCTATATGTGCATATATATATATATATATATATATATATATATATATATATATATATATATATATATGTGTGTGTGTGTGTGTGTGTGTGTGTGTGTGTGTGTGTGTGTGTGTGTGTGTGTGTGTGTGCGCGCGCGCGCGCGCGCTAAACAAGATGAGACAGAAATAATAACAAACCCCTCAAAAAATTTATATTAAGTCCTAAACGTTCAAAGATATTTGAAATATCGAACGTCACCTTCTAGCATGATAAAAATAATAGAGTATTAATTAATTATTATAAGTTTGTTGTGTCACCACAATGCTTATCTTAATTCTTTGAGATGTTAATTTTATCACATTTGATGCTTATAAAGAAAATTGAACAATGTTATTTTGTTGTGTCACCACAAGGACAATATTTTTCTTTTTAAATATATGGAGTGCTAGGTTGGAGTTAGCTTGGATAATTTTGATTCGGATGTCCCACCACTTGATCAAAATAATCTAAGAGGCAAAATAAAAGGAGTTACATGATGATGCAATTGACAAGAGTTGTTTACCTATTTATTTATATATAGTTTTTTGTGTCACCGCAAGGCTATATACATTTGAAACGAGATCCTTTTTCTCACTAGCAAATCTTTAATTAGGTTTTGCTGAATTATATAGGTGAGAGTAATATAGTTTGATAAAAATAGTGGGAGATACCAATTTAAAACAAGACTTAATTTATCTTGGTAATTAATTAATAAAAGAAAGTATGATATAATGTTGTTAAATTACAAATTCATTTATAGAATTTTACAATGTCTAAATTACTATCACTACGTAGCATATTAGATGTTAATTAACCGGACCAAAATAAACGGATTAGTTAATGAATTTGAGAATAGTTCTCAAGGATGAAAAGCTATATTATGACCTTTATATGTCTATCCCTGCAATGGTTGTAGACAATGCCTCTGAGGAAGAGATTGTTACTTTTTAAAAAGTAGTAAGATGATGCACAGTTGGCTCAATGCATCATGCTCGCACCTGTGAGTTACAAGCTTCAGTGTCAGCGTAAAACTATGGATGCTTCTACTATACTCCTGCACATCAAGTAGTTGGTAGTGAGGAAAGTATGATAGATAGATATTAGATATCTAAGGAGCTCTTCCGATCTGAAATGACCGATGACACTACAGTACAGAAAAAGTCCTTAACATGACCAATTTCATTAAACAATTAGGACAAAAGGTTTTTGCCATGGATGGAGTTTCTAATTTGCATTATTTGTTGTTGTGCATTTAAGAATCGAAATACATATAATTAAATAAAATAAGACTTGGCAGTAATTCCATGTCGTATATTTAATTGAGACATTGTATGGCAGAAGGATTGAATTGTACGGTGACTATTTACTCAAAGGTTCTTTTATGATTAATATTGAAATCTATATTATATGGAAAGTCGTTAACCACTAGGGAGGCTTATCCCTATTGTAGAATAAATATTATTTATTTAAATAAATTTTATTTAAATAAATTTATAGTTTAATTTATTTATTTAAATAAGATTAGGATTGTTCTAATTGATTTATTCACAACCGGTTTAATATGAAGAACCTAAAGGGTTACACCATAAAAGGAAGAATATTTATTTAAGAAGTAAATGACATAATTGTAATAATAAGTTAAGTATATTTAATTTAATCTATGGTGATAGAATAAATTAAATAGCTTAATATTTATTATTTAATATTTTCAAAATATTAAAAATAAATTAATAAGATGAGTCTTATTATTATTATTATTATTACTATTATTATTATTACTATTATTATTATTATTATTTAATTCCTAAATGAGTTTGAGAATTAATTAATAAATGTACTCTCATATATCCTAATAAGATTAGGAGGTTAATTAATTAAAAGAGTTTAGTTAATTATCCCTAATAAGATTAGGGAGCCTAATTAATTAAAGGAGTTTAATTAATTAAATAATACCCTAATTTCTAATTAGATTAAAAGGGTTAACTGATATCTTTATAAGAGGAGTCTTATATCAGATATCGATAAACGTGATTCTAATTGTTAGATAGTATGTTCGTTTTCTACAGAGATAGAAAAACTAGGCTTTTGCCAAACACCCATCTTCTTGAATACTTCTTCTTCCTTGGTGGATCACCTCTAAAGGAAAAACACTTGGGTGGCTAACGTTGATCAAATGAAGGAATTAAACCTGGTGGATTCAAGTTGAACGCGAAAAGGATTTAGAGGTGAACTTGTACTTGAGGAAGCTCGAATCTTCAAGGGTATAATTCTTGTTCTTCATCTTTTCATTTAATTAATAATTGTGCATAAAGGATGATCCATGTATATGGTTTGTAAAATTTTAAACTCTATTTTACCACGCTTCCGCTTTACTTTGATGCAATTTGATTGTGTTCATGAATCTTACAAACCTAACAAAAGGTACTGGTCCTCTAATGCTATGAACCACATCAAGTTTGGTTATGAGCTTCTTCATCTAAACAGCCTCCTTTGCAGCTTCACTTGCAGCTATGTACTCTGTCTCTGTCACAGAATCAACAATTATTTGCTGTTTGGAGCTCTTCCAACTCACTGCGCCACCGTTTAAGGTAAACACATACCCCGAAATGAATTTATTGTCATCTTTGTTCGTTTGAAAACTTGAGTCTGTAAAGCCATTTAGTTTCAATTCAGACCCACCGTATATAAGAAATACATCCTTAGTTCTTCTTAAGTACTTTAGGATATTTTTTACTGCCTTCCAGTGTTCTTCTCCTAGATTTGACTGATATCTGCTTGTTACACTAAGTGCATGAGCGACATCCGGTCTAGTACATATCATACCGTACATGATAGATCCTA
Source organism: Panax notoginseng (assembly GCA_016801055.1). NCBI lineage: Eukaryota > Viridiplantae > Streptophyta > Magnoliopsida > Apiales > Araliaceae > Panax > Panax notoginseng. Next base: position 56,898,695 of record CM029021.1, on the reverse strand, counting down.
TTGCTGAAGCATAAGGAATCTTACTCATACGGTCTCTCTCCTTAGGTGTCTTTGGGGTCTGTTTCTTGGATAGATGTATTCCATGGCTTATCGGCATGAGACCTCTTTTGGAATCTTCCATGCTAAACTTCTTTAGCATCGAGTCAATGTACATTCCTTAGGATAAGCCAAGCATCCTTTCATCTATCTTTATAAAACTTTATCCCCAAAATATAGGATGCTTCACCCAAGTCCTTCATGCAGAAGTGTTTAGATAACCAGATTTTAATCGATTGTAGAATAACAATAGCATTCCCTATCAGTAATATATCATTAACATATAATACAAGGAATGAAACAGCGCTCCCACTAACCTTCTTGTATACACATGGTTCATCTTTATTTTTAATAAAATCAAACTCTCTTATTGTCTCATCAAAACGGATGTTCCACCTATGAGAAGCTTGCTTCAATCTGTAAATGGATCGTTGTAGCTTACAAACTTTATTTGTTTCAAACTTTTAAACAAATCCTTCTGGCTGTGTTATATACATATCCTCCTCTAGTTTTCCATTGAGGAAGGTCATTTTCATGTCCATCTGCCAAATTTCGTAGTCATGGTATGTGATGCCCCAGAATAGGTCTATACAACCCATTTTGAGTGGCCAAATACATGGTACAAAATTCAAATACAAACTTCAATTATACAACTATTAATTGTCGTGTGAAATATGACAAAACATAAGCTGTGAGTTTTAATACAAATATTGTCTTGTAGACAATATCCAAACTCAAATAAAGTCTTCATTACAATTATTGTTACACTATTTTACAGAATAGTGAGGACTGCTATAAAAACCATCTTGAACCATTACTCCACTCCCCGACTAGTTCCAGCTATATTCTCGCCTCTTGAGAAGAACAATAGAACCAAAAGGAAAAGGGTGAGCTCAACTAACCCAGTAAAGAATATTATTGTAACGATCGAGAAATTTTGTAAATAATTTAAATATTTATTGAATTAAATAAATATTTTAAATAATTTATTTATTGAGAAAAATAAATAATTGATGAAATTGTGGTACAATAATTTAGTATCTAAATTGATTAATGGTAATTTTATTATTTAAATATTTGATTTAATGAAATAAATAAATTAAATAAAATGAAATATTGTTCTAGTCTAATTTAATAATTAAATTAGATGTATAATAATTTATTAATCATAAGTATTATTATAATAAAAATTATAATTATTATAACTATAATTGCAAGTTATGTAAATTGGTTACATGTGTGACAAATAAAAACTATATGATATAAATTATATAAAAATAATCTAATAGAGGGGAATTGAGGTTAACCAAACACAACCTTATGGCTTTTGGCCTAACGTAATCGATAAACGCTTTGTTTTGTTAACTGACGTACGTGGGAGTCAGTTTAACAAGTTTATATTTACACGTTTATTTCTTTTAAGGCTAACTAAGTACAGAGAGTTGGAGAGGAAAAGAAAAACGCAGTGAAAATTGAGAGAGATTCTCTATGATTTTTGTCAAAGAGAAAGAGTTGGAGCACTAAGGGAAACAAGCAATCCTTTATCATCCTTCTTCCCAATAAGCAAGGTAAAGTTACTCCTAATATTTCATGATTTGGCTTCTCAATGATTATTCACCGTAAATTGAAAGTCACGTTGGATTGATGTTTATACATGTATCTATGGTTTTATAATATGTCAATAATCATATATATGTAATATTTGGTGATTAAATACGTGACAATTAGGTTTGAAGAAGAAAATTGAATATTAGTGTTAGGTTTATGTAAATGGCTTGTGTAAGTATAAAGTTTGATGCTTAATATGTGATATAATCTGTAAATTGATGTTAGATTGTGTTAATATGTCAAGAAACGAATACAACGTAGTTTGAATGGTGTAATTTGGTTAAGAAACAAGGATTTGGCGGTTGATTTCGTTAAATGTGTTAAAAATGGGGAAAACAACAAAAACATGGTTTAAATCCTTATAATTTTGGTTGTTTTGTTGTTAGAAGTGTTATGTATATGCTTAGCAATGTTGCAGTAAGTTTGTAGCTATTGGGTTTAATGAATTGTTATGGAATTAGGAGAAATTAGAATTTTTAGTTAGAGCAGAGCTTCAATTCACGTTACTGTAAAACTTGTTCTGGTGTCTAGCGCGGGTGTGCGGCAGCACGGGAGCGCCGGATTCTAAGGTAACCATGGCGCGGCCGCGCCAGTAGTCAGTCAGACCTAGTAAAGAGCTGCTAACAACATAGCTTGGAAATTGTTAACTTAACATATTCTAATGACTGTAAATGACCTAAAACATGTTATAAGACATAATAACATATTGTAATCACAATGTTAAAACTATAATTTATGAACTACTAAGTTGTGAGAGCTTGGAATGTGAGGTCATGAGAATTGGAATTGTTTTGCAATTAACATGTCATATACTATGATATAATTGAGAATTCAGTTTCGTGTTAATTAAATGAGTAGGATAATCAAGTCCTAAGTTAAGGATTATAAACTTGATTAAAATGAAAATTAAACTAATGAAGTTAATATTAATATAACTAATTGGTATTGTGATTCTAATGGTATATGTAGGATAATTGGCGAACGTTTATTATATTTGTGTAGCTTACACCCGAGGCAAGTTCTCTAACTTCATTCTCTTTATAATAAATGCAAGTTTCATAATTTCGATATTTGTTATTGTCAAGCAAGCTTTCTAGTTCTAACTTATCATTTTGTAAATCCTATATTAAAGTTGAGCAAGCCTATTGATTCTATCTTATATATGGTTGAATATGCTCTTGTTACCTAATTCGTTACATCGAGCGAGTTTCACATTCCTATTTCTTGTTACTGCTATTCAAAGCATATACTGTTTTAAAACATTGATTCAAATGAGATTGTTCTAACTCTTTTGAATGTAGTACTTTGTATATATATACCATGTCTATTCAAATGTATATTTTCGTCACTCAAACTTTGACATAAATAATCGTGTTCCATTCTATATTATCGTGTTGAACCTTCAAATAGTAAGCAAACTCTTATTGATTGAACTAATCTATGATGGAGTAATGTTCTAAAATTCTAGAACCACTGATAAGCTAGTTCCAAGCTAAACTTTCTTTAGTGCAGAAATCCTAAATTCAAACTTAGATAAACTGTGACGACCCCAAAATAGGTCCATTTCACCCAACCTATTCTGAGTCGCCAAATACATGGTACAGAAATAAATACAACTTCTGTAATACAATTGTCGTGCAGAATACGACAACACATATACTGTGAGTTTGAATACAAATATTGTCTACTAGAGAGTATACAAACTCAAAAGGAGTCCACATTACAATTATCACACTATTTCACAGAATAGTAAGGACTACTAATGCAACCATCTGGACCGTCAATCCATTCCTCGACTAGTCCCAGCTATATTCTCATTTCCTAAAGAGAAAAGTGAAAGAAATAGTGAGCTCAACTAGCCCAGTAAGAAATATTATAACTAAGATAATGTACAACAAATTGTCATTAGTCTTCAACAGGAAAAAATTTGATAAAATATAATAGACAACAAGTTTTAGATCAACAACTGTAGCGAAACAAAAGCAATCCATTAGAAGAGTCAAGTAGAGCATAAAACCTACTATCTTCTATGATTTAAAAGATTTATCATCAATTTTATTGCTGAGATTCAGCTTAATAAATAATCCACATCATCGAATCATCCCTGTACTACGGGCCAAAGATAATCGTGTTTTCATCAACGGTCATGATCATGCCATAAAACAATTCATCTTTGCACCCTTGGCCGAAGAGAATCCATGGCCATAATCATACCAAAAACTGTCCATCAATGCACTACGGGCCAATGAGGACTTTTACCACATCATTTGTAATATTACGGTCATGATTATACCGAATAATCCCTGGTCATAATCATACCAAGTCCATATATGCACTACAGGCCATAGATGACTTTCAACAGAATATAAACATGAGGATGATGACAATGATATAATAATTCAATTAAACAAGTTCAAGGATAAATTTTAAAGATTTATAATTTAATTTATTCAAAAATCAATAACGTCCAAATTGTCAACATGATACTACTTTGTGGAGTAAAATTCAAGAATAATACTCTGTTGGTCATGTTCATCTTTGCACTACGGGCTAAAGATATTCATCAGATAATCATTCATCTTTGCACTACATGCCAAAGATATTCAGTAATATCATCATTTAGGACTGAGGATGATGAAAAATATCTTATAGAAAATGAATCTAGTGAGATAAAAGAACAAATTTTAGGGATTCGTATTACAGTTTATCCAAGTTCAATAATACTCCGAAATAACTAATTTTAAAGCAGAATTCAAAAATAATGATCAAAACATGGATACAATCAAAGATAGTAACCATAATAGCCATCTTGGATAAAAAGAAGAAAATTTCATTTTTCGGTGAATAGTGCCGTATTCGTGAATAGTGTCGTATACGTGAATAGTGTCGTATACATGAATAGTAACCCCAACACAAAAAGTTCCAAATTTAATAAAAAGTTCAAACCAATATTTCGGCATAATGATATTGAAAGAAATAATATCATTTACGAAAAAAATAACATCTCTTACCTCAGAATAACCGTACTTCTGACTGAATTTCGGATATAGTGCTGACAAAAACTTGCACTGAATAGCAACTCTCAAAGTATCAAAATACTCACAAAATACGCTCTAGAATATAGAGAGAGAAAGAGAGAAAACTTATGAATTCTGGTGTGATTTTCAATTCTAACTTAGCCCTCTATTTATAGGAAAATTTAGCACGCAGAAGCAGACTTGACCTGCAACCTGATGGCTTTACCTGCTACTATTGTCACCTACCATATTTGAAATAAAATTCAGCATATTTCTTCACCAACCACAAGTGGGGCCCACTCAATTCTAGAATTTTCTACCAAAATCATTTATAAACCTAATTTCCGAATCAGTCACCTCTTAAAATTCATAACAAATCATACGTTCATTTTTAACGGTTCAAAATTTGTGGACATATACTCAACTTATATATGTATACCATATCCAAAAATCACAATGATCCAACGGTCGGATTAAAAATTATAACTCACGCAATATATCTGAAAAATACTAATTTGATTTTTAATACCTCCATTCCGACAGAAATACTAATAAAACACCTCAACATTAATTCCTTCAATAATAACCACATAAATAAATCTATCATTTATATCCACATCAAATAAATATTTCCTTATCATATAAATCAATAATTAATTATTCACAAATAATATTACAGAATCACAATTATGACAGCCAGGCCATTCCCAGGAAAGAGGGGGCTTTCCAATAAGGATTTCTTCTTACTGGCGTGCAATTAGGTGACCAAACCTCTCCTTAGATAGAACTTTTTAGACATTACCAATAATGCTATCTAATAATATTATTCAAATAATATGAATTATTGATCTGATAATAGGAAATACTGTACAGTAACAATTATTGAAACAACAATAATATAAAATATCAACGTAGCAATTATTGAATCAATAAAATAAAATATTAAACATTAACTACTATAACAATTATTGGATAGTGTCTTCTTACGTAAGGATCAATAATTCAAAAATACTGTGTAAAACCGCGTGCTACTGTGCAACCACGTGTATTACTGTTTTTTTAACCACCGGGTATTTCAACAGTGTTAACGGTAACAACTACGCCATTATTTATAAAAACTTAATTTTGTCATTTTCTTCATCTAACAGTTATTCTGTTATGTGGCCCACAAATGGCTGCGCAGTCGTACGAATATTCTCCGACAGAAAGAATATTCCACGACTAAACGAATATTCCCCGACAACAATGAATATTTTATAACCACTTGTTTATTTTGCAAAATTTACACATTTCACCCATAACAAAAATATTATATCAAATTAACACTTATTATTCACAATAATAATTAGAGGAAATTTGATTTTATTCATTAATAAGTTGGGGTCTTACATAAACAACCCTAATATAGGGGATTATGTATGTGTTAATGTTTAGATGTTTGTGCACAATACATGGTATCAAGGGCTGATCCCCCTAGGTACGTTAAGTAGGGTCTGTATAGTCTAAATGACTGTTAAGGTTGGGGTAGTAATACCTAATCACCAGGGACATAGTTCATGGTCTTAAAGATCCTAAGATATTAAATTCAAACTTGTTTTCTATTCTGATTTGTAGAACAAGTTCACCATTATACAGCATTCGTTGTTCATACTCTTGTTGATATTGTTATTACTCTTTATATCAGTGAGCAACTGTTTGCTCACTCTTGCAATTAACACTGCAGCTAAAGTTGAGAGAGTTGACGAACAATCTTCTAGCAAAGGAAAGAGTAAGATGTCCAAGTGTTACAAGACTTAATTTATTTATGTGATGTATTCCGCAGACTTATGTAATAGTTTAAGGTTTGTTTACATGGGATTGTTTTTATTGATGTAACCCTTTAACGGGGAAGATTATTGCTTAAGTTATTTAAGTTATGTTTTATCCTTTATTATGGGTAGTTAGATGTAATTGTTTTGGTTAGTGAGCACCAACTCCCGTGGGAATGGAGTACCCGAATTTGGGGGTGTCACAATTATGACTAAGATAATGTAGAATAAATTATCATTAATCCTCAACTGGAAAAAATCTGATAGAATACATTAGACAACAAGTTTTAGATCAACAACTGCAGCGGAAATATCAATCTATTAGAAGAGTAAAGTAGAGCATGATGTCTACTATCTTCTATGATTTAAAAGTCCATCATCAATATTTTATCCCTGTAACAACACTCAATAAATATTTCACATCAACAAATTATCCATGCACTATGGGCCAAGGATAATCGTTAGTATCACCAGTGGTCATGATCATGCCGAACAACTGTCCACCAATGCACTACGGGCCAAAGAGAACTTTCACCACATCATTTCTCTGTAACATTACAGGTCATGATTATACCAATACAAAATTTCTAGTCATAATCATACCAATCAACAGTCCATCTATGCACTACAAGTCAAAGATGACTTTTACCACAACATAAGCGTGAGGATAATGAAAATGGTATAAGGAATCAATCAAATGAGATCAAGGATAAATACTAGAGATTATAATTAAATTTATCCAGAGTTCAAGAATGTCCAAATTATCAACATGATAACTAATTGTAGAGTAAAATTCAAGAATAATATTCATGTATCAAAAATAATTTGGACAAAAAAGAAATCATTTTTATCGTGAGAAGTACCTCGTGAACAGTACCTGAATGAATAGTACTTCATCATGCAAAGTAACCCGAATAAATAGTACCCCGAGTGAATAGTACCCAAAATGAAAATATTGAAATAAGAAAGTTCAGACCAATATTCCAATTAAACGATACTAGATGAAGCGCAAAACTTAAGGATATTCTACTAATTTCAGGGATTATAGAAGCAATACTTGCCATAATAAGTTTTGATTTTCAGAATATGAAAAGAAATAATATTCGAAACTGCAAATGGATTTTAACCCGTCATGCGGTAATTCGCGTAGACATATCTTTTCGATAAATAAATAATGAGTACGAAGGGTTATTCACCATGCATGCGGTAATCCGCGTAGACAGGTTATTCCCATGAATTAAAGAATGAATACGAAAAATAATATCTCTTACCTTAGTAGAAGATTGGATACTGCAATAGTGAAGTAGCAGAATACTCTTCTTCGTTCTCTCTATAGTTTCTCTTGTGACTCTTAATGAATTGGTGAGAATGAAAGAAGAAATAAGCTTTTATTTATAGAAGAATGGACTAAATAGTAACTGATTCACGGACTGTCCAGATTAATTTACTATTAAAAAGGACGGTCCATATTGATTTACTATTAAAACCACAACCGACAGTCCATATGGATTTACTATTAAAACCAAAACCGACGGTCCATATTGATTTAGTATTAAAACTACAACCGACGGTCCATATTGATTTACTATTAAAACCACAACTGACGGTCCAAAAAATTTGTACATCTCCCCATGGAATAATAAGTCAAATGCCTCTTGACAAACCCCTCTATTTATATCAAAAATTGAATAAATATTTATCACAAATCAATTATCTTTACTAAACACATTTTTAATCTTTTAACAATTATTCATCATTAATATTATAACTCACAATATTGACAACTAGATCATTCCAAGGAAAGGGGGGGTTTCCGATAAGAATTTCTCCTTATTGGCGTGCAATTAAATATCATAACCCCTTTCCTCGACATAACTTTCTAGACATTGTCAATAATGTAAATAATAATATGAATAAATGTGTTGTCTCAATTATTGATTTAATAATATAAAATATTGTGCAGATGATACTGTGACAATAATTGAATCAATAATATGAAATACTATGCAGTAACTACTATGTCAATTATTAAATAAATTGAGTGACTTCTTACGTAAGCATCAATAATTAGAGATACTGTACAATATCGTGTGCTACTGTTCAACCACGTATATTACTGTTCTTTTATCACCGATATTTCAACAATTTAACGGTAAAAGTTTTGTCGTTATTTTTATAAAAAGGTTATTTTTGTCGCTTTCTATTGTGGGGTCCACCAATGATTGTATCATCGTACAAAAATTCCCTGATAAAAAGAATGTTCCCCGACCAAACGAATATTTTATGACAACTTGCTTACTTTGTAAAATTTGCACATATCACCCATAACTATAGCATTATATTAAATTAACACCTTATTATTCAAAATAATATTTAGAGAAAATTATATCTTTATTCATAAAAAGTTGGGTTCTTACAACCTCCACTTCTTATGAAATTTTATCCTCAAAATTTATGTACGTACCTAGTATGTCGAAGAGGTGAGGATACCTTGTTTTCATTTCAAATTCTAACTCCCAAGTCATTTCCTCAATATTGTGGTTTCTCCATAAAACTTTGGCTTGAGGTATAACCTTTGAGCGTAGAATATGTTCCTTCTTATCTAAGATTTTAACAGGTACCTCTTCATACGTTAAATCTTCCTCTATCTCATCTGGTTCTAATTCAATAATGTGGTTCAGGTCTTCCATATATTTACGTAATATAGATATGTAAAAAATGTTATGAACACGAGACACACTTGCCGGTAAAGCGAGTATATAGGCCACAGTTCCTACTCGGTCGAGGATTTCAAATGGGCCAATGAATCAAGGGTTGAGCTTTCTTCTATTTTCAAATCTCGTAACTCCTTTTCATGGAGTAACACGTAACAATACATTATCTCCAACATTGAATTCCACGTCCTTTCGATGAAGATCAACATAACTCTTTTGTTGATCTTGTGAGGTTTGTATACATTGCCAGATCATTTGAATCTTTTCCGTAGTCATGCGTACCATTTCAGGTCCCAGCAACGTTATTACATCCACCTCATTCTAGCATACTGGAAAATGACACTTTCGTCCATACAACGCCTCAAATGGTGTCATGCCTATACTTACTTGATAACTGTTGTTGTAGGAAAATTCTAACAAAGGTAAGTATTTGTCCCAACTTTCTTTGAAGTATAGGACACAGAGTCTTAATAGATCTTTAAGAGTTTGAATAATCCTCTCTGACTGTCCGTCCGTTTGAGGAAGATATGCAGAACTAAATCGTAAATCAGTGCCCATAGCTTTCTTCAAGCTGACCCAAAATCGTGAAGTGAATCTTGGGTCTCGATCAAAAACTATGGATACTGACATACTATGCAATCTCACAATCTCATCTATGTACATACGAGCAAGACGTTCAAGTGAATATGTTTCTCGTATATATAAGAAATGAGCAGACATAGTTGATCTATCGACAATGACCCAAATTGCATCTATGCATTGAGAAACCCTGGGAAGACAAGTAACAAAATCCATATTAATGTGCTCCCACTTCCATTCTAGAATTTCAAGTGGTTGCAATGGACCTTTTGGTACTTGACGCTCCTCCTTGACATGTTGACAAGTTAAACACCTTGAGATAAACTCTACGATCTCTCTCTTCATATTGCTCCACCAAAAATGTATGCCAAAGATCACGATACATTTTGGTACTTCCAGGATATGTGTTGTGTTCCTCCATCATTGTTTTATACTTTAAATCAGAGTCGTTAGGAACATAAAGTTTGGAATTGACTCGAAGTATTCCTTCTTCATCGATCCTTGCTTCTGGAATAATACCTTCTTATACGTTCTTCTTCATACGCCTCAACTCCAGGTCTGTAGCTTGAGTAGCTTTAATTTTATCGATTACAGTCGGTTCTACTTGTATATTTGACATCATCACGTGGGTAATTGGGGTCTTTAACTCTATCTTCATCCTTTGTAAGTTATACAAAATGGGCCTTAGTATTGACAATATCGCACTCATACCCCCATATGATCTTCTACTCAACGTGTCAGCAACCACGTTCGCTTTTCTAGGATGGTATTTAATGGTATGGTCGTAATCTTTCAACAGCTCAAGCCAACGTCATTACAGCATGTTGAGTTCCTTTCAGGTGAAGAAATATTTAAGGCTTCTATAATCTGTATAGATCTCCACTTTCTTCCCATACAGGTAATGTCTCCAGATCTTTAGCGCAAAAATAAATGCTGCCAACTCTAGATCATGAATAGGATAAATCCTTTCATATTCTTTGAGTTATCGTAAGGCATAGACTATGACTTTCCCATATTGTATGAGAACACATCCTAAACCTCTGCCAAAAGCATCGCTGTAGATGACAAATCCCTCCGAACCTGATGGTATTGTCAGAACAGGTGCTGAAATGAGTCTTCTCTTGAGTTCTTGGAAACTCTTCTCACATTCTTCGCTCCATCCGAACTTTATATCTTTTTGAGTCAGCTGAGTTAATGGAGTAGCGACTCGAGAAAATCCTTCCACGAAACTCCGATAATAACCAGCTAAGCCTAGAAAGTTACGTATTTCTGTTACTGACTTAGGTTGCTCCCAACTTTGTATTGCTTCAATCTTCGTCGGGTCAACTGATATTCCATATTTCGATATCATGTGCCCAAGGAATGCTACTTCATCAAGCCAGAACTCGTATTTCTTTAACTTGGCATATAGCTTATTTTCACGAAGCTTTTGGAGTATCAGCCTCAAGTGTTGCTCATGATCTTCACGGGTTTTAGAGTAGACGAGGATGTCCTCAGTAAACACAACCATAAAATGATCCAAATATTCCTTAAATACTCGGTTCATTATATCCATGAAGGCAGCAGGAGCATTAATCAATCCAAAAGACATGACTAGGAATTCGTAATGCCCATACCGAGTTCTGAAAGTAGTCTTTAGAATGTCATCACTTTTAATCTTTAACTGATGATATCCAGAACGAAGATCGATTTTTGAAAAGATTTTAGCACCTTACAACTGGTCTAACATGTCATCAATTCGAGGTAATGGGTACCTATTTTTGATGGTGACATGATTCAACTCTCGGTAGTTAATGCAAAGTCGCATACTCCCATCTTTCTTCTTTACGAATAGAAGAGGAGAACCCCAAAGAGATGTACTAAGACGAATGAAACTGATGTTTAACAGTTCCTGCGGTTGGATTTTTAACTCATTAAGTTCAATAGGAGCCATTTGATATGGAGTTTTGGAAATGGGTTTTGTACTGGGTTCAAGATCAATACAAAATTTAATTTTACGCTCTGGGGGTAGGCCAGGAAGTTCTTCAGAAAATACGTCAGGAAATTTATTAACAATAGAAATATCATTAAAATATAACGTATTTTTGTTAAAATCCGTGACATGGGTTAATAAAGCTTGACATCCATTTTTTAATAAACGAATGACTTTATGGCTTGATATGACAGTGATTGACTTGAGTAATTTGGTTGCTTGAATTCACATAAAAGGTTGGTTAGGAATATGAAAACTAATGACCTTATAAAAATAATCAATTTTAGCATGATGAGTAGTTAGCCAATCAATCCCTAAAATCACATCAAATGCAAGTACTTTTAAAGAGATGAGATCAATAGGTAATGTGAAAGTGTCGATTTGAATCAAACAAGATTTATAAAAGGTGGATGTAACGAAGGTTTCTCCCAATGGAGTTTCAACAAATAAGTCAAAGTCTAATTTCTCTAGAGTCAAATTTAAACGTTGAGCACAAGCAGGTGAAATAAAAGAATGGGTAGAACTGATATCTAATAAGGTATAGACTTCACAAGAGTTTATGATTAGCTTACCCGTGATAACTTCGTTCGGGTTCCTCGCTCTTTAGGACGTCACGACAAACGCTTTCCCTTGAACTTCTGGCTTTGACTTGTCCGGGATAGCCTTTGGTGTCACCATCCCAGCTGGACTTAACTTCGTTGTATGACAAAATCAAGCTATATTACCTTCCTTTCTATAATTGAAACACACCTTGGGTTGCTGCGTAAAGTTTGGACTATTGTGTCTCTCATGTCCGCATTTGTAGCATACGACTGGTGGTCGTTCTCCTTCCTTAAAAATGGGTGTTGGTGCTGTTGTCTTTCTATCATTGTTAAATCTTCTCTTTTTGAAATTTCCACTTGACTCATTTCTTCTATTATCTTGGCTAGGATTACCACCGAAGTGGTTACCATTTCTGGCATTATAATTTCCTCCACATTTGTTATCACTGCTTTGATGACTGTTGCCACTGGTATGACCATTATCATTTTGCCGACTGTTGTCTTTTGGTTAGGTTGACTCATTAGCGCGCTATAATGACTGAGCCATATTCACAACATCTAAATATAAACAAAGTTTGTGAGAAATAAGGTATTGATGAATTTTGGGCTTCAAACCTCACAGAAACATTCGCGTCATATGCTCCTCATTATCTACCAAATGGGATGTAAACCAAGATAACTCCGTAAACTTAGCCTTATATTGCGATGCGGTCATATTGTTTTGTTCTAGCTTAATGAATTCCACCTCCTTCATGTGACAAATACTTTCTGGAAAGTACTCGACGTTGAATAATTCTTGGAACTTCTCCCAAGACATCTTAAATGCAGGCAGATGAGTACATTTTACAGATTCCCACCAGTAATTTGCCTCTTCGCGCAACATAAAGGTGGCGAAGGGAACCTTTTGCTCTTCAGCACATCCCAAGATATCAAATATCTTGGTAATCTGCTTCATCCATGTCTCTGCCTTAAGTGGCTCTGGCTTTCTCAAAAACTCCGGTGGTCCCAACTCCTTGAATTGCTTAGCAGTGACCAACTGTGAGTTACAGTTGTTTGCACCTGCATTTTGAATAAGAGTCTCTCTCATTAGGTGTTGCATGAATTATAGAAAGCTCCTAAATATCCCATCGTTCATCATTTGGTCGGTGTTGTTGCTTACAAGAGGATTATTACCTTCTTGATGCACATTATCCTGATTATTGGTTGGCGGTGTCTCAATGGTCGCATGTGCTCCATTGCTTATCTCAAACTTTTCAGATGTCATTCTCAAATACTGCCACAAAATTAGGGTAAATTAAAGAAATTGACATGCCACATATTATTGACCAATTAAATAACAAATAACCTTTGGTAGGACACACTAGCAAATGTTTTACTCGTCTCTCCCCTCCTAGTTCTAACCTCATATCTTCGCTAGAGATCATATCCCTAAGCTCTGATACCAACTGTGATGCCCCCAAAATAGGTCCACACAACCTATTTTGAGTCGCCAAATATATGGTACATAATTCAAATACAAACTTCAATTATAGAACTATTAATTATCGTGTGAAATACGACAAAATATAAGCTGTAAGTTTTAATACAAATATTATCTTGTAGACAATATCCACACTCAAATAAAATCCTCATTATAATTATTGTTACACTATTTTACAAAATAGTGAGGACTGCTATAAAAATCATCTTGAACCATTACTCCACTCCTCGACTAGTCCCAGCTATATTCTCGCCTCCTGAGAAGAACAATGGAACCAAATGGAAAAGGGTGAGCTCAACTAGCCCAGTAAAAAATATTATGACTAAGATAATGTAGAACAAATTATCATTAGTCCTCAATAGGCAAAAATCTTAGAGAATACAATGGACAACAAGTTTTAGATCAACAACTGCAGCGAAAATAACAATCTATTAGAAAAGTCAAGTAGAGCATGATGTCTACTATCTTCTATGATTTAAAAATCTATCATCAATATTTTATCTCTGTAACAACAATCAATAAATATTTCACATCAACAAATTATCCATGCACTACAAGCCAAGGATATTCGTTAGTATCACTAGTGGTCATGATCATGCCAAACAACTATCCATCTATGCCCTACGACCCAAAGATGAGTTTCACCACATCATTTGTCTGTAACATTACAGGTCATGATTATACCAATACAAAATTCCCGGTCATAATCATACCAATCAACAGTCCATCTATGCACTACGGGCCAAAGATGACTTTTACCACAACATAAGCATGAGGATGATGACAATGATATAATGAATCAATCAACTGAGATCAAGGATAAATATTAGATATTATAATTCAATTTATCCAGAGTTCAAGAATGTCTAAATTGTCAAAATGATAACTAATGGTGGAGTAAAATTCAAGAATGATATTCATGTTTTAAAAATAATTTGAATAGAAAAGAAATCAGTTTTATCGTGAATAGTACCCTGTGAACAGTACCCGAATGAATAGTACCCTGAATAAATAGTACCCAAGTGAATAGTACCCCGAATGAAAATATTGAAATAAGAAAGTTCAGACCAATATTCTAATGAAACGATACTAGATGAAGCACAAAACTCAAGGATATTCTACTAATTTCAGGGATTATAGAAGCAATACTTACTATAGTAAGTTTAGATTTTAAGAATATGAAAAGAAATAATATACAAAACTACAAATGGATTCTCACCCGTCATGCGATAATTCGTGTAGATAGATCTTTTTCACAAATAAAGATTGAGTATGAAGGGTTATTCACCAGGCATGCGGTAATCCACGACATGTTATTCCCACCGATTCAAGAATGAATACGAAAAATAATATCCCTTATCTTAGTAGAAGATTGGATACTGCAATAGTGAAGTAGCATAATACTCTTCTCCTTTCTCTCTATAGTTTCTCTCTTTATAGTTTCTCTTGTGAGTCTTAGTGAATTGGTGAGAATGAAAGAAGAAATAAGCTTCTATTTATAGGAGAATGGACAAAATAGTAACTGATTCACGGATGGTCCATATTAATTTAGTATTAAAATGGACGGTCCATACTGATTTACTATTAAAATCACAACTGATGGCCCATATTGATTTATTATTAAAATCACAATCGACGGTCTATATGGATTTACTATTAAAACCATAACCGACGGTCCATATTGATTTACTATTAAAACCACAACCGGCGGTCTGAAAAATTTGTACATCTCCTCATGGAATAATTAGTCAAACTTACAACAAACGCCTCTTGACAAACCCCTCTATTTATATCAAAAATTGAATAAATATTTATCACAAATCACTCATCTTTAATAAACACATTTTTAATCTTTTAACAATTATTCATTATTAATATTATAACTCACAATATTGACAACCAGATCATTCTCAGGAAAGAGGGGGCTTTCCGATAATGATTTCTCCTTATTGGTGCATAATTAGATAACCTAACCCATTTCCTCGAAAAAACTTTCTAGACATTTTCAATAATACAAATAATTATATGAATAAATGTGTTGTCTCAATTATTAATTTAATAATATAAAATATTGTGTAGATGATACTTTGATAATAATTAAATAATATGAGATACTATGCCATAACTACCGTGACAATTATTAAATGAACTGAGTGACTTCTTGCGTAAGCATCAATAATCAGAGATACTATACAATACCGTGTGCTACTGTGCAACCACGCGTAATAGTTTTGTCGTTATTTTTATAAAAAATGTTATTTTTGTCGCTTTCTATATCCGATAGTTATTTCATTGTGGGGTCTACCAATGATTGTGTCGTTGTACGAAAATTCCCTAACAAAAAGAATGCTCGCCAACCAAACGAATATTTTATGACAACTTGCTTACTTTATAAAATTTACACATATCACCTATAACTATAGCATTATATCAAATCAACACCTTATTATTCAAAATAGTATTTAGCGAAAATTAAATCTTTATTTATAAAAAGTTGGGGTCTTATATGGTAAGCTGCAATCGCAAGAAAAATCCGAATGGACTTGAGCATCGCTACTAGTGAGAAGGTTTCATCATAGTTAACTCCTTGTCTTTGTTTGAAATCTTTTGCGACTAGTTGGGCCTTATAGGTCTCTACCTTGCTGTTTGCTCCAGTCTTTCTTTTAAAGTCCATACTTGGTTTTCATCCATGAAGTCCATATTGGATTTTATGGTTTCTTGCCACTTCTCTAAGTCTTTACTAATCATAGGCTATTCGTAATTCAATGGATCATCATCATCTATGATGCATACCTCATCATCATCCTCTATGACGAATCCATACTTATTAGGTATCTTCGGTACTCTTCCAGATTTACGAATAGGGTGTGTTACAATAGGTTCTTCCACTTGGTTAGGTACCTGACTTTGATCCGTGGTATTTTGCGATTCTTAAACTTCTTCAAGATATATCTTACTTCCACTGACCCCTTCAAGGACAAACTCCTTTTCCAAGAAGGTAGCATGTTTCGTAACAAACACATTTTGATCAGTTGGATGATAGAAATAATACCCTGATATTTTTTTAGGGTATCCTACAAATATACACTTGTCGGATCTAGTCTATAGCTTATCGTTTTCACGTTTTTTGACATAAGCTGGACAACCCCAAGTCTTAACATGCTTAAGATTTAGTTTTCTCCCTGTCCATAATTCATATGGGGTCTTAGGGACGGATTTTATAGGCACCTTAGTAAGTATGTATGCAGCCAATTCTAGGGCATATCCCCAGAAGGAAATTGGAAGGTCGGTAAAACTCATCATGGATCGAACCATGTCCAACAATGTTCGATTTCTCCTTTCAGATACACCATTCATCTGTGGCGCCCCTGGTGGAGTCCATTGTGAGATTATACCATTTTCTTAGAGACAATTGAGAAACTCGCCGCTTAAGTATTCACCACCTCGATCTGATCGAAGAATCTTAATACTTTTGCCAATTTGTTTTTCTGCTTCACTTTTAAACTCTTTAAACTTTTCAAATGATTCAGATTTGTATTTCATTAAATACACATATCCAAATCTTGAGTGATCGTTAGTAAATGTAATAAAATAAGAATACCATCCTCGTGTATTCGTTGTCATAGTCCATATACATCTGTGTGTACCAACGCTATCAACTCTGTAACTCTTTCTCCTTTTCAACTAAAAGGAAATTTAGTCATTTTTCCCATGAGACAAGATTCATAAGTTGGATATGATTCATAATCTGATAGCTTTAGGAGCCCATCTTTATGCAACTTGGATAATCTTGTTTCATTAATATGACCAAGTCTACAGTGCCACATATAGGTATAATTAACATCATCTCTTTTCCTTTTATTAGTTTGTTCAATTTAAAGTATATTTTCATGCAAGTTAAGGATATAAAGTCCATTTCGCAAATTACCATCACCATATAAAACATTATTATTATAAATAGAACAACTGTTGTTCTTTATTATAATGTCAAAACCATCCATATCCAATACAGAAATTGAAATAATGTTTCTAATGATATTTGGAACAAAATAACAATTATTTAAATAAATGAACTTGCCCATAGGCAATGCTAAACAACAAGTCCCTACAGCTAATGCAACAACCTTTGCTTCATTTTCCACTCGTAGGATGACCTCATCCTTGCTCAACTTTCTACTTCAGACCAGTCCCTATACATGTATATATAACACAGGTATATGCGATGTTTAAAGTAAAAGGTAAAGAATAAAGCCCATGTAGAGGGGTCAATTGTTGAAAGTTATGTTATGGAGGTTATTAATTTCTGCTCGTTGTACTTTGAGCTGAATGTTCAGACGAGGCATAATCGCTTACATCGGAATGAGGTTGTTGCACACAAGGAAAATGGAGAATTAACGTCCTTTAGTCATCCTATACATCCATTCGACGGTAAAAAAAAGGCGATTCTTAACTGATAGTGAGCATGCAGCTGCCACATTGTATGCACTTGTCAACATGAATGAAGTAGTGACATACATTAAGCAAGTAGCAATAACAAAATATGTCTGGTGTAACTGTTATAAGTTCTTTGCATACACATTGAGTATATAGTTGTACTACAGTCAATGTGATGCTGAAGTACGTGAACGAATCCGAGCATATCGGACGGGGATTTACCAAATTTGATAAATAGAGAATTTGTGCTATGGTTTAAAGATCATTAAAGTCTAACTAATTAATAGCTCAATGAATTAACCATCATAGACATAATCTTATGGCGTAATTAGCTTTAGAATATGTTGTGTTAATGTACATTAGGTCCTCACAGATGATAAAGCTGATATTCGCCTAAAGCTTATAGCCGACGACCCTGAAAGATATGTAGATACTTATACATGCTGCATTGTCAACCATTACAGATTTAAGTGCTACGAGATTGGGGAAGTCGCTTCATCTGATTCTGGTGTTGTGGTTAAAGGTAGCTGTTATGATAATCTTTGGGATGACTGGTATGGACGATTGCTAGAAGTTATCATTCTCAAATATTGGGGTCATAAAGAACTAGTTTTCTTCAATTGTCATTGGTTTGATGTTGAGAATGGAGTTAGAAAAGAAAAAAATTCAGGACTGGCGACTGTTAATGTTAAGTCAAAACTAAACTCAAACAAGTCTTTTATTTTAGCAAGTCAAGCAATGCAGGTGTATTACGCGCGGAGTGTTAAGACTCCTACAAGCTCATGGTATGTTGTTATAACAACCAAAGATCGTGGTTTTCAAGGCACAACTACTCGTCCAGACGATGAACCTTTACAAGTCGAGTATACTAGTGTCACACCTGTTGATGTGACAATTATTAGTGAGTCTAGTGAAGACGAGGATGATGTCGTCGCTATCAAAAGTGAAGACGATGTTGTTGAGGAGGAAGATATAATTGAAGAAATCGTTGAGGATGACGAAGATGGTGATGACAACGATATTGAAGATCTACTGCTCGATGATGATGATTTTGATATTGA
The DNA here is from genome assembly GCA_016801055.1 of Panax notoginseng. Lineage (NCBI taxonomy): Eukaryota > Viridiplantae > Streptophyta > Magnoliopsida > Apiales > Araliaceae > Panax > Panax notoginseng. The sequence continues at coordinate 56,879,444 of CM029021.1, read as the reverse complement.
TGGCTTTGATGATATAAATAATTAGGAGTACGTACTCTTTTTGTCCTTTTAGTTGTATTCAAATGTAATAGTTTGTAATAGTGCAATCATTATCTGAAACTTATATTATTCTACTAATTAAGGTGCTAGTGGTTTTAGGTTACTATTTATGTTTTCTAAGTTGTATCCTTATGTTATTCTCTTTCTTATTGTTCAAAATTATTGTGATTACGAATGTCTAATAATAGTATGTTCATTATTTGAAAGTATATATACATATGGCGCGTCCACCACACGAAGATCGTGGTGGGCGTGCTAGTAGTACAGGTCGTGGGGGCCGTGGATGTGACATCCCAAAAATTTATAAGATCTTGAATGATTAAATTAAAGGTTAAAGAATAAAACCTAGATGAGAATTTGAGAATGAATTTTAATTTTTTTTTAAAGAAGAACCTAATTGGTTTACTATTTGAATAGAATTGAGAAAATAAGGGTTACAAAATTCAAAACCTATAATGAAATTATAATTGAAAGTATGTTAAGAATAAGGTATTATGTTACCTTTGACTTTATGTGAATTAATGAAAGAAAATATGAGAATGATTGAAATTTTGAAAAGAAAGAAATAGATTATGAATGTGGAAAATTTTATTAAAGAAATAAAATTCAAGTGAAGAGACACTATCAAAAAATGTGTGTGTGTGTGTGTGTGTGTGTCTATATATATATATATATATATATATATATATATATATATATATATATATATATATATATATAATGATGTACTATATTTAAGCAAGAGGAATGACAAAGGTAAATACCTTATGACTTATGTAAGACATGGGTAAGGTTAAGTAAATACATATATTGTAAATATGTATATATAATTTTTCTTTATATAAAGAGAATTAAAGAGAATTTTGTAGCCTAATGTTATAAATTAGATACTGGAATTAAATAACCTAAATGGTTATTTTTATTTGGTGGTCCTAGTATTTTAAATATATACTAGTGATTTAATCTAAGAGATTTGTGGATCATGTCTCAATCTATTAAATTATTTTGTATGAATATGTGAGTAAGTGGATATGAATATTATGTGATTGTTTATTATATAAACAAATAAAAGAAACTAATATAACCTAATTATATATTAGGAATGAAGAATTGAATAAACTAAGGGTTATGACATGGAAGAATAATAGTATTTATAATATATACTAATCTTAAGAGATTTATTTTATACATCTCAACTAATTAATTTTATAACTTAATTATAGCAAGTCTAATTGGGTTAAGAAATTAAATGTACATGAGTAAGGATTTAATTACAATTGAGTAAATAGAAACCCTAATTAAATGATTAGGGTTGAATAAAATAAAAAGTATTGGACTATGTTAATTTTCATGGTCCAAGTAATTAATTGGAGAGCCCAATAATTTAATTCAATGGTCCAATCTTGGCCCAAATTGGAAGGGACTTAATAGTCATTTGATTAAGTAAACATTGCAATAAAAGAAACTAAATTTGGAACAAGATAAGGAGGAGGGGGCGGCACATGGGAGAGAGAAAAGGAGGGCATGTGATGTTATGATTTCATTTTTTACCAACTTTTACCTAATACACTTATGTGTCCATTTCTTGTTCTACCAACACATTTAACCAAGAGTGCAAGTAAAGCAAAAGAAAAAAAAATGAGTAAGAGAGAGATTAAGTAGGGAGATGTATCATAGATATACCTATTGTATATCTATACATATTTATCAATAATAATTACACCTCTCTTTAGTAAAAACACATTACATTTCTCTCCCGTCTCTTACTAGCTAACACAAAGAAAACCAAATAGTGAGAGAGAAGAGAGGCCATTCAGCAGCTATAGAGGGAGAGGAGAGAGAGTTTTTCTTCAAAGTTTCCTAGCTCCATAGGCATCTTGGAAAGAAGAAGAAGGATAGTACCTAAAAGGTATAACTTTAAACTAGTTTATGTAATTTGTTGTTGATTGTTTTAAATCAAAACTTGGATTTATGTTTTAAATTTCAAAAATCTAGATCTACATGATCTAGAGTGTGTTATATGTGGATTTATCTATTTTGTGTGTTAAAAGTTAGATCTAAAGAGAGAAAAAGGAAACTAGTTTTTAAGGGTAGAAAACCCTAACTTCTATATACCTTGGATGTCCACCGTTTTTGATTTACACATTCTTTTTATGATCCATTAAATATGGGTGGTAGATGTATAAGTTATCTAGTAAACCCAAGTAGTAGCACTCAAAAATGTTGAGTTTACAAGCCGTAGTGGCCGTTTAGCCAAAACAGTCATGCTTTTTTTTAAAAGAAAAAAAACTGTTTTGGGCTAGTCACTACCAGGGGCAATTTTATCATTTTTCTAACCTTCAAAAATTTTGAAAATTTTGGGATGATAATATGGTGACATATCTTTGAAACCCAAGTGGAATCACTAAAAAAGGAGTTGTAAATTTTTGTATGGACTGTTTTTGGCAACGTAGGCAAAAGTGGAAAATAGGAAAAAACAAAGTGTCCAAATATTTGCAAGGGCATTTTCGGCCATTTAATTTTTGAAACAAAATCTGGCCTTTTGGGACATGAAAATATATGATATAAAGTAGCATCTGTCCAAAAATGAGCTCATTCCGACATAAATTGACCAGGTTATGGTCATTTCAATATTTGAGATTTTCTGACGAAAACCGCTATAACTGGAGTTTTATAATTCCGATGGTCACGAAATTTAAACGAGAGATTCACATTAATATGTGTAAGCATATGCCAAGAGTTGGGAATTTCTGGAGCTGAGCATGATAAGACTAATTTCTTAAGCTACGAGCTAAAAATGGATTTTTGAAAAATACTAAGGGAGTTGAAAAATTATAGAAAAATTCTTTTTGTGTATGGAATATATGTATATATGTTTAGCCAAATGATAGAAAAATAATAAGCTGATTTGATATTATCGTGAAGAGGGTATTTCAGCTTGTTGAATTGAGCAATGCAAGGTGCTAAAATGGAAACTGAAAAGGTTAGAAAGGGAATATAGTTTACTGAATATATATTCATATATTGGGAAAGTGAGGTGTAATAGTTAATTTAATTATTGAGAAAATTAAATGAAATTATTACGAAAAGGAAATTAACTGAATAATATTAGTTAATTTAATTAAGTTAAAAATTATATTATAAAGTAGTTTAATTTAATTTTCATGCCTTGATTGGCGATGGAATCGTTATGAATTAAATTTCATAAATAATGTGAGTAATTCACTTAATTAAAATAGTGAATTAGTGTAAGCATATTTATTTTAATAAATGAGGAAGTGATATATTACATATGAGTGTAATATGTTAAAGTAATATGATTGTCAATCTTTTAAATGGTTAAAATATTTATCAAATAAAATAAATATTTTAGTTGAAATATTTATGGAATAAAATAAATATTTATTTAAGTATGATGATATTAAATAAATTGATGATAAATAATTTTATAATTTGTGCGTATTTTATTACGCTAATGTGTTGGTGATGTCCTAATTTAATTAAATAATTAAATTAGAGGCCTAATGATTTGTTAAATAAAATTAAAATTGATTAAGTAATTAAATTAAATGAGGTGTGACATTTGGTGTAGCATATGATAAGGAAGAAATTAAAATAAATTAGAAGAGGATAATTGGGTTCTAGCAAAACATGGCCTTGAGACCCTTGGGTTTTTGTAACTGATGAAGCTATATTGATGTACGTATAATGTTTTATAAATTACATGGGCTTTACCTGTTTTGTTCCAAAAGCTTAAGAATAAAGAAAACAGAGTGTTGAAAAAGAGAGTTGGAGAGCTTTGAGAGAGAATAGAGGTTCTTTGTGAAATTGGAGAAGAATAGATGCTAGAAAATCAAAAGAAACAAGATTTTTTAATTCATCTAGACAAGGTATAGAAGAATCAAAAGGTATTAATCTATTTTTCATTCTCTTGAGTTTTCGTTGAGAAATTGGATTTCTAATTTTAATTTGTTATGAAATTAGTTATATATGTTAATGGGTATGTTTAATATGTTTTATATCATGTAAAAGTGGTTTTATAGTGATCAAATTCGTAAGAATGTGTTGAAAGATGAAGTTTAGAGTTTTAGTTGAAATATATGTGTTTTGGTCTATTTTGATACTCAAATTGGTTAGTGATTCATGTAGAAATCTGTAAATTAATGGTAGATGTTGTTAATGCATTAAAAGTGAATGATTACGCTAAACATGTTAAAACATGTAAAACAAGGTATACACATGAGTTTTGGGTCAAGATTTGGGTTGGTTAGTGGTTATAAAAAATGTTGATATTCTGGTATGTTGTAGTCATATGAATTACGAATCCATAGAGTCGAAAACGGACTGATTTGGCTATGTATAACTCGAGTTAAGAAGATTAGAAGGAGAAAGGGTCGAAAAATCGCGAAGAACACAAACTGCATAATTCGGATCTGCGAATAGCCACCCCAGTGGGGGTTTGTAGTTCAAAAAGTGCCGCCCTAGCAGGTATCCTGCCCCGGTGGGCTTTTCTATGTCAAAAACCCTGCCCCGACGGGGGTGGGCAGGCTGACCATGTGTTAGAGAAAAATCTGACCAGACATGGTTCACTAAAATGGCCATAGCATTTTCATACGAACTCTGATTGAGGCGATTCAAGATGATCCGGAACGAGGAAGAACAAACCTACAACTTCTATTCTTTAAGGTATTCGATTTGAGGTTTTATAAGGGATTAAAATGGCCATCTTTGGGACTGATGTACATTCAGAGGCAATCGGAGGGCGTTGGGCATGCACGTATGCACGTGTAGTGCTTCTGACGATAAAAGATATTAATCTGAGTTATAAAATATAAATATTTGTAAATATAACGATGCTTAACATTAATAAATGATGCATTAGATACGTTGTATAAGCGTACTAAGCATACACAAGAGAGACGATTCGAGCCTGTGACAAATGAACATCAAAACACCGTGACAAGTGTTAATGAACTTAAAAAGTGTTTCAATTCAATTGAAATGAACATTATAAGATAAAAAATGTGGTTAATATAAACCAATAAGGAGTCCTAGCAAGACTTAAACACTTGAATAAACTTCGGGTATGACCTAAGAAAAAATATAGTGAGGTATAAGTCAAAAGTTAACACAATCAAATTGAACATTGTGTATTAATTAACAGGAAGGGTTATGAGATGTAGAGTAAAATTTATATTACAACTACTATACATTGCTATGTGACTAATAGTTGATGTGATTGATTATATAATTGTGTAGGGCATATGAAGTGCAGATAGCTGTAATCTGTTAATCTGTTATTGGTAAACAACGATCAAGGCAAGTCTTTCAGTTCCTATTTGCTATATGAACATGATGATGAACTATTTTAAATCTTTATTGCAAAGAGCATGATGTGTTATATATGTTGAAATTATGAGACGTTAAAGTCAATTTATGACTACGTTGGTTGAATAAAGAATGTTGATTGAGTAAGAAACTCAATCTTTATACTTGTTATGTGAACTGCAGCATGTATGTTATGTTTGTCTAATAATTATGAGATGTATATTGAGCATGTTATTATATGCTACGTGATGCATAAAAACTGTTAGATTTGTTGGGCTGTCGAGCTCAACCTTTCAAATAACCATTTTTGCAGGTTAAGGATTCAAGGTAACGCTATGTGCTACTTGAATGACATGGATCAGATGCATTGCATGGAGATTAAATACTTTAGTTTTAGCTGTTATTCTTTTAAACCATATTTAAGGTTTTGAGATATGTACTTGATAAGTTATGATGTGAAAATTTCATATTTAGTTGTAAAGTTTGAGCTACCCAATGTATAAGGGATATCGAGCTGAGATGTAAGATTTTATATAAGAACTTTGATGAAGTGAATCGTAAAATAAATTTGATTCAGAGATGTGTAAATGATAAAGGTTTTGATTCAAGAAATTAAAGTAAGAAGATTGAAAAGTTTGAAATTATTCCGTATTTTATTAGTTTAACATCGAATAATGATGTAAAAATCAGAAGTTAGACGTATTGTTAACAACCGAAGTCGAGAGTTAAATTGTATGAATTTTGGAGTTGTTACAGTTGGTATCAAAGCTGTAGGTTATAATCCTTAGGTAGGAGTGCCTTAGGCTATAACCTTAGAGAAGAAAGGTGAAGATTGTAAAGGATAAACTCAATTATAGTTTGAATAATAAGAAATAAATTTAACAAATGTATAGAGAAGATATTAAAATATATATGAGAAGATTCAAAGAGGAATTTTGAGGTATGTAAAAGATATGAAGATGGAGTTGCCTGACTCCAATAATAAGATGTTAAGTGTTACTAAATAGACGATGTCTATATGATGAAGATGATTAAGATAATAAGAACAAACTCAAATAGAGTTTAATTGATGAAAAAAATAAAAAAAATGCTTATGAAATTAGTCAAGATAATATGAATAGGTTTAAAGAAGAACCTGAAAAGACAAAATATCAGGCAACATCTGAGTTGAATAATCAAAAGATAACATGATTAGAGAGAGAGAGAGAGAGGAAGATCGTAAAATCAAAACGATCATAAATAGAAGAAGAATCATAAGGGGAGATGATTGTAGAATAAGATTACGACGTGATCAGATTAAGTTTTGAAATAACAGATAGTCTGTAATGACTAAATGGTTATAGCTTGTTGCTATAACGAGAAGGTACTATGAAATAGTACGAAGTAAACTCACCAGGAGTTATAACTGATGAGGCACGAAAAATTCGTATCGAGTAAAGAACAAGTTAAGAGTAAGATAGAGTTAGGTGAGATTTCAATTGAGGACTCATGTGATGACTGAGTTATACAAACCTTTGTATGTGCGAGGATTTTGTGCTTGCATTAAGTTTATCACATTGATAATCATTAGAATGTTGGTGTCACGCTATCAATATATGTATGACGAAAATGTGATTCTTTTCTCATGCGTATTTTTGATAGTTATAGACTATTAAGATTAGTCAGATATTATTAGGATTAGGTGCGAGTTCTTAAAACTCATACTTATGGTAAGTTAATGACTAATAATCATATGTATACTTTTGAACCCCTAAACGTATGGACAGTCCCTGATGGGTTCTTGGACTACGTATTGCTAAGATAAGTTCCTAAACTCATGTTATTGTGGCAAGTTCCTGAACTTCCAATGCGTCGTAAATTTGATGAACTATACTAGGGGTATAAAAAGTTTATAAATTGAGATATATATGACAAACGAAATTTTGTAATTTAATTTTTATATTTATTGAATTAAATAAATATTTTTCGATGAAATAATTATTAGATTAAATAATTAATGGATGCAGTTGTGATATATTAATTTAATTGTATGTGTTATATTTATGTGGAGAATATTTATTATTCAAGTATGTATTTATGTGAGCTTATTGAATTAAAAGAAATAATTAATAAGCCTAACGTTATTTAATTAATTTAATAATTAATTAGAGATTTAATAATTGACATTATTAATAAATGAGAATTTAATTATTTGACTATGTGAATTAATGAGAAATTATTATATTTTATTTAAATTAGATTAAATAAGATAATTAAACTGGGTGTAACTTGATTTTAACTATATTATAAAGGTTTAATTAAATTAAATGGTTTTGAAACCTATTCTTGACCAGCCAAACAAGGCCCTAATGGGAGTTGTTAGCAATTACCATGATTGGGTAACTGACCATAATGCGCGTCAGTTTTCTTAATTATTTATGTGTATTCTCTTTCTTTTCTAATTATTTTTCGAGTCTGGAAAAGCAGAGAGGGAGAGTGTATCAGAATTTAGTGAGATAATTGATAATTTTGAGGGAGATTGTGAGTGGTGTGATTGAAGTGGTGTTTGTAAGAGAGATTGTTATCTTCGCTCAATCTACGCCTTGGGTAATTTCTCCAACCCAGTTTAATTACGTTGTTTCAGTTTTATGAATATGGCTTTCAAAATTCTGTAAGTCTCTGTAAATGGGAAATTGTGTTGTTATATGGATATATGTAATAATATGATTACCATAACATGTTTTATTATATGTTATATAGGTTTCCATATCATCAATTCATAATTTTATAACGTATGTTATTTACATAGTATAAAATATGGCCATATGGCCTTACATACCAAATTTGATACGTCTATCATGGGTTATATAATAAATTTACACTTGTATGTTGTTATGCATGTTGATACGAAGAGACCAAACTTTAAATGAACGGATTCGGTGTTATAACGAACCCGTAGTACTGATTTACATGTTTTGTTTTGAAAACCTTCAAGAACACCAAGAATAGTAAATTATTTGTGTTGATTATTGTTAGTTATATGTTTTAACATGTTAAAATCATGCTAGAATGGGTTAATTAATGATTATGTACGAATTCTAGAACGTGGTTATGTTTAATTTGGTTAATTTAGTGACCATATAATGATAATTTTGCTGAACTCTGTGTTCTTCGTGAACTGAGAATTAAAATCTGAAGTTTCGCGCCACGGCGCCAACTCCAGAACTGAAGTCCCGCGCCGCAGCGCCAAGTATTCGGCCGCAGCGTGCAGACCAGGTATAACTGTGGCGCCGTGGCGCCGCAGCGCCACTTAGCAGAATGTCCAGAAATACAAAATTTTTAAGTGTTCAAGTATAGAAATGTAATAGTAACTCAACATAATGAATATAAAATTAGGTTAAACATATAATGAAATGTTAAAATAGATTCTTAACACGTCCATAACACAATTACGTGTGAATTGAATGATTGAATGCATAGTTAGCTTAATGTTCGTGAGATGTAAATTATGTGACAATGAATGTAGTAATTCGACTAAGTATGGTCACAATCAAAGTTAGACAAAGAGAATGAGCTTGTGATGACTAGTACGTTATAATTGACTGGTAATATGAATTTAAATGATATGTAGGATTTAAATCAAGGAACGAGTTTAATTAAAGTGTAATCTACGCACAAGGCAAGTTTCCTAACACTACTTGCTATCATTATTCAAGTTTGTAAATTACTTCAAGCAATTCTCGTTATTATTAAATCAAGTTTGATTTGTTATATTAAAGATTAATTATCTTTTCAAAGTATGAATCTGTTATATAATACATGTTCTATTGTATACCTCTTGAAATTGTTATTCAATTTAAATACCATTTATTGTTGAACCTTATTAGACTAGCGAACCTTTATTGATTCGACTAGTCCATAGCTGATGAAAGTTCTAAATTTTAGAACCCTTAATGATTTATCCAAACCAAACTTCCTTTGGTGCAGACTCTAATGTCTAACTAAGATGAACCGTGACACCCCTAAATCCGTGTACTTCGATTCCACGGGATTTGGTATTCACTGTACAAGCATCATCTATCTATCTACCCATAAATAATATCAAACCATACAATAGATAGAAATCATAATAAAATCTCTTCCCTTAAGGGTTACATCAACTGAATCATAAATAAATCCCCGGTTACTCTAACCTTAAAACATCTATGCGGATTTCTAAACAAATAAGTCTTAACATCAACATAACTCAAGTCTTAAACAAATACATTAGTTAATAAATAACAGGTTTTCATCATTTACTAACTGTGCCCTTGCCCTTACTAGTGGAGGGTTCATCGCTTCTTTCATTCTTAACTGCAATGTTATTATTAAGCAAGAGTGAGCACAAATGCCCACAAGTATAAAAAATGAAACAACAGTATAATAACATGCGGATAATCTACGACATCTGAATAAAGCTCAACTTTTGAATCAAGAATAAATAACATGAATCAAAAGAATACTGAGGGTCATAAGACCTTGAACTATGTCCTAGGTTAACAAGGGTTATACTTGAAACCTTTAACAGTCATAAGACTATGGACCTTCTTCTCGTACTTAGGGGGATCAGCCCTTAGTACCATACTGTGCACAATATCTTAACGCTAACGCATAAGTGAATCCCTTTTCGGGGTTGTTCATCTCAGTTTGACATTCGAGTCCGCACCAAAGGAAGTTTGGTTTGGATAATTCAATAAGGGTTCTGAAATTTAGAACGTTCATCAACTATGGACTAGTTGAATCATTAAGGGTTCACTAGTCTAATAAGGTTCAACAACAATGATATTCAATTTGAATAATAATCTCAAGAAGTATACAATAGAACAATTATTGTATAACTGAATCATGCTTTGGAAAGATAATTAATCTTTAATATCATGCTTGAACTTGAATAATAACAAGGATAATTTATTCAAGATAAATAATAAACTTGAACAATAGTGACAAGTAGGGTTAGGGAAACTTGCTCAACATAAAAGTAACGTTTAAGTTTAAATAAACTTGCTCAACAGAATGGAGTTAGGGATATGATACAGTCATAATCCTTGATTAATTCCAACCATCTTCTTTGACGCATATTCAAATCTTTCTGTGTAAAAATATATTTCAGACTCTTGTGGTCCGTATATATTTCACACTTCTCCCCATATAGATAGTACCTCCAAATTTTCAAAGCAAAAATAACTGCAGCTAACTCCAAATCATGGGTTGGGTAACCCTTCTCGTAATCCTTCAACTGCCGTGATGCATACGCAATGACTTTGCCGTTTTACATCAGCACACAGCCAAGGCCTTTATGCGACGCATCGCTAAAAATAACAAAATTTCCTGTATCATCCGGAAGAGATAACACAGGCGCTGTACTCAACCTCTTCTTTAATTCTTGAAAACTCTCCTCACACTTCTCCGTCCAAACAAATTTCACAGCTTTTCGAGTTAAATTCGTTAACGGAGTTGCGATCTTAGAAAAATCTTGTATGAATCTTCTATAATATCCTGCTAATCCAAGAAAACTTCTTACTTCTGACGGCATTCTCGGCTGATCCCAGTTAATCACAGCTTCTACTTTTGATGGATCTACCGAAATTCCATCTTTATCGATTACGTGACCAAGAAATTGTACTCTCTCGATCCAGAATTCGCATTTCGAAAATTTAGCATACAACTTCTCCATTCTCAATACTTCCAACGTTAACCTCGAGTGTTCTTCATGTTCCTCTTTGGTTTTGGAATATACCAAAATGTCGTCTATAAATACCACCACGAATTTGTCCAAAAACGGCTTGAATACACCATTCATTAGTCCCATAAATGCTGCAGGAGCATTCGTAAGACCAAACGACATTACTAAAAACTCATAATGACCATATCGCGTTCGGAACGCTGTCTTCGGTACATCCTCTGGCCTCACCTTCAGTTGGTGATAACCACTCCTCAAGTCAATCTTGGAAAAGTATTTTGCTCCCTTCAATTGATCAAACAGATCATCGATCCTTGGTAATGGATATCTGTTCTTAATCGTGACCTTATTTAATTCTTTGTAGTCAATGCAGAGCCTCATCGATCCGTTCTTCTTTTTCACGAACAACACCGGCGCTCCCCACGGCGATACGCTCGGTTGAATGTACTTTTTATCCAACAATTCTTGTAGTTGTACCATTAATTCCTTCATCTCTACTGGCGCCATTCGGTATGGTGCCTTCGATATTGGAGCAGTTTCGGGCGCCAAATCAATCACAAAGTCTACTTCTCTATCTGTTGGAAGTCCTGGCAAATCGTCTGGAAATACATCGACGAAGTCCCTCACAATCGGTATCTCTTCTACTTTCGGATTCTCCTTTCGACTATTGACTATGTAAGCTAAATATCCTACACAGCCATGTCTTAACAACCTTCTGGCCTGCATCATCGTCAGACAACTCGCTTGTCTAGGCAACTTGCTACCATAAAACACAACCTTTGACGGAGTCATAAGGTTAATACGCTTATTTTGACAGTCAATTACAGCCCCATAATTGGATAGCCAATCCATACCCAATATAACGTTGAATTCCCCCAATCGAATAGGGATAAGATCTACATTCATGATATTACCCTTAATATCCACTCTACAGTTCTTAAACACGTACTTAACAGGGATTATTTCTCTATTCGCAATTTCTATGTTCATGGGGTAATCCAATTCATCCATAAGAAAATCTAAACTATTAGCAAAGTCTTCGGATATAAAGGAACAAGTAGCACCCGAATCAAACAAAACATAAGCATTAATTTCATTGATCGGAATGATACTTGACACCACCTCACGTTACTGGATTGCATCCTGCACCATCATATTGAAAGTTCTGGCGGTTGGTCGGTTTGTTGCAGGTGGTCCGGTGATGGTTAAGGTATTTCCACTGCTATTTTCCCGGTTTCCTCCTTGTCCTGATCCTCCCGATCCCTTCTTGGGACAGTCTCTTGCTAAATGATCTTTCGAACCACAGTTGAAACAAGCACCCTTCTTTGGGTTTGGACAATTTGGTGCTATGTGGCCTTCCTGACCACAATTGTAGCACACTCTCTTTCCCTTCAAACAAACTCCTAGATGTGCCTTGCCGCAAGTCGGACATGCTTCTATCTTCTTTTTCTGCCCTCCGTGTTGACTTCCAGCTATCGAGTTATCCGTCCACTTCCTCTTCTGATTATTATTATTCCCAGTATTACTTCCACCAGTCTTGTTATTACCTTCTTTCTCACTCTTTTTCTTTTTCTGTTCTTGGTTGTACTTAGTCACTGCATCACTTCCTCCTTCCGCGAGAATGGCCTTTTCCAAAACTCCCGCAAACGTGTTAAGTTGAAACATTGATACCTTGCTGTATACCCAAGGCTTTAGTCCTTGTTCGAATCATCTGGCTTTCCTCTCGTCAGTGTGTACTTGATACGGGGCAAACCTTGCCAACTCATCGAATTTAGCCGCGTATTCAGGCACGCTCATGTTTCCCTGTTTCAGTTCTAGAAATTGCACATCCATCTGATTCTGCGAACTAGCTAGGAAATACATTTCGAAAAACATCTCTTTGAATCTCTCCCACGTAATTACACCTTCACCTCCTCGCATCTTGTTTGCCTGCCACCAGTAGCTAGCCTCAGACTTCAGCATAAATGTCGCAAAAACGGTCTTTTGATCTTCTCGAACCCTAGCAACGTCGAAAATCTTCTCTATTTCCATCACCCACGTTTGAGCCTCGATCGGGTTTCTGGAACCTTTGAACTCTGGCGGTCCCACCGCCTTAAAATCTTTAAACGTTGTGCTAGGTGGAGCTTGCGGTTGGTTATTCATGACTCCAGTTAGTAAATTAACTAGCTGTTGAACTGGATTAACGTTGGCATTATTGTTATTATTGGTTGACCCTTCCTTAGCCGGTTGACGTTGTTGTCTTCTCCTTGGCGGCATTTTTCTGTTTATTAGAACTTTATTTATTTCTCTACATAGTTAAGACATTACTCAACAATTTAACATATCACTTAACATATCATCTCAACAACTTGATATCTTTTCATTCAAATAAAAAGTTTTAACATTAAACTATAGCATACTGCTATTTACATCATCTATCCTGGAATAAAGAATCCACAAGATTTAAAACATTCAAATATTAACATATTCCTTAGTTCATAAACACATCGGAATTTACATAAAACTATATAAGTCTTTCACATAAATAAACAGATTCTATTCCTGTCTTCCAAGGTGCTCAATAGCCTTACCACGCTCCTCATTCATGATACGAGACATCGTCCTGCGATCCAACATATACGATGGAAGTCTTTCAAACTGGATGGGGTACCTTAACACTCGCTCTTGAACCTCATCCATCGCATGATTAAGTGTGGCGTACGTGTCTCCAAGCTTTGCCTTCTTTGCACGACTATCATTTTCTGCACGATCAGCTCGATGTGATTCTCTTACCCATCCTTCCTCTGCTATTTTCAGTCTTCCAGAGGTTTCCTTCAGTTCCTTCTTCAGCTTCTCTATCTCCTCGGTCTTATCCTCGGTTTGACCATTCTCATGAACCAGATCCCACTCCACGTTTCCTAAACGTGTATGAAGGGTCACAATCTCTATATCCTTCTCCTCTAAAGTAGACTGCTGAACAGTCGCTCGCTCAGTCAATTCCTGAACCTCATCTTGTAACTCCACGTTACGATCATACAGTGTGTCAAACATCTCAGCATCAACAGTGTACCGTGGAAGCTCCTCTTCTTCTTCCTCCTCATTAAACTCCTCCTCAGGACCCTCCTCAGGATCAATCTCAGGTTCATGCTCCTGACCAACAACGGTGATCAATGGAGATGAAACCCTCTGCACCAGCTGCTCCCTAACGACATGAATGTCTCGGGGCTCCTCCTCAGTCGGTCCTACAAGTACACGAGATCCCACCTCAGTAGGTACTATAGGTAAATGGGGTCCCTCCTCAGCTTGACTAGCTTCTCCATCATTCGTCATCCTGACAACAAAATTTTAAGTTTTAGTTACTAAGTCATACTATCTAACGCATACTTAACACTTAAACACATAATGTATTTTATTATCTTCAATGAATTACAAAAATTCATTTCTTAGAACTCGATAAGAGTTTTCAATTTCTATCTTCTTCTATAAGGCTACTACCTAAGGTTGTTTCCCCCACCTAAGGTTCATAACCTACAGCTTTGATACCAACTTGTGACACCCCCAAATCCGGGTACTTCGATTCCACGAGATTTGGTGTTCACTATACAAGCATCATCTATCTATCTACCAATAAATAATATCAAACCATACAATAGATAGAAATCATAATAAAATCTCTTCCCTTAAGGGTTACATCAACTGAATCATAAATAAATCCCCGGTTACTCTAACCTTAAAACATCTGTGCGAAATTCTAAACAAATAAGTCTTAACATCAACATAACTCAAGTCTTAAACAAATACATCAGTTAATAAATAACAGGTCTTCATCATTTGCTAACTTTGCCCTTGCCCTTACTAGTGGAGGGTTCATCGCTTCTTTCATTCTTAACTGCAATGTTATTATTAAGCAAGAGTGAGCACAAATGCCCACAAATATAAAAAATGAAACAACAGTATAATAACATGCGAATAATCAACGACATCTGAATAAAGCTCAACTTTTGAATCAAGAATAAATAACATAAATCAAAAGAATACTGAGGGTCATAAGACCTTGAACTATGTCTTAGGTTAACAAGGGTTATAGTTGAAACCTTTAACAGTCATAAGACTATGGACCTTCTTCTCGTACTTAGGGGGATCAGCTCTTAGTACCATACTGTGCACAATATCTTAACGCTAACGCATAAGTGAATCCCTTTTCAGGGCATCTCAGTTTGACATTCGAGTCCGCACCAAAGGAAGTTTGGTTTGGATAACTCTATAAGGGTTCTGAAATTTAGAACGTTCATCAACTATGGACTAGTTGAATCATTAAGGGTTCACTAGTCTAATAAGGTTCAACAACAATGATATTCAATTTGAATAATAATCTCAAGAAGTATACAATAGAACAATTATTGTATAACTGAATCATGCTTTGGAAAGATAATTAATCTTTAATATCATGCTTGAACTTGAATAATAACAAGGATAATTTATTCAAGGTAAATAATAAACTTGAACAATAATGACAAGTAGGGTTAGGGAAACCTGCTCAACATAAAAGTAACGTTTAAGTTTAAATAAACTTTCTCAATAGAATGGAGTTAGGGATAGGATACTTGCCTCGTGCGTAGATTACACTTTAACTAAGCACGTTCTTTGAATTAAATCCTACATACCATTCATATACACAATACCAGTTAATTATAAATTAACTAATCAATATAAACTCATTCTCGTTGTCTACTTTAATTATTGACTAAACTTAGTCAAATTATCACGTTGTCACATAATTTATACTTCATGAATTATCAAACTAATTATGTATTTAATAATTCAATTCACATATAATATTTTATTACATGTTAAACAACTATTTTATCATCTCATAATACCTCTAACATGATTACATGTTTATTACATCAATCCACTAACACTTGTTAGACTTTAACATTTTAAAAATACATTTCTGACATTTTCTGGAGAGTGGAGCTGCGGCGCCACTAATGTGCTAAGGAGTCGCACTGCGGCGCGGTGGCGCTGTGGCCGGGCCCTTGGCGCTGCGGCGCTGTGGCGCCGTGGCTCGAGTCTTGGCGCTGCGAGCGCTGTGGCGCTGCGGCGCGAGAAATTAGTTCTAGAGCTGGCGCCGCGGCGCGAGACCCCAGAAACTGAATCTCAGTTCGCGAAGAACACAGAGTTCAGCGAAATCAACACAGTTTTAACACTGATTTCACCAAATCACATACACCCACATGTTATAATTCATGCATAATCATAATACAACATCTATAAAGTGATTTTAACCTATTAAAACATATAATCACATATTTAAATCATAAAAATTTAGACTGTTCTTGAAGTTCTTGAGGATTTTGAACAAAACTTATAATTTAACACTACGGATTCGTTATAAGGCCAAATCCGTTCGTTTAAAGCTTGATCACTTCGTATTAACATGCTCAATAATATAAGGGTGTAAAATTTAGGGATAATATATAATCAATACATCAGTCATCACATATAAGGCCATATGGCCATATCACGTACTCTGTTTATTTTGAAATAACAAGTCATCAGATTACTACATGTTTTCATGAACTTGATGATATTAAATCATGTAATATATATATAAAACATGTTATGCTATTCTTACTATCACATAAATCCATATAATAGTACAATTCCCAAATCACAGAGATTAACAGAAGTTTTGAAAGCCAATTTATAAAAACTAAAAGACGTAAATGTAGAAATTGGGTTTGGGAGAAATTACCCAGAATACAAACTAGAAGAGTGATTCCAAATGTCCCCTTTACAAAAGCCTGTTGATTACACACTCACTTTATCTCCCAGACTTCTCAATCCTCTCTGTAATTCTCACTGAACAATTTTTAGACTTAGAAAAAAATGAAAGAAAACGTCGATTGAAATAGAACTGACGCGATGTGGTCAGTTGCCCAGTCATGGGTTAACTTCCCATAACCTCCCTTAGTGCCATGTTTGGCTTAGCAAGAAAATAACTCAAAGCTCTTTATTTTAATAAAACATTTATCATATAGTTCAGTAATGTCACACCCAATTCATAAACTAAACTCATATCTTATTTAATTTAACATAAATAAAATATAATAATTTCTCATAATTTCACATAGTCACATAATTTATACTTCATGAATTATCAAACTAATTATGTATTTAATAATTCAATTCACATATAATATTTTATTACATGTTAAACAACTATTTTATCATCTCATAATACCTCTAACATGATTACATGTTTATTACATCAATCCACTAACACTTGTTAGACTTTAACATTTTAAAAATACATTTCTGACATTTTCTGGAGAGTGGAGCTGCGGCGCCACTAATGTGCTAAGGAGTCGCACTGCGGCGCGGTGGCGCTGTGGCCGGGCCCTTGGCGCTGCGGCGCTGTGGCGCCGTGGCTCGAGTCTTGGCGCTGCGAGCGCTGTGGCACTGCGGCGCGAGAAATTAGTTCTAGAGCTGGCGCCGCGGCGCGAGACCCCAGAAACTGAATCTCAGTTCGCGAAGAACACAGAGTTCAGCGAAATCAACACATTTTTAACACTGATTTCACCAAATCACATACACCCACATGTTATAATTCATGCATAATCATAATACAACATCTATAAAGTGATTTTAACCTATTAAAACATATAATCACATATTTAAATCATAAAAATTTAGACTGTTCTTGAAGTTCTTGAGGATTTTGAACAAAACTTATAATTTAACACTACGGATTCGTTATAAGGCCAAATCCGTTCGTTTAAAGCTTGATCACTTCGTATTAACATGCTCAATAATATAAGGGTGTAAAATTTAGGGATAATATATAATCAATACATCAGTCATCACATATAAGGCCATATGGCCATATCACGTACTCTGTTTATTTTGAAATAACAAGTCATCAGATTACTACATGTTTTCATGAACTTGATGATATGAAATCATGTAATATATATATAAAACATGTTATGCTATTCTTACTATCACATAAATCCATATAATAGTACAATTCCCAAATCACAGAGATTAACAGAAGTTTTGAAAGCCAATTTATAAAAACTAAAAGACGTAAATGTAGAAATTGGGTTTGGGAGAAATTACCCAGAATACAAACTAGAAGAGTGATTCCAAATGTCCCCTTTACAAAAGCCTGTTGATTACACACTCACTTTATCTCCCAGACTTCTCAATCCTCTCTGTAATTCTCACTGAACAATTTTTAGACTTAGAAAAAAATGAAAGAAAACGTCGATTGAAATAGAACTGACGCGATGTGGTCAGTTGCCCAGTCATGGGTTAACTTCCCATAACCTCCCTTAGTGCCATGTTTGGCTTAGCAAGAAAATAACTCAAAGCTCTTTATTTTAATAAAACCTTTATCATATAGTTCAGTAATGTCACACCCAATTCATAAACTAAACTCATATCTTATTTAATTTAACATAAATAAAATATAATAATTTCTCATAATTTCACATAGTCACATAATTAATTATCCCATTAATAAATAATGTCAATTTATTAAATCTCTAATTAATAATTAAATTAATTAAAGTAACATCATGCTTAATTAAATAATTCATTTAATTCAATAAGCTCACATAATCACATACTTTGAATATTAAAAATTCTCTACATTAATTTAATAAATGTAACACATGTAATTAAATTAATCTACCACAATTGCATCGATTAATTATTAAATCTAATAATTAAATTCTTGAAAAATATTTATTTAATTCAATAAATATTTAAAATTAATTTACAAAATTCTCGTTCGTCACATCTTTTCCCCCTTAAAGGATTCTGTCCCCAGAATCACGACTCAATAATTTCAACCCATTACATTCTCCCCCCCTTACAAAGATTTTGTCCCCAGAATCGCTTACAAATAATTAAGTAAATAAATGAGGGTAATTCTTCATCATATTCTCTTCGAGTTCCCACGTAGCTTCTTCAGCGTTGTGGTTCCTCCAAATTACCTTAACATAAGGTATAACTTTATTTCTGAGAACTTGTTCTTTTCGGTCGACAATTTGGACAGGAATTTCTTCGTAAGATAAGTCTTTCTCAAAATGCAGGGGTTCGTATTCAATTACATGCTTGTAATCAGGTTTGTAAGGTCGTAACACAGAAACATGGAAGGCGTTGTGGATATTCTTGACTGCTGGAGGTAAGGCTACCTCGTACGCAACTTCTCCAATTCTTCGCAGTACCTCAAAGGGTCCAATAAATCTTGGGCTCAATTTTCCTTTCTTTTCGAACCTAATCTTTCCCTTCCAGGGAGAGACCATCAAGAAAACATAACTACCTGGTTCAAACTCGATATTTTTACGATGTGGATCAGCGTATTTCTTCTGTCGATCTTGAGCTGCTACCAGTCGTGCTCGGATCACTTTGACTATTACTGCCGTCTGCTGTACCAATTCTGGTCCTAGCAATTGTCTTTCACCAACTTCATCCCAGTAAAGCGGAGTTCTGCACTTTCTGCCGTATAACGCTTCGTAAGGCGGCATGCCTATACTAGCGTGGTAACTGTTGTTGTAGCCGAACTCTACTAATAGTAGGTGATCATCCCAATTTCTTTTGAAGTCCATTACACAGGCTCGTAACATATCTTCCAGTGTTTGAATCGTTCGTTCGCTCTGTCCGTCTGTTTGAGGGTGGTAAGATGTACTCATTCGCAGTTATGTACCCATGCATTCCTGAAGACGTTTCCAGAAATTTGATGTGAAGCGCGGATCCCTATCGGAAACAATAGACACCGGCACTCCGTGCCTCGAAATAATCTCTTTCACATATAATCTTGCCAACTGATCTAAGTTAAATCTGATTTTGATAGGAAGGAAGTGTGCAGATTTCGTCAGTCGGTCAACGATAACCCATACTGCGTCGTAGCCTTTCTGGGTCGTCGGAAGGCCAACCACGAAGTCCATATGTTCCCATTTCCATTCTGGGATCTCCAACGGTTGTAGCAATCCACTCGGTCTCTGATGTTCTGCTTTAACTTTCTGACATGTCAGGCATTTGGCAACACATTCTGCAACATCACGTTTCAAATTCGTCCACCAGAAATGTTTTCGAAGATTTTGGTACATTTTTGTACTACCAGAGTGAATCGAATATCTTGAACTATGAGCCTCACTCAAAATTTCTTCCTTAATTTCTTGTACTGGTGGAACCCAAATTCTGCTTTCAAATCTCAATATTCCTTCTTTATCCACCTTAAATCTTGGTTCGGTTCCTTCAGATATCTTCGATGTTACCTTTTTGTATTTATCATCCTGAAGCTGAGCCTCCTTCACTCTATCTAGTAGAGTTGTACCAGATTATATCTGAAATAGTTTCTCATCAATCTCCATAGGATACTTCACTTCTAACTCCAGTTTCTCCATATATGCAATTAGCTCCTGCTGAGCAGTCAACATCATCAATTTCTCACGACCCTTTCTACTTAAGGCGTCGGCGACCACATTAGCCTTACCCGGATGGTATAAAATCTCACAGTCATAATCCTTGATTAATTCCAACCATCTTCTTTGACGCATATTCAAATCTTTCTTTGTAAAAATATATTTCAGACTATTCTGGTCCGTATATATTTCACACTTCTCCCCGTATAGATAGTGCCTCCAAATTTTCAAAGCAAAAACAACTGCAGCTAACTCCAACCCTTCTCGTAATCCTTCAACTGCCGTGATGCATACGCAATGACTTTGCCATTTTGCATCAGGACACAGCCAAGTCCTTTATGCGACGCACCGCTAAAAACAACAAAATTTCCTGTATCATCCGAAAGAGATAACACAGGCGCTGTACTCAACCTCTTCTTTAATTCTTGAAAACTCTCCTCACACTTCTCCGTCCAAACAAATTTCACAGCTTTTCGAGTTAAATTCGTTAACGGAGTTGCGATCTTAGAAAAATCTTGTATGAATCTTCTATAATATCCTGCTAATCCAAGAAAACTTCTGACTTCTGACAGCGTTCTCGGCTGATCCCAGTTAATCACAACTTCTACTTTTGATGGATCTACCGAAATTCCATCTTTATCGATTACGTGACCAAGAAATTATACTCTCTCGATCCAGAATTCGCATTTCAAAAATTTAGCATACAACTTCTCCCTTCTCAATACTTCCAACGTTAACCTCAAGTGTTCTTCATGTTCCTCTTTGGTTTTGGAATATACCAAAATGTCGTCTATAAATACCACCACGAATTTGTCCAAAAACGGCTTGAATACACCATTCATTAGTCCCATAAATGCTGCAGGAGCATTCGTAAGACCAAACGACATTACTAAAAACTCATAATGACCATATCGCGTTCGGAACGCTGTCTTCGGTACATCCTCTGGCCTCACCTTCAGTTGGTGATAACCACTCCTCAAGTCAATCTTGGAAAAGTATTTTGCTCCCTTCAATTGATCAAACAGATCATCGATCCTTGGTAATTGATATCTGTTCTTAATCGTGACCTTATTTAATTCTTTGTAGTCAATGCAGAGCCTCATCGATCTGTTCTTCTTTTTCACGAACAACACCGGCGCTCCCCACGGCGATACGCTCGGTTGAATGTACTTTTTATCCAACAATTCTTGTAGTTGTACCATTAATTCCTTCATCTCTACTGGCGCCATTCGGTATGGTGCCTTCGATATTGGAGCAGTTTCGGGCGCCAAATCAATCACAAAGTCTACTTCTCTATCTGGTGGAAGTCCTGGCAAATCGTCTGGAAATACATCGACGAAGTCCCTCACAATCGGCATCTCTTCTACTTTCGGATTCTCCTTTCGACTATTGACTATGTAAGCTAAATATCCTACACAGCCATGTCTTAACAACCTTCTGGCCTGCATCATCGTCAGACAACTCGCTTGTCTAGGCAACTTGCTACCATAAAACACAACCTTTGACGGAGTCATAAGGTTAATACGCTTATTTTGACAGTCAATTACAGCCCCATAATTGGATAGCCAATCCATACCCAATATAACGTTGAATTCCCCCAATCGAATAGGGATAAGATCTACATTCATGATATTACCCTTAATATCCACTCTACAGTCTTAAACACGTACTTAACAGGGATTATTTCTCTATTCGCAATTTCTATGTTCATGGGGTAATCCAATTCATCCATAAGCAAATCTAAACTATTAGCAAAGTCTTCGGATATAAAGGAACAAGTAGCACCCGAATCAAACAAAACATAAGCATTAATTTCATTGATCGGAATGATACCTGACACCACCTCATGAGACTGGATTGCATCCTGCACCGTCATATTGAAAGTTCTGGCGGTTGGTCGGTTTGTTGCAGGTGGTCCGGTGATGGTTAAGGTATTTCTACTGCTATTTCCCCGATTTCCTCCTTGTCCTGATCCTCCCAATCCCTTCTTGGGATAGTCTCTTGCTAAATGATCTTTCGAACCACAGTTGAAACAAGCACCCTTCTTTGGGTTTGGACAATTTGGTGCTATGTGGCCTTCCTGACCACAATTGTAGCACACTCTCTTTCCCTTCAAACAAACTCCTAGATGTGCCTTGCCGCAAGTCGGACATGCTTCTATCTTCTTTTTCTGCCCTCCGTGTTGACTTCCAGCTATCGAGTTATCCGTCCACTTCCTCTTCTGATTATTATTATTCCCAGTATTACTTCCACCAGTCTTGTTATTACCTTCATTCTCACTCTTTTTCTTTTTCTGTTCTTGGTTGTACTTAGTCACTGCATCACTTCCTCCTTCCGCGAGAATGGCCTTTTCCAAAACTCCCGCAAGCGTGTTAAGTTGAAACATTGATACCTGGCTGTATACCCAAGGCTTCAGTCCTTGTTCGAATCATCGGGCTTTCCTCTCGTCAGTGTGTACTTGATACGGGGCAAACCTTTCCAACTCATCGAATTTAGCCGCGTATTAAGGCACGCTCATGTTTCCCTGTTTCAGTTTCAGAAATTGCACCTCCATCTGATTCTGCGAACTAGCTGGGAAATACATTTCGAAAAATATCTCTTTGAATCTCTCCCACGTAATTACACCTTCACCTCCTCGCATCTTGTTTACCTGCCACCAGTAGCTAGCCTCAGACTTCAGCATAAATGTCGCAAAAACGGTCTTTTGATCTTCTCGAACCCTAGCAACGTCGAAAACCTTCTCCTTTTCCATCACCCACGTTTGAGCCTCGATCTGGCGGTCCCACCGCCTTAAAATCTTTAAACGTTGTGCTAGGTGGAGCTTGCGGTTGGTTATTCATGACTCCAGTTAGTAAATTAACTAGCTGTTGAACTGGATTAACGTTGGCATTATTGTTATTATTGGTTGACCCTTCCTGAGCCGGTTGACGTTGTTGTCTTCTCCTTGGCGGCATTTTTCTGTTTATTAGAATTTTATTTATTTCTCTACATAGTTAAGACATTACTCAACAATTTAACATATCACTTAACATATCATCTCAACAACTTGATATCTTTTCATTCAAATAAAAAGTTTTAACATTAAACTATAGCATACTGCTATTTACATCATCTATCCTGGAATAAAGAATCCACAGGATTTAAAACATTCAAATATTAACATATTTCTTAGTTCATAAACACATCGGAATTTACATAAAACTATATAAGTCTTTCACATAAATAAACAGATTCTATTCCTGTCTTCCAAGGTGCTCAATAACCTTACCACGCTCCTCATTCATGATACGAGACATCGTCCTGCGATCCAACATATACGATGGAAGTCCTTCAAACTGGATGGGGTACCTTAACACTCGCTCTTGAACCTCATCCATCGCATGATTAAGTGTGGCGTATGTGTCTTCAAGCTTTGCCTTCTTTGCACGACTATCATTTTCTGCACGATCAGCTCGATGTGATTCTCTTACCCATCCTTCCTCTTCTATTTTCAGTCTTCCGGAGGTTTCCTTCAGTTCCTTCTTTAGCTTCTCTATCTCCTCGGTCTTATCTTCGGTTTGACCCTTCTCATGAACCAGATCCCACTCCACGTTTCCTAAACGTGTATGAAGGGTCACAATCTCTGTATCCTTCTCCTCTAAAGTAGACTGCTGAACAGTCGCTCGCTTAGTCAATTCCTGAACCTCATCTTGCAACTCCACGTTACGATCATACAGTGTGTCATACATCTCAGCATCAACAGTGTACCGTGGAAGCTCCTCTTCTTCTTCCTCCTCAGGACCCTCCTCAGGATCAATCTCAGGTTCATGCTCCTGACCAACAACGGTGATCAATGGAGATGAAACCCTCTGCACCAGCTGCTCCCTAACGACCTGAATGTCTCGGGGCTCCTCCTCAGTCGGTCCTACAAGTACACGAGATCCCTCCTCAGTAGATACTATAGGTAAATGGGGTCCCTCCTCAGCTTGACTAGCTTCTCCATCATTCGTTATCCTGACAACAAAATTTTAAGTTTTAGTTACTAAGTCATACTATCTAACGCATACTTAACACATAAACACATAATGTATTTTATTATCTTCAATGAATTACAAAAATTCATTTCTTAGAACTCGATAAGAGTTTTCAATTTCTATCTTCTTCTATAAGGCTACTACCTAAGGTTGTTTTCCCCACCTAAGGTTCATAACCTACAGCTTTGATACCAACTTGTGACACCCCCAAATCCGGGTACTTCGATTCCACGGGATTTGGTGTTCACTATACAAGCATCATCTATCTATCTACCCATAAATAATATCAAACCATACAATAGATAGAAATCATAATAAAATCTCTTCCCTTAAGGGTTACATCAACTGAATCGTAAATAAATCCCCGGTTACTCTAACCTTAAAACATCTATGCAGAATTCTAAACAAATAAGTCTTAACATCAACATAACTCAAGTCTTAAACAAATACATCAGTTAATAAATAACAGGTCTTCATCATTTGCTAACTTTGCCCTTGCCCTTACTAGTGGAGGGTTCATCGCTTCTTTCATTCTTAACTGCAATGTTATTATTAAGCAAGAGTGAGCACAAATGCCCACAAGTATAAAAAATGAAACAACAGTATAATAACATGCGAATAATCAACGACATCTGAATAAAGCTCAACTTTTGAATCAAGAATAAATAACATGAATCAAAAGAATACTGAGGGTCATAAGACCTTGAACTATGTCCTAGGTTAACAAGGGTTATACTTGAAACCTTTAACAGTCATAAGACTATGGACCTTCTTCTCGTACTTAGGGGGGTCAGCCCTTAGTACCATACTGTGCACAATATCTTAACGCTAACGCATAAGTGAATCCCTTTTCAGGGTTGTTCATCTCAGTTTGACATTCGAGTCCGCACCAAAGGAAGTTTGGTTTGGATAATTCAATAAGGGTTCTGAAATTTAGAACGTTCATCAACTATGGACTAGTTGAATCATTAAGGGTTCACTAGTCTAATAAGGTTCAACAACAATGATATTCAATTTGAATAATAATCTCAAGAAGTATACAATAGAACAATTATTGTATAACTGAATCATGATTTGGAAAGATAATTAATCTTTAATATCATGCTTGAACTTGAATAATAACAAGGATAATTTATTCAAGGTAAATAATAAACTTGAACAATAATGACAAGTAGGGTTAGGGAAACTTACTCAACATAAAAGTAACGTTTAAGTTTAAATAAACTTGCTCAATAGAATGGAGTTAGGGATAGGATACTTGCCTCGTGCGTAGATTACACTTTAACTAAGTACGTTCTTTGAATTAAATCCTACATACCATTCATATACACAATACCAGTTAATTATAAATTAACTAATCAATATAAACTCATTCTCGTTGTCTACTTTAATTATTGACTAAACTTAGTCAAATTATCACGTTGTCACATAATTTATACTTCATGAATTATCAAACTAATTATGTATTTAATAATTCAATTCACATATAATATTTTATTACATGTTAAACAACTATTTTATCATCTCATAATACCTCTAACATGATTACATGTTCATTACATCAATCCACTAACACTTGTTAGACTTTAACATTTTAAAAATACATTTCTGACATTTTCTGGGGAGTGGAGCTGCGGCGCCACTAATGTGCTAAGGAGTCGCACTGCGGCGCGGTGGCGCTGTGGCCGGGCCCTTGGCGCTGCGGCGCTGTGGCGCCGTGGCTCGAGTCTTGGCGCTGCGAGCGCTGTGGCGCTGCGGCGCGAGAAATCAGTTCTAGAGCTGGCGACGCGGCGCGAGACCCCAGAAACTGAATCTCAGTTCGCGAAGAACACAAAGTTCAGCGAAATCAACACATTTTTAACACTGATTTCACCAAATCACATATACCCACATGTTATAATTCATGCATAATCATAATACAACATCTATAAAGTGATTTTAACCTATTAAAACATATAATCACATATTTAAATCATAAAAATTTAGACTGTTCTTGAAGTTCTTGAGGATTTTGAACAAAACTTATAATTTAACATTACGGATTCGTTATAAGGCCAAATCCGTTCGTTTAAAGCTTGATCACTTCGTATTAATATGCTCAATAATATAAGGGTGTAAAATTTAGGGATAATATATAATCAATACATCAATTATCACATATAAGGCCATATGGCCATATCACGTACTCTGTTTATTTTGAAATAACAAGTCATCAGATTACTACATGTTTTCATGAACTTGATGATATGAAATCATGTAATATATATATAAATCATGTTATGCTATTCTTACTATCACATAAATCCATATAATAGTACAATTCCCAAATCATAGAGATTAACAGAAGTTTTGAAAGCCAATTTATAAAAACTAAAAGACGTAAATGTAGAAATTGGGTTTGGGAGAAATTACCCAGAATACAAACTAGAAGAGTGATTCCAAATGTCCCTTTTACAAAAGCCTGTTGATTACACACTCACTTTATCTCTCAGACTTCTCAATCCTCTCTGTAATTTTCACTAAACAATTTTTAGACTTAGAAAAAAATGAAAGGAATGAGAAGACGTCGATTGAAATAGAACTGGCGCGATGTGGTCAGTTACCCAGTCATGGGTTAACTGCCCATAACCTCCCTTAGTGCCATGTTTGGCTTAACAAGAAAATAACTCAAATCTCTTTATTTTAATAAAACCTTTATCATATAGTTCAATAATGTCACACCCAATTCATAAACTAAACTCATATCTTATTTAATTTAACATAAATAAAATATAATAATTTCTCATAATTTCACATAGTCACATAATTAATTATCCCATTAATAAATAATGTCAATTTATTAAATCTCTAATTAATAATTAAATTAATTAAAGTAACATCATGCTTAATTAAATAATTCATTTAATTCAATAAGCTCACATAATCACATACTTTGAATATTAAAAATTCTCTACATTAATTTAATAAATGTAACACATATAATTAAATTAATCTACCATAATTGCATCGATTAATTATTAAATCTAATAATTAAATCCTTGAAAAATATTTATTTAATTCAATAAATATTTAAAATTAATTTACAAAATTCTCGTTCGTCACATGAACAACCCTGTAATGGGATTACTTATACGTTAGCGTTAAGATATTGTGCACAGTATGGTACTAAGGGCTGATCCACCTAAGTACGAGAAGAAGAGTCCATAGTCTTATGACTGTTAAAGGTTTCAAGTATAACCCTTGATAACCTAGGACATAGTTCAAGGTCTTGTGACCCTCAGAAATCTTTTGATTCTTGTTATTCATTCTTGATTCAAAAGTTGAACTTTTATTTCAAAAGTCCTTAATTCACTCGCATGTTATTATACATTGTTATTTCATTATTTTACTTGTGGGCAATAGTGCTCACTCTTGCATAATAATAACATTACAGTTAAGAACGAAAGAATCGACGAACCTTCCACCAGTAAAGGCAAGGGCAAGATTATCAAGTGATGAAGATTTGTTGTTTATGTGATGTTGAATTTATGTGTTAAGACTTATGTTAATGTTGTTTAAGACTTATTATTTGTTTATGTTTCCGCACATATGTTTAAGGTTAGTATAACCTGGGATTGTATTTATTATTCAGATGTTGTAACCCCATAAGGGGAGGATTTATTTCTATCTATTGCATGGTTTGCATTTATTATGGGTAGATAGATATATGATGTTTGAATAGTGAACACTAAATCATGTAGGAAGAGCATAGTGAAGGAAAACTCTTATCGAGTTCTAAGAGATAAATTTCTTAATTCATTGAAGATAATAAAAGACTCTATGTGCTTATGTGTTAAATTATGTGCTGACTAGTACAACTTAATAACTAAAACTTTAAACTATGTTGTCAGGATGTCAGATGTTGGAGGAGCTAGTTGAGCTGGGGAGGAGGAACCCCGAGTGCCTACCGAGGAGGAGCCCCGAGAAATTCATGTTGTCAGGGAGTAGTTG
Organism: Panax notoginseng; assembly: GCA_016801055.1. Classification (NCBI taxonomy): domain Eukaryota; kingdom Viridiplantae; phylum Streptophyta; class Magnoliopsida; order Apiales; family Araliaceae; genus Panax; species Panax notoginseng. Next base: position 56,850,960 of record CM029021.1, on the reverse strand, counting down.
ATTCAGAAGGACCATCTCCGTTGATCACAGTTGTTGGTCAGGTGCACGAGCCTGAGACTGATCCAGAGGAGGATCGTGAGGAGGAAGAAGAAGAGGAAGAAGAGGAGTTCCCACCGAACTCCATTGATGCTGAGATGTACGATGAGCTATATGCTCGTAACGTAGAGTTACGTGACACTGTCCAGGATTTGGCTGAGCGGACGATTATTCAGCAGATTACCATTGAGTAGAAGGACAGGGAGATTGTGACTCTTCACACACATGTGGGAAATGTGGAGTGGGATTTGGTTCATGAGAAGGGTCAACACGAGGAGAAATCAGAAGAAATAGAGAAGTTAAAGAAGGAACTGAAGGAAAGCTCAGAGAGGCTGATCATAGTAGAGGAGGGTTGGGTAAGAAAATCACGTCGTGCTGATCTTGCAGAAAGGGATTGTCGTGTAAAGAAGGCTAAGCTTGGGAAGACATACTCTACACTTAATAATGCAATGGATGAAGCCCAAGATCGAGTTTTGAGGTACCCAATCCAGTTTGAAGGTCTACCATCGTATATACTGGATCGCAGAACGATGTCTCGCATCATGGAAGAGGAACATAGCAAGGCTATTCGGCGCCTTAACAGGCAGTGATAGTATTTGTTAAATTATGTGAAAAACTTATCTAGTTTTTTTAGATGTAAATTAAGACATGTTTATGAACGAATGAATATTTTAATGTTTTAAATCCTGTAGATTCTTTATCTTGGGATAGTTGATGTAAATAGCAGTGATGCTATCGTTTGATGTTAAAACTTTTGATTTGAATAAATATATCAAGCTGTTTGAGATAATGTGTTAAGTGATTATGTTAAATTATTGAGTTAAACCTTAATTATTTAGAGAATTTAATAAAGATCTAATAAGCGTATATTCTTAACAGAAATATGCCGCCTAGAAGAAGACAAAACCGTCAACCAACTCAGGGAGAGTTAACGAATAATAACAATAACGACAATGCTAATCCCGTCCAACAATTAGTGAACGTACTAGCTGGAGCAATGAATAATCAACCTCAAGCTCCACCGAATACTTCATTCAAAGATTTCAAGGCGGTGGGACCTGCCAGAACTTAAAGGCTCTATGAATCCGATCGAAGCTCATACTTGGGTTATGGAGATGGAGAAGGTTTTTGAGGTCGCAAGAGTCAGAGAGGACCAGAAGACCGCTTTTGCAACGTTTATGCTGAAATCTGAAGCCAGTTTTTGGTGGCAAGCAAACAAGGTCCGTGGAGGAGAAGGTATGATAACCTGGGAGAGGTTCAAGGAGATGTTTTTCGAGATGTATTTCCTGACTACCTCGCAGAACCAATTGGAGGTTCAGTTTCTGAAATTGAAGTAAGGGAATATGTCTGTATCAGATTATGCGGCTAGATTCAACGAATTGGCAAAGTTTGCCACATATCAAGTGCACACGGACGAGAGAAAAGCAAGAAGGTTCGAACAAGGACTGAAGCCGTGGTTGTATAGTAAGGTGTCAATGTTTCAGTTGAAGACATTCACCGGGGTACTAGAGAAAGCCATACTTGCTGAAGGTGGAAGCGATGCGGTAACCAAATACAATCAGGATCAGAAGAAGAAGAAGAAGAATGACAGTGAAGGAAATAACAAGGTTAGTGGAAGTAGCACAGGAGGTGGTAATATTAATCAGAAGAAAAGGTGGAATGACAACTCATCAACTGGAAACCAGCAAGGAGGTCAGAAGAAAAGGATTGAAGCGTGTCCGACCTGTGAGAAAGCTCATTTGGGAGTGTGTATGAAGGGTAAACGTGTATGCTATAATTGTGGCCAGGAAGGCCACATAGCACCTAACTGTCCTAACCCAAAGAAGGGTGCCTGTTTCACTTGCGGTTCAAAGGATCATTTGGCAAGAGACTATCCTAATAAAGGATCTGGAGGGGCAGGATCAGGAGGAAACCAGGGAAATAGCAGTGGAAACGCTCTGACCATCACAGGACCAACCGCAACCAATCGACCAACCGCCAGGACTTTCAATATGACGGTGCAGGATGCAATACAGTCGCGTGATGTGGTGTCAGGTATCATTCCGATCAATTGAGTTAATGCTTATGTATTATTTGATTCGGGTGCTACTTGTTCATTTATATCCGATGACTTTGCTAAGAATTTAGAATTGCCTAAGGATGAGTTAAAATACCCCATGAACATAGAAATTGTGAATAGAGAAATAATTCCTATTAAGCACATGCATAAGAACTGTAGAGTGGATATTAAGGGTAATATCATAAACGTAGATCTTATCCCTATTCGACTTGAGGAATTTGACGTTATCTTGGGAATGGACAGGTTATTCAATTACAAGGCAGTAATTGATTGCCAAAAGAAGTGTATTAACCTTATGACTCCGTCAAAGGTTGTGTTTTATGGTAGCAAGTCACCTAGACAAGCGAGTTATCTGACGATGATGCATGCCAAGAAGTTGTTACGACAAGGATGCGTAGGATATTTAGCTTACATAGTCGACAGTCGTAAAGAGAATCTGAAAGTAGAGGAGATACCAGTAGTGAGAGATTTCATCGACGTATTTCCAAATGATTTACCAGGACTTCTGCCAGATAGAGAGGTCGATTTGGCTCCAGGAATGACTCCAATATCAAAGGCACCATACCGAATGGCACCGGTAGAGATGAAAGAACTGATGATCCAACTACAAGAATTACTGGACAAGAAGTATATCCAACCAAGCGTATCACCTTGGGGAGCGCCGGTTTTATTTATGAAGAAGAAGGATGGGACGATGCGGCTTTGCATCGATTATAGAGAACTGAATAAGGTCACAATTAAGAATAGATATCCATTACCGAGGATCGATGATCTGTTTGATCAATTGAAGGGAGCGAAATATTTTTCCAAGATAGATTTGAGGAGTGGTTATCATCAATTGAAGGTGAGACCAGAGGATGTACCGAAGACAGCATTCAGAACACGATATGGTCACTATGAATTTTTAGTAATGTCGTTTGGTTTAACGAATGCTCCTGCAGCATTTATGGGACTAATGAATGGTGTATTCAAGCCATTTTTGGACAAGTTCGTAGTGGTATTTATAGATGATATTTTGGTATATTCGAAAACCAAGGAAGAACATGAAGAGCATTTAAGATTAACATTGGAAGTGTTGAGAAAAGAGAAGTTGTATGCTAAGTTTTTGAAATGTGAATTCTGGATTGAAAGAGTATAATTTCTTTGTCATGTGATCAATAGGGACAAAATTTTGGTGGATCCCTCCAAAGTCAAAGCTGTGATTAACTGGGATCAGCCGAAGACGCCGTCGGAAGTACAAAGTTTTCTTGGATTGGCAAGATATTACAAAAGATTCATTCAAGACTTTTCCAAGATCGCAACTCCGTTAACGAATTTGACTTGAAAAGCTGTGAAATTTGTTTGGACGGAGAAGTATGAGGAAAGCTTTCGAGAATTGAAGAAGAGGTTGAGTACAGCACCTGTGTTGTCTCTTCCAGACGATACAGGAAATTTTGTGGTTTATAGTGATGCGTCGCATAAGGGACTTGGCTGTGTGCCTATGCAAAACGGTAGAGTCATTGCGTATTCGTCACGACAACTGAAAGATTATGAGAAGAGGTATCCGACCCACGACTTGGAGTTAACTGCAGTGGTTTTTGCTTTGAAAATATGGAGGCACTATCTCTACGGGGAGAAGTGTGAAATATATACAGACCACAAGAGTTTGAAATATATTTTTACACAAAAAGAATTGAATATGCGCTAAATAAGGTGGTTAGAATTAATTAAGGACTACGATTGTGAGATTTTATACCATCTGAGTAAGACAAATGTGGTTGCCAACGCCCTAAGTAGAAAGGGTCGGGAGTAGTTGATGATGTTGACCGCTCAGAAGGAATTGATTTCAGTAATGGAAAAGTTTGGAGTTAGAAGTGAATTATCCTATGGAAATAGATGAGAAACGGTTTCAGATACAATCTGGTACAACCTTACTAGATAAAGTTAAGGAGGCTCAACTTCAGGACGATGAATGCAAAAAGGTGATAAGGAAGATATCCGAAGGAACTGAACCGAGATTTAAGATGGATAAGGAAGGAATACTGAGATTCGATAACAGATTTTGGGTACCGCCAGTAACAGAAATTGAGACGATCACCTACCGCTTGCAGAGTTCGGCTACAATAATAGTTACCACGCTAGTATTGGCATGCCACCTTATGAAGCGTTATACGACAGAAAGTGCAGAACTGCACTTTACTGGGATGAAGTTGGTGAAAGACAGTTGCTAGGGCTGGAATTGGTTCAACAGATAGCAGAAATAGTCAAAGTAATCCGAGCACAACTGGTAGCAGCTCAAGATAGACAGAAGAAATAAGCCGATCCACATCATAAAAATGTTGAGTTTGAATCGGGTAGTTATGTATTCTTGAAGGTCTCTCCCTGGAGGGGAAAAATCAGGTTTGGAAAGAAAGGAAAATTAAGCCTACGATTCATTGGACCATTTGAAGTATTGCGAAGTAACGGAGAAGTTGCATATGAGGTAGCGTTACCTCCAGCACTCGAGAATGTCCACAATGTCTTTCATGTTTCGGTATTACGACCCTCCAAACCCGATTACAAGCATGTAATTAAATACGAACCCCCACATTTTGAAAAAGACTTATCTTACGAAAAAATTCCTGTTCAAATTATCGACAGAAAGGAACAAGTTCTCAGAAATAAAGTAATACCTTTCGTTAAGGTAATTTGGAGGAACCACAACGCTGAATAAGCTGCGTGGGAACTCGAAGAGAATATGATGAAAAATTACCCTAATTTATTTACTTAATTGTGTGTATGCGATTCTTTGGACATAATCTTTGTAAGGGGGGAGAATGTAACGGGTCGAAGTAATTGAGTCGTGAGTCTTGGGACAGAATCCTTTTAAGAGGGGAAAGATGTTGTAAGACCCCAAATTTTATGAAATAAAAGTATTCAATTTTTTTTATAATTACAATTCAGTAAATGGTTAAATTGATAAAAAGTTAAAGTTATGGGTGAAATGTGAAAATTTTTCAAAATAAACAAGTGGTTATAAAATAATCATTGTTGTCGGGGAATATTCGTTGGTTGTGGAATATTCTTTCTGTCGGGGAATATTCGTACGACGGCGCAGCTATTTGTGGGCTCCATAACGGAAAACGGTCGGATGAAGATAACGATAAAAAATGAGTTTTTATAATTAACGACGTAGTTGTTACCGTTAACACTGTTGGAATACCCGGTGGTTAAAATACAGTAATACGCGTTACTGCACAGTAGTACACGGTATTGCACAATATTTTTGAAATTATTGATTCTTACGTAAGAAGGCACTACTGAATAATTATCACAGTAATTACTGTTCAATATTTTATTTTATTGATTCAATAATTGCTGCGTTGATATTATATATTATTGTTGTTTTAATAATTGTTGCTGCACATTATCTCCATTATCAGATCAATAATTCATAATATTTGAATAATATTATTAGATAGCATTATTGTTAATGTCTAGAAAGTTCTGTCAAGCAGAGGTTTGATCATCTAATTGCGCGCCAGTAAGGAGAAATCCTTATCGGAAAGGCCCCTATTTCCTGGGAACTGCCTAGTTGTCATAATTACGATTTTGTAATATTATTTGCGAATAATTAATTATTGATTTATATGATAAGGAAATATTTATTTTATGTGGATATAAATGATAGATTTATTTATGTGGTTATAAATAAAGGAATTAATGTTGAGGTATTTTATCAGTATTTTGTCGGATCAAAGGTATTAAAAGATCAAATCAGTATTCTTACAGCTTTATTGTGTGAGTTATAATTTTTAATCTGACCGTTGGATCGTTGTGATTTTTGGATATGTTATACATATATAAGTTGAGTATATGTTCACAAATTTTGAACCGTTAAAAATGAAGGAATGATTTGTTATGAATTTTAAGAGGTGACTGATTTAGAAATTAAGTTTATTAATAATTTTGGTGAAAAATTCTAGAAATGGGTGGGCCCCACTTTTGGTTGTTGGGGAAGATGACTGATTTTTGGTGGGTAAAATAGTAGCAGGTAAAGCCATCAGGTAGCAGGTAAAGTCTGCTTCACCATGTTAATATTTTCCTATAAATATAGGGCTAAGTTAGAATTGAAAAACACACCAGAAATATAAGCTTTCTCTCTTTTTCTCTCTAGATTATCGAGTGTATTTTGTGAGTATTTAGATACTTGGTGAGTTGCTATTCATCAGTGCATGTTTCCTTCAGCGTCATATCCGATATCCAGTCAGAAGTGCTGCTCTTTTGAGGTAAGGGATAGTAAGGGATTTTAAGGGTTGTTATGTTTTTCAGTTTCGTAATTTTTTTGAGTTTTAAAAATTCTAGAAAAATTTGAAATAATAATTTGATGAGTTTTCTTGATTGTGTCCAACAATGGCGATTTTTGGATGTATAGATTAAGAGTTGTGAATTTTATGAAAAAAGACTATTTTAAAAGTAATCGCTTTTAACTCCTTGTGGTTAAATCCAAAATTGGTAAAATTTTTATTGAGAGTACATGTATATGACAGAAGTATACTCAGTAAATTTCGGAATTTTTGGATAAAAGTACAATTTTTGATAAATATCTAAATATTCGGCTATTTTGGCCATATGAAAAATAGTAAATGAATTTTAAAAATTCTGGGAAAAATATATGTTCAACATGGGACTATATTCTGCTAAATACAAGGAAAGAAATATTTTTGGGACTGATTTGGTATTTTTTATGAAAATAGACTAGTTATGAGTAAATGAATTAAATATGTTATGCGAAGTAAGAAAATTAGAAAATAAGATTTTATGACTTGAGAATCCTATATGAAGTATATACAGATTTTTAATGAGAATTTTGGTTATTGGTGATGAAATCTTATGAGTTTGACATTTTAGAATGATTAAATGCATTATTTAGTAAAGTGTAAACAATTAAAATAAATTGTTTATAAGCTTAAGAAATATTATTCTTTCAATATCATTATACCAAAATATTGGTATAACTTTTATTGTGAAATTTCTATCTTTTTCATGTCGGGATTACTATTCATGAGTTACTATTCATGAGTTACTATTCACGAGTTACTATTAACAGGTACTATTCACGATAAAATTGGTTTCTTTTTCGAACCAAATTATAGTTGATTTATGAATATTACTCTTGAGATTAAAACTATATGTTGATCATATTATTTTTATTATCATATATAACATTTTTATAACCCTAATGATGATATTTCTCTTTGACTTGAGTGTAAAGATGAGTAGATTTTTTGTATGATCATGACTATGAGTTCTCTTTGGCCAGTAGTGCAAAGTTGAATTGTTGACTAGTATGATCATGACCATTGAATTTATAATTGAATATATTTAGCTTAAGTGCAAAGGTGAATTGATCAACATGGTTATAATTATTGTTTATATAAATTCTGAAATGATTATATATTTCTTTGAGATAATAATATATTTGGCCTGTAGTGCAAATATGAATTGTTGATGAATATATTTGGCTTGCAGTTCAAATATGAACTGTTGAGAAATATCTTTGGCCTGTAGTGCAAAGATGAATTGTTGATGAATATCTTTGGCCCGCAGTGCAAAGATGACATGTTGTTGAATATCTTTGGCCAGTAGTGCAAAGATGAACATGTGTTGAGATGAACATGACCAACTGGTGATACAAATGAATATCTTTGGTCGTAGTGCAAAGATGAAGTTATTAGTATGATTATGAACAGGAAATGTGATTTGGTGTAACCATGATCTTTGATGTTTCAGGTAAAGATAGGTGATAAAAACTATCTTCGTCCTGGATGAGAAGAGGAATTTAGAACTACAATTATGAATATGAGTTATTCATATGATTTTGGACCAGAATTGTTGATTGATGTTACAGGGATAAAACATTGTTGGTGGATTTTTAACATGGAGAAGAAAATAGACTTTATAGTCTATTTGACTCTTCTAATTGATTTCTCGTTCCGCTGCAACTATGGCTAAAATTTTTATCATCTACCATATGTTCTAAATCTCTGATTTATTACTGTTAAAGGATATTGATAATTTATTTACCTTTAGTCATGATATTCTTTACTGGACTAGTTGTGCTCACCCTTCTGTTTCACAATTCCTTTCAGGTAATAAGAGTATAGTTGGGTCGAGCGGGGGTAACAGGAGAATAGAACGGTGGTCATCATTTAGTAGTTATATTTGGTGAATCAAATAGGGTTAAGCGAATCCAACGTTAGAAGGGTTTTTTGCCACTATCATACAAGATGTCTAATGATATACAATCTCGTGTCATCATAAGACAGGGATGTACTCATCCACTTGCTGATTATATTTACGAGCACTACCTATATAATCTTGGTGTTTGTTTGAAGTATAATTCTCACTTAGAGACAGTGGAAATAATGATATGTCAAGAGAAGACTCCCCATTGAGAAGAATATGATAATAATCTTCTCGTTTTTCTTTGGGGTCTATTGGGTCAACCAAGGATAATTCGGTGGCCATATGATATCTATCATAACCTAGAAGCATGGCCTCCCATGTACAAAGGTTTCCTTGAGCACTTCCCAAAGATTCTAATTTCTAAAACAGTTTTTGACTATACCTTTATGTAAGGTGTCATTGTGAGGTGATGTCCACGGTTGGAACATGAATCACATTTGGTATATATTTGTATCCAAACTCAAAGCATGTGTGTTGTTGTATTTTGCACGATAATTGTTGTAATAAAGTTGTAGTTGTTTTCTGTACCATGTATTTGGCGACTCAGAATAGGTTGGATGGAATTGGCCTATTTTGGGGTTGTCACAGTTGGTATCAGAGCTTAGGGATATGATCTCTGGCAGAGACCGGGGAATATAACTAGGGGGGAGAGAAGAGTAAATCCTTCGCTAGTGTGTCCTAACTAAGCTTATTTGTTGGTCAGTCATAATATCGTGATATTATGTGATATGTTAATTTATTTAATTAACCTTTGTTTTATGGCAGTATTTGAGAATGACTGCTGAGAATGTTAATAATGGAGTGAATGAGACCGTGAGGATACCTCTAATCACCAACCAGGATAATGTGATGTCAGGCGAAGAAGGAATTAGAGAAATCCATGTGGTGAGTGAAGAATTGATAGTTGCACCCGAGATGGTCGCAGAGGTAACATCTGAGAGTGAGGAATAAGAGGAAGAAGAGGTACCTGAGGAGAATTTATTAGAGGTATTATATGATCAAAATGTAGAATTGCAAAATCGTGTTCATGAGTTAGAAGAGCAGGCTGAAGAACGGCAGGCGGTCGTGGAACAAAAGGATGCAACAATTCAAGCTTGTGTTACCCGATATGTGATGCTTGAACAGAAGCATTCTTTGGCAGAGTATAAGATGATAAAGATGGAATCTGAGCTGAAAGAAGAAAAAACTGAACGAATGAGAATGAGTGATGCATGGGCAAAAGCTGCACGACACGTGGATATTATGGAAAGAGATGCCCGATCTAAGAAGGATAAAATATATGATATGAATTTCTCTTTTTGGAAAGCAATTGGGAGAACCCAACATCGAGTTTTAAATTACCCGGTACAGAGCTGTCAACATGAATTCGTTATGCATCGAAGATTGATGATTCAGATCATGAATCAGGAGTACGACAAGGCAGTTGAGGGAGGAACATGCCCTATAGAAAAGTATATTTCAACGGTAGTGATGACGCAAAATGCTGCCCCAGGCAAGTCAAAGCTGGGTAGTTCAAAGGAGAGCGGTTGTCATGACTTCCCAACAAGTGAAGAACCCAAATGAAGTTATCACGGGAGATGAGCAATGGAGAAATCATGATGACCCAGGAGATAGAATCTAAAATGAAAGCAAGGTATTCTCAACTTTTCAAAATGCCAGGTACGTAAATTTCGGGGACAAAATTTCATAAAAAGTATTCAATTTTTCTTATAATTACAATTCAGTAAATGGTTAAATTGATAAAAAGTTAAAGCTATGGGTGAAATGTGAAAATTTTTCAAAATAAACAAGTGGTTATAAAATAATCATTGTTATCGGGGAATATTCGTTGGTCGTGGAATATTATTTCTGTCGGAGAATATTCGTACGACGGCGCAGCTATTTGTGGGCCCCATAACAGAAAACGGTCTGATGAAGATAACGACAAAAATTTAGTTTTTATAATTAACGGCGTAGTTGTTACCGTTAACACTGTTGGAATACCTGGTGGTTAAAATACAGTAATACGCGTTATTGCACAGTAGCACATGGTATTACACAATATTTTTGAAATTATTGATTCTTACGTAAGAAGACACTACTGAATAATTATCACAGTAATTACTGTTCAATATTTTATTTTATTGATTCAATAATTGCTGCGTTGATATTATATATTATTGTTGTTTCAATAATTGTTGCTGCACATTATCTCCATTATCAGATACATAATTCATATTATTTGAATAATATTATTAGATAGCATTATTGGCAATGTCTAGAAAGTTCTGTCAAGGAAAGGTTTGGTCACCTAATTGCGCGCCAGTAAGGAGAAATCCTTATCGGAAAGTCCCTCTTTCCTAGGAACTGCTTGGTTGTCATAACTGTGATTCTGTAATATTATTTGTGAATAATTAATTATTGATTTATATGATAAGGAAATATTTATTTTATGTGGATATAAATGATGGATTTATTTATGTGGTTATAAATAAAGGAATTAATGTTGAGGTATTTTATCAGTATTTTGTCGGATCGGAGGTATTAAAAGATCAAATCAGTGTTCTTACAGCTTTATTGTGTGAGTTATAATTTTTAATCTGACCGTTAGATCGTTGTGATTTTTTGATATGTTATACATATATAAGTTGAGTATATGTTCACAAATTTTGAACCGTTAAAAATGAACGAATGATTTGTTATGAATTTTAAGAGGTGACTGATTCAGAAATTAGGTTTATAAATAATTTTGGTGAAAAATTCTAGAAATGGGTGGGCCCCACTTTTGGTTGTTGGGGAAGATAGCTAATTTTTGGTGGGTAGAATAGTAACAGGTAAAGCCATCAGGTAGCAGGTCAAGTCTGCTTCGGCGTGCTAATATTTTCCTATAAATAGAGGGCTAAGTTAGAATTAAAAAATACACCAGAAACATAAGCTTTCTCTCTTTTTCTCTCTAGATTATCGATTGTATTTTGTGAGTATTTAGATACTTAGTGAGTTGCTATTCATCAGTGCAAGTTTTCTTCAGCGTCATATCCGATATCCAGTCAGAAGTGCTGCTTTTTTGAGGTAATGGGTAGTAAGGGATTTTAAGGATTGTTATGTTTTTCAGTTTCATAATTTTTCTGACCTTTAAAAATTCTGGAAAAAGTTGAAATAATATTTTGATGAGTTTTCTTGATTGTGTCCAAAAATGACGATTTTTGGATGTATAGCTTAAGAGTTGTGAGTTTTATGAGAAAAGACTATTTTAAAAGTAACCGCTTATAACTCCTTGTGGTTAACTCTAAAATTAGTGAAATTTTTATTAAGAGTACATGTATATGATAGAAGTATACTCTATAAATTTCAAAAATTTTGGATAAAAGTACAATTTTTGATAAATATCTAAATATTCGGCTATTTTGGCCATATAAAAAATAGTAAACGAAATTTAAAAATTCTGGAAAAAATATATGTTCAATATGGGACTATATTCTATTAAATACAAGGAAAGAAATATTTTTAGCACTGATTTGGTATTTTTCACGAAAATAGACTAGTTATAAGTAAATGAATTAAATATGTTATGCGAAGTAATAAAATTAGAAAATAGGATTTTATGGCTTGAGAATCCTATATGAAGTATATGCAAATTTTTGTTGAGAATTTTGGTTATTGGTGATGAAATCTTATGAGTTTGGCATTTTAGAATGATTAGATGCATTATTTAGTAAAGTGTAAACAATTAAAATAAATTGTTTATAAGCTTAAGAAATATTATTATTTCAATATCATTATACCAAAATATTGGTATGGATTTTATTGTGGAATTTCTACCTTTTTCATGTCAGGGTTACTATTCATGAGTTACTATTCATGAGTTACTATTCACGATTTACTATTCACAGGTACTATTCACGACAAAATTGGTTTCTTTTTCTAACCAAATTATAGTTGATTTATGAATATTACTCTTGAGATTAAAACTATATATTGATCATATTATTTTTATTATCATATATAATAGTTTTATAACCCTAATGATGATATTTCTCTTTGGCTTGAGTGTAAAGATGAGTAGATTTTTGGTATGATCATGACTATGGGTTTTCTTTTGCCAGTAGTGCAAAGTTAAATTGTTGACTGGTATGATCATGACCATTGAATTTATAATTGAATATCTTTAACTTAAGTGCAAAGGTGAATTGATCAACATGGTTATAATTATTGTTTATATAAATTCTGAAATGATTATATATTTCTTTAAAATAATAATATATTTGGCCTGTAGTGCAAATATGAACTGTGGATGAATATATTTGGCCTGTAGTGCAAATATGAACTGTTGAGGAATATCTTTGGCCTGTAGTGCAAAGATGAATTGTTGATGAATATCTTTGGCCCGCAGTGCAAAGATGATATGTTATTGAATATCTTTGGCCAGTAGTGCAAAGATGAACAGGTGTTGAGATAAACATGACCAACTGGTGATACAAATGAATATCTTTGGCCGTAGTGCAAAGATAAAGTTATTAGTATGATTATGAACAGGAAATGTGATTTCGTGTAACCATGATCTTTGATGTTTCAGGTAAAGATATGTGATAAAAACTATCTTCGTCCTGGATGAGAAGAGGAATTTAGAACTACAATTATGAATATGAGTTATTCATATGATTGTGGACCAGAATTATTGATTGATGTTACAGGGATAAAACATTGTTGGTGGATTTTTAACATGGAGAAGATAATAGACTTTATAGTCTATTTGACTCTTCTAATGGATTGCTCGTTCCGCTGCAACTATGGTTGAAATTTTTATCATCTACCATATGTTCTAAATCTTTGATTTATTACTGTTGAATGCTATTGTTAATTTATTTACCTTTAGTCATGATATTCTTTACTGGGCTAGTTGTGCTCACCCTTCTGTTTCACAATTCTTTTCAGGTAATAAGAGTGTAGCTGGGTCGAGCGGGGGTAATAGGGGAATAGAACGGTGATCATCATTTAGTAGTTATGTTTTGTGAATCAAATAGGGTGAGGCGAATCTAACGTTGGAAGAGTGTTTTGCCACTATCATACAAGATGTCTAATGATATACAATCTCGTGTCATCATATAACAGGGATGTGCTCATCCACTTGCTGAGTATATTTACGAGCACTACCTATATAATCTTGGTGTTTGTTTGAAGTATAATTCTCACTTAGAGACAGTGGTGATAATGATATGTCAAGAGAAGACTCCCCATTGGGAAGAATATATGATAGTAATCTTCTCGTTTTTCTTTGGGGTCTATTGGGTCAACCAAGGATAATTATGTGGCCATATGATATCTATTATAACCTAGAAGCATGGCCTCCCATGTACGAAGGTTTTCTTGAGCACTTCCCAAATATTCTAATTTCTAAAACAGTTTTTGACTATACCTTTATGTAAGGTGTCATTGTGAGGTGTTGTCCACGGTTGGGCATGAGTCACATTTGGTATATATTTGTATCCAAACTCACACTATATGTGTTATTGTATTTTGCACGACAATTGTTGTAATAAAGTTGTAGTTATTTTCTGTACCATGTATTTAGTGACTCAGAATAGGTTGGATGGAATGAACCTATTTTGGGGTTGTCATAGATGTGACAAACGAAATTTTGTAATTTAATTTTTATATTTATTGAATTAAATAAATATTTTTCTATGAAATAATTATTAGATTAAATAATTAATGGATGCAATTGTAATAGATTAATTTAATTATATGTGTTATATTTATGTGGAGAATATTTTTTATTCAAGTATGTGTTTATGTGAGCTTATTGAATTAAAAGAAATAATTAATAAGCCTAACATTATTTTAATTAATTTAATAATTAATTAGAGATTTAATAATTGACATTATTAATAAATGAGAATTTAATTATTTGACTATGTGAATTAATGAGAAATTATTATATTTTATTTAAATTAAATTAAATAAGATAATTGAACTGGGTGTGGCTTGATTTAAACTATATTATAAAGGTTTAATTAAATTAAATGGTTTTGAAACCTATTCTTGACCAGCCAAACAAGGTCATAATGGGAGTTGTTAGCAGTTACCATGATTGGGTAACTAATCATAATGCGCGTCAGTTTGTTTAATTATTTATGCATATTCTCTTTCTTTTCTTATTATTTTATGAGTCTGGAAAAGCAGAGAGGGAGAGTGTATGAGAATTCAATGAGATAATTGATAATTTTGAGGGAGATTGTGAGTGGTGTGATTGAAGTGGTGTTTGTACGAGAGATGTTATCTTTGCTCAATCTACGCCTTGGGTAATTTCTCCAACCCAGTTTAATTACGTTGTTTCAATTTTATGCATATGGCTTTCAAAATTCTGTAAAGTCTCTGTAAATGGGAAATTGTGTTGTTATATGGATATATGTAATAACATGATTACTATAACATGTTTTATTATATGTTATATAGGTTTCCATATCATCAATTCATAATTTTATAACGTATGTTATTTACATAGTATAAAATATGGCCATATGGCCTTATGTACCAAATTTGATACGTCTATCATGGGTTATATCATAAATTTACACTTGTATGTTGTTATGCATGTTGATACGAAGAGACCAAACATTAAATGAACGGATTCGGTGTTATAATGAACCCGTAGTACTGATTTACATGTTTTATTTTCAAAACCTTCAAGAACACCAAGAAAAGTAAATTATTTGTGTTGATTTTTGTTAATTATGTGTTTTAACATGTTAAAATCATGATAGAAGGGTTAATTAATGATTATGTACGAACTCTAGAGCATGGGTATGTTTAATTTGGTGAATTTAGTGACCATATAATGATAATTTCGCTGAACTCTGTGTTCTTCGCGAACAGAGACTCAAAATCTGGAGTTTCGCGCCGCGGCGCCAACTCCAGAACTGAAGTCCCACGCCGCAACGCCAAGTATTCGGTCGCAGCGCCACGGCGCCGCAGCGCGAAGACCAAGTATAACTGTGGCGCCACAGCGCCACTTAGCATAATGTCAAAAAATGTAAAATTTTTAAGTGTTCAAGTATAGAAATGTAATAGTAACTCAACCTAATGAATATAAAATTAGGTTAAACATATAATGAGATGTTAAAGTAGATTCTTAACACGTCCATAACACAATTACGTGTGAATTGAACGATTTAATGCATAGTTAACTTAATGTTCATGAGATATAAATTAGTAACAATGAATGTAGTAATTCGACTAAGTACGGTCACAATCAAAGTTAGACAAAGAGAATGAGCTTGTGATGACTAGTACACTATAATTTACTGGTATTATGAATGTAAATGATATGTAGGATTTAAATCAAGGAACGAGTTTAATTAAAGTGTAATCTACGCACAAGGCAAGTTTCCTAACCCTACTGGCTATCATTATTCAAGTTTGTAAATTACTTCAAGCAATTCTCGTTATTATTAAATCAAGTTTGATTTGTTAAATTAAAGATTAATTATCTTTTTTAAGTATGAATCTGTTATACAATACTTGTTCTATTGTATAACTCTTGAAATTGTTATTCAATCTAAATACCATTTATTGTTGAACCTCGTTTGACTAGCGAACCCTTATTGATTCGACTAGTCCATAGCTGATGAAAGTTCTAAATTTCGGAACCCTTATTGATTTATCCAAACCAAACTTCCTTTTGGTGTAGACTCTAATGTCTAACTGAGATGAACAACCCTGTAAAGGGATTACTTATGCATTAGCATTAAGATATTGTGCACAGTATGGTACTAAGGGTTAATCCCCCTGAGTACGAGAAGAAGTGTCCATAGTCTTATGACTGTTAAAGGTTTCAAGTATAACCCTTGATAACCTAGGACATATTTCAAGGTCTTATGACCCTCAGAAATATTTTGATTCTTGTTATTCATTCTTGATTCAAAAGTTGAACTTTTATTTCAGAAGTCCTTGATTCACTCGCATGTTATTATACATTGTTATTTCATTATTTTACTTGTGGGCAATAGTGTTCACTCTTGCATAATAATAACGACGAACCTTCCACTAGTAAAGGTAAGGGCAAGATTATCAAGTGATGAAGACTTGTTGTTTATGTGATGTTGAACTTATGTGTTAAGACTTATGTTAATGTTGTTTAAGACTTATTGTTTGTTTATGTTTCCGCACAGATGTTTAAGGTTAGTATGACCTAGGATTGTATTTATTATTCAGATGTTGTAACCCCATAAGGGGAGGATTTATTTCTATCTATTGCATGGTTTGCATTTATTATGGGTAGATAGATATATGATGTTTGAATAGTGAACACCAAATCATGTAGGAATGGAAGTACCCAGATTTGGGGGTGTCACAATATAAGAATATTTAGTATAAGAACATTGGTGGTGCTCAAGATTGGTAGAATGATTAAGTAATGAATCAGTGGAGTAAAGATTGAAGTTGATGAAGAAAATTAGATATTCCAAATCTTCTAGCTTTGCTAGATTTTCGAAATTTATTGACTTCGTTTTGATGTTTGCACTTCTATTTTCAAAAAAAAACATTGGATCAAATGATGGAACCATTGAGTTTTAAAAATAATATCGTTATTCGTATGTCTATGCTAATTGTTTCGGCTAGATAAAAATGATTTAAAAATATCAAAATGTATTTTATTTGTTTGTAGTCATTAAGGCATCACAAAATATGATGTTGATATGACAAACGAGGAAGTCATTAATGCAATTGAACCTGGTGTTGGATGTGATCATAGGATTGTCAGCCCACTATGGTATGATGTAGAATGACGAAGTCATAAACTGACTGAATCCTCAACGTACTATTAAAATAGTACGGTATCTTGACCATCATAAAAATGATTTTTGGTTTTCTTTAAACTAAGAAAGATATGCCACATGAATTGGCTAAAACAATTTCAATTGATGTCCGAGTTGTTGTTAGAAGTCTATGCTATTTGATTCAGCTAGACAAATATTGAAAGATGTTTATGCAGTTCAAATGTTTCCTAAGAAGTTATGCCAAACCAAATTATTTTTTGTGCGGATTTAGATGTTGAGAAGCTGAGGTGAACAACCATTTTATAGGGGATTATATTATGCAAAAGTGTTAAAATGTTTGTGCACAAAATATTGTACGAAAGGGCTGATCCCCCTGAATACGAGAAGAAAGGTCTTGTAGACACTCGAAATTTTATTTTCCTGTTACTAACTATGCAGGAGGACAAAAGCGTCTTTTTCACACGCTAGAGATAACCCTGGAGAACCACAACATCAATTCCAACCCCAGAGATAACCCCAGGAAATCAGTTTCTAACCCCAGAGATAACCCCAGGAAAATCAGTTTTAACCCCGGAGATAACCCCGGGGGATCAAGTTCAAAACTTGGAGATAACCCCAGGAGGTCAGGCCAACCTCAGAGATAACCCTGAGGACAGTCAGAGTCAACAGCAGGCCAACCTCAGAGATAACCCTGAGAAAAGACTGCTACAAAGTGTGCGAAAGCCAAAGATAACCCCAGGAGGGGCAAAATGGTTATTTTGCCAACTCAACTTCAACTTAAATCAAATACAATCATTTGAACTCAAATTGCTTCAAAAGAAGTCCCACAAGAACCATATCTTAACTTCCGAGCACAAACTAAGCATAATTGCTAAACGGACTGCTTGACGAAAATCCAGAAATGCCATTTCGATCGTAGACCCATCTTTCCAGATTCAAAAAAGGGCAAATCCTATGTCATTGTATAGCCCTTAGAAAGGGCTTTCTGCAATGGTATGGCACACTTCCATCGGACTCCCGGATTGAAATGAATGATGGTTCGAGCGAACATCGCATTGTCCGAGTGCACGTACTTTGAGACGGTAGGACCCACGTTGTTCGGGGCATCCCGGGCAGCCGCAAGTACACCTGCTGCTGCCGTAAGTACACCTGCGGCTCCCCCCTCTATTAATAGAGGGCTTGGGGTGGCCATTTTGTAAGAGAAAAAGGCGAGGAAGCACTGTCCAATTTGCTCTGTACACACTATAAATTGAGTACTTTCTCATTTCAAACACTTGTGAGCTTATATTTGGCTAATTTTTACCGGTGGGAACTGAGTGTTCATCCATTTAAAACTATTGAAGTCTTCTTTGGCAGTCGTGTTGCATGTGTATGGCCGGACTGAGTCGTGTTGCGTATGTATGCCCGGACTTCGGTACGTGGTTTTTTATTTCTTTCGTATATATGTATATATATATATATATATATATATATATATATATATATATATATATAAGTATTTATATATATAATAAAGTAGTAAACGTATACTATTGTCATCAAACTCTATTTGATTGATCCAGGCTCGTTTCGTTACCTCGCATTCGAGAATATATATATATATATATATATATATATATATATATATATATATATATATATATATATATATATATATTTACATTTCTGTCAGGCCTAGAGTTTACTTCATGGCATTTTACTGCTTTATTTACATTTCGTCCCGCCTGGAGTTTACTTCGTGGCGGTTGATCATTTCTATATATATATTTACAGCTTTTATATATTTACATTTTATCCTGCCTGGAGTTTACTTCATGGCGGTTGATTGTCTCTATATATATATATTTACAGCTTTTATATATATTACATTTCCAATTCCCCATAGAGTTTACTCCGTGGTGGTTGATCGTTCATATATATATATATATATATATATATATATATATATATATATATATATATATATATATATATATATACAACTTTTATATATATAATTGTTTACAGCTTTTATACAAACTGCTACATCATGTGAGCCTAGGAATCATGTGATCACAAATTCAGTCTCCTGTATATAGATTTGATTCCCGTGATGGACATTTTCAACTGTACATGGCTTGTAAATTATTCACGGTATTTGAATTTCCTTAGACGACTCTCATGCCCATAAGAAGTTCGGCACTACTATGTATCTTATTTTCTCGAAGATGCTTCGCATCTCGAAAATAAAAGCAACCAAGCCGAACACACAATAAAATAGAAGTATCAAAGGCCTCAATTACTATTGAGCATAAGGGTTTGAAAAACCTCTTTTACGAAACAACATTGCTATATCTTGTTAAAACTGAACTTTTCTACAAAATTCGAACCCTTTGTATATAGGTGCAAATGAGACATAGCACTACTTCCGTATAATTGCACATTGACCCACACACATTTAAATAACAGTTTAATTGAAAAGTGGCGGTCACCGTGATAACACGGATGTCAGGGGGTGCCTAACACCTTCCCTCCGCATAATCGCCCCGAACACTAACGAATCTCGATTTCACAGACCAGTCAAATAGTGTCACATCACTTGGTCAATGTGCAAACTTTTTCTCGGTTGAGTTGGTGCAACCATTTAAAAATACCAACTGGCAACTCTTACAGTCCAATCGTCGACATATACATGTCGGACCTTTTCACAACTTATTTTTTCAAATAAATCTCACCTAACATGAGAACACCAAAAGGCAAGAATAGAAAAGGGATAAATAAAAATCCCGACGTCGATAGGTGGCGACTCTGCTAGGGACTTCCAGTAAGAGGGCTTAAGCCTCTACTACAAACTTTTCAAAACTTTTACCTGCCTGTGTGTGGATGTTGCATTTATATTTGAATGAATGTGTACTAATGCATTTACTTACTGCACTTAGTGCTTCACACCATATCTACATGTGATATTAGTTCTTCGCGCATGTCAACATTTCCATACGGTGAGACGCATTGTATGTGAATGCATGTTGTGTGGTTCCTCTACCAAGAGGCTATCCTGTCAGTATTTGATTACTGGACTAATAGGAAGACTAATTTTAATGAGGCTCAGGAAAGGCACCACCCAAATTCGCTCCAGTTGAAAGATTAAATTAACTTCCCGTCAAGTAAATTGCGATGATTTGGGAACCATCATGCCAAAAAACCATGAGAGTAACCTAAGATAGGTCAGCCTCTGATAAACCAAACGCGGAGGGAAGTCTCTTTATACTTTCCCATTTCAATTACTTGTAAATTACAAATTACTTATAATTTCATTTCCATGTCAATCTCAATGTAATGGAAGATATAAAGGAATATGTGTACATGTATTCCCTTTTATATCAAAACCTGTCATGCTATATTGTCATTAAAACAACTGACATTTGTTTTGCAGGATAATTCTCCTAAACGGACACATTCATAGCATATAACATTTGTTACAAAACTAAACCACTTCTTTTTGTAGGGAAGCAATTAATCCCGGTTCCCGTTTAAAATCCAAAAAGGCAACAAGCCTACAGCCAAGCATGGCTACACCTGGCCAGTCTAATCCTACTCCTGTCTCTTGTGAGGAGTTCGAAGGATTAAGTAACCAAATTGTAGAGTTGGCTGTTCTGCTCAAAGAACTACACAAGTCCACTCAGGGTCCATAAATACCTATACATACAGAATCCTCTACACATGGAGGAACTCAGGGACCGGATAAAGAAATTCCCGCACCTGAGTTGGACAAGTCCAAAAAAACCCCTGAAATCACCCCTCTTAAAGAAGAGCATACATCGGTTCGGTTCCTTCATCTTCAAGGCGATTGTACAAACCTATAGAGGCTGAGCCTATATAGCCTTCATTAAAGGTTCCTACCCACGTGGTAACTATGCTGTTTCCTAAGAGGATACCGGTTAAAGGAAAGGAAGTCCTCGGTCTAGACCTCGAAGTGGTGGAAAAAGAACGTAGGCGTAAGCTAGACATTGCAAGGCAGTTATTAAACATGCGCGTTATAGTCCATACTAAGGTTATGAACAGAGACATCCCAAACGATGATTATCCAGACATCATGGTCATCATTTAGGAGAAGAAGGACGATAACAACCCCTTCATCACAGCCGTCCACTGAGACTTCACCCTTGGCAATTGAAGCAACACTCTTTGCATTTGTCGACGAGGGTAAAAAGGGCAAAAACTCCTTCTGCCCTGTACATAGCAATAACTGCTTACTTTTTATGTACAACATTAGCAGTTATTTTTGTCATTACATGCTAACACTTTGTATGATTAAACAGTTTCATATATTAAGTGAAAGCATTTTGTTTCAGGACTCTAAAGTTAGATGTGCCTAAACTTGCTGATGAGGTGCCTATTCTTCATGAGGATAGTAACTTTGATGTAAAGTATGACTCAGTCTTGATGGAAATACAAGAGGACTATGAGATACCTCAGGAGATCAAAGAATGGGTCAGAGACAAACCCAAGCCCAATCTTGATCAAACCACCTCTTTTAACCTCGGAACCTCAAAAAACCCCAAACAAATCCAGATTAGTACGGACCTCACTCCAAACCAAAGGAATGACATGGTTACTCTATTGACCCAATTCTAGGATGTGTTTGCATGGTCTCATGAAGACATGGTCAGTTTGTCCACTGACATTGTCATTCATCGCCTCCCCATCAAAGAGGGATTCAATCCAGTCAGGCAGAAGCTCAGGCGATTAAAACGTGAGTGTAGTTTAAAGGTTAAAGAAGAAATTGTGAAACAATTTCAAGCCGGTATCATCATGGTGTCAACATAACATGAATGGCTATCCAACATAGTGTTAGGTTTGTAATATTCATGAACGCAATCAAATTGCACAAAATAGCGAAAACGTGGAAAAATCAGAGTTTAAAATTTTACAAACCATATACTCGGATCACTCTTTATGTGCAATTATTAATTAAACGAAAAAGAAAGAACAAGAATCATACCCTTGAAGATCCGAGCTTCCTCATGTACAAGTTCACCTCCAACCCTTTTCGCGTCCAACTTGAATCCACCGGGTTTGGTTTTTTCCTTTGATCAACATTAGCCACCCAAGTGTTTGGCCGCTAGAGGTGATCCACCAAAGAAGAAGAAAGATCCAAAAAGATGGGTGTTTGGCAAAACCCTAATTTTCTATCTCTCATAGAAAATGAGCGTACTCTCCCAACTATTGGAATTACGTATGTTGTCAAAAAGCCAACAACAACTCTTAGCCCTTCACCCATAATAAGACTCCTCTTATTTATAGATGTATGAAACCCTCCTTAACCATTAAGGAATTGATTTTATTTTAATTAATTAAACTCCTTTAATTAATTAAGCTCCCTAATCTTATTAGGGATAATAAATTAAACTCTTTTAATTAATTTAACATCCTAATCTTATTAGGAATAAATGAGAGTACTTTTATTAATTAATTCACAAACTTCTTTAGGAATTAAATAATAATAATAGTAATAATAATAATAAGACTCATGTTATTAATTTATAATTAATATTTCTAAAATATTAAATAATAAATATTAAGCTATTTAATTTATTCTATCACCATAGATTAAATTAAATATACTTAACTTATTATTACAATTATGCCATTAACTTCATAAATAATTATTCTTCCTTTTATGGTGTTACCCTTTAGGTTCTCCATATTAAACCGGTTGTGAGTAAATCAATTAGAACAATTCTAATCTTATTTAAATAAATAAATTAAAATATTAATTTATTTAAATAAATAATATTTATTCTACAATAGGGATAAGCCTCCCTAGCGATCAGCGACTTTTCAGATAATATAGATTTTAACATTAATCATAAAAGAACCTTTGAGTTAATAGTTATCGTACAATTCAATCCTTCCATCATACAATGTCCCAATTAAATATAAGACATGGAATTACTGTCATGTCTTATTTTATTTAATTATATGTATTTTAGCTCTTAAATGCACAACCCCAAATAATGCAAAGTAGAAACTCCTTTCTAATTTCATTCTGCCTTGGCCAAGGACTACTGGGTTGTCATTTATCGAATCACATATGACATTTCTCTTCTTTTACTAGAAGTGGTAGATTCTTTATTGATCATACATTATCTCCATGTACAACTTATTATACCCAATCATACCCTTTGATATACCCTAAGGGTCTTAAGGAATAAGTCAAAGTATAACTCATCATACACAAGATACTATGATGATCTCAAGTCCAAGGATCACTTGTACTACTATCACTACAGGAATTCCTATTGACAGGCAAGTAAAACTCCATTAGGTATTCCTTAGCGAGCCACGTTCAGTGAACTTATTCTCTAATAAGCACCTACATACTTGCTTTAGTGTCTCCACACAAATGATCATGAGATCAATCATCCTTATCCAATGAGCAAGCAACGTATGTACCAATCTATCCGGATTCACTAATCCCCAATTTAGTAATCCAACGATTGGAAACTATTTTAGTTTTAAGCTTTCTAAGAATTTAGATCTCATTAGAATGATCATCATCATTATTGTAAAAGCATTGCTTAAAATTATGGGTTGATCACATATTATAAAACAGCATCATGTAGATAATTGAAAGCCTTTAATAAATTAATACCTTTTATTAATAAATGAGTAAGATTGTTACAAAGTATATGCTTTATCATCAAACATGATTGGCTTGTATGCATACTACTTTCACATAGTCCCCGTGCCTAAACCTGGAGGAAAGGTGCGAGTTTACGTGGATTACAGGGATTTGAATAAAGCTTGCCTTAAGGATAGCATTCCCATGCCATTCATCCACATACTCATTGACAATACAACCCAATACGATATGTACTCCTTTGCTGATTGCTTTGCGGGGTACCATCAAATCATGGTTGCTGAAGAGGATCGTACGAAAACTACATTCATCACTCCTTGGGGAACCTTTTGCTATAGATGGTTGTCATTCAACCTCGTCAATGCTGAAGCTACCTACCAGTAAGCCATGATGGTTGTTTTCCACGACTTAATGCATAAGGAGACAGAGATCTATGTGCATGACATCATTGTCAAGTCCCGAAGGGAGGAAGACCACTTAGACCATCTCAAAAAACTCTTCAACAGGTTGCGTAAGTACAACTTGAAGTTGAATCCAGTCAAGTGCGCCTTTTGCATTAAATTAGGAAAGTTGCTAGGATTCTTAGTTAGCCACAAAGGGATTGAGCTGGATCCCACCAAAATCTAGGCCATCACAGAAATGCCCATACATCAGATAGAAAAGAAAATACATGGATTTTTGGGAAGAATCAACTTTATCAGCCGATTCATCTCTCCTCACAGTAACCTGTGAGCCTATTTTCAAATTGTTAAGTAAGAACTCCTATTTGAAATGGAATGAGGAGTGTCAGAAAGCCTTCCTTACAATCAAAGAGCAACTAATCAATGCTCCTATTTTGGTACATCCCAGGGATGGTGTTCCCCTGTTCATGTATCTATCAATCAATGACAATGTTATGGGTTGCATGCTGGGACAAAAAGATAATAGAGGCCAAGAGCGAGCTATCTACTACCTCAGTAAGAGATTCAGCACCAGTCAACACAAGTACACTCTGATTGAGAAAACTTATTGTGCTTTAGCATGCGCTTCCATGAGGTTACATCATTACCTCCATCACACAACCCACCTCATATCCCGCGTGGATCCTCTCAAGTACATGTTCAGTAAACCCATTTTAAATTGTCGACTATCCAGATGGCAGTTGATCCTACAACAATTTGACGTCGTCTGCGTGACACAAAAGTCTATCAAAGGTCAAGGAATTACGGATCAACTGGCCGTCGCACCTTCAGGGGATTTCAAACCTTTGGAAACATAATTCCCTAATGAAGGGGTAATGACAATTCAACAACACCATCATTACAATGCACGCCAAACATTGAAGATGTATTTTGATGGAGCTGTAAACATGGAAGGTTCTGGGGCTGGAGCAATTCTATTATCCGTTACGGGGGAACATCATCCCGTCGCCATCAAATTATAGTTTGCCAACACCAACAACACAGTTGAGTATGAAGGTTGTATCATTGGGCTAAAACTTGCTCAATCAATGGGCATCAAATGGTTAAATGTCTTTGGTGATTTCGAATTTGTAATCAGACAAACCACATGAATCTATCACACCAAAGAACTACACTTATTGCCTTACCATCGGCAGGTTCTACAGATGGCTTCGGAGTTTGAAGAAATAACCTTCCTCCACATTCCTCGGAATAGGAATGACTTTGCGGATGAGCTACTAACCTTGGCCTCTTTGATCAATATACTTGACAAGAAAAACATGCCAACCATCACATTTGCCCAACAAAAGGCTTCAGCTTATGGGAATTACATAGGAGAAGTATCGGATGAGCTACCTCCCATCCAATACCCTTGGTATCAGCAAATCAAGGAGGACTTACAAGATGGATCTACACCCGTTGAGGCGAGCCAGACTGAAAGAAGGCGAATCCATCGACTGACTATGAAATTCTACCTGAGCGGAGATGTACTCTACAAAAGAGATGCAGGACTAGGTCTCCTCAAATGTCTGGACAAGGACCAAACTCGGAGGCTCATGGATGAAATCCATGGTGGAGTATGTGGTCGACACATGAGCGGCCCCCTACTTGTAAAGAAGATCCTAAGAATAGGGGCGTTACTGGCTCTCTCTCAAAGCTGATTGTGATGATCATGTCAAGAGATGTTACCAATGCCAAATTCATGGGAATGCTATCCACGCCCCTCCAAGGGAGCTCCACAATATGAGTTCACCTTGGCCTTTCTCAATGTGGAGAATGGAAGTGATCGGGCCGACTGAGCCCAAAGCCAGTAATGGGCATCGATTTATCTTCACCATAATCGACTACTTCACCAAGTGGGTAGAAGCAACCTCCTTCCCTAGGGATACCAAAGAAGTTATCATCGCTTTCATCAGAAATAATGTCACTTGTCGATATGGACAACCAGAGGTGATCATATTAGACAATGCTAAGAACCTCAACAACAAAATAATGGAGGAATTGTGCAGTAAATTCCACATCAAACATCTCAACTCCGTCATCTACCGTCCAAAGATGAATGGTGTTGTTAAAGTGGCTAATAAGAACATCAAGAAGACCATGCAAAAGATGTCCGATAGTCACAAAGGATGACCTGACTTATTGCCTCTGACTCTATTAGCCTACAGAACATCAATGCGCACTTCCACTGGGGCAACCCCCTACTCATTAACCTATGGGATGGAAGTAGTGCTCCCTATAGAAGTGGAAATTGAATCACTCAGAGTGTTGATAGACACTCAGCTGGATGAAGACCAATGGTTACAAGATAGGTATCACCAACTGTCTCTAATAGACGAAAGGGGAACCGCTGCTATCTTCCACGGTCAATTATATCAACAAAGGATCTCTAGATCCTACAACAGAAAAGTCTAGCTACGGCAATTTAAACAACATGACTTGGTTTTGAAGAAGATCATTGACAACCAAGATCAGTCCAAAAGAAAATTCACCCCAAACTGGGAAAGCCCATTGGTTGTTAAGGAGGTATTGACAGGGGGCACTCTCAGATTACAAGAAATGGATGGCGATGAATTTTTGCAACTCATTAACTCAGACACCATGAATTTTGGATCACCAGAACCCCAGTCAATTCAGGTTTTCTAAATCCTTCACTACATACAACCTTTCTTCACACCCATTTACCCCATCAGGGACAATCATACTTTCCAACCAGCAGCCTGGTTTCGGATCAGCACATCCTCCATTTAACTTCGTTTTCAAAACTTTTCACACCTGCAGTTTGTCCCACCAGGGATAAAACTTTTCACACCGTCAGTTTGGCCTGTACATGGGATCAAACTTTTCAGCTGCAATCTGTCCTATACATGGGGCAAACTACGTCGACCTAATCTCCCCAATACACGGGAGTACGTAGGCAGCCATTTTTATGGTCCGATCTCACCACAGAAAAACAAAAATAAACACACTCTTATTCATAACCACAAACAGAAACCAGTCCCAAGACACTAAAAATGATAGGGAATACACACAGATCAACGATCCATTATGAGAAATCCTTAGACATCTCAATGTCCATCCATCAAGGAGGAGTTCAAAATATATCAAGATCACAAGCCCTGGAGGACAGGCAACTATCAAGCAAGTAACAAGGCATAACTAAAAGGGAAGTGAATCAAAATATATTTCCCTGCTATATAATACTATTTGATATATACAATGTGTCCTGTACATGACAAAAATGGCTAAACTAGTCTATACAGGAAAATCAAAGCTAATCTACAAACCAATGGATAAGTGAGACAACAAATCTAACGTGGCATCCCTCTCGGAAGAAGGAGGTAACACTACGATCTCCTGCCCAAGGGTCTCTCCACGAGCCAATAGATCTATAACCAACTGTATGCGATATCTCGAGCAGATATAGCGCCATCTTGCTCAATAACCATGTCTCTCAATTATAGCAGCATCTCTACCAAAAAGAGCTACCAACATCAAAGCCCAAATCCTCTACCTGTTCACCATATGGTACAGAGGTAAAAGCCTCTCGCGATCTCG
This sequence comes from Panax notoginseng, assembly GCA_016801055.1. NCBI lineage: Eukaryota > Viridiplantae > Streptophyta > Magnoliopsida > Apiales > Araliaceae > Panax > Panax notoginseng. The sequence goes on along the minus strand of CM029021.1, from coordinate 56,823,282 downwards.
GCATCTTATCAGCCCATCTGTCAAACCAACTACCCCATACAACAAGCCAGGCTGGGGCAATTTCAAAATTGGCGATAACTCGATATTGGGTCCCTTACAACAAGATTAGGGCAATCTCTGAAACAATGACAACTCAACACTGGGGCATTTATCAACCATCCTAAAGAGAAAAATGCACCAGTAAGCACCATCAGCATGGTAAATCATCATCAGAGATTCTCTCACATCATCTCACTAGCTATTCAGATATTACTCACTCGCGACTTGGTCAGCAAAGAGAATTTCTCATATGAATCTCCGACGACAATATGCGAAAGGACTGGGGCATTTTTTGACTCCAGGAAAGCGAAGGAGTTTAAGGCGGGATCAAGTTTCTCATCAAAAGAAAGGGGAGAATTCCTGAACGAAATCATGGTGACATAAGTTTGCCCTTACAAAAGTAGGGGAAAATTCTCAAAAGAGTCATTAACTCAAAAGTAGAGGTCCAATGAAAAAAGGTCTAGCGAATGAAATCCTCATCATCAAATGTGACAACCTGCGTCAAGTCCTCACAAGTCGAGGCCTCTACACCAAAGTTCAAATATGGGCAGCAAAAGAACGGGCTACACCCTCCAGGGATGTCAGCGGCACTCAGATCATCAGTTCAGTCGGGTTGCAAATCAAAAGCCCAAGGAAATGGTGCACCAGCACCCAATAGCGAAATAAAACTCCAAATAACCTTAGAAAGGGTGAGCGTAACATCAGGAAGAGTCTAGTGAAGAAAATCATTGAATATTACTTCAGCGAAGGTATCAGATGATCCTGTAGTCTAAACCATTGGCATCAATTCAGCGCCACATCAATACAGTTTAGCGATGAAAGCTTTGTATACAACCGTTCGAGTGTGAACTAAAACAGTTTGGCAATGTCGGCGTATTTAAATACTAGCAGGGTAGGATCTGCTATCAAACTACCAGCAGGGTAGACACCGTTACAAACTACCAGCGTATGCATTGGGAAGGTCCGATAATTTTAGAACTTTATCCCCAGTAGAGATTTAGAAAACATCTCAATTAATCTTCATCAAACAAGCATCGACAACACAGACAAAAAGCCAAACCGTTGGCGTGAACACCAGCATAGGCATCAGCAATGATCGGTAAAGGTAAAGCGATTTATGAAAATATTTTAACATTCATCATAACATTCATTACATTATAATTTGCGATATGCGAAATGCGATGTGCGAGTTGTGAAGTGCGATTGGCCAAATGAGAAAAGCGAAGTGCGAAATGCGATGTGCGATTTGCGAACTGCGATTTGCAATTTTTTTTAACATTCATCACAACATTCATTACATTGCGATTTTCATCATTATAAATACCTTGTCATATTTCAAGTGTCTAGTAATCTTTATCATGTCTATTCCATTGCATTTCAAGACCATGATAAAGTGAGGCATCTGTAGACACTTGAAATTTCATTTTCCTGTTCCTAACTATGTAGGAGGACAAAAGCGTCATTTTCACACTCTAGAGATAACCCTGGAGAACCACAACATCAATTCCAATCCCAGAGATAACCACGGGAAATCAATTTCTAACCCAAGAGATAACCTAGGGAAAATCAGTTCCAACCCCGGAGATAGCCCCGAGGGATCAAGTTCAAAAGCTTGGAGATAACCCCAGGTGGTCAAGCCAACCTCAGAGATAACCCTGAGGACAGTCAGAGTCAACAGCAGGCCAACCTCAGAGATAACCTAGAGAAATAACTGCTACAAACTGTGCAAAAATTGGAGATAACCTCGGGAGGGGTAAAATGGTTATTTTGCTAACTCAACTTTAACAAAAATTAAATACACTCATTTCAACTCAAAATGCTACAAAAGAAGTCCCACAAGAACCATTTCTTAACTTTCGAGCACAAACTACGCAAAACGGCTCAACGGACTTCATAACGAAAACTTGGAAATGCCATTTTGGTCGTGGACCCATCTTCCCGGATCTAAAAAAGGGCAAATCCTATGTTATTGCATAGCCCTCAAAAAGAGCTTTCTGAAATGGTATGTCACGCTTTCATCGGACACCCGAATTGAAAGTTATGAAGGTTCCAGCAAATAACGTGTTGTTCGAGTGCACGTACTTCGAGACGGCGGGACCCACATTGCCCTGGGCACCCTGGGTAGCCGCAGGTACACCTACTGTTGTCGTAGGTACACTTGCGGCTCCTTCCTCTTTAAATAGAGGGCTTGGGGGTGTCATTTTGTAAGAGAAAAAGGCAAGGAAACCCTGTCTAATTTGCTTTGTACACACTATAAATTGAGTACTTTCTCATTTCAAACACTTGTGAGCTTATATTTGGCTACTTTTTACCGGTGGAAACTGAGTGTTCATCCATTTAAAGCTATTGAAGTCTTCTTTAGCAGTCCACTGTAAGCCTTCTTACATTACTTAAAGCCTTTTCTCCACTTTCGACACACATAGTCATTCACGTTGAGAGTCGTGTTGCGTGTGTATGCCCTGACTTCAGTCCGTGGCTTTATATATATATATATATATATATATATATATATATATATATATATATATATATATATATATATATATATGGGAATTCATCCGTGGCAAACGGTTGTTAAAAGTACTGTGCAGCAACCTAGTTGATAACCGTTGATTTGGACAATGGAAGGCTGTGGTTAAATTTAAAAAAGGCCCTGCCGCTAAAAGCTGTAGCGACAATCAATTAATTCCAAAACTCAGGCAAAGTTACCAAAACTGACAGCACGGATGCCAAAATGTCACGGATGCCAAAGTAAAATGCACGGAATACAAAATGTAACTGCACGGAATAAAAAATGTCAGTCTGCAAGAATTAATTGCCTTGCCGCTACAGCTTGTAGCGGCATGCTCTCTCCCTTGTAGCCTCCTTCCGCTCCTCTCTCTTCCTCTGAAAGCTTCACACATTCCTTCCCCTGCCTAAATTAAAATTCCATTTAAGCATCAAAGCAAAGGAGGTAATTGTGAGAGAAAGTTAGATTGCAACCGGTTCAGCAACAAATTTTAAAATTTAAATATTTCTTTGGTAAGATTTATTTTTCAAATATTCAAAAATTATCAATTATTACTATGTCTATATATATGCATTTGAATTTTTTTAAAAAATTGTGATTTATTTGTTTGAGTAATTATATAACTATGTGGTGAAGTGCATAGTATAATTTTTGACTTATATTAAATTATTTGCTTAATAATTATAATGGAGTTTTGTTTTATTATGAATATGTTTTTTGATAAAATATAGTTAGTTATGTGGTATATAATATGCATGTGAGTATTGTGACTAATAATAATTAATTATTATTAAAATGTGAAAAAAAAAGAATTACTGTAATTAATTTAAAATTAAGTTTTTTTACTGATTAATAGGATATAGATAGAATTATGTTACATAGTTATTAAACAATATGAAAAATCTTTTATGTTATTTTTTTAGGTACTAGATGGACAGTTGGATTTATGTACTAATTGACCCAAGTGTCCTTAACGACCAACAAAATCATGTGTCAGATGATATATATGACGGGAAAGACATGGGAAGACTACTCTCATGTCAATTAATTGAAAAAAAAAACGATCAATGGATATTAACAAAAGCTCAAAAAACTCTTCTACAAAAATGTGGGTTTGGGGTTTTTTGCTATCCCGCAGTTGTACCACAAACTGACATTGGGCTCGTGTCCGCCTTGGTGGAGAGATGGCGGTCGGAGACCAATAGTTTTCACCTAAATTGTAGGAAAATTACAATCACTTTAGAGGATGTACACTTCATTCTTGGGTTGCCGGTAGTTGGCAAACCCTTAACTTGTCCATTATTTGACACTCCATTGTCTCATTTTAAAGAATGTTTTGGTAGTGAAGTAGCTGTTGAATATCAGGAATCAAAAAAATGCGGCTCTATTTCATTATTATGGTTACAGGAGCATTTTAATAATTGACCCCCTAAAGCAAGTAAGGAAATTGTTGGTCGATGCACAAGGACCTATATTCTTTGGTTGTGTGGGGCAATATTGTTCCCCACTAGGAATAAAAATAATGTTCATCCCAAGTATATGTATTTTATTGTTAAGGCTAAAAATTGTGTAACATATTCTTGAGATGCAGCTGTGTTGGGCTATTTCAATAGGTCTTTATATACTGCCACTAGGAAAGGAGCGAAATATATTAATGGTTGTGTCACTCTTTTACAAATTTAGGCATACAAGCGTATAATAATTGGAAGGCCTAATCCCTTGACTCAATCACAATTATGGTTACCTAGTGCCCTAGCCTGGGCATACTAAAAAAATCACAACTACCTTAATAGACGACAAAATCCCCATCATCATTTGAAATCTTACCGAAGGGAGTTAGATGTCCAAACTGAATGGCAAGTAGTTTGGCGCCCTTACGTGAGGTGGGATGACAATATGAATGGATTTAATTTTGAAGGAAGATTGTTGGGATCTGGTAAAATCCCATTGATCCATTTTGAAATTGTAGAATAGAAGATGCCAGACAGGGTGATGAAACAGTATGGGTTCTTACAAGGTATACCATCTCCGACAAAAAATTACAAAGAACTTAAAAAGGAAAAAGAACATAGATTTTTCGTCGTTGATTGCATGGCATTGAGGCAAGTGTACATCGCACATTGGGAGGATTACATGGAGCATCTGAAGGGACAACAATATAAAATTTCTAACTACGTAAAAATTGATTCATACAAGGCTTGGTACAGGAAAATTACCCATAGAAAACTGCATCGCCCTCGACAGGAAGGGGATCCAGACCCTACATACGAGCCCCGGACTGTTTACAGCCATCAGCATCATCTTATACATATGGTACACTAACATTTGCATATTTTAACTTGTGTGTCGTGCATTTATTTATACATATTATATTTATACATACTATCTTGTTTATTAATAATACTAATATTGTGTTAATCTTACATGACAGATTGAGAGTGCAAAGTCCTTACTTGATAAGTGCTTTTCTTTTATTGAGATGCCTCCAGACTATGTAGTTGAGAAACAAGTATCGGACCATCATTACGGTGTATACAACTCTGAAGTCAGAGGGAACAATGGTGAAGAGCAAGAGGAGCCAAGTAATGTTGCGGTACAAGAGAGTTACATCCCCACCACCCAAACTTATGTTCCCTCTTATTCTTTCGAGTCTGACTTCACAGAGAAGGCAAAAGTTCAGGTAATTTTATGTTGTAAAAAATTAATATTATTAATATTATTAATATTGTCAAGTACAAGATATTTGGTGGGTACATCCCCAGTCCCACCACCGAAGCTTATGTTCCCACCCAGGCATTCGAGACTGGCTTCATAGAGCAGACAGGCAAACAGGTACTAATATTCTCAGGTTATTATTATGAAATCCCTCTTAATTTTATTACTTAAAAATATTTCTATTAGTAATTATTATTAATACTATTTTTATGTTTATCAATATATTTTGCAGGTACAAGAGCGCGGAATTACACCTCTCTTATGGTGCGAAAAAGTCCCTGACCAAAAAACTTAGGGAATACAAGGTAGAGTTTATAAATAATCACTTGTTTGGGAACACACTTTTCAATCCACCAATATTTCCTGTCATATATCCACAAAACTTGTATACACTGCATCACGAAGCACTCAAGGCCTTAAGCCCTGCAACTTGGATTTTCGAGCATCCGCTGGACGCGTATATGCTATTATTGCGGCATAGAGAGGAGTACTACAAGACGCATGGAATTAGAAGGTGGGCAATATTTGGCTTCATGGAATCATTCTTCATGCATCTTGGCAAGAGCTTTGTGTCCCCAAGCCAGGCGAATGGGGCAGAGAGTTTTTGTCACCCCTATGTCCACCCAGATGTGGGCCCGACATTACACGAATGCACGTATATATTCATCCCAGTGTGTACTCAAGAGACCAAGCATTTTATCTTGCTTGTATTCTCGGTGCCCGAATGGGCAGTCACCATCTTTGACCCTCTCTACGATGATACCCCGTATATGGCCATCCAGCAAATGTATAGGGAATTTGTTAAAGTTGCGGTATGTATATTAATTGTTACTGTTGTACTTATATATATATATATATATATATATATATATATATATATATATATATATATATAATCCATATTACTCTGTGCACATAGGTCAAATTGATACCAGTATGTTTGAGAATTAATGATCCGCATCGTGAGTGGCCAATACAGGATCCGCACGTGGTAATACCAAAGACCAGACCTGTGCAGCCAAACAATTATGATTGTGGTATTTTTGTTTGAAAATATGTTGATTACTTTGTCAAAGGCAGTGTAAATATTCGTAGAAAAAAATGGTCCTCAGAAGATTTAATGGTATTTCGATACCGAATTGCGTGGGAACTCTTTATATGTCAAGCTAGACTTCTTTCTGCGGATGATATTTAGACCTATACTTTAATTCATATTATTGGTGTACTAATTATGAAATATATGAAAATTCCTATTTATGCTTATCGTTTCATGTTTACCACTGTTTAGTTGATATTATTATTATTATTATTATTATTATTAATACCAAAGCTATTAGTAATTATTATTATTATTATTATTAATACCAAAGCTATTAGTAATTATTATTATTATTATTATTAGTTATTATTATTATTATTATTAGACCTATTACTATTAGTATAAAAACATAGCTTACATATTACAACTGAGCATAAATAAAAACATAGCTTACATAATACAATACTCGCATAAATAAAAACATAGCTTACATATTACAACTGAGCATAAATAAAAACATAGCTTACATAATACAATACTCGTATAAATAAAAACATAGCTTATATATTACAACTGAGCATAAATAAAAACATAGCTTACATAATACAATACTCGCATAAATAAAAACATAGATTACATATTACAACTGAGCATAAATAAAAACATAGGTTACATAATACAATACTCGCATAAATAAAAACATAGCTTACATATTACAACTGAGCATAAATAAAAACATAGCTTGCATAATACAATACTCGCATAAATACAAACATAGCTTACATATTACAACTGAGCATAAATAAAAACATAGCTTACATAATATAATACTCGCACAAATACAAATATAGCTTACATAATACAACTGAGAGCTAGTTTTTAGGCTCAGGAATCCCTAACACTCGATAGTGATTGCGCTTATCATGGTCAGTTTCAAAGCCACAAACTGCACATTTTCGATGAGGCTTAGAACCCACAATTTTCTCGAATGCACTCTTTAATCTAGATTATTTTTTGCAACCCTTTGTTTGAGAAATAACGGGTGGAAATAACTCGTTTTCTTCCGCGTCTTCCTCTGCATCTTCATCGTCATTATCATAGCCCATTGCTTGAGCTGTAACTCCAACAGTGAAATCAATGTCATCATCTGCCAATTCAATAGGATTCTCATCCGGATCACACTGGTCGATTAACGCTTTTCCTTGTGCATTCAACTTAAGATGAATTTTGTAACCTCGAATTGAGCAAGCAACTTTACTGGCTAACTCTTGGCTATTAGTCATCAAATGATTAAAATGTATTGCTTGATCTTGTTCAAAGTCAGCAGTTTTTGGGCTAAAGAGTAATTCTTCAACATCTATTTTGTTCACATTTCTTGTCCACCGAGTAAGAATCATGTCTCTCGAAAATTGGGAAATACTCTTAGCCAATAAATATCTCAAGATGTGCCTGCATAATTCACCAGAATGAGAAAATAATTGACAATTACATGTTACTGACCCTAGCTGACGATTGTTGATGATTTCTTTATATCTTCCACCATTTTCAGTGGCATCTGCCTTATACACTGCATAAACCTTTGTTTCAAGACCACACAACTCACTAACTTTACTAACATTGTACATCATGGAATCGACGAATTGATGTTGAAAATGTCTAAACATCTCTTTTGTGTACACCTGCGCAGCATGCACTTCCAAAGATGACCCGAGTACCATATTTCTTTTCCGATGTTGTGTTATGTAGTTGGCCTTCCTCTCTCTGATAAATTATTTTTCTATAGCCTTCTGACTCTACACTATAAATTCTTTCATGCCCGTTGAAGCATTGACAAACTCATCAAAAAAATGATTCATGCTCTCGCTTCTTCCAGTGGTTGTCATTCCCGCAGTAAAATATCTTTTTGTATACGCGGGAATCCATTTCTCTCGTACATCATACAAACTTTTAATCCACTCATTGTTATACAATTCATAATTCCTCACTAGAATCTGCCAACGCTCTTCAAACTCCCCGATGGAGAATGAATTATGCACACAATTATAAAAATAGTCTTTGAAGGATGGGTGCTCAGAATAAACATAATGAAATTTCTCAGGAAATTTGTTGCTAATATGCCAAGAACACAATAAGTGATGAGTAGAAAGGAGTACCTTAGCAATAGCATTACTCATGGCTTTGTCTTGGTCAGTAATGATGGTTATAGGTATCTTGTAGTCCATGGCTTCGAGCCATGTCTCTAATACCGACACGAAAGTGTCCTTTGTCTCATCCCTTAACATTGCAAATTCAAACAATAATAGACTGAAAATGGTGGTTAACCAAGGTAAATGGAACAAACGGCATACCATAATTATTTGTCTTGTACGTACTGTAAAATGTCACAACATCTCCAAAATATTGGTACATCAACCTTGATCAGATGTCAACCCACAAAATGCATGCTATGCAATTTGTTTCATCAGATTTGGCACGATAAAAAAAATTACTCAAACTTCCGGATTCAAGTTTTTTCAAATAATTTACAGTAGCTTGTGCATCATTTTCATCTGCAGAATCACGCCTTAAATCTCTCACCACATTCTAAACATTAACATTAGAAAAAGGAACATTTTGCAACCCGCCGCCCATTGTGCTCAAAAAATTCATCATCCTACTAGGTCTAATACCATACTTATTTAAAGTGTCAATTAATTTTCTTGCAACCGGAGTAATATTTCTATGTGTCTCGATCAAATCTACCTTGGTAGGGGTTACTGGGTGATGACTGTGCTCTAATTGAATAGTAGATATACGCCAATTGTCTTCTTTCTTATTATGAACAACATATATTCTAGCTTTGCATAATGTGCGTCCTATAGAGTCTCGCTGCCTAGTTATTTTCTTACTACCATCTTCATCAGTAGGCAAACTCTTTACAGAAGTTGGTGTACCGACTTTTTTACAAACATACAACCTAGACGACACCTCATTAGTACCAGCATGTTTCTGACTAGTTGCAATTCTAATCTCAAAACCATTTTGTTTAGCATACGACCTATAAAAAAATTCAACTTCTTCCAACTTAGAAAATAATTGACCAACGTATGGGATCATTTCAGATTTACTACTTTCAACTTCATGTATAAACTCAGATGCATTTTCACAAATATCTAAACTACCAACAGAATCTGAAGAACTTAATACAAACCTTTTATGAGTAGGTATATTGTGCGCCATTCTGAAATATAAAGGAAGAATCACCATATCAAAACTTCAACTTGAATTTGAGATTGAAAATGGACAACATCAACCAAAAGGAAAAGAGATGAAATAGCAGGGGGAAAAATTCGAAAGAAATTAGATGTATGTAAGATATGTGAAATGAAAGGTTACAGAGATAATTCAAAACCGGAGGAAGCAAGTAGGGGTTTTTAAAACACTACACAGACTGCCGCTACAGCCATTGGAGGTAGAGTCAAACAAAAAATTAATTGGTCACAAAAAATTGAAAAGGCTAATTTTATTTGAATGGTTATAAATGCAAAAAGCTGATTTGATTTGATTGGCCATAAAAGCAAAAATGTTCCATAATGGTGGGGCCTTGCCGCTACAGCCTCATGCGGCAGGGGTATAACTTTCGCATGCTTTCCATTCATATAAAACAAGGGCAGCTTGGTAACTTCGCCTGAGTTTTGGAATTAATTGGCTGCCGCTACAGCCTGTAGCGACAGGGACTTTTTTAAATTTAACCTCAGTCTTCCATTGTCCAGATCAGCGGTTATCAACTAGGTTGCTGCACATTACTTTTAGCAACCGTTTGCCACTAATGAATTCCCTATACACACACATACACAACTATATATATATATATATATATATATATATATATTATTGTCATTAAACTCTGTTTGATTGAGTCTGAATTTTATATCAGGTGCGTTTACTGCTTATATATATATATATGTTATTGTCATTAAACTCTGTTTGATTGAGTCAGAATTTTATATCCGGTGCGTTTACTTCTTATATATATATATATATATATATATATATATATATAAGCGATAAATGCACATGATATATATATATATATATATATATATATTTCTGTCAGGCCTGGAGTTTACTTCGTGGCCTTTTACTACTTTATTTACATTTCGCCCCGCCTGGAGTTTACTTTGTGGCGGTTGATTGTTTCTATATATATATTTACAGCTTTTATATATTTACATTTTGTCCCGCTTGGAGTCTACTTCATGGCGGTTGATCGTCTATATATATATATATATATATATATATATATATATATATATATAGCTTTTATATATTTACATTTCCAATCCCCCATGGAGTTTACTCCGTGGTGGTTGATCGTTCATATATATATTACAACTTATATATATATAATTGTTTACAACTTTCATACAAACTGCTACATCATGTGAGCCTAGGAATCATATGATCACAGATTCAGTCTCCTGAATCTAGATTCGGTTCCCATGATGGACATTTTCAGTTGTACATGGCTTGTAAATTATTCACGGTGTTTAAATTTCCTTAGACGGCTCTCATGCCCACAAGGAGTTCGGCACTACTATGTATCTTATGTAAGACCCCGAATTTTATGAAATAAAAGTATTCAATTTTTCAATTTAATAAATAGTTAAATTGATAAAAGTTTAAAGTTAAGGGTGATATATGTAAATTTTTCAAAATAAGTAAGTGGTTATAAAATATTCATTGTTGTCGGGAAATATTCGTTTGGTCGTGGAATATTCTTACTGCAGAGAATATTCGTAGTTATTTATAAATAACGGCGTAGTTGTTACCGTTAATACTGTTGGAATACCCGGTGGTTAAAACACAGTAATACGCGTTGTTGCACAGTAGCACACGGTATTTCACCAATTATTGATTCTTACGTAAGAAGGCACTACTCAATAATTGTTACAGTAATTACTATTCAATATTTTATTTTATTGATTCAATAATTACTGCGTTGATAATTTATATTATTATTGTTTCAAAAATTGTCCCTGCACAGTATTCTCATTATCAGATCAATAATTCATATTATTTTAATAATATTACTAGATAATATTATTGGCAATGTCTAAAAAGTTCTGTATAAGGAGAGGTTTGGTCACCTAATTGCACGCTAGTAAGGAGAAATCCTTATTGGAAAGCCCACTATTTCTTGGGAACTGCCTGGTTGTCATTATTGTGATTCTGTAATATTATTTGTGAATAATTAATTATTGATTTATATGATAAGGAAAATATTCATTTTATATGGATATAGATGGAGAAAATTTTTAAAGTGACAATTGTTAAAAATTGATATTTTATCTTTTCTGATAAAATAATTTACTATTATATCCCGTTTCTTGACTGAAATTTGATTATAGCATGTAAAATCATCCGTTTATGGATTTCGGTCAATTTCTGTTTGGAATTTGGAAAAACTTTCTTCTGCAAAGTTGTAGAGAATTGAATTTCCTATAAAAACTTGCGAGATTCGAATTTTCTGATAAAAGGGCTATTTATTATGAATTATTGAAGTTCTGGAATAATTGATTTTTGGAGTTTAAAATGTTTTATTTATTAAAAACATTTTTAGTGACTTTGTCACTTGTACGGCTGATGTTTTGGGCAAAAGAAGGGTGCATAGGAAATTTTATATAAATATATTAATATTATATTAAATTTTCTACTTTAGTACTCTAAGCATTTTCTTATAAATAGGGTGCTTAGGTTAGAATTAAAAATCACACCAGAAACTAAAGATTTCTATCTCTTTCTCTCTCTATAATATCGAGCGTATTTTTATGAGTATTTTAGTACTTTGAGTATTGCTATACGGTGCAAGTTCGTTCAGCGTTATATCTGATATTATAATACTGCTCTTTTGAGGTACGGGATATTAAGGGAGGCTATTTCTTCTTAAATGATATTAATTCCTTCAATATTATTATGCCGAAATATTAGTTGGAACTTTTTATCATATTTAGAACTTTTTCATGTCGAGATTACTATTCATGAGTTAATATTCATGAGTTACTATTCACGATTTACTATTCATGAGTTACTATTTACGAGTTTCTATTCACGAGTTACTATTCACGGGTACTATTCACTACAAAATTGGTTTCTTTTTCTAACCAAATTATAGTTGATTTATGAATATTACTCTAGAGATTAAAACTATATATTTATTATATTGATTTTTTTATCATATATAACATTTTTATAACCCTGATGTTGAAATTCTCTTTCACTGGAGTGTAAAAATGGGTAGATTATTGGTATGATCATGACTAGGGTTCTCTTTGGCCAGTAGTAAAAAGTTGAATTGTGACGGGTATGATCATGACCATTGAATTTATAATTGAATATCTTTAGCATAAGTGCAAAGGTGAATTGATCAACATGGTTATAATTATTTTTTATATAAATTCTAAAATAATTATATATTTCTTTGAGATATGAATATCTTTGGCCCATAGTGGAAAGATGACTTATTGATGAATATCTTTGGCTCGTAGTGCAAAGATAAATTATTGATGAATATCTTTGGCATGTAGTGCAAAGATGAATTTATTAGTATGATTATGAACATGAATTGTGATTCGGTATAACCATGATCTTTGATGTTTCAGGTGATGAAAATTATCTTTGTCCTAAATGAGAAAAGGAATTTAGAACAACAATTACGATTATGAGTTATACATGTGATTATGGACAGGAATTGTTGATTGATGTTAGAGGGATAAAACATTATTGGTGGACTTTTAACATTGAGAAGATAATAGACTTATGGTCTATTTGACTCTTTTAATGGATTGCTCGTTCCGCTGCCACTATGGTTGAAAAGTTTTATCATCTACCATATGTTCTAAATCTCTGATTTATTACTAACGAATGCTATTGATAATTTAATTATCTTTAGTCATAATATTCTTTACTGAGCTAGTTGTGCTCACCCTTCTGTTTCACAATTCCTTTCAGGTAATAAGAGTGTAGCTGGGTCGAGCGGGGGTAACAGGAGAATAGAATGGTGGTCATCATTTAGTAGTTAAATTTGGTGAATCAGATAGGGTGAGGCGAACCCAATTTTGGAAGGGTGTTTTGTCACTATCATACAAGATGTCTAGTGACATACAAACTCGCGTTATCGTAAGACATGGTTGTGCAAATCCACTTGCTGAGTATATCTACGAGCACTACCTATATGATCTTGAAGTTTATTTGAAACATAATGTTCAATTACAGACAGTGGAGATAGTTATATGTCAAGAGAAGACTCGCCATTGAAAAGAATATGATAGTAATCTTCTCGTTTTGCTTTGGGGTTTATTGGGTCAACCAAAGATAATTATGTGGGCATATGATATCTATCATAACCTAGACGCATGGCCTCCCATGTACAAAGGTTTCCTTGAGCACTTCCCAAAGATTTTAATTTCTAAAATAGTTATTAACTGTAACTTTATGTAAGGTGCCATTGTGACGTAGTATCCAAGGTTGGGACATGAATCATAGTTGGTATATATATCTGTATCAAAACTCACAACATATGTGTTGTTGTATTTTACACGACAGTTGTAGTAATAAAGTTGTAGTTGTTTTCTGTACCATGTTTTTGACGACTCAAAATAGGTTGGTTGGATTGGACCTATTTTGTTGGCGTTACATTTGGCATCAGAGCTTAGGATATGATATCTGGCTGAGATCGGGATTAGAACTAGGAGGAGAGAGATGAGTAAATCATTCGCTAGTGTGTCCTACCTAAGCTTATTTGTTGGTCAGTCATAATATCGGGATATCATGCGATATGTTAATTTGTTAAATTAACCTTTGTTTTTGAAGCTGTATTCTAGAATGATATCTGAAATACAGGAGATGAGCAATGGAGAAATCATGATGACAGGAAAGATGGAATCTGAAATGGAAGCAAGGTATTCTCAACTCTTTGAAATACCAGGTACGTAAATTTCGAGGACGAAATTTCATAAGGAGGGGAGATTGTAAGTCCCCGAATTTTATGATATAAAAGTATTCAATTTTTTAATTTATTAAATAGTTAAATTGATAAAAGTTTAAAGTTAAGGGTGATATATGTAAATTTTTCAAAATAAGTAAGTGGTTATAAAATATTCATTGTTGTCGAGGAATATTCGTTTGGTCGTGGAATATTCTTACTGTCGGAGATATTTGTACGACGGCGCAACCTTGTGTGGGCCCCATAACGGAAAGCTATTGGATGAAGAAAACAACAAGTATAAGTTGTTTATAAATAACGGCGTAGTTGTTACCGTTAATACTGTTGGAATACCCGATGATTAAAACATAGCAATATGCGTTGTTGCACAGTAGCACACGGTATTGCACCAATTATTGATTCTTACGTAAGAAGGCACTACTCAATAATTATTACAGTAATTATTATTCAATATTTTATTTTATTGATTCAATAATTGTTGCGTTGATATTTTATATTATTGTTGTTTCAATAATTGTCACTGCACAATATTCTCATTATCAGATCAATAATTCATATTATTTTAATAATATTACTAGATAACATTATTGACAATGTCTAGAAAGTTCTATCTAAGGAGAGGTTTGGTCATCTAATTGCGCGCTAGTAAGGAGAAATCCTTATTGGAAAGCCCCCTCTTTCTTGGGAACTGCCTGGTTGTCATTATTGTGATTCTGTAATATTATTTGTAAATAATTAATTATTAATTTATATGATAAGGAAAATATTCATTTTATATGGATATAGATGGAGAAAATTTTTAAAGCGACAATTGTTGAAAATTGATATTTTATCTTTTCTGATAAAATAATTTATTATTATATTTTAATAATATAATAATTGTAATATTTTTACAATGAATGCGGTATATATGAGTATATGAGGAGGAAGAGTATTTTTGTTGCATTAAATAATTAACATATGTTTTTCATGTCGGTGGATCCCGTTTCTTGACTCAAATTTGATTATAGCATGTAAAATCACCCGTTTATGGATTTCGGTCAATTTCTGTTTGGAATTTAGAAAAACTTTCTTCTATAAAGTTCTAGAGAATTGAATTTCCTATAAAAAGTCGCGAGATTCAAATTTTCTGATAAAAGGGCTATTTATTATGAATTATTGAAGTTTCGGAATAATTAATTTTTGGAGTTTCAATTGTTTTATTTATTAAAAACGTTTTTAGTGTCTTTGTCACTTGTACGGCTGATGTTTTGGGCAAAAGAAGGGTGCGTGGGAAATTTTATATAAATATATTAATATTATATTAAATTTTCTGCTTTGGTGTTCTAAGCATTTTTCTATAAATAGGGTGCTTAGGTTAGAATTGAAAATCATAATAGAAACTAAAGATTTCTCTCTCTTTCTCTCTCTATATTATCGAGTGTATTTTTGTGAGTATTTTAGTACTTTGAGTATTGCTATACGGTGCAAGTTCGTTCAGCGTTATATCCGACATTCCAATACTGCTCTTTTGAGGTAAGGGATAGTAAGGGATGCTATTTCTTCTTAAATGATATTAATTCCTTCAATATCATTATGCCGAAATATTGGTTGGAACTTTTTATCAAATTTAGAACTTTTTCATGTCGGGGTTACTATTCATAAGTTACTATTCAGGAGTTACTATTCACGAGTCACTATTCACGATTTACTATTCATGAGTTACTATTCACGACGGGTTACTATTCATGAGTTACTATTCACGGGTACTATTCACTACAAAATTGGTTTTTTTTTCTAACCAAATTATAGTTGATTTATGAATATTACTCTAGAGATTAAAACTATATATTGAGTATATTGATTTTATTATCATATATAACATTTTTATAACCCTGATGTTGAAATTCTCTTTCACTGAAGTGTAAAGATGGATAGATTATTGGTATAATCATGACTTGGGTTCTCTTTGGCCAGTAGTGAAAAGTTGAATTGTGTCTGGTATGATCATGACCATTGAATTTATAATTGAATATCTTTAGCATAAGTGCAAAGGTGAATTGATCAACATGGTTATAATTATTGTTTGTATAAATTCTAAAATGATTATATATTTTTTTGAGATATGAATGTCTTTGGCTCATAGTGCAAAGATGACTTATTGATGAATATCTTTGGCCCGTAGTGAAAAGATGAATTATTGATGAATATCTTTGGCATGTAGTGCAAAGATGGTCTGTTGATGAATATCTTTGGCCCGTAGTGCAAAGATGAATTTATTAGTATGATTATGAACATGAACTGTGATTTGGTATAACCATGATCTTTGATGTTTCAGGTGATAAAAATTATCTTTGTCCTGGATGAGAAAAGGAATTTAGAACAACAATTACGATTATGAGTTATACACGTGATTGTGGACATGAATTGTTGATTGATGTTACAGGGATACAACATTGTTGGTGGACTTTTAACATTGAGAAGATAATAGACTTATGGTCTATTTGACTCTTCTAATGGATTGCTCGTTCCGCTGCAACTATGGTTGAAAAGTTCTATCATCTATTATATGTTCAAAATCTCTGATTTATTACTAACGAATGCTATTGATAATTTAATTATCTTTAGTCATAATATTCTTTACTGAGCTAGTTATGCTCACCCTTCTGTTTCACAATTCTTTTTAGGTAATAAGAGTGTAGCTGGGTCGAGTGGGGTAACAGGAGAATAGAATGATGGTCATCATTTAGTAGTTAAATTTGGGGAATCAGATAGGGTGAGGCGAACCCAATTTTGGAAGGGTGTTTTGTCACTATCATACAAGATGTCTAATGACATACAACCTCGCGTTATCATACGACAAGGTTGTGCAAATCCACTTGCTGAGTATATCTACGAGCACTACCTATATGATCTTGGAGTTTATTTGAAACATAATGTTAAATTACAGACAGTGGTGATAGTTTTATGTCAAGAGAAGACTCACCATTGGAAAGAATATGGTAGTAATCTTCTCGTTTTGCTTTGGAGTTTATTGGGTCAACCAAAGATAATTCTGTGGGCATATGATATCTATCATAACGTAGACGCATGGCCTCCCATGTACGAAGGTTTCCTTGAGCATTTTCCAAAGATTTTAATTTCTAAAACAGTTATTAACTGTAACTTTATGTAAGGTGCTATTGTGACGTACTATCCAAGGTTGGGACATGAGTAACAGTTGGTATATATTTGTATCAAAACTCACAACATATGTGTTGTTGTATTTTGCATGACAGTTGTAGTAATAAAGTTGTAGTTGTAGTTGTGACCTCTCAGCATGATTTGAGAATATTTTAAATTCCTGAGTTATTCATAGTGCTTCCCAATTATTGAGTAATTGTGGAAGATTCTTGTTATTCTGAAAGGCGAATGTGGTAAGGACGATATTCCTTAGAAAGAAATAAGTCGTAGAATGCAACACCTAATGATGAATATATTAAATGAGTGAGAAAAGAAATTCTTAAATGAGAAGGAGATGAGTTATCAAATAATAATGTAAAACTTTGAATAGAAAAGTTGATAATTTTAGAAAGATCTTTATGGAAAGAAAGTGGTTATAGAACCCAATGATTGAATAAAAGATTAACGTAAAGTCTATTTTGATAGATTGAATGAATGAAGATTAATAAAAAAATTTTGAGGATAAAATTCTTAGAAGAAGGTGTGAATGTGATATCCCGAATATTTACAAGTTAGTGAATTATGAAGTATATGATTTCGACGAGTAGAGTATATGGTAATGGTCCTTGGAAAAGATAATGAACGGGTTAAAGGATATACAATACTTAAATATAATTGAGTTTAAGTAAACGTTAGAAATTAAAACCTATAAGAATTGGCTGAGGAACCAATGGAATAATAAATACAAAACCCATATCAAGGTAGTGTATTGAAGATGTTTTACGATATAATATTAAAAGCGAATTGACGAAAACTGAGTAAGGGAGGTTTCGGTAATTTCGAGGATGAAATCCTTATAAGGGGGGAAGGATGTTACAACCCATATTTTCATTAATTATTAAAATAAGAAGTTAATAAATAAAATTCTTATTATGAGATGTTTTGAGATTAAGTAATTAAACATATTTGTTATATAATTTGAAATAAGTGATTTGGTGTGAAGAGATTATGTGTGAATATAGAAGAGAAATATATATTCATATATTGGGAAAGTAAGGTGTAATAGTTAATTTAATTATTTAGGAAATTAAATGAAATTATTACAAAAAGGAAATTAACTGAATAATATTAGTTAATTTAAAAATTATATTACGAAGTAGTATAATTTGATTTTTATGCCTTGATTGGTGATGGAATTGTTATGAATTAAATTTCTTAAATAATGTGAGTAATTTACTTAATTAAAATAGTGAATTAGTGTAAGCATATTTGTTTTAATAAATGAGGAAGTGATATATTATGTATGAGTGTAATATGTTAAAGTAATATGATTGTTAATCTTGTAAATGATTAAAATATTTATCAAATAAAATAAATATTTTAGTTGAAATGTTTATGGAATAAAATAAATATTCAATGGAAAATATTATGGAATAATTTATTTAAGTATGATGATATTAAATAAATTGATGATAAATAATTTTATAATTTATGCGTATTTTATTACGCTAATGTGTTGGTGATGTCCTAATTTAATTAAATAATTAAATTAGAGGCCTAATGATTTGTTAAATAAAATTGGAATTATATTGCCTAAATAATTAAATTAACTGAAGTGTGACATTTGGTGTAGCATATGATAAGGAAAAAATTAAAAAAAATTAGAAGATAATAATTGAGTTCTAGCCAAACATGGCCTTGAGACCCTTGGGTTTTTGTAACTGATGAAGCCATATTTATGTACGTATTATGTTATATCAGTTATATGGATTTTACGTGTTTTGTTCGAAAAGCCTAAGAATAAAGAAAACAGAGTGTTGAAAAAGAGAGTTAAAGAGCTTTGAGAGAGAATAGAGGTTCTTTGTGAAATTGGAGAAGAAGAGATGCTAGAAAATCAAAAGAAACAAGGTTTTTCAATTCATCTAGACAAGGTTAGAAGAACCAAAAGGTATTAATCTAATTTTCATTCTCTTGAATTTTCATTAAAAAATTGGATTTCTATGGTTAATTTGTTAAGAAATTAGTTATGTATGTTAATGGGTAGTTTAATCCGTTTTATATCATCTAAAAGTGATTTTATAGTGATTAAATTCATAAGAATGTGTTAAAAGATGAAGTTTAGAGTTTTGGTTGAAATATATGTATTTTGGTCTATTTTGATACTCAAATTGGTTAGTGAGTCATGTAGAAATCTGTAAATTAATGGTTGACGTTGTTAATACGTTGAAAAACAAAAACAATGAAGTTTAAACGGATTGATTTGGTTAGGAATCGAACCCGTGGTGAATGATTACCCTAAACTTGTTAAAACATGTAAAACAAGGTATAAACATGAGTTTTGGGTCAAGATTTTGGTTGGTTAGTAGTTATGTAAATTGTTGATGTTCTGGTATGTTGTAGTCATATGAATTACGAATCCATAGAGTCAAAAACGGGCTGATTTGGATGCGTATAACTCGAGTTAAGAAGATTAGAAGGAGAAAGGGTCGAAGAATTGTGAAGAACACAAACTACAGAATTCAAATTTGCGAATACCCGCCCCGGCGTGGGTTTGTAGTTTTAAAATTACCGGCCCAGTAGGTGTCCCGCCCCGGCGGGCTTTTCTAGGTCAAAAATTGTCACGCCCCAAAATCCGGTCTATCTTCACAGCCAGAATCCGTGTGTCACGAGTACATCATCTTCCAAACATACATCATTATATAGTGAAATATAACAACATACATTCTCAAATTCCAGGTTCTAAAACCTTATAACCTCTTTCATTACAAATAATGATAATTATATTATTCTTTACATCTTATAAGAGTGACTTTTATCCGCCACCAAGGATACATAACAGTTCATTAAACTAATCTATAGTTCAATTAAATTATTCTACATTACAAGTGTTCGCTTGATTTTCATGCCTATTCACATACAGAATGGCATTTCTTCTGGATACCGATCAACTTGATCTTTACAGGATCCTTAAGTTCTTCTAACATCGTACGCTAAAAATATTTTTCATTTAAAGCAAGTGTGAGCATTCAATTGACCAGCAAGTCATAGCAGCTGAATAAACAATTTTAAGAATTTAAACATTCTTTTAAGACTTCAATAACTGAACAAAGGTTATGAAGCAGCTTGAACAATAGGAATAACCTCAATTCCTATCATTTTAAAACATTAATCACATATTCTTTGAAATACTTTCATTCTTCTACCCTTTTCCATACATATTCTGTCTGGCTAGAATCATTAGCACAAACTTAACAAAAACGGTTCATATATAGACAGAACATAATCATATTGAACAGTTCAATCACAGAATAGTTCATCTCATAAAAACACCGAAGTGTTCAAATTGTGGCATAAGGCCTCATACATACTACCACTTTGTACATATATCGCACATATGCACATAGACAAGACTTCTCAAGTTCAACATCTGAGAAGTTTAAGAATTAGCATTCATGTAAATATGAATGAAGTTAGGAAACTTGTCATATGCACAACTATAACTTACGCTGAACTGCTCATTCCAATCCCTATATATCACATAAGGAAAAAAACACATACACCAATTAGTCATCTACTTGACTTACGCATTAGTTTGCTTAACTTTACTTCTTAAGGTTCATGTTCTTGTAATCTAAGTTTACACGACCAAATTTCTTTACCTGTTTACGACTTGATGACATACGGAGATGTCTTACTCATACGATCATCATCTTTGATGAATTATATTCTTATCCTCTTCTTACAACCTTTGTAGGACTCAGCACGCATCGCGTCTCTTCTAGTAGTCCATATGGTACTCCGAGTGGTTTCCCATAAACAACCAACAAACAAGTTCCCGTCTCATCTTAACTGTCTTTCACAGTGAGTTAGATCGGTTGCCAATTTTATATATACCTCCGCTCTCTGAAGGAATTATTTAGTCCAACTCCCAAATGTCAACCATCAAAGAATACGATTGTACTACAACCTAAACTTTATCTTAACTTATCCGAACCATTAAACTATAATGTTCGATAAGTCAATTTCTGAATCCTTATGGCTTTCTAGCAAATAAATGACATACCTCGGGATTCATTCTTATCGTCCAAGTCATACAATCTCTTGTATACTTAGAACGATCATTCAACATTAATTCTATGCATTCATAGTGTTAAACATTTTACGTTACCTTATTCATATCTTACAACGTCCGGTTCATTCGACTCGGAACGTTATGTGCGAGTTCTTAAAACTCATATTTATGGTAAGTTTGTGACTCATAATCGTATGGTATATTTTTGAACCCCTAAACGTATGGACAGTTCCTGATTGGTTCTTAAATTACATATTACTAGGATAAGTTCCTAAACTTATATTATTGTGAAAAGTTCCTGAACTCATAATGTGTGGTAAGTTTGATGAACTATACTGGGGCATAGAAAAGTTGTTAATGGAGAGTTAAGGATGATAGAAATAGATAGAATTATTAAGTAATGTATCATTATAGAAAGTGAAGTTGATGGTGGAAACATAGGTATTTCAAATCTTCTAGCTATGCTAGACTTCGAAATTTTTGACATCAAGATAAATTGGCACTGATGTGCCTTTAAAAATATAAATGAATTTTGTTATCCTTAACACATGGTGACAAGTGTGTAGGTGTGGACTTTAAGCCACTAACACATCGTTACCAGTTATGGCATGATAACACCAAAAATTATTTTCAATAGTTATGAACTTTGTAACGAAGAGTCTATGCTAATTATTTCGACTAGACAAGAATGATTTGAAATGTATCAAAATGTATTATATATATATTTAATGCATCATGTAACCTGGTGGAAAGATGATAAAAATGAGGGAGTTATCAATGCAGAATAACTTAGTGTTGGATGTGATCTAAGGATCATCAGCCCACTATGGTATGATGTAGTATTACAAAGTCACAAAATGATAGAATCCTTAAACGGACTATAAATACAGTGCGGTATCATGACATTATAAAATGAATTTAAGAATTTTAAAGATAAATTATTGCTAATTAAATTTGGCTAGACATATGTTTTAATTGAAATTAGAATTATTGGTATACGTCTAAGATATTTTATGCAGCTAGACAAATGTTTATGAAATTTTAAAGTATTCTTTGAGAGCTTATGTCGAACTAAATTGCTTTGGTGCAGAATCTTATGATAAATCTAAGGTGAAAAACCCTGTAAAATGGGATATGCCGATTGGATAAAATAATCCAATCTAGTAGCGTAAATATTCGCTAGACATGATTAATACGTTTTACATGATGTAAGCGTACGATAGGCTAATCACCTAAAGTACTCACAGCGGTAGTTTAACTTCTTCGTGATTGTAAACATACATAGTAATTTATTATTTTATGTTGTGAATACCGTTAAAACTATGTGATCATTTTCTATATAACCCCTCAGCATAATATGAAAGGTTTTCTTGAATAAAACTTTTTACATTATTTATACTGCTTCATAGTTATTGAACAACAGTGGAGACTTATGAATGATTGGAAGATGTAAACTCCTAATGGGTAGTCATGGTAGAATGTGATGGTAGAATATATCCTCGTGGAAGGAGATAACATGTTCTCGTTAATCGAGAATGAAATCTGATGTGATTAAATAAAAGTTATTATGACAACCTAGTTTTGGTGAATGAAAGGAGCAGTGATTAGTAGGCTGTAATTTCAAGGATGAAATTATTAGAAGAAGAGGTTAAATATATGTATTTTTGTTGCAATAGTGATTCTGGGGACAGAATCCTTATAAGAGGGGAAGAATGTGACATCCCGAAAATTCATAAGATCTTGAATGATTAAATTAAAAGTTAAAGAATAAAACCTAGATGAGAATTTGAGGATGAATTTAAATTTTTTTTAAAGAAGAACCTATATGGTTTATTATTTGAATAGAATTGAGAAAATAAGGGTTAAAAAATTCAAAACCTAGAATACAATTATAATTGGAAGTATGTTGAGAATAAGGTATTATGTTACCTTTGACTTTATGTGAATTAATGAAATAAATTATGAGAATGATTGAAATTTTGAAAATTAAGAAAGAGATTATGAATGTGAAATTTTTTATTAATGAAATAAAATTCAAGTGAAGAGATATTATTAGAAAATGTGTGTATGTATAGGGGGGTGTGTGTGTGTGTGTGTGTGTGTGTGTGTGTGTGTGTATATATATATATATATATATATATATATATATATATATATATATATATATATATATATATATATATTTAGTGATGTGCTATATTTAAGCAAGAGGAATGATAAAGGTAAATACCTTATGATTTATGTGGGACATTGGTAAGGTTAAGTAAATACATATATTGTAATTATGTATATATAATTATTCTTTATATAAAGAGAATTAAAGAGAATTTTGTAGCCTAATGTTATAAATTAGGTATTGGAATTAAATAACCTAAATGGTTATTTTTATTTGGTGGTCCTAGTATTTTAATTATATACTAGTGATTTAATCTAAGAGATTTGTGGATAATGTCTCAATCTATTAAATTATTTTGTATGAATATGTGAGTAAGTGAATATGAATATTATGTGATTGTTTATATTTGTTTATTATATAAACAAATAAAAGAAACTAATGTAACCTAATTATATATTATGAGTGAAGAATTGAATACATTAAGGGTTATGTTATAAAAGAATAATAGTATTTAAAATATATACTAATCCTAAGAGATTTATTTTATACATCTCAATTAATTAATTTTATAATCTAATTATAACAAGTCTAATTAGGTTAATAAATTAAGTGTACATGAGTAATGATTTAAATTATAATTGAGTAAATAAAAACCCTAATTAAATGATTAGGGTTGAATAAAATAAAAAGTATTGGACTATGTCATTTTTCATGGTCCAAGTAATTAATTGGAGAGCCCAACAATTTAATTCAATGGACCAAGCTTGGTCCAAATTGGAAGGGACTTAATAGTCATTTGATTAAGTAAACATTGCAATAAAAGAAACAAAATTTGGAACAAGATAAGGAGGAGGGGGCGGCACATGGGAGAGAGAAAAGGAGGGCATGTGATGTTATGATTTCATTTTTTACCAACTCTTACCTAATACACTTATGTGTCCATTTCTTGTTCTACCAACACATTTAACCAAGAGTGTAAGTAAAGTAAAAGAAAAAAAATAAGTAAGAGAAAGATTAAGTAGGGAGATGTATCATAGATATACCTATTGTATATCTATACATATTTATCAATAATAATTACACCTCTCTTTAGTAAAAACCCATTCCATTTCTCTCTCATCTCTTATTAGCTAACACAAAGAAAACCAAATAGAGAGAGAGAGAGAAGATAGGTCATTCAGCAGCCATAGAGGGAGAGGAGAGAGAGAGTTTTTCTTCAAAGTTTCCTAGCTCCATAGAAATCTTGGAAAGAAGAAGAAGGATAGTACATAAAAGGTATAACTTTAAACTAGTTTATGTAATTTGTTGTTGATTGCTTTAAATCAAAACTTGGATTTACGTTCTTAAACTTCAAAAATCTAGATCTACATGATCTAGAGTGTATTATGTGCGGATCTATCCATTTTTTGTGTTAAAAGTTAGATCTAAAGAGAGCGAAAGGAAACTAGTTTTTAAGGGTAGAAAACCTTAACTTCTATGTACTTTGGATATCCACCGTTGTTTATTTACACCTTCTTTTTAAGATCCGTCAAAGATGGGTGGTAGATGTATAAGTTTTCTAGTAAGCCCGAGTGGTAGCACTCAAAAATATTGAGTTTACAAGCCGTAGTGGCTGTTTAGACAAAACAGTTCTATTTTTTTAGAAAAAGAAAAATATTATTTTGGGCCAGCCACTGCCTGGGACAGTTTCTTCATTTTTCTTACCTTCAAAAATTTTGAAAAAATTTGGGATGGTAATATGGTGACATATCTTTCAAAGCCAAGTTGAATCACTGAAAAAGAAGTTGTAGATTTTCGTATAGACTGTTTTTGGCACAGTAGGCAAAAGTGAAAAATAGGAAAAAATAGATTGTCCAAAAATTTGCAGGGGCATTTCCGGCCATCTAATTTTTGAAATAAATTCCGGCCTTTTGGGACATGAAAATTGTTGGTTGATTTCACAATCAATGTATACGTGCAAGTATACCCGGTCAACAAGTAATAAAGTGGTAAATTAAGTGTCGAACCCACAAAGAATTCCAATCAATAAACTCCAACTACTAGTACTATACCAATTCAATTTTATTAAAACAGCTGCAATTTATGAATTTTAAAATTAAGAAAACTAAATTAAATAGTTAAACTGGATTACTTTATAAATGAATTCAAATAAATAAAGGTTACGACTACAATATCCCCAATTATGAACTATATACTAATTATCCAATTAACCCAATTATTACGCCACCTGAATTGTTAACAAGAATTTTAGTTATTAAAAGCCCTTTCCCAAGTGAATAGATAACTTTTATTCAATTCAATTAATCCTGCGATATTCCTATGCAGAATAATTAAATCAAACCAGTTAAGTTCTAATTCCCAATTTGTTACATGTAGTGAACAGATATTCCTATTTAATTCACAACCCTAATTACTCATCTCATGCAAATAATTAAGCATACATGTTATCATGTCCAGTTCCAACCCTAAATTTCATCTTCCGAATCCTTCTAGAGTAACACGGTAATTACTGGCCAAATAATTAATCAATATGCACAAGATATGATAAACAATTCACCTTGACATAAATAATTTGAATAAATTAACTAATTAATTCATAGACATAAAAGGTTTAATTTTTAGTCTTAATAAAAGAATTAGTTCATAACGAAAAATAAAACCAACAATCCCATGAAAATCATCTTGAAAGAATTACACAATTAAAAATAAGAAGAAGAAGAAACTATAAAAGAAAATCTCCCAAGCTTCAATCTTCAATTGGAATTCTTCTCCACAATCTCATGCTAATCCTTAATTAATCTTTGACTATGCTCGAATGTCCCTCTGTTAATTTCACCTAATTGTACTTTTAATACTCTTTTCCATCTTTCCAAAATCCTAATCCAAGTCAACATCTTGCCCCCTTCCTCATCCAAGTCAAACTCTTACCCCATGCACGCGCCTTATCCACGTCTGATCAAGCCTCAGCGCCCCGGCGCTGTTCTTTACTCTAATTAGAGCGCCCTGACGCTGTTCTTTGAGTTATTTATGATTATGCCATTATCATATTAGAATTTCCCAATTCAACTCTGCTCCATCTCAATCTGCAAAATAATCACGAAACACAATAAAAACTCTCCTAAAGGACTCGAGAGCAACAATAATTTAAGCCTAAACATATCCAATTCATGCATATATTACCCATTCATCAAATACCCCCAAACTTAAACTGTTGCTTGTCCTCGAGCAACAAAACATAATGCAACAAGAAAAACTAAATAAACCATGCAAATGCACACATAACTATCTACATGTTTGTAATTCCAGCAGTCAAACCGAATACAGTATACTTATTAGGCCTTAGAAAAATCACAATAACATGCTAGTACATCATATCAAGACATATCAACAGAGAAAAATCTGATAGAATATAATAGACAACAAGTTTTAGATCAACAACTGCAGTGAAAACAACAATTCATTAGAAAAGTTAAGTAGAGAGTGAAATCTACTATCATCTATGAATTTAAAACTTCATCATCAATATTTTATCCCTGTAACATCAATCATCAAATATTCATCTTTGCACTACGGGCTAAAGATATTCATTTGTATCGCCAGTTGGTCATGTTCATCTTAACACCTGTCCGTTTTTGCACTACGGGCCAAAGATATTCATCAAATAATCATTCATCTTTGCGCTAAAGGCCAAAGATATTTAGTTATTTCACCATTTAGGACTGATGATGATAAAAATATTTTCAAGAAAACGAATCTAGAGAGAGATAAAAAGACAAAGATTAGGGATTCGTACTTTAGTTTATCCGAGTTCACAAATACTCCATAATAATTTATTGTGGAGCACAAATCAAAAATGAAGATTAAAACATAGATCCAATCAAAGATAGGAACCATAACAGACAATCTTGGACACAGAAAAGAAAATTTAATTTTTCTGTGAATAGTGTCGTATTCGTGAATAGCGTATACGTGAATAGTAATCCCGACACTAAAAGGTAGAAATTTCATAATAAAAATTATTATACTTCGTGAATAGTACTCGTGAATATTAACTCATGAATAGTAACTTGTGAATAGTAACTTATGAATAGTAGCCCCAACATGAAAAGATAAGAATTTCATAGTAAAATTCATACCAATATTACGGTATAATGATATTGAAAGAAATAATATTATTTACGAAAAAAATAGCATCCCTTACCTCGAAAGAATAGTACTTCTGGATGGAATATCAAATATAACGTTAAAAGAAACTTGCACCGTATAACAACACTCAAAATATCAAAATACTCACAAAAATACGCTCGATAATAGAGAGAGAAAACTTCAATTTCTGGTGTGATTTTCAATTCTAATCTAAGCACCCTGTTTATAGGAAAATGCTTAGAACACAAAAGTAGAAATTTTAATAAAATATTAATATATTTAAAAAATTTCACGCCCACCTCTAGAAAATCTGATTTCAGCACATTTGCAACACATGTGGGGCCCACCAAAATGAAAAAAGAGTTATCTTTTAAAAAAATATTTAAAACTTCAAAAATCAATTATTCAAGAACTTCAATAATTCATAATAAATAGCCCTTTATCAGAAAAATTCGAATCTTATGTCTATTCCATAGGAAACTCAACTTTTTAAGTTTTTCCAAATTCTAAACAGAAATTGACTGAAATCCATAAACGGACGATTTTACAGGCTATAATCAAATTTCAGTCAAAAATGGGGCTCACTAACATGTTTAACATGTTTTTAACATTTATTGTAACAAAAATACTCTTCATTCTCATTTATTCATATATCACACATTTATTGTAAAAATATCATCATTATTATATTATTATTATATAATAATATATTAAATAAATTATTTTATCAGAAAAGATAAAATATCAATTTTCAGCAATTGTCACTTTTCTAAAAATTCGTCCATTTATATCCACAGAAATAAATATTTTTCTTATCATATAAATCAATAATTAATTATTCACAAATAATATTACAGAATCACAATAATGACAACCAGGTCATTCCTATGAAGAGGGGGCCTTCCGGTAAAGATTTTTCCTTACTGGTGCGCAATTAAATAACATCTCCTAGACAGAACATCCTTAGACATTGCCAATAATGCTATGTAATAATATTATTCAAATAATATAAATTATTGATCTGATAATTTTAAATACCGTGCAATGACAATTATTGAATCAACAATATAAAATATCAACGCAGCAATTATTGAATCAATAAAATAAAATATTGAACAGTAATTACTATAACAATTATTGAGTAGTGCCTTCTTACGTAAGAATTAATAATTGGTGCAATACCGTGTGCTATTGTGCAATACCGCGTATTACTGTGTTTTAACCACCGGGTATTCCAATAGTATTAATGGTAACAACTACATCGTTGTTTATAAAAAACTTATACTTGTCGTTTTCATCATCCAATCGCTTTCTGTTATAAGGCCCACACAAGGCTGCGCCGTCGTACGAATATTTCCCGACAGCAAGAATATTCCACGACCAAACGAATTATCCCCGACAACAATGAATATTTTATAACCACTTGCTTATTTAAAATATTTGCGTATTTTACCCATAAGTAACCACATTAATCAAATCAACCATTACTATTTCAAAATATTAAATAGAGAAAATTTAATTTCATTTATAAAAAGTTGGGATCTTACACGGGGGGTATAAGGCATTAGGGGCCCGCCCCGGCGGGGGTGGGTTCTGTTAATTGGACTTGTTCTCCTTTGTTCTTCCTTACTACTCCAAACCATAATTGTAGCAAGTACCTGCAAACCATGAAACATAGCTATTAGTAGAGACTGAGCATTTTAAGCATGGTAGATAGATTATCAAGAACGATACAACTTAAAAACTACTAATTATATCCTAATTAATCTAAACTACAATCTAACTAGCCTGACTAAAAAATGTGAAAAAAAGTATGAAAAATCAAAAGACAAATAGGTTGCCTCCCAAGTAGTGCTTGATTTTAAGTCGTTCAACCTGACTACTCCCTATTTATGGTACGTCAGATAATGTGATTGCGATGACATCCATGTTGGATTTGCCACCCCAATAATGCTTCAGCCTTTGACTGTTGACTTTGAAAGTCTCCAATAGGTTTCTACTGTAGAGTTCAACGGCGCCATGTGAGAAAACTCTTTTAATGGTGAATGGTCCCGACCACCTCGATTTTAGTTTACCTGGTAACAACCTCAACCGTGAGTTGAATAACAGGACTGATTTCCCCGGCTCGAACATTCTTTGCATGATTTTCTGGTCATGCCATTTCTTGATCTTTTCTTTGTATAATTTCGAGTTCTTGCACGCTTGCAGACGAAATTCGTCGAGCTCGTTTAACTGAAGTAGTCTCTTTTCACCCACAGCTGCTTGATCGAAGTTCAATTTTTGAATAGCCTAGTAGGCCTTGGGATGTAATTCCACAGGCAAATGACATGCTTTTCCATAGAACAATTGATATGGTGACATGCCAATTGGTGTTTTGTACGCAGTTTGATAGGCCCATAGTGCATCGTCCAGCCTGAGAGACCAATCCTTTTGATTCGGGTTCACTACCTTCTCCAAAATTCTCTTCACCCCCTGTTCGAAACCTCAGCTTTCTCACTTGTTTAAGGATGATATGCTGTAGCTACCTTATGGTTAACCCTATACTTTGCCAAGAAAGCAGTAAACGATTTGTTGCAGAAGTTACTACCCTCATCACTTATAATAGCTCTTGGCGTGCCAAATCTCATAAAAATATTCTTTTGTAAGAATTTGATTACCACTTTGGCATCGTTAGTCGGGAGTGCTACAGCTTCAACCCACTTTGATATATAGTCCACTACAAGCAAAATGTACTGATTGGTAAATGAGGAAGGGAATGGCCCCTGAAATCTATGCCCCATACATCGAAAATCTCAACTTCTAAAATTATTTGTAGTGGCATCTCATTCCTTTTCGATATGTTGCCCACCCTTTGACATCTATCATAACTTTTAACAAATTGGTGGGCATCTTTAAATAACGTAGGCCAATAAAACCCGACTTGAAGCACTTTTGCCGCTGTCCTCTCACTACCATAATGTCCCCCATACGCAGATGAGTGGCATTCATGTAGTATGTTCTTCACTTCAATGTGGGGCACACACCTTCTAATCATCTTGTCGGTACACTATTTGAATAATTACGGCTCGTCCCACATATACCACTTGACGTCATGAAGAAATTTCTTTTTCTACTGCCGTGTAAGATCAGGGGGAAGAATGTTGCTCACTAGATAATTCGCGAAGTCTGCGTACCATGGAAATTCTATATTTATCCCAAACAGTGGCTCATCCGGGAATGATTCATTGATTACACACTTGTCCTCTTCCTTTGTACCCTGATTTTCCAGCCTTGACAAATGATCGACAACTTAATTCTTCGTCCCCTTTCTATCCTTTATTTCTAAATCAAATTCTTGTAAAAGGAGAAACCATCTGATAAGGCGTGGCTTAGAATCTTTTTTTGAAATTAAGTATCGAATAGCCGAGTGATCTGTATAAACTACTACCTTAGTCCCGATCAAGTATGCCCGAAATTTATCGAACACATATACCACTGCAAGTAGTTCTTTTTCTGCAGTTGTGTAGTTCAATTGAGTCTCCGTGAGTGTCTTACTTGCATAATAATATATGGTATGAAATACCTTCTCTCGGCGTTGACCCAAAATAGCCCGAACCGCATAGTTGCTCGCATCATACACTAATTCAAAGGGCATATTCCAATCCGGTGCGACAATTACGGGAGTTGTGGTCAACTTCTTCTTCAATAGCTCGAATGCCACTTTACATTCCTTATTAAACTTACAAACAGAATTCTTCTCTAAAAGACTGCACAAAGGTTTTGCAATTTTAGAGAAGTCCTTTATGAATCTCCTGTAGAACTGAGTATGTCCCAAAAAACTTTGAATTCCCTTAACTGAACTCGGTGGAGGAAGCTTTTCAATCTTTTCTAGCTTCGTTTTATCAACCTCTAATCCTTGAGCCGAGACCTTGTGCCCCATAATTATGCCTTCTTCAACCATAAAGTGGCACTTTTCCCAGTTAAGGATCAAATTCGTGTATGTGCATCTTTGTAAGACCATTACCAAATTCTCCAAACACGCATCAAAATCATCCCCATAGACAGAGAAGTCATCCATGAAGACTTTCATATTTTTCTCCACCATGTATGAGAATATGGCCATCATACACCTTTAGAAGGTCGCGTGTGCTTTATATAAGCTGAACGACATTCTCCTAAATGCGAATGTGCCGTATTGGCACGTGAAAGTAGTTCTCTCTTTATCTTCAAGAGCGATGACGATCTGATTATAACCCGAATATCCATCTAATAAGCAATAATACTCATGTCCCGTTAATCTGTCCAACATCTGATCGATAAAGGGTAAAGGAAAGTGGTCTTTGCGGGTCGCCTAATTCAACTTCATGTAGTCCATGCAAACCTTGTAACAACCTGGAATTTTGGATTATCCAGAATTTAAGTTTAAATAATTAGTTATTAATAAAATAAATTTTTATTAATACTATTCTGTGTTAAGTGTTTATTAATCGTTCTATAACCTAGAATGATTATTAATCGGCAGGATTCTGGCTATGAGCTAGATTGAACGAGTAAGAATTTTCAAGACGAAAATGAAATTTTTCCGGGAACAAAATTTTTTCGGGGAAAAAGACGAAATAGGCACTATTCATCAGTTTCTGCTCGGAGATTTATTTTGAAATTCCGAGAAGTTATAGATTGCGTTTAATTCTGAGACGTGATGGAATATTCAATAATATTTTAGTTATGGCAAAAACGAAGTTTTCGCCTGCGGACTCAAAACCTAAGGGATTAGAAAAGTGAGTTCCGAGAATTTTATGAATGCGCAAAATGATTAGGGTTATTATGCGTAAGAAATATGAGTATAATACGAGTTATTATACGAGTATAGTATGAAGAGTAGTACGACGTATGATACGAATATCGTACGAATGATATACGAAGAGAATACGAGAATACGAGAATGGAATGTGTAGAATATGATTAGTCTTCATGGACTTTGAGTTCATGGACTTTGTAGAATCCAATTGAACTTGGATTATGTCAAGCCCAATGATTTATGAAATCAAGCCCAAGTTAGGCCCAATATGAATTAGGGTTAAGGCCCAAACCAAGAAAATAAACCGCGGATCGAACCGATGGGTAAACGGATGGGTAAAAACCATTGGAGCAAACCATGGGATGACCCATGGGCATGTGGGCCGGCCACTTGGACACCAAGTAAGGGTGGTGGCCAAGTTAACTTGATGGCTAAGGGATGGAAGAGGTGTGAATAGTAAGGAGGTGGGGGGTGAAATGACTATTTTGCGCTGAGCCTTGGTTTTCTATAAATAGAAAGCTTAAGTTTCATTTTCTAGGATTTGGAAAATCCTAGAACTTGAGAGAGAGAGAGAAGAGTTCGGTTGGAAGAGCATGAGCATGAATGCTCGGATCAAAAGTGATCGAGAAATAGAAAAGCTCGCAAATCGTCGGCTTTGTCTAACGGAAGAAAAATAAAGAAGAACCGTAATCCAAACCCTAGTTCTTCTATTTATTTTCTTTAAGTTTTTATGTTTAAAATCATAACTTAATGAGAATAAGGAGTAAAAGATATTGAGAAAGATTTCATATGGTCGAAATCGTAAGAAAATGAAGAAATAAGAATTAGAAATTTATTTTATAAATTTCTTAAGGAAGTATAAGATTCGTGAGGATTTTGAGCGATCCGAATGAATCTTATGAGTGAGTAGGTCAAATAAGTAAGGAATGGTGTTCTATAACATCAAATTCCAAGAAAAAGTAGAATCGTAATCCAAAATATCGATTAAAATGAAGAACGAACGAAGAACGCGAAGAACACGAAGAACGTTGTTGATGGACAAATTTAAAACCATTGTAGTGTAATTGTTGTTGATGGACAAGTTTAAAATCATCGCGTATAAGTTAGATGCTTATTGCTTGGTTAGGAACGTTAGAAATGTTCATGAAGAATGGATTAAAACGGAGCTATAACGAAGTTATGGCGAAATTTTGTAAAAGTCGAATAAGAATTAGAAAGTTAGTAAATGAACTCGAACATGTAGGGTTTCATAAGAATGTAAGAGAACGTATAAAACGTGAGTCGTAGACTCAAGAATGAACGAATTTCGAGTTCGGATGACCAAATTACGGACGAACGAGCGAATAACGTTAAAAGCATAAAAATGAATGAAGGGTTAAGATTAAGTCAATTGAATGACATGTTAACGGATTTAGAACAAAGTTCTATCCTAGGGTAATCGAAGTATGTAAGATAAGGAAGAAAATGGCTTTGGAATGACCTCGTTCTGAGTTATAACGAAAAAGTTATGAGATTTCGAAATCGATGTCTCAAGCTTGTAAAAGACTTAGAATTTTTTTTTCTAAGTTTCATGCTCGGCGCCGCAGCGCGAGTCGTGCATTGGAGGCCAGCGCCCCAGTGCGAGATCGGCCAAACCTTCTGGAGAGTTGCGCCGCAGCGCGAGAGATATCAAAGGATTTGGCGCCGCAGCGCCAGTCCGGGAAGAGAGGAGAGAAAAGGAGGCCGCGCCGCAGCGCGAGAGGAAAGGAAGGGCACGGCGCCGCAGCGCCGATGCAGGGCAATGCCTAGAAATGAGATTTTTATTTCTAAATTTCTCGGGGGATGTGCAAGAAAGAAGTATGAACTTATAGTTCACGTAATGTAACACTTGAGTAAGTGTTTTAAACCTTTAATAAAGGTTGAACGAAAATATTAAACGAGATTAAAAGATAAAGAATGCAAACGCGGGTTACGGAACCGATATTCGGGGACCGTAGTCGTAATGAATGAACGTAAGGGATTGCTATGATTGTGATTCCTTAGACGTTGAGTGATGAAGGTAATGAATAACATTCCGATGTTATGACATGGTATTGTAAGATGAACGTAAAGCGTATAGACGCTGTGAACGCAACGTTGTTGCAAAGAACGATCAGTCTTAGCATACAACGAACAATATGGCTTTGACATTAAGAAAGAATAATGAACATGAGGTTCATGGGATGGATAACGATCAAAAGTGATTAAAAAACCTTGAATAAAGGTTGAATGAGAGATTAAGAGACGAGCAACGTGAACGTTGAATGCGTAAATGATCTTCGTAAATCGTATTCGCGTTTGACGAACGTTCTAAGTATACCCTGATTGTATGACATAGACGTTGATGAAAGTAGTAAGTAAGATACGAATGATATCAGGAGAGCCGTAACGAACAGTAACAAGATTACTGAAAGCCGAATATAAGTCGGATGAGAATGATAGAATGAATAGTAAGCGCTGAACACTGTAACCAGCGTAAGGGTTGAGTGTAAGCGAGTGTTAAACAGGTAGAACCTACTCTCCGTGTATGGTTTAATCGTAATGTAATGAAGACTAAGTTTAGCCGTGAACGGTGAAGAAATTAAGTTGAAGATAATAACGTATAACATTAAGAAGTCGAG
The DNA here is from genome assembly GCA_016801055.1 of Panax notoginseng. Taxonomy (NCBI): domain Eukaryota; kingdom Viridiplantae; phylum Streptophyta; class Magnoliopsida; order Apiales; family Araliaceae; genus Panax; species Panax notoginseng. Next base: position 56,788,105 of record CM029021.1, on the reverse strand, counting down.
TTAATAAGTATTACTTGGATAAATGTTCTAAGTGGAAGGAACTGGATGTTTGAAGATATGAATAAATTCATATGAAATGGTTAACGCTATGACCTCATAGTATTGACATTGAATGATCATTCCGAGTGTATAAAAGACTGTATGACTTAGACGATAAAGAATGAATCATGAGGTATGGCATTTAGTTGCCAGAAAGCTGTAAGGAATATGAATTTGACTTAACGAACATTATAGTTTAATAGTTCGTATAAGTTAAGAGAAGTTAGGTTGTAGTACAATCGTAACCTTTGATGGTTGACATATGGGAGCTGGGCTAAACAATTCCTTCAGAGAGCAAAGGTATATACGAAACTGGCAACCGATCTAACTCACTGTGATGGCAGTGTAGATGAGACGGGAACTTGTTTGTTGGTTGTTTGTGGGAAACCACTCAGAGTACCATATGAACTACTAGTAGAGAAGCGATATGTACTGAGTCCTAAGAGAAGTATAAGAAGAAGATAAGAATGTAAATCATCAAAGATGGTGAACGTTTTGAGTAAGACATCTCAGTATGTCATGAAACCGTAAACCGATAATGAACGTTAGTCGCGTAAGATTAAATTACAAGAACGTGAACCTTAAGAAGTAAAGTTAAGTAAACCAATTCGTAAGTCAAGTATATGACTAATTGGTGTACGTGTTATTTTCTTATGTGCTACATAGGTATGGGAATGAGCAGTTCAGCGTAAGCTGTAGCTGTGCGTAAGGCAAGTTTCCTAACTTCATTCATATTTTAAATGAATGCTAGTTTCTAAAACTTCTCAGATGTTGAACTTGAGAAGTTCTGTCTATGTGCGAATGTGCGATATTTGTACAAGGTGGTAGTATGTATGAGGCCTTGAGCCACAATGTGAGCACTTTGGTGTTTCTATGAAATGAACTGTTTCGTGATCAAACTGTTCAATTCAAGTATGCTCGATTTATTCATGAACCGTTATTGTTAAGTCTGTGCTGATGATTCTAGCCAGACAGAATGTATATGAAAAAGGTAGAAGAATGAACGTATTTCAAAGTGAAAGTGAGTATGGTTTTAAGATGATAGGAATCGAGATTATTCCAATTATTCAAGCTACTTCATAACCTTTGTTCGGTTATTGAAGTTCTAAAGAAATGTTTGAATTCTGAACTTGTTTGTTCAATCTGTGATGAATTACTGGGCAATTGAATGCTCACACTTGCTTTAAATGAAAAACATTTTCAGCGAACGATGTTAGAAAAAACTTAAGGATCCCGTAAAGATCAAGCTAAGCGGTATCCAGACCAAGTGCCATTCAGTATGTGAATGTGTGTGAAGATCAAGTGAAGACTTGTAATGTAGAAGGATGAATTAAACTATAGACTAGTTTAATGAACTGTATGTATCCTTGGTGGCGGATAAAAGTCACTCTTGTAAGATGAAATGAATAATGTAATTATCATTATTTGTAATGAGAAAGGTTATAAGGTTTCGAGAACCTGGGAATTGAGAATGTATGTTGTTATATTTCAATATATAATGATGTATGTTGGATGAATGATGTACTCGTGACGTACGGAATTCGGGTGTTGTAAGAAGTGAGACTGTGACGCACGGAGTCTGGGTCTGAAGGTAGACCGGATTTCGGGGCGTTACAAACCCTCCAACCAGTCACTGTACTTGTCGAAATTAGCTCATTGTCATCATTCTGTACCATGGTCATTCCTCCCTTTTTCGACACACATTGCACCAGACTTACCCACTTACTGTCTGAAATCAGGTAGATGACACCCGCATCCAACTATTTCATGATTTCTTTCTTCACTACTTCTTTTATGATTGGGTTGAGCCGTCTCTATTGCTCCACTGTCGATCTTGTATCCTCTTCCATCAGAATTTTGTGCATGCAAAAGGATGGGTTGACTCCCTTGATATTCGCTATTGTCCATCCTAGAAATAATAACCGATAAATAATTAGAATTGCCTAAATACGCATACCTAAGGTGTTTAGGGAGTGACTTAAGTTCAAGAGTCAGTGGCTCCTCCAATGACAGTTTTATCCTTGTTATAGCTTTTTCATCCATGTGCAATGGTTCAAAGGGTGCTCTAAATCTGCTAACTCGTGGCAGGGAGTCTAGCATCTACAAGTAGTCCACAAATTCCGAATCATCTAATTCTTCATCTCCCAATAATGTCGTTTCCAATGGATCGTTAACCAAACTCTTACCCACGTTTTCGCTGATTATCTGATCAATGATATCCATCCTGAAACACTCTTCTTCATCCGTAGGGAATTTCGTGGCCTTAAAAACATTAAATTTTACTTCTTGATCTTGGACCCTCATCGTTAGTTCTCCTTTTTCTATGTCGATGAGTGTCCTACCCGTAGCCAAAAATAGTCTCCCTAGGATAATTGGGATGCTCTTATCTTCCTCAAAATCCAGAATTATTAAATCCGCGGGGAATATAAACTTGTCAACCTTTACCAATATGTCCTCCACAATGCCTCTCGGGTACGTGACTGACCTATCCGCCAACTGTAACGAAATGTTCGTAGGCTTTGGAGCGGGCAAACCCAATTCTGTATAAACTGATAACGACATAAGATTCACACTTGCCCCCAAATCACACAAACATTTGTTGAACGCCATATTCCCAATTGTGCACGGAATCGTGAAACTCCCCAGATATTTCAACTTCGGTGGTAACTTTCATTGTAAAACCGCACTACACTCCTCTGTTAATGCCATTGTCCTAAAATCTTCAAACTTCTTTTTCCTGGACGAAATCCTTTTCATGAATTTCGCATAACTTGGCATCTACTCTAGGGCTTCTGCGAACGGGATGTTAATATGAAGTTTCTTAAAAACTTCCAAAAATTTTGCAAACTGCTTATCTAATTTATGCTTTTGAACTCTTTACTAAAAAGGTGGGGGAGGATAAACAATCGGTTCGTTAACTGGTTTGTTCTTTTCCTCTTATTTTTCTTCCCTCGGTCTGTCCTCAACCACATTATTCTCACAGCATGTCTCAACTTCTTTTGTAACCGAATTTTCTATTTTCTGACCCTCAAGCTATTTTCCACTTCGCAACATAATTGCCTGACATTGCTCGTGATTACCTTTTGGATTTTTCTCTGTATCACTTGGTAACGTTCCTTGAGGCTTGTTATTCAATGCCAACGCTATATGTTCCATCTGATTTTCTAAATTCTTGATGGCTATTGCTTGGTTTTTCATGGCTACCTCGTTGCTTGTTATATACTTCGATAGCAACTCCTCTAAATCTGATTTCCTCTCTTGACGTTGAACTAGGTGTTGTTGATTCTGAAATCCAGGGGGATACGATGGTCGTAGAGCTGGCTGATTATGATTATTATTCAACGATAAATTCGGATGATTCATATTCCCCTGATTATATGCATTTTGGTACATATTATGTGGAATTCTGTAGTAGCTACTCAAAAATTATACCGATTTTGGGTTGATTGCATATTGATCTGTAGGATGTTCACCCGCGCATAATTCACAAATAACTACAACTTGCTGTGTCGGTACCCCTGACCAAATGTCAAACTTCATAGAGAGTGCTGAAATCTACGCTGTTATTGCCATTACTCCATCTACCTCTAACACTCCAGCTATCGTCGGTTATGTCATTCTTGCCGTGGACCACTGATAGTTGTTCGCTACCAGTGTCTATATTAATTGATACGCATCCTCATAATTCTTTGCCATAAATGCTCCCCCTGACACTGCATCAATACTTGTCCTGAGATTCCCATGTAGTCCGTTGTAAAATGTGTTCATCTGTAACCACTTAGGCAATCCGTGACGTGGGAACTTTCTGAACAATTCCTTGTATCTCTCCCATGCCTCGTATAGTGATTCCCCTTGTTGCTGTTCGAATATAGTTATCTCATTCCTCATTTTTGCAGTTTTCGCTGGTGGGAAAAATTTTACAAGAAATTTTTGAGTGAGGTTTTCCCATGTAGTTATCGATCTAGGCGGTAAAGAATGCAACCAACTCTTCGCCTTGTCCCGCAAAGTGAATGGGAACAAGCGAAGTCTTACCACGTCTTCCGACACCCCATTGTACTTGAACGTGTCGCATATTTCCAAAAAGCTGATTAAATGCTCGTTATGATCATCATTTGCAAGTCCCCCAAACTGAACGAGTTCTGGATCATCTGAATAGTATCAGGCTTAATCTTGAATGTATTCGTAGCTATAGCAGGCCTGGTGATACTCGACTGTAGCTCAGTCACCTTGGGTGTAGCACAGTCCCTCAACGCTTTCTGGTCTTTGGCGGCCATTGCTTCTTCTTTTTCAGAATTTTCAAAGTCGTCCCTTGTTTCCTTAATCCACTTACTTAGCCTTTGAAAGCGTCTTTCAATGTCGTCCTCAAAAGTAAGCAAGTCTGGATTTTTGGATCGAGTTTGTATAAACCAACTTTAAAAACCTGAAATTAGACGAACAAAACAAAAATACAAATGTTTAAGTAAAACTGGACTAATTAAACTGATATTGCAAAATATTAAAATCTATACTAAAGTCCCTGACAACGGTGCCAAAAACTTATTGGGTAAAATCTAATTACGCACATCACGCAAGTACACGTGGACAATAATTAATATAATAGTAAGTAGAGTATCGTTTCCACAGAGACTTTAATAAGAAATTAACCCTCACAATTACCAATCTCTTATTAATCCTAATTTTATTAAACTAATAAATTTCCAGCTTGTAAATAAAATTATTAAAAATGTTAAAATCACCGAACAATCAACAAACCCTAAAATTTGAATTTCAAACAAATATTGGAGAATTAGGCTTTCGACTTCACTTTAAGCATCACTTTGATTATTACACCTTTTTTCCAGTTTAACTCACTATCCTAGTTTATTAATCAAGTACACGTATTTAGAACTAGCCACCTCTCGATGTACTAATACCGTATTAACTTCAATCCACAATTAATATAGAATCAAGTTAAACACCTTAATCAACTAACTCACTATATCTCTATGTGAATTACAATTAAAGAAGGTTTAAGTTCAAGTTCTTTATCCGATTACGTGCGATGTCATGTATATCTCTACCCTAACATTAATCAAGATTCTGTTCATTCATAAAATTCAAGAACACATGTTATACTAACTATGTCTAGACTTGTATTTCATCTCTCGAGTTCATACTAGTCCACAAAGAATCGTTGATCAGGCAATTCATAAATTCAAGCTCAAATTAATATAGATAAACTGGATAATAGCTTATTAAACTAAAATAAAAAAAATTACATAATCATCGTTCCACTTAAAGATCCGTCTTAAGCCTAAAAAGAAATTATTTCATCATAAATGAAATAACAACTGAATAAACTAAAGATATCATCCTTCAATTACAAAAACAAAACTAAAGTAAAAGAATAACACAGAACACCCTTTACTTTAGCCTTAATTCGCAATTGATACGAACATCCCTTCAAAATATTCACTCCAAGCTTGATATGAAAATATGTAAGTAATCTCTGATAATTCGCCTTTGTGTCCCCCTCTTCTCGTTATTTTTGATGTAGCTATATTTTGACAATCAAAATTTGCATGCAATCCTCTCTCCTTTAGAGTCCCTAAGCCATGCAATCACTAAAACTCGCGTCCCAGCAGTGTTGGCATCACATTAGGACAGCCCAGACTAGGCACCCCCCACCCCGGCGGGGGTATATACATGGGAAACGCCTGCCCCGGTGGGCTAGGCTCCTGTCTCGTGAGTTGAAGACCCCCTACCCCGGCGGGGGTGTAAGGCTAAAATAGGCCCGCCCTGGCGGGCTATCACACTGACTTCTGACTTTGCTTGTTCTTCATAATTGCTAAAATGTTGCTCCAAATGCATCATTTCTTTATCACTTGCCACACCAACCACCCTACACACAAAATAACAAATAACAAATAAAAACAAACATGAAAACAAGGAATTAACACCGATTAAGCTTGGATTAGCCATCGATTCGGGGACATAAAACCCACTTATCAATAATTATACTAGCTGATATAAAATCAAATATAACACATAATAGGTCTCTTTGAAGGACTCATACAATGTAAACTCCAGAAATCCATAAACAAGTAAGATCCGACTAAAATCAAACAATTACCAAATTTAAGAGTCAAGACACTTATGCTTTATTTTTCACTTACGGGGGCTTTTTACTCTTTTACCCATTTTATTCTCTCTTTATATATATATATATATATATATATATATATATATATATATATATATATATATATGTTTCTCATGGTTGTGCAATGTCTAATTCTCTTAGGCTTTTCAGTGCTACCTTAGCGAGCTTTCAACCAACGACTCCCAAACCATTTAGGCTTTAGGGTGCTAGGTGTAGAGACATCCCCTCGGGCGTACTTACTCAAGTAACAAAGGCCATAGAACTAGACTAACCACGCTGTTTATTCTTTCTATATATACATATATATATATATATATATATATATATATATATATATATATATATATATATATATATATATATATATAGCTTATATATCCCAAATATACCCCCAAACTTAGGTTCTTGTCTAATTTTTGCCACCACTGCCTATTCATGAATTCCTGTCATTCAAACTAGCATTATCCTTTAGAGTTCCATTATGTGTCCATTTTAATTCAATCAGTCAACATAGCTATTTCTAAGGTGCTGACCTAATTATATCAGTTTCAAACATAATAAGATCTAAATCATAACAAGAAATCACATCAAAGCCTTAATAATCAACACTATACTTGTCTACTCAATTCCAGTCTCATCATTGCCAAAATAGACTTAAACTCTCTAACAGCTAGAATCATGCAAGTATGAACTAAATGCAATATAAACAGTAAACTAAACTAAAACTTTTGAGATTTTTCAATTTTTTAGTTTTTTTTAAATAAAAGAACAAGAAAGTGATTACATTAAACTATTCACATTACTACACTACTATGCAACTATACTACGTGAATGCATACATAATTAACATGACTAACTAGATGCAAAACAAGCTATTACACTACTAACTAAACATAAACTATCAAACATAGAAATTAAACATTGTACATAATATTAAAACTAATCCCCCCAAACTTAATAGTCATAATGCCCTCATGTAAAATATATAGTGGTAAAGAGCATGAGGACTTCCATGTAAAGTGCTATGCAGGAGGTGATGGTGGTGATGGTGGTCGTGGAACAAATACTCTCCTCTCCTCCGTATCTGAATCTGATGGAGGATATTGTGGCATGGGCTCGGGCATCTGAAATTGGAACTGAGTGGCAGTGGTAGGATTCAAGCTTTGTAAAGTCGCATTAAATGAGGAAAATGAAGTGATCATGGCATTGAACAAGTGGTGTTGCCTTGCCGCCAATCGGGTCATCTTTCTATTCGCGTCTGTCTCTTTTATCCATATGGCGCTAAAGACTACGGATTTGATTACTAAACATATATTTGACCGTCCTGCTACTCCCAGCAGTCTCATCCTCAGCAGGCACCTCATCCGCTTGAAACTCATCATCCTCCGAGGTATATTCTGCCTCTTCTTCTTCATCAGAAGCGTCAGGAAATACAAAACTAACACCTCATGGATGAGACTCCCCTCCAGCCCAGACAGTGTATCTAGCAATCATCATGGAGTCTAATAGTTGGAGTGGCTGCTGCACAGGCTCATCACCTGACCAACGTACACCAAACTGCCTACACAACCCACACATAAGTGATGGGTGTGGCAGTCTGCCTGAGAATGGCCCGCGTAAGCATCATCGTATAGAAAAACCGATGATGGAGCCGATGTTGATGTCAAAATCCTTTATAATTGTATATAATAGTAGCACTTTTTCCCTTGTCACCTCACTGGTATGCATCGAAGGGAATAACTTCGTGCACAAAAAATGCATACCAGATCTTGCCATAGCAGCTCAAGTCCTTGCTCAAGAAAATCATGCCACCCTTCCTTCCTTTAACCCAAACTGTGCCCAGTTTAGAAATTTATGTCAAAATCTGATAATAGTTGGGATTGTTGTCGCGTAGCTGAGCATACTAGCATACTGCAGGGGCTCACAGACTGTAGTACGAATTGATTGCCTCTGCACAGAAGGGAACCTTCTTACCCCTCATGAATGCCATGTGTGATGCCCTGTCCTCAACGTTTGTGTAGAATTCCTTTACCACATTCACTATCGTCAGGTTAAGATCATTTGTGAGCACTTCCCAGCGTTGCTCATGTATCTGTCTATGCATCTGCTCGTCGAAGGAATCTGGTGCCAATCCCCGCTCAGGTGTTAGTGCCTTAGGCACTAAATAATTATATTTATCAGCGGCATTTGCACTAATGAACTTCCTCTTGTCAAAGGCTTTAACTGGTGGTGACGAACTTGAACCCTCACCCCTTTGTCGTTTCGATGAAGTTTTCGGTTCCACTAGTATCAATTGTTGTCAACTACTCCCTCAAACTTCTTCTTTGGCAATAACTCAAACAGTTGGTGGGCAACACCACCACAAAACTTGAATTTGATGACTGCAATTCTAACTTGTGATGAAAAACTGAAAGCAGGAGCTTACCCACTGATTTTCCTCCCAATTGGATGATGAATTTGCAGTGATGATGCTCGATTTGAAGTTTCCCCTTCCTCTCTATAAACCCAAACTAGGTTGAAGCCCTAACTTTTTGTGTAGAAATTTGAGATGTAATGGGTGTGTGATGGTATGGAATTGATGGAGTTAGAGTTTATGTTATATAGAGGATGATAGTAATGTACTGATTTGGGGGATAATAGAGGAGATTGAGGCAATTTCGTGGGTGTATGGAGGGTTGGATTCATTTTTGGGAGAAAAGAAATGGAGAAGTAGAGAATTGGATTCGATTTTCTGCAGATTTTTTTTTTGCAACTTCCCGTACCCCCGCCAGGGCGGGGGGTATTTGTGCTATATAGGCCTGCTGAGGCGGGCATGTCAGGCTGGTAAACCCCCCACTGGGGCAAGGGTCCCTTTTTCTACATAACTTTAAATTTTGAGTTTCTTTTCCCCGTACACATGTCCAATGGCATCCTAAGTACCTGAAATTCATTAGAACACTAAATAAGAAATAAGTTCATAAAGGTTGAGCAAATAAGATGAAAATTACTTAAAATCAATAACGAACTAACTAAGTTTTGAACCGAAATGAACTAAATAATACTAAATTATCAACTAAGCTTCGAAGTGAATAACATAAAGTAAAAATACTTTAATTGATACAAAAAATGGGTTGCCTCCCAACGAGCGCTTACTTTTGAGTCTTTCAGTTTGACTACTCCCTGTTCATGGTGCACCGGTAAGTGTGATTGCAGTGGCTTCGTTGTCGATGTTGCCACCCCAGTAATGCTTTAACCGCTGCCCGTTGACTTTGAATGTTTCTCTGCATAATCTTTTGATCGTGCCACTTCTTAACCTTTTCTTTGTACAGTTTTGAGTTCTCATAGGATTGCAGTCAAAATTCGTCGAGTTCATTCAATTGGAGTAATCTCTTTTTTCATACAGTTGTTTGATCAAAGTTTAACTTTTGAATGGCCTAATATGCCTTATGTTGTAATTCCACTGGGAGGTGACACACTTTCCCAAAACCAATTGATACGGAGACATCCCAATTGATGTCTTTTATGTTGTCCGTTAAGCCCATAAAGTGTCGTCTAATTTTAGAGACCTATTTTTTCTTCTCAGATTCACCACCTTCTCTAAAATTCGCTTCACCTCACAGTTGGAAACCTCAACTTAACCACTAGTTTGGGGATGATAAGTTGTGGCAACCCTGTGATTGACCCCATACTTCGCCAAGAGAGCTGTAAATGACCTATTGCAGAAGTGACTTCCCTCGTCACTTATGATTGCTCTTGGCATGCCAAACCTTGTAAAAATATTCTTCTGAAGAAATTTCAGAAATACCTTGGCATCATTTGTAGGGAGTTCTACGCTTCAACCCACTTTGATACGTAATCCACAACTAGCAGAATGTACAGGTTGTTGAATGAAGGCAAAAAATGTTCCATGAAGTCCATCTCCCATACATCAAAAACCTCAACATCCATGATTGTGTTGAGCGGCATCTCATTCCTTTTTGAGATATTACCAACCCTTTGACATCTATCGCAGTTTTTCATGGAGTGGTGGGCATCCTTAAATATAGTAAGCTAGTAAAATCCTTCCTGAAGTATCTTAGTCGTTGTCTACTCACTCCCATAGTGTCCCCATGCGCAGATGCGTGACATTCGTGCAAAATATTCTTCACTTCGATGTAAGGCACACATCTACGAATCATTTTATCTGCACACTGTCTGAATAAATAGGGCTCGTCCCACATTTACCACTTAACATCATGTAGGAACTTCTTTTTTTGTTGACGTGTCAGATCAGGGGGAATGATTTTACTCACCAAGTAAATGGTAAAATCTGCATACCATGGAAACTCAGAGTTTACTCTAAATAGCTGCTCATCTGGAAATGACTAGTTGATTAAACACTTATTTGTCGTCCCTATCCGGATTGTCCAGTCCTGAAAGATGATCTGCCACTTAATTTTCTATCCCTTTATATCTTTTATTTCTAAATCAAATTCCTAAAGGAGTATAATGCATCTGATGAGTCTCGGCTTAGCATCCTTCTTTAAGATTAGATAACGAATTGGCGAATGATCCGTGTATACCACCACCTTTGTTCCTATCAAATAAGCTCTGAATTTGTCAAAGGCGTATACTACTGCAAGTAATTCCTTCTCGGTGGTTGTATAGTTCAATTGAGCATCCTTGAGGGTTTTACTTGCGTAGTATATGGCATGGAATATCTTTTCTCGGTGTTGACCCAAAATAGCCCCTACTATTTAGTCGCTAGCATCGCACATTAACTCAAATGGCATTGTCCAATCCAGTGTTATGATCATAGGAGTTGTAGTCAAATTTTATTTCAACTACTCAAAGGCTAACATGCATTCTTCATCAAAACTAAAAACTTCATCTTTCTCTAATAGACTGCATAATGGTTTAGCAATCTTAGAGAAATCTTTAATGAACCTACGTTAGAATCTGCAGTGTCCAATTAAACTACGAATTCCCTTGACTGTAGTCGGTAGTGGAAGATTATCGATTGTGTCCAGTTTTTCCCTATCAACTTCTAAACCCTTTGTAGAGACTTTGTGTCCCAGAATAATTCCTTCTTCAACCATAAAGTGGCACTTCTCCCAGTTTAGCACCAAGTTAATTTCCCCACATAGTTTTAGAACCATAACAAGATTCTCAATATAGATATCAAAAGTGTTTTCATAGACTGAGAAGTCATCCATGAAAACTTCCACATTCCTCTCCACCATATCTGAAAAGATGGCCATCATACACCTCTGGAAAGTCATTGGTTCATTACATAACCCAAATGACATCCTCTTGAAAGTAAAGGTGCCATATGGGCACGTGAAAGTGGTCTTTTCTTGATCCTCAGGAGCTATGACTATCTAGTTGTACCCTGAATATCCATCCAGCAAGCAGTAATACTCATGCCCAGCCAACCGATCCAACATCTGATCAATAAAGGGTAGATGAAAGTGGTCCTTCAAGGTTGCCTTATTAAGCTTTCTGTAGTCCATACAAACCTTCAATCCGGTCACTATCCTCATCGAAATTAGTTCATTATCGTTGTTCATCACAACTATCATTCCACCCTTTTTTGGAACACATTGAACTGGACTTACCCATATACTATCTGAAATTGGGTAAATTATGTCAGCATCCAACCACTTCATTACTTCTTTCTTCACCGCCTATTTCATGATTGGATTTAATCTTATTTGTTGTTCCATTATTGGCTTTGAGTCCTCTTCCAAAAGAATATTGTGCATGCAAAAAGAAGGGCTTATTCCCTTGATGTCGGCAATTGTCCACCCTATCGCAGACTTGTATTCTCTAAGCACCCTCAGCAACTTGCTTTCCTACAATTCGTTAAGTGCAGATGGAATAATAACATGTAAAGTATTAGAATTACCCAAATATGCATACCTGAGGTGTTTAGGAAGAGGTTTAAGCTCAAGACTGGGTGGCTCCTCCAGTGAAAGTTTCATTCATGCCGAAGCTTTTTCTTCTGTATGTAGTGGCTCGAATGTTACCTTGAAGCTACTAAGTCTAGGCAAAACATCCAATATATGCAAGTAGTCTACAAACTCTAGATCATCTAAGTCCTCATCCCCAGTAGAGTATTTTTTAACGGATCCCTAACCAAACCTTTAACCAAGTCTTTATTTACCATTTAGTCAATGACGTCCATTCGGAAACACTCCTCCTCATCTGTAGGGAACCTCGTGGCTTTGAACATATTAAATTTTATTTTTTGATCTTGCACCCTCATTGTTAATTCTCCTTTCTGAACGTCGATGAGAGTTCTCCCAGTAGCCAAGAATGGCCTCCCCAAGATGATTAGAATATTTTTGTCATCTTCATAATCAAAAATTATAAAGTCTGCTGGAAATATGAACTTATCTACTTTAACTAAAATATCTTCAACAATTCTTCTTGGATAAGTCACCGATAAATCCGCTAACTGAAGTGATATGTTTGTAGGCTTAGGAGCTGGCAAACCCAACTGAGTATATATTGACAAAGGCATAAGGTTCACACTTGCCCCTAAATCACACAAACACTTGTTGAAGGCCATATTCCCAATTATGCAATGAATGGTGAAACTCCCCGGATCCTTCAACTTCAGAGGTAACTTTCTTTATAAAACTGCATTGCATTCCTCCGTCAATTATACAGTCTCGTAGTCTTCCAATTTCTTTTTCCTATACAGAATACCCTTCATAAATTTAGCGTAACTAGGCATCTGTTTTAGGGCTTCTACAAAAGGAATATTGATCTGTAATTTCTTGAAGACTTCCAAAAATTTTGAGAACAGTTTGTCTAATTTTTGTTTCTGAACTTTCTGCTGAAACGGTGGTGGAGGATAAACAACAGGCTTAACATCTATCTGCCACTTGTCCATTTGCTTGTCCTCACCCTGTTTCTCTTCAACCACTGTGTCTTCACCTTGTTTAACATCTTTCTTTTCTAAAATTTCTACATTATATCCCTCAAGATGCTTTCCACTTCTCAAAGTGATTGCTTGACACTGTTCATGATTGTAATACCCAAGAATTTCCACGCGTTATTAAATGAATATATTAATGGAAATAATATTTATGTGAATATAAGTGTTAATGTTTTGTAAGTTGAATAATTCAATTTATTCATACTAGATAAATGTGTATTGAGAAGTGTAAATTGACAATGAGAATGGTGGAATGCCTTGTGTGGCATAATGTGAAAAGAGGAAATTCACTAAGCGAGTTAAAACGGGAATTAGGAAGATTAATCATGTATGATCATGTGATTTCGTATAAGTAGTCAATACGCTCTTAGACTTATAATATCACTCTTGTGGATAGTAATACATGTCATGTAAAACAAATATGGTGATAAAAGTTGACACTGGATTGAAGCTAAACCAGTCTTGGCATTGTCAGGGTATGGCGCAGCTGCCCCGTCCCAGCAGTACAAACTGGCGCAGCTGCGCCAGTGGTCAGTTAGAGAAAAATTAATTTTTCTACTTTAGAAATAAAATAGAACAATTATGTGATATGTGTGACATTAATAACCATTAGATAAAGTACGTCATGTTTGATGAAGGAATTATTAAGTAAGCCATTAATTAATATTAATTGATTGTGGTGGAATATTGATTACTTGGTAATTAATTAATAATATTTGATTATTATTGTTTGCAATATTTCTATAAATATAATAAGAATTATATAGATAAATAATGGTTATGGAGATCCATAAAAATATTAATCAAGGAAGAGTGGATGAATTAATAATGGGTGGTAATTAATCAAGGAACTGGATAATTTATTTATTTGACATAAAACAAATAAGTGGGTTGTTAATATAATAAGATTATATTGACGGTTATGTGCATGTGAGCAATAGTTATACTATATAGTGCAGTGTGACATTTATGTGACTATATATTAAGTCATATAAAACTATATTGTATGTAGTAATGTGATTAAGCATATTGGAACTATATGTTATAAATACATTATGAAATATCTATGTGATAATGTGTAGGCAGGTATAAAAGTAGTATGCAAACAAGCCAATCATATATGATGATAAAGCATATACTTTGTAATAAATCTTATTTATTTATTAATAAAAGAATTATTTATTAAAGGCATTTATTATCTACATGGTGCTGCTTTAATAATATGTGATAAACCCATAGTTTTAAGCAATGCTTTTATAACCATGATGAGATCATGCTAATGAGATTTAATTTCTTAGATAGCTTAAAACTAAAATATTCCAAATCAATGGATTACTAAAAAGAGGATTATTGAATCCGGATAGATTGGTACGTACGTTGCTTGCTCATTGGATGAGGATGATTGATCTCATGATCAGTTGTGTGGGGACACTAAAGTAAGTATGTAGGTACTTATTAGAGAATAAGTTCACTGAACGTGACTCGCTAAGGAATACCTAATGGAGTTTTACTTGCCTGTCAATAGGAATTCCTGTAGTGATAGTAGTACAAATGATCCTTAGACTTGAGATCATCATAGTATCTTATATATAATGAATTACACTTTGACTTATTCCTTAAGACTCTTAGAGTATATCAAAGGGTATGCTTGGGTGTAATAAATTATATATGAAGATAATGAATGATCAATAAAGAATCTACCACTTCTAGTAAAAGAAGAGAAATGTCACATGTGATTCGATAAATGACAACCCAGGAATCCTTGGCCAAGGTGGAATGAAATTAGAAAGTAGTTTCTAATTTGCATTCATTAGGAGTTGTGCATTTAAGAATCGAAATACATATAATTAAATACAATAAGACTTGATAGTAATTCCATGTCTTATATTTAATTGGGACATTGCATGGTGGAAGGATTGAATTGTACGGTAACTATTAACTCAAAGGTTCTTTTATGATTAATGTTAAAATCTATATTATCTGGAAAGTCTTTGATCGCTAGGGAGGGTTATCCCTATTGTAGAATAAACATTATTTATTTAAATAAATTAATCGTTTAATTTATTTATTTAAATAAGATTAAAATTGTTCTAATTGATTTATTCACAACCGGTTTAATATGGAGAACCTAAAGGGTCACACCATAAAAGGAAGAATAATTATTTAAGAAGTTAATGGCATAATCGTAATAATATGTTAAGTATGTTTAATTTAATCTGTGGTGATAGAATAAATTAAATAGCTTAATATTTATTATTTAATATTTTAGAAATATTAAATATAAATTAATAAGATGAGTCTTATTAATATTATTATAATTATTATTATTTTAATTTCTAAAAGAGTTTAGGAATTAATTTAATATAAGTACTCTCATTTATTTCCAATAGGATTAGGAGGGAAAATTAGTTAAAGGAGTTTAATTAATTATCCTTAATAAGATTAGGGAGCTCATTTAATTAAAAGAGTTTAATTAAATAAATAATACCTTATTTTAATTAAACAGGGTTACCTGATATCTTTATAAGAGGAGTCTTATATCAGATATCATATATACGTAATTCCAATAGTTGGAGAGTACGCCCCATTTTCTACAGAGATAGGAAAAACTAGGGTTTGAGCCAATACACCCTTCTTCTTGAAAATTCTTCTTCCTTGGTGGATCACCTCTACAGGCCATACACTTGGGTGGCTTACATTGATCAAAGGAAGGAATCTACCCGGAGATTCAAGGAGATCGCGGAGAAGTAGGAGTTGAACTCGTACCTGTTGAAGCTCGTATCTACAAGGGTATGATTCCATAACTTCTTGTTCTTCGTTTTAAATAATAATATGCATAAAGGATGATCCGGGTAATTGGTTTGTGAAAAATTTTAAAATCTGATTTTATTACGCTTCCGCTATTTTTGCAATTTGATTGCTACTTTGATTTTCTCAAAACCTAACAGTGGTATCAGAACCAAACTTTATGTGAATTATTAATTATTTTGATTTCATATATATATATATATATATATATATATATATATATATATATATATATATATATATATATATGGGTATGTATTTAGAATAATTTATTGGGCATAAATTGTTGTATAAAATTATTATTTTATGAAAAAAAATATTAATTGCCGAAAAGGTTTTCGGAAAACCTTTTATTTTATTCCATGGATGATCTTGATAACTTGAAGTGCAAGCCGTGTTGCCACTTGCCACTGCAATTCACGGAAATCATTTTTTTTTGTTAACCACGTTAGCCTGGGTTATGTTTTTCTGCGTGGATTCTTTTTTTCGTCAAAAGTTGAGTCCTGTTGCAACTTGTTTTGTTGCAGGCGGTTGTTGTTTAAAAAAAAAGAAAAAAAAGAAAAAGGGAATCACGTTTTCCTTTGGATCAGGTACAAGATATGTAATATTATATATAAATTATGTGATATGCCTTATTCCTTTTCACGTGGAGAAGTAATCTGCATGCTTGATTACTTATGATTTCATATGGAAGTATTAAGCTGTAAAAGGATTTCATATGAATTTCTAAGGCATATCACGTGAATCAATATATATATATATATATATATATGATAATAATTTTATAATTAAAATAAAAGAGTTTATTTTAATTTTGAAATTGGATTTCATGCAACATAAAATTGCCCATTAAATGATACTCATATATACATGGAATGATTTTATTTATTGATACATATGGTGATATGTATGATAATAAATGAGATTGATTATGGACTATTGACCAATGTGATTGAATTTATTTTGGTTAGATGTTTGAATGAATGAGTTTTATTAAATGGGGTCTGCGTACCTCGTCTTTTCTGATTTTCTTCTGATGTAAATTCTATCTCTCTCCTATGTACTTCCCTTGACTGTTGATCAAGGTTTCTATTTAAATTAAATAGTTTATGTAATAGGATTAGTTAGAATTTTTTGAAGAACCGGAGATCAAGGAGAAATGAGCGCTCGAATACCCGTTTTGTAATGGAGCTCGACTTTAAATGTAATAGTTATATTTAAATGTTTATTCTTGTACCCTGGGGTTTGACATTTTGGTTCACTTGGTGGCTCTAGTGAACCAAACTAGAATAAAAGTCCGTAATTAATCCGGATAGAATATAGCATTCTATATGTGCAGGCTAGTATTATATATAATATATATTATGCAAACATGCTTCGCATGTTTAATAATATGACGCGTATTTTATATATAAATTTACATGCGCGCTAAACAAGATTAGACTAATAAAAACAAACCCCTCAATGAAATTATATTAAGTTGTAACGTTCAAAGATATTTGGAATGTGACGCCCCCAAAATTAGGTATACATAACCCATCTTGGGTCGTCAGATAAATGGTACAGAAAACAAATACAACTTACTAATACAACTGTCGTGTACAATACGACAAAACATAACTGTGAGTTTGAATATAATTATTGTCTACTAGAGACTATACAAACTCAAAAGGAGTCCTCATTACAATTATTGTCACACTATTTAACAAAATAGTGAGGACTACTAATACTATCATCTGGTCCATCACTTCGTTCCCCGACTTGTCCCAGCTATATTCTTATTTTCTGAAGAGAACAGTGAAAGAAAGGGTGAGCTCAACTAGCCCAGTAAGAAATATTATGACTAAGGTAATGCAGAATAAATTATCATTAGCCTTCAACAGTGTTAAACTGATAAAATATAACGAACATCAAGTTTTACTGCAACGGAACAAGCAATCCATTAAAAGAGTCAAGTAGAGAATAAAATCTACTATCTTCTATGATTTAAAAGGTTTTTCAACACTGTTATCGCTGGGACTCAGCTTAACAAAATAATTCACATCATCGAATCACCCCTGCACTACGGCCAAGGATATTCTTTAGTATCACGACCAAAATTATCCATGCATTACGGGCCAAGAATATTTGTGTATTCATTAATGGTCATGATCATGTCAACAACTATCCATCAATGCACTACGGGCCAATGAGAACTTTTACCACATTATTTATAATATTACGGTCATGATTATATTGAATGATCCCTGGTCATAATCATACCAAGTCCATCTATGCACTACAGGCCACATATGACTTTCAACATTTTATAAACATGAGGATGATGACAATGATATAAGAATTCAATAAAACAAGTTCAAGAATTAATTTTTCCAAGAATTAACAACGTCCAAATTGTCAATATGATACTGCTTTGTGGAGTAAAATTTAAGAATTCCTAGAAGAATATTTCCATGAAAAGATACTAGATGAAGCGCAAATATCAAAGATATTCCACTAATTTCATGGAGTATAGAAGTCAAAACTTTAACCAACTGAGTATAATAAAGAATGAAATAACAAAAGAAATCACCATGCATGCGATAGACCGCACAGACAGGTTATTCCAGCAGAAAAATAAATAATGGAACCAGGTCATGCGTAAACGCACCGACAGGATATTCCGACAGAATAATAAATAATGCAACCAAGTCCGGTGTAAACGTACAGACAGAATATTTCAACAGAATAATAAAGACAGAATAATAGAAGAATGTCACTAAGTATAGGGTAGACCGCGTATATAGGTTATTCCAACAGAATAATAAGAAATGGAATAACAACAGTTCTCTTCATGAATAAGAAAGAATAACACCCCTTACCGTTTTAAAGAAGAACTGAAATAAGAAAGTAGTTAAGTAGCAGAATATTTTTCTTCTCTCTCTCTATAGTTTCTCTCTATACTTTCTCTCTCTAGAGTTCAGTGAATTCGTAAGAAATAATGAAGGAATGAGCTGCTATTTATAGAAAAATATAATGCATAGTAAATAATCCATGAACGGTCCAGATTGATTACTTTAATCTGACGGTCCATATTTAAAGAAAAATCTTTTAAATAAAATATAATATATTCTATTTATAGAATAACTTTAATAAAGTATTTTGTTTTATATAAAAAGATGTTTCTATTTTATTACGTTAATAATACGAATAAAAAAAAACTTCATTATCGCTAAATAATTCATATTATTAACTGACAATAATTGAATCAAACTGAGTGACTTCTCACATAAGCATTAATAATCAATATCGTGTGCTACTATGCAACCACACGTGTTACTGTACTTTTACTACCGAGTAGTACAACAGTATCAATGGTAAAACTTCCGCCATTATTTTTAATAAAATATTTTTGTCTTTTTCTCAATCCAACAATAATTCTGTTGTGGGGTCCACCAATGATTGTGCCGTTGTACGAATATTATCTGTTAAAACGAATATTCCCCGACCAATCGAATATTATATAACAACTTGCGTACTTTGCAAAATTTATAAATATTACCCACAACTATAACATTATATCAAATTAACTCCATAATATTCAAAAATGATATTTGTAGAAAATTCATCTTTATTTATAAAAGTTGGGGTCTTACAACCTCCCATTCTTATGAAATTTCAATCTCAAAATTAGGGTTCGTACCTGGTATGTCGAAGAGGTAAGGATATCTTGACTTTATTTCAGATTCTAACTCTCAAGTCATTTCCTCAACATCGTGATTTCTCCACAAAACTTTGACTTGAGGTATAACCTTGGAGTGTAGAATATGTTCCTTCTTATCTAAGATTTGAACAGGAACTTCTTCCTACGTCAAATCCTCCGCTATTTCGTCCGGTTCTAACTCAATAATGTGGTTCGGGTCTTTCACATATTTACGTAACATGGATATGTAAAAAACGTGCGAACACGAGACATACTTGGCGGTAAAGCGAGTCTATAAGCCACAGTTCCTACTCGATCGAGGATTAAAAATGGACCGATGAATCGAGGATTGAGCTTTCCTCTCTTTCCAATTCTCGTAACTCCTTTCCATGGAGTAACACGTAAGAACACATGATCTCCTATATCAAATTCCACGTCCTTTCGATGAAGATCAGCATAACTCTTTTGTCGATCCTGTGAGGTTTTATACGTTGTCGGATCACTTGAATCTTTTCTGTAGTCATACGTACCAACTCCGGTCCCAACAATGTTACTTCACCCACCTCATCCCAGCATACTGGAGAACGATATTTTCTTCTATACAATGCTTCGAATGGAGCCATGTCAATACTTGCTTGATAATTGTTGTTGTAGAAAAACTCCACCAATGGTAAGAACTTATCCCAACTTCCCTTGAAGTCAAGGACACAGAGTCTTAATAAATCTTCTAGAGTTTGAATTGTCATTTCTGATTGTCCGTCCGTCTGAGGATGATATGCCAAACTAAATCGTAAATCCGTGCCCATAGCTTTTTGTAAACTAACCCAAAATCGTGAAGTAAATCTTGGGTATCGATCAAAAACTATGGATACTGGCATACCATGCAGCCTTACAATCTCGTTTATATACATACGAGCAAGACGTTCAAGTGTATAAGTTTCTCGTATCGGTAAGAAATGAGCAGACTTGGTCAATCTATCAACAATGACCCAAATCGCATCTATACCTTGAGAAACCTTAGGAAGACCGGTAACGAAATCCATGGTAATGCGCTTCCACTTCTATTTTGGAAATTCAAGTGGTTGCAATGGACCTTTTGGTACTTGATGCTCCGCTTTGACTCGTTGACAAGTTAGACACCTTGAGATAAACAGCGCTATCTCTCATTTTATATTGCTCCACCAAAATGTATGACGGAGATCATGAGACATTTTGGTACTCCCAGGATGGATTGCAAATGGTGTGTTGTGCGCCTCCTTCATGATTTCATACTTTAAATCAGGGTTGTTAAGAACACAAAGTCTGGAGTTGACTTGAAGTATTCCTTCTTCATCGATTCTTGCTTCCGGCATATCACCTTCTTGCACTTTCTTCCTCATACGCATCAACTCTAGGTCTGTAGCTTGAGCAACTTTAACTTTATCGATTAAAGTTGGTTCTACTCGTATATTCGTCATCATCACATGGGTCCCTGGAGTCTTTAACTCTATCTCCATCCTTTGCAAGTCACGCAAAATGGGCCCTTGTGTTGACAATATCGCACTCGTACTTGCATATGATCTTCTACTCAATACGTCAGCTACCATGTTGCTTTTTCAGGATGGTATTGAATGGTATGATCATAATCTTTCAACAGTTCAAGCCAACGTCGTCGTCGCATGTTGAGTTCCTTTTGAGTGAAGAAATATTTGAGGCTTTTATGATCCGTAAAGATCTCCACCTTCTCCCCATACAAGTAATGCCTCCAAATTTTAGGTGCAAAGACAACAGTTGCCAACTCTAGATCATGAGTAGGATAATTCCTCTCATATTCCTTGAGTTGTCTTGATGCATAGGCTATGACTTTTCCATGTTACATGAGAACGCATCCCAACCCTTTGCTCGAAGCATCACTGTAGATGATACATCCCTCCGAGCCAGATGGTATTGTTAAAACAAGTGCTGAAATGAGTCTCCTCTTGAGTTCTTGAAAACTCTTCTCACATTCTTCGCTCCAACCAAACTTTGTATCTTTCCGAGTCAGCTGAGTTAATGGAGTAGCGATTCGAGAAAATCCTTCCACGAATCTCCGATAATAACCAGCTAAACCAAGAAAGCTACGTACTTCAGTCACTGATTTAGGTTGCTCCCAGCTTTGAATAGCTTCAATCTTTGTCGGGTCAACAGATTTTCCACGACTTGATACTACGTGCCCAAGGAATGTTACCTCCTCCAGCCAGAACTCGCATTTCTTCAACTTGGCATAAAGCTTGTATTCACGAAGCTTTTGGACTACCAGCCTCAAGTGTTGCTCATGATCTTCATGGCTTTTGGAATAAATAAGGATGTCATCAATAAAGATGACCACAAAGTGATCTAAATATTCCTTGAATACCCGGTTCATCATATCCATGAAGGCAGCAGGAGCAATAGTCAATCCAAAGGACATGACTAGGAATTCATAATGCCCGTACCGAGTTCTGAAAGCCGTCTTTAGAATATCCTTAGTTCTAACCTTCAGCTGATGATATCCAGAACGAAGATCGATCTTTGAAAAGAATTGTGCTCCTTGCAATTGGTGAAACAGGTCATCAATACGTGGCAATGGGTACCTATTTTTGATGGTGACATGATTCAACTCCCGATAATCAATACAAAGTCGCATACTTCCATCTTTCTTTTTCACGAATAGAATAGGAGCACCCCAAGGAGAAGTACTAGGACGAATAAAGCCAATGTCTAACAATTCCTACAGTTGAATCTTTAACTCCTGAAGTTCAATAGGAGCCATTCGATATGGGGCTTTGGAAATAGGTTTTGCACCGGGTTCAAGGTCGATACAAAATTCAATTTCACACTCTGGGGGTAGGCCAGGAAGTTTTCAGGGAATACGTCAGGGAATTTATTAACAATAGAAATATCATTCAAAACTGACGTATTTTTGTTTAGATCCGTGACATGAGCTAAGAAAGCTTGACATCCATTTTTCAATAAACGAATAGCTTTATGGCTTGAGATGACAGCGATTGATTTTAATGGTTTAGTTGCTTGAATTCGCATAATAGGTCGATTAGGAATATGAAAGCTAACAACCTTACGAAAATAATCAATTTTTGCATGATGAGTAGTTAACCAATCAATCCCTAGAATCACGTTAAATGCAAGTATTTTTAATGAAATAAGATCGACAGGTAATGTGTGGGTACCAACTTGAACCAAACAATACTTATAAACTGTGAATGTAATGAAGGTTTCTCCCAATGGAGTTTCAACAGATAAGTCAAAGTCTAATTTCTCCGGAGTCAAATTTAATCGATGAGCGCAAGTAGGAGAAATAAAAGAATGGGTAGAACCGGTATCAAATAAAGTATAAACTTCGTTAGAGTTTATGATAAGCTTACCCGTGATGACCTCATTCGGGTTCCTTGCTTTCTGGGAGGTCACAACAAGCGCTCTCCCTTGCACTACCGGTTTTGACTTTTTTGGCACGGCCTTTGGTGTCTCCATCTTGGCTGAACTTGTTTTTGGTAAACGACAAAATCGAGCTAAATGACCTTCTCTTCCACAATTATAACATGCTTTAGACGGCATCGCGCAGTTTGAACTGATGTTCTCCTCCCCTCCGCATTTGAAACATATGATAGATGGTCGTTCTCCTTCCTTAACAACGGGTGCTGGTGCTGACGTCTTTTCATCATTGTTGAATCTCTTCTTCTTGAAATGACCATTCTTATTGTTTTGGCCCTGATTACCACCGAAGTGGTTACCATTTCTGGCCTGTTGATTCTCTCCACGCTTGTTGTCACCGCTTCGATGACTGCTCTCACTGGTATTATCATTTTGCCTACTGCTCTCTTTTGGTTGCGATGACTCATTATCGCGCTCCACTGACTGAGCCCTATTCAAAACATCTGAATACAAACACAGTTTATGAGAAATAAGATGTTGACGTATCTCAGGTTTCAAACCTCGCAAAAACATTCGCGTCATTCGCTCTTCATTATCCACCAAGTAGGACGCAATCTGGGACAACTCAGCAAATTTAGCCTCATACTGCGACACGGTCATATTATTCTGCTCTAATTTGATGAACTCCACCACCTTCATGTGACGAACACTTTCAGGAAATTATTTGTCATTGAACAACTCTTGGAACTTCTCCCAAGACATCTTCAGTGTGGCAGGTTGAGTACGCTTAATCGATTCCCACCAGTAATATGCCTCTCCTCGCAACATAAAGGCGGCAAAGCG
This sequence comes from Panax notoginseng, assembly GCA_016801055.1. Lineage (NCBI taxonomy): Eukaryota > Viridiplantae > Streptophyta > Magnoliopsida > Apiales > Araliaceae > Panax > Panax notoginseng. The sequence goes on along the minus strand of CM029021.1, from coordinate 56,764,300 downwards.
AACCTTTTGCTCCTCAGAGCATCCCAAGACATCAAATATCTTAGTGATCTGCTTTATCCATGTTTTCGCTATAAGTGGTTTTGGCTCTCTCTTAAACTCCGGTGGTCCCAGCTCCTTGAACTGTTTAGCGGTGGCCGTCCGAGAGTTTTCAGTTTTTCCACCTCCATTTTGAACAGGAGCGGCTCTCGCATGCTGTTGCATGAACTGCATAAAGCTTCTGAACATTTCATCATTCATCATTTGGTCAGTATTGTTGTTTGCATGAGGATTGTCGCCTTCCTGATGCACATTATCCCGATTATTGATATGTGGTGAATCAATAGTCTCCTGTTCTCCATTGCTATTCTCAACATTCTCGGATGCCATTTTCAGATACTGCCACAAAATAAAAGTTAATTGATATGTCATATATTATCCTTATATTCTGACCGACCAATTAAATATCATGCAAAAAAACTTAGGTAGGTCATACTAGCGAAGGAATTCCCCGTCTCTCCCCTCCTAGTTCTATTCTCACATCTTAGCCAGGGATCATATCCCTAAACTCTGATACCAACTGTGACGCCCCCAAAATTAGGTATACATCACCCATCTTGGGTCGTCAGATACATGGTACAGAAAATAAATACAACTTACTAATCCAACTATCGTGTACAATACGACAAAACATAACTGTGAGTTTGAATACAATTATTGTCTACTAGAGACTATACAAACTCAAAAGGAGTCCTCATTAAAATTATTGTCACACTATTTAACAGAATAGTGAGGACTACTAATACTATCATCTGGTCCATCATTCCGTTCCCCGACTAGTCCCAGCTATATTCTCATTTCCTGAAAAGAATAGTGAAAGAAAGGGTGAGCTCAACTAGCCTAGTAAGAAATATTATGACTAAGATAATGCATAATAAATTATCATTAGCCTTCAACAGTGTTAAACTGATAAAATATAACGAACATCAAGTTTAACTGCAACGGAACAAGCAATCCACTAAAAGAGTCAAGTAGAGAATAAAATCTACTATCTTCTATGATTTAAAAGGTTTTTCAACACTAATACTGCTGGGACTCAGCTTAACAAAATAATCCACACCATCGAATCACCCCTGCACTACGGCCAAGGATATTCTTTAGTATCACGACCACAATTATCCATGCACTACGGGCCAAGAATATTTGTGTATTCATTAATGGTCATGATCATGCCAACAACTGTCCATCAATGCACTACGGGCCAATGAGAACTTTTACCACATCATTTGTAATATTACGGTCATGATTATACCGAATGATCCCTGGTCATAATCATACCAAGTCCATCTATGCACTACAGGCCACATATGACTTTCAACATTTTATAAACATTAGGATGATGACAATGATATAAGAATTCAATAAAACAAGTTCAAGAATTAATTTTTCCAAGAATTAACAACGTCCAAATTGTCAATATGATACTGCTTTGTGGAGTAAAATTCAAGAATTCCTAGAAGAATATTTCCATGAAAAGATACTAGATGAAGCGCAAATATCAAAAATATTCCACTAATTTCATAGAGTATAGAAGTCAAAACTTTAACCAACTTAGTATAATAAAGAATGGAATAACAAAAGAAATCACCATGCATGCGATAGACCGCACAGACAGGTTATTCCAACAGAAAAATAAATAATGGAACCAGGTCATGCATAAACGCACCGACAGGATATTTCGATAGAATAATAAATAATAGAACCAGGTCCGGCGTAAACGTACAGACAAAATATTCCAACAGAATAATAAAGACAAAATAATAGAAGAATGTCACCAAGTATAGGGTAGACCGCGTATACAGGTTAATCCAATAGAATAATAAGAAATGGAATAACAACAGTTCTCTTCATGAATAAGAAAGAATAACACCCCTTATCGTTTTAAAGAAAAACTGAAATAAGGAAGTAGTTAAGTAGTATAATACTTTTCTTCTCTCCCTCTATAGTTTCTCTCTATAGTTTCTCTCTCTAGAGTTCAGTGAATTCGTAACAAATAATGAAGGAATGAGCTGCTACTTATAGAAAAATGGAATGCATAGTAACTAATCTATGAACGGTCCAGATTGATTACTTTAATTTGACGGTCCAGATTGATTACTTTAATCTGACGGTCCATATTTAAAGAAAAATCTTTTAAATAAAATATAATATATTCTATTTATAGAATAACTTTAATAAAGTATTTTGTTTTATATAAAAAGATGTTTCTGTTTTATTACGTTAATAATATGAATAAAACAAAACTTCATTATCGCTAAATAATTCATATTATTAACTGATAATAATTGAATCAAACTGAGTGACTTCTCACATAAGCATTAATAATCAATACCGTGTGCTACTATGCAACCACACGTGTTACTGTACTTTTACTACCGAGTAGTTCAACAGTATCAATGGTAAAACATCCGTCGTTATTTTTAATAAAAAAAATTTGTCGTTTTCTCAATCCGACAATAATTCCGTTGTGGGGTCCACCAATGATTGTGCCGTTGTACGAATATTCCTTGTTAAAACGAATATTCCACGACCAATCAAATATTATATAACAACTTGCGTACTTTGTAAAATTTATAAATATTACCCACAACTATAACATTATATCAAATTAACTCCATAATATTCAAAAATGATATTTATAGAAAATTCATCTTTATTTATAAAAGTTGGGGTCTTAAATGGAATATCGAATGTCGCCTTCTAGCATGATAAAAATAATAGAGCATTGAATATTTAATATGAGTTTGTTGTGCACACACAGGGCGAGTATTAAATATTTGGGATGTTATTTTTATTACATTTGATGTTTATAAGGAATTGAACATTACCGCTTTGTTGTGCACACACAAGGCCTGTAGTTTTATATTCACTTATATGGAAATGCTGGGTATGACTTAACTTAAATCATTTTAGTTCGGATGTGCACACACTTGACCATTATGATTTAAGAGGTAAAATATAAGGACTTACATGATGATGTAATTGACAAAGAGTTGTCTATCTATTTATTTATATATAGTTTGTTATGCACACACAAGGCTATATACATTTGAAATGGGATTCTTATTCTCACTACCAAATCTTTAATTAGAAATTGCCGAACTATATTCATGAGGGTAATATAGTTTGAAGAAAATAGTGGGAGATACCAATATAAAATAAGACCTACTTTATTTTGGTAATTAATTAAATGAATGTTTGCTAAAATATTATCTTTTTACATGCAGAATTTTGAAAATGCCGCATTCACTAATTTCACTGCGTAGCATACTTGATGCTAACAAACTGACCGGACCGAACTACACGAACTGGTTAAGGAATCTGAGAATTGTTCTCACTGCTGAAAAGATTACTTATGTCCTAAATTCATCCGTACCTGCAAAAGTTACAGAGACAGCCTCTGAGGAAGAGATTGCTACTTTTAAACAGTGGCAAGATGATGCATGTGTGGCTCAATGCATCATGCTAGCATCCATGAGTAACGAACTTCAGCGTCAACATGAAAACATGGATGCCCCTACTATACTGCTGCACCTGAAAGAGCTGTATGGTGAGCAAAGTAGGACTGCTAGATATGAAATATCTAAGGAGCTCTTCCGATCTCGGATGACCGAGGGCACTACCGTTGAGACTCATGTCTTAAAGATGATCAATCTGATTGAATGTCTTGGACAGCTTGGGTTCGTCATGGATGGGGAGTTGAGTCAAGATTTAGTCTTGCAGTCACTCCCGGACACCTTCTCACAATTTGTTATGAATTTTCACATGAATAAGTTGGACGTCAGCTTGTCTGAGTTACTTAACATGTTGAAAACTGCTGAAGGTCACTTCCTATCCAAGAAGAACCATGTCTTACTGGTGGATGATTCTTCCAAGAAAAGGAAGAGGCCCAATGTATCTTCTGAAAAGAAGAAATCCAAGAAGGCTAAGGGAAAGGCAAAAGTGAAGGATCAAAAGAAACCTGATCCAGCTAGCAAAGGAATTTGATTACATTGCTACAAGCCGGGTCACTAGAAGAGGAACTGCAAGGATTATCTTGCGGAACAAAAGCAGAAGAAGCTTGGAGAAGCTTCGAATCCTAATCAAGGTTTGTTTATGATTGAAATTAATTTTTCTGAAAGTCAATCTTCTACTTGGGTATTGGATACCGGCTGTGGTTCTCATATATGTAATAATATGTAGGGACTGGTCAGAAGTAGAAAGCTGAGCAAGGATGAGGTCGTCCTACGAGTGGAAAATGGAGCAAAGGTTGTTGCATTAGCTGTAGGGACTTATTGTTTAGCACTGCTTACGGGAAAATCCATTAGTTTAAATAATTGTTATTTTGTTCCATCACTTATTAAAAACATTATTTCAATATTTATATTGGATATGGATGGTTTTGACGTTATAATAAAGAACAATAGTTGTTCTATTTATAATAATAATGTTTTATATGGTGTTGGTAATTTACGAAATGGACTTTACATTCTTGATTTGCATGAAAATATACTTCAAATTGAACAAACTAGGAAAAGGAAAAGAGATGATGTTAATTATACCTATATGTGGCACTGTAGACTTGGTCATATTAATGAAACAAGATTATCCAAGTTGTATAAAGATGGGCTCCTAGAGCTATCGGATTATGAATCATGTCTAACTTGTGAATCTTGTCTCATGGGAAAAATGACTAAATCTCCTTTTAGTGGAAAAGGAGAAATAGTTACAGAGTTGTTAGCGTTGGTACACACGGATGTTTGTGGACCTATGACAACGAATGCACGGAGAGGGTATTCTTATTTTATTACATTCACTGATGATCACTCAAGATTTGGATATGTGTATTGAATGAAATATAAATCTGAATCATTTGAAAAGTTCAAAGAATTCAGAAGTGAAGTAGAGAAACAAACGGGTAAAAGTATTAAGATTCTTCAATCAGATCGAGGTGGTGAATACTTAAGCAGTGAGTTTCTCAATTGTCTCAAAGAAAATGGTATAATCTCACAATGGACTCCACCAGGGACGCCACAGCTGAATGGTGTGTCTGAAAGGATAAATCGAACACTATTGGACATGGTTCGTTCCATGATGAGTTTTACCGATCTTCCGGTGTCATTTTGGGGATATGCCCTAGAAGCGGCTACATATCTACTAAATAAGGTTCCCTCAAAATTCGTCCCTAAGACTCCATATGAGATGTGGACAGGGAGGAAGCCTAGTCTTAAGCATGTTAAGATTTGGGGATGTCCAGCTTATGTGAAAAGGTTTTAAAATGATAAGCTTGGGACTAGATCTGATAAGTGTACTTTTGTTGGATATCCTAAAGAAAGTTTAGGATATTATTTCTACAATCCTACTGAACAAAAGGTGTTTGTTGCCAAACATGCTGCCTTCTTGGAAAAGGAGTTTATCCTTGAAGGGGTCAGTGGGAGGAAAATAGATCTTGAAGAAATTCAAGAACCACAAACCACTACAGATCAAATGGATGAACCTGTCCAAGTAGACATTCCTTCTGTACAACACCCTATTCGTAAATTTGGAAGAGTACCAAAGATATATGATAGGTATGGACTTGTCATAGAGGATGACGATGAGGTACGCATCATAGATGATGATGATCCATTGAATTACGAACAGACTATGAGTAGTAAAGACTCAGAGAAGTGGCAAGATGCCATGAAATCCGAGATGTACTCCATGTATGAAAACCAAATATGAACTTTGGTTTCACCACCTGAAGGCATTAAGCCTATTGGGTGTAAATGGGTTTTTAAAAGAAAGACTGGAGCAGACGGCAAGGTAGAGACCTATAAGGCCCGACTGGTCGCAAAAGGTTTCAAACAAAGACAAGGAGTTGACTATGACGAAACCTTCTCACCAGTAGCAATGCTCAAGTCCATTCGAATTTTGCTTGCACTTGCAGCTTACCATGACTACGAAATCTGGCAAATGGACGTGAAAACGGCCTTCCTCAATGGAAAACTTGAGGAGGATGTGTATATGACACAGCCAGAGGGATTTGTTTCAAAGGTTGGAACAAATCAAGTCTGTAAGCTACAATGATCCATTTATGGATTGAAGCAAGCTTCTCGTAGGTGGAACATCCGTTTTGATGAGACAATCAAAGTGTTTGATTTTATCAAAAATGAGGATGAACCATGTGTGTACAAGAAGGTTAGTGGGAGCGTTGTTTCATTCCTCGTATTATATGTTGATGATATATTACTGATAGGGAATGATATTCCTATGCTACAATCAATTAAAATCTGGTTATCTAAACACTTCTCCATGAAGGACTTGGGAGAAGCATCCTATATTTTGGGGATAAAGATCTATAGAGATAGATCTAAAAGGATGCTTGGCTTGTCCCAAGGAACGTACATTGACTCGATGCTAAAGAGGTTTAGCATAGAAGATTCCAAAAGAGGTCTCATGCCGATGAGCCATGGAATACATCTCTCCAAGAAACAGGCCCCAAAGACACCTGAGAAGAGAAACCGTATTAGTAAGATTCCTTATGCTTCAGCAATAGGATCTATCATGTACGGTATGATATGTACTAGACCAGATGTCGCTCGTGCACTTAATGTAACAAGCAAATATCAGTTGAATCCAAGAGAAGAACACTGGAAGGCAGTGAAAAATATCCTAAAGTACTTAAGAAGAACTAAGGATGTATTTCTTATCTACGGTGGGTCTGAATTGAAACTAGAGGGCTTCACAGACTCTAGTTTTCAAACAGAGCAAGATGACAGTAAATCCGTTTCGGGATATGTGTTTACCTTAAACAGTGGCGCAGTGAGTTGGAAGAGTTCCAAACAACAAATAGTTACTGATTCAGTGACAGAGGCAGAGTACATAGCTGCAAGTGAAGCTGCAAAGGAAGCTGTTTGGATGAAGAAGTTCATTACCGAACTTGGTGTGGTTCCTAGCATTACAGGACCAGTGCCTTTATTGTGTGACAACACCGGAGCTGTTGCGCAGGCTAAGGAACCCAGGTCTCATCAAAAATCCAAACACGTGTTGCGGCGATTTCATTTGATCAGATAGATCATTGAAAGAGGAGACGTCACCCTGGAGCGTGTAGACTCTCAAGACAATATTGCAGATCCATTTACTAAAGCGTTAACACAACAGCAGTTTGATCGTCACTTAGAGAAGATGGGTATGAGATACCACGACGATTGGCTTTAGTGCAAGTGGGAGATTGAAAGTAGTATGCATACAAGCTAATCATATATAATGATAAAGAATATACTTTGTAATCAATCTTATTTATTTATTAATAAAAGAATTATTTATTAAAGGCATTTATTATCTACATGGTGTTGTTTTAATAATATGTGATAAACCCATAGTTTTAAGCAATGCTTTTAGAATCATGATGAGATCATGCTAATGAGATCTAAGTTCTTAGATAGCTTAAAACTAAAATGTTCCCAATCAATGGATTACTAAAAAGGGGATTAGTGAATCCGGATAGATTGGTACGTACGTTGCTTGCTCATTGGATGAGGATGATTTATCTCATGATTATTTGTGTGGAGACACTAAAGCAAGTATGTAGGTGCTTATTAGAGAATAAGTTCACTAAACGTGACTCGCTAAGGAATACCTAACGGAGTTTTACTTGTCTGTCAATAGGAATTCCTGTAGTGATAGTAGTACAAATGATCCTTAGACTTGAGATCATCATAGTATCTTATATGTAATGAATTACACTTTGACTTATTCCTTAAGACTCTTATAGTATATCAAAGGGTATGCTTGGGTGTAATAAATTATATATGAAGATAATGAATGATCAATAAAGAATCTACCACTTCTAGTAAAAGAAGAGAAATGTCCTATGTGATTCGATAAATGACAACCCAGGAATCCTTGGCCAAGGTGGAACGAAATTAGAAAGTAGTTTCTAATTTGCATTCATTAGGAGTTGTGCATTTAGGAATCGAAATACATGTAATTAAATAAAATAAGACTTGATAGTAATTCCATGTCTTGTATTTAATTGAGACATTGCATGGTGGAAGGATTGAATTGTACGGTAACTATTAACTCAAAGGTTCTTTTATGATTAATATTGAAATCTATATTATCTAGAAAGTCGTTGATCGCTAGGGAGGCTTATCCCTATTGTAGAATAAATATTATTTATTTAATTAAATTAATCGTTTGATTTATTTATTTAAATAAGATTAGAATTGTTCTAATTGATTTATTCACAACCGGTTTAATATGGAGAACCTAAAAGGTCACACCATAAAAGGAAGAATAATTATTTAAGAAGTTAATGGCATAATCGTAATAATATGTTAAGTATATTTAATTTAATCTATGGTGATAGAATAAATTAAATAGCTTAATATTTATTATTTAAAATTTTAGAAATATTAAATATAAATTAATAAGAGGAGTCTTATTAATATTATTACAATTATTATTATTTTAATTTCTAAAAGAGTTTAGGAAATAATTTAATATAAGTACTCTCATTTATTCCTAATAGGATTAAGAGGGAAAATTAGTTAAAGGAGTTTAATTAATTATCCCTAATAAGATTAGGGAGCCCATTTAATTAAAAGAGTTGAATTAAATAAATAATACCTTATTTTAATTAAATAGGGTTACCTGATATCTTTACAAGAGGAGTCTTATATCAGATATCATATATACGTAATTCCAATAGTTGGAGAGTACGCCCCCTTTGTAAGACCCCGAATTTTATGAAATAAAAGTATTCAATTTTTCTTATAATTACTATTCAGTAAATGGTTAAATTGATAAAAGTTTAAAGTTATGAGTGAAATATGATTTTTTTTTTCAAAATAGGCAAGTGGTTATAAAATAATCATTGTTGTCGGGGAATATTCGTTTGGTCGTGGAATATTCTTTCTGTCGGGGAATATTCGTACGACGGCGCAGCTATTTGTGGGCCCCATAACGAAAAACTGTCGGGTGAAGAAAACGAAAAATTTGAGTTTTTACAAATAACGGCGTAGTTGTTACCGTTAACACTGTTGGAATACCCGTTGGTTAAAATACAGTAATATGCGTTATTGCACAGTAGCACACGGTATTGCACAGTATTTTTAAAATTATTGATTCTTACGTAAGAAGGCACTACTCAATAATTGTTACAGTAATTACTGTTCAAGATTAACGATAATTTGTTTGTATATTATCTTAGTCATAATATTCTTTACTGGGCTAGTTGAGCTCACCCTTTTCCTTTTTGTTCCATTTTTCTTCTCAGGAGGTGAGAACATAGCAGGATCTAGTCGGGGTATGGAGTGATGGTTCTAGAAAGATATTTTAGCAGTCCTCACTATTTCTGTAAAATAGTGTTTGAATAATTGTAATGAGGACTTAATTGAGTATGCATACTGTCTAGATGACAATATTTGTATTTAAACTCACAGTATATGTGTTGTCGTATTTTGCATGACAATTGTAATAATAAAGTTGTAGTTAATTTTTGTACCATGTATTTGGCAACTCAGAATGGGTTGGATGGATTGGACCTATTTTGGGGGCGTCACAGTTGGTATCAGAGCTATAAGTAAAGAGCCCCAAGCCTCTCGCTGGTGACTTCCTGTTGATGGGGGATGCACCGAAGCCAGACTCTCCGTAGGGGACGCCGTTCTGCGGTGGCAAACTGATAGGTATCACTGTGAGGTGCTGTCCACTGATGGGACAATTGTCACAGGTGGTATCAGAGCTTAGGGATATGATCTTTGGCGGAGATCGGGGAATATAACTAGGAGGGGAGAGATGAGTAAATCCTTCGCTAGTGTGTCCTACCTAAGCTTATTTGTTGGTCAGTCATAATATCGAGATATTATGTGATATGTTAATTTGTTAAATTAACCCTTGTTTTGAAGCTGTATTCTAGAAAGATATCTGAAATACAGAAGATGAGCAATGGAGAAATCATGATGATAAGGAAGATGGAATCTGAAATGAAAGCAAGGTATTCTCAACTCTTTGAAATACCAGGTACGTAAATTTCGGGGACGAAATTTCATAAGGAGGGGAGATTGTAAGACCCCGAATTTTATGAAATAAAAGTATTCAATTTTTCTTATAATTACTATTCAGTAAATGGTTAAATTGATAAAAGTTTAAAGTTATGAGTGAAATATGATTTTTTTTCAAAATAAGCAAGTGGTTATAAAATAATCATTGTTGTCGGGGAATATTCGTTTGGTCGTGGAATATTCTTTCTGTCGGGGAATATTCGTACGACGGCGCAGCTATTTGTGGGCCCCATAACGAATAACTGTCGGGTGAAGAAAACGACAAATTTGAGTTTTTACAAATAACGGCGTAGTTGTTACCGTTAACACTGTTGGAATACCCGTTGGTTAAAATACAGTAATACGCGTTATTGCACAGTAGCACACGGTATTGCACAGTAATACGCGTTATTGCACAATATCTTTGGCCTGTAGTGCAAAGATGAACAGGTGTTGAGATGAACATGACTGACAGGTGATACAAATGAATATCTTTGGCCTATAGTGCAAAGATGTATGATTACTTGATGAATATCTTTGGCCTGTAGTGCAAAGATGAACAGGTATTGAGATGAACATGACTCACAAGTGATACAAATGAATATATTTGGCCTGTAGTGCAAAGATGAATATTTGGATAAAGATGATTATTAATTGATGTTACAGGGATAAAATATTGATGATGGACTTTTAAATCTTAGAAGATAGTAGAATTCTTTCTCTACTTGACTCTTCTAATGGTTTGCTGTTTCCGCTGCAGTTGTTGATCTAAAACTTGTTGTCGATTATATTCTATCAGATTTTTCCCTGTTGAAGACTAACGATAATTTGTTTGTATATTATCTTAGTCATAATATTCTTTACTGGGCTAGTTGAGCTCACCCTTTTCCTTTTTGTTCCATTTTTCTTCCCAGACGGTGAGAACATAGCAGGATCTAGTCGGGGTATGGAGTGATGGTTCTAGAAAGATGTTTTAGCAGTCCTCACTATTTCTGTAAAATAGTGTTTGAATAATTGTAATGAGGACTTAATTGAGTATGAATACTGTCTAGATGACAATATTTGTATTTAAACTCACAGTATATGTGTTGTCGTATTTTGCACGACAATTGTAATAATAAAGTTGTAGTTATTTTCTGTACCATGTATTTGGCGACTCAGAATGGGTTGGATGGATTGGACCTATTTTGGGGGCGTCACAGTTGGTATCAGAGCTATAAGTAAAGAGCCCCAAGCCTCTCGCTGGTGACTTCCTGTTGATGGGGGATGCACCGAAGCCAGACTCTCCGTAGGGGACGCCGTTCTGCGGTGGCAAACTGATAGGTACCACTGTGAGGTGCTGTCCACTGATGGGACAATTGTCACAGGTGGTATCAGAGCTTAGGGATATGATCTTTGGCGGAGATCGGGGAATATAACTAGGAGGGGAGAGGTGAGTAAATCCTTCGCTAGTGTGTCCTACCTAAGCTTATTTGTTGGTCAGTCATAATATCGAGATATTATGTGATATGTTAATTTGTTAAATTAACCCTTGTTTTGAAGCTGTATTCTAGAAAGATATCTAAAATACAGAAGATGAGCAATGGAGAAATCATGATGATAAGGAAGATGGAATCTGAAATGAAAGCAAGGTATTCTCAACTCTTTGAAATACCAGGTACGTAAATTTCGGGGACGAAATTTCATAAGGAGGGGAGATTGTAAGACCCCGAATTTTATGAAATAAAAGTATTTAATTTTTCTTATAATTACTATTCAGTAAATGGTTAAATTGATAAAAGTTTAAAGTTATGAGTGAAATATGATTTTTTTTCAAAATAAGCAAGTGGTTATAAAATAATCATTGTTGTCGGGGAATATTCGTTTGGTCGTGGAATATTCTTTCTGTCGGGGAATATTCGTACGACGGCGCAGCTATTTGTGGGCCCCATAACGAATAACTGTCGGGTGAAGAAAACGACAAATTTGAGTTTTTACAAATAACGGCGTAGTTGTTACCGTTAACACTGTTAGAATACCCGTTGGTTAAAATACAGTAATACGCGTTATTGCACAGTAGCACACGGTATTGCACAGTATTTTTAAAATTATTGATTTTTACGTAAGAAGGCACTACTCAATAATTGTTACAGTAATTACTGTTCAATATTTTAATGTATTGATTCAATAATTGCTGCGTTGATATTTTATATTATTTTTGTTTCAATAATTGTTGCTGCACAGTATTTTCTATTATCAGATCAATAATTCATATTATTTGAATAATATTATTAGATAGCATTATTGGCAATGTCTAGAAAGTTCTGTCTAAGGAGAGGTTTGGTCATCTAATTGCGCGCCAATAAAGATAAATCCTTATTGGAAAGCCCCCTCTTTCCTGGGAACGGCCTGGTTGTCATAAATGTGATTCTGTAATATTATTTGTGAATAATTAATTATTGATTCATATGATAAGGAAATATTTATTTTATGTGGATATAAACGAGGGATATATTTTTGTGGTTAAAAATGAAGGAGTTAATGTTGAGGTTTTTATCAGTATTTTTGTCAGAATGGAGGTATTAAAAATCAGGATTTTTGAGATATTTTGCGGGGGTTATAATTTTTAATCCGACCGTTGGATCGTGGTAATTTTTGGATATGTTATACATATATAAGTTGAGTATATGTCCACAAATTTTGAACCGTTAAAAATGAACGTATGATTTATTATGAATTTTACGAGATGACTGGTTCAGAAATTGTTGAATTTTCAGAGTTTATCATTTTGATGGAAAATTCTAGAATTGGTGGGCCCCACTTGTGGTTGGTGAAGAAATGTGCTGAATTATATTTTAAATGTGGTGGGTGGGAATAGTAGCAGGTAAAGCCATCAGGTTACAGGTCAAGCCTACTAAAATTTTCCTATAAATAGAGGGCTAAGTTAGAATTGAAAATCACACCAGAAACAAGTTTTCTCTCTTTCTCTCTCTAGATTATTGAGTGTATTTTGTGAGTATTTAGATACTTTGAGAGTTTCTATTCATCGGAGCAAGTTTCTTTCAGCCTTATACCGGTATTCTGACCACAAGTACTGATATCTTGAGGTAAGGGATATTATTTTCTTCTTAAATGATATTATTTTCTTCAATATCATTATGCTGAAATATTGATATGAGTTTTTATCAAATTTGGAACTTTTTGTGTCGGGGTTACTATTCACGTATACGGCACTATTCACGTATACGGTACTATTTTGAAAACTCTAATTACGGTTTTGAAACCCTAATTTGTAAATAGGGAAAAACCTATGTGTTAATTAATTAGTTTTAATGTTAATTAGGAAACCTTAATCCTAATTTTCAAGTTATGGTAATTAGAAAGCCCTAATCTAATTACGAAAATCTAATTTCTATTTTAAAATAAAATTATTTTTCTATTAGAAACCTTAATTAGTGGTTTATAAACCCTAATGACCATTTTGACCCTAATTGTGTAATTAGCAAATTTAATTAGGTATTATTAATCCTAATTAGCAAGATTTAATTTGTGATTATGAAATTTGAATATAATTAGAAAATTCTAATTATAATTTAGAAATATTAATTTTCTATTTTTGATAACCTAAATTGGAAATTTTAGAAATTAAATTGCAAACCTTAAATTAGCTCAAACCCTAAACCCTAACCAAACCCTAAACCCTAAGGGTTTGGGACGATATCCAAAATGCCATTAAAAATAAATGCCAAATGACCAAAATAGCCTTCTAGCATTATTTATAAGGTTACTTGTAAGTTATGTCCTATGTGGGTTGTTCACTAACCCTAAAGCCTAGGCATGTGGCTTATGTTTCACAAATCAGCCCTTATAACATCCTTATACATTGCATCAAGTCATTTTTAGAGATTAAAGAAAGGGAAGTGGACACTTTTATTTTCATTTTCTCCCTAGCCATTCTCTCTCTTCATTTTCGAAATATAGAGTGAGAGAGATAGAAAAACAAAACCATGATCAGCCTTTAGCATTCCAAGATCAACATCAGAAGTCAGAAATCAAAATCCAAGCTAGAAAGGTATAAACTTTCAAAATTTGAAATCTTATGATCTGTTGTTAGATGTTGTAATTGATTGGTTAAAGTTGTATATTATGGTGTCTATAAGTGATCTAGGTTGTAAAATCCCAGATCCATAATATCAAAGTCCTCAAATCTAGCATTTTTGAAAATCTGGAATAAGATCAAAAAGTGGCCTGACAGACATATGTCAGGGCCTCTAGATCTGTATGTGTTAATCGTTTTCTGTGTTCTATGATTTAGATCTATTCTATGCCATGTGGACTACCATCTAGAACTGGAATCATGGACATATCACTTCTAGATCACTGGATATACTCGGTCAAACCTCGTTGACCGTTCACGGAAAGCAAGTTCTAGGCAACCCAGAATCCCCAGAAACTTCTGACAACATTTTTTGAGTCCTTGATCTTGCTCTATATTGATGTTTTGGTTAATTTGTTGTTTTATCCTTGTAGTCTGACGTGAGGAGTGCACATTAAAACCTTTAGATCACCCAGATCTGTAACAGGATTGTAGAAATTCATGGTCAAACCACCATTGACCAAATGACCCGATGAAGATTATGGGAAAACCCAAATCTTCAAGGACCGTTTCCTGACCACCAGTTTGACCGCCCTGTATCCCTTATGTTTGTTGTTTGTAAGATGATCTGGTGATATATTATCGTACCCTGACATGTGCACTACACTATTGAACTTTAAAATAACACAAAAGAAATGCATAAAGCTATGATTTAAGGCTGCTTAGAAGGACCCCAACACTGCTTGAGTTTCTGGGCAACCCAGAAACTCAAGAACAACGTTGTCAGAGTTTTGTGAGGCTCAGATCTTGCTGTTGTGTTATGATATGGTCATAAAAATCGATTCATATTATAGTGTTACATATTTAGTACAATTCTAAAACACATTTCTAGCCCAAAACTAAAACGTGCTTAGATCTAAAACCGGTCAAAGTAGGCACTCTGGCCACTGGCACGAATTTTTGGGTAGGCTCAAGAACACCTATAGCGACGGTTCTGTCGCTATAGGGCCCTTTTGTGACAGTTTTATTTTCTATTTTCCTGAAATTAATTAAAAATAGAAAAAAATTGGTTTTTAATTATTAAAAATACAAAATAAATTTCGAAAAATTATTTTAAATTCTGAAAAATAGGTTTTTATTATTTAGAGTATATTTCATAAATATTTAATATTTTTGGAATATAAATGATATTTAATTTATTTAATTATAATATTAAATAAATGATTTAAAAATAATTTTAAATACATGAAAAATCATGAAAAATAATTTTATGGTATAACAAAATATTTTAAGTTATTTTCAGTAACTTTTATTATTTTGTGATGAATTTCATTAATTAATTATTATTAGTGGTAATTAGTTTATTTAATGAATATATTAAATAAATTAAGGAAAAATAGAATTAATGGTTTATAAATTATATAAAATATAACTTTTTATATTTTGTCATGAAAATATTAATATTTTAATATTAAAAGCAATTATTGGGTAATGGATTTAAGTGTTTAAAAAATCATATAAATATGATTTTAAGGTATCAAAAATAATTTGATATATTATAAATATATTATATTTTTATGACATGTATTTCATTAATATATGATAATAAATAAATATTAATGATAAAAGAATTATGTGGTATTTAATTCATTTAAATACGAGTTTAATGATTAAAAATTTACGATAAATAGTAATAATTATTTAAAAATTATTACAAGTCTTAGAAAAATATTTTGACTAATATTAAAATTATCTTAGTTAATTGTTAAGTGTTTAGGCAGAGTTTAATTGAACTTAAACTCGATAAAAGTCCGACTAGACCGTCGGGACGTTAGAATTTTATCGGAATCAAGATAGACTATAATAGTTTAACTTGATACCGAGTCTTATGTGTGTTATAGACTGATAGGGTTATGTGTTATGTGTTTAGGTTATTCTATGTTTATATATATAATAGTATTATATTGTGATGATATTATTCTAATATTGGAGATCTATATTGTGACACCCCCAAATCCGGGTACTTCGATTCCACGGGATTTGGTGTTCACTGTACAAGCATCATCTATCTATCTACCCATAAATAATATCAAACCATACAATAGATAGAAATCATAATAAAATCTCTTCCCTTAAGGGTTACATCAACTGAATCATAAATAAATCCCAGGTTACTCTAACCTTAAAACATCTGTGCAGAATTCTAAACAAATAAGTCTTAACATCAACATAACTCAAGTCTTAAACAAATACATCAGTTAATAAATAACAGGTCTTCATCATTTGCTAACTTTGCCCTTGCCCTTACTAGTGGAGGGTTCATCGCTTCTTTCATTCTTAACTGCAATGTTATTATTAAGCAAGAGTGAGCACAAATGCCCACAAGTATAATAATGAAATAACATTATAATAACATGCGAATAAATCAAAGACATCTGAATAAAAGCTTAACTTTTGAATCGAGAATGAATAACAAGAATCAAAAGAATTATGATGGTCATAAGACCTTGAACTATGTCCTAGGTTAACAAGAAATATACTTGAAACCTTTAACAGTCATAAGACTATGGACCTTCTTCTCGTACTTAGGGGGATCAGCCCTTAGTACCATACTGTGCACAATATCTTCACGATAACGCATAAGTGAATCCCTTTTCAGGGTTGTTCATCTCAGTTTGACATTCGAGTCCGCACCAAAGGAAGTTTGGTTTGGATAATTCAATAAGGGTTCTGAAATTTAGAACGTTCATCAACTATGGACTAGTTGAATCATTAAGGGTTCACTAGTCTAATAAGGTTCAACAACAATGATATTCAATTTGAATAATAATATCAAGAAGTATACAATAGAACAATTATTGTATAACTGAATCATGCTTTGGAAAGATAATTAATCTTTAATATCATGCTTGAACTTGAATAATAACAAGGATAATTTATTCAAGGTAAATAATAAACTTGAACAATAATGACAAGTAGGGTTAGGGAAACTTGCTCAACATAAAAGTAACGTTTAAGTTTAAATAAACTTGCTCAATAGAATGGAGTTAGGGATAGGATACTTGCCTCGTGCGTAGATTACTCTTTAACTAAGCACGTTCTTTGAATTAAATCCTACATACCATTCACATTCAATACTAGTTAATTACTAACTAATCAACATAACCCATTCTCGTTGTCTACTTTAATTATTGACTAAACTTAGTCAAATTATCACGTTGTCACATAATTTATACTTCATGAATTATCAAACTAATTATGTATTTAATAATTCAATTCACATATAATATTTTATTACATGTTAAACAACTATTTTATCATCTCATAATACCTCTAACATGATTACATGTTCATTACATCAATCCACTAACACTTGTTAGACTTTAACATTTTAAAAATACATTTCTGACATTTTCTGGAGAGTGGCGCTGCGGCGCCACTAATGTGCTAAGGAGTCGCGCTGCGGCGCGGTGGCACTGTGGCCGGGCCCTTGGCGCTGCGGCGCTGTGGCTTGGGTCTTGGCGCTGCGGCGCGGGACTTCAGTTCTGGAGTTGGCGCCGCGGCTCGAGACTCCAGAAACTGTTTCTCAGTTCGCGAAGAACACAGAGTTCAGCGAAAACAACACATTTTTAACACTAATTTCACCAAATCACATATACCCATATGTTATAATTCATGTATAATCATAACCCAACATATATAAAGTGATTTTAACCCATTAAAACATATAATCACATATTTAAATCATAAAAATGGATTGTTCTTGATGTTCTTGAGGATTTTGAACAAAAACTTATAATTTAACACTACGGATTCGTTATAACACCGAATCCGTTCGTTTAAGGCTTGATCTCTTCGTATTAACATGCTCAATAATATAAGAGTGTAAATTTTAGGGATAATATATAATCAATACATCAATTATCACATATAAGGCCATATGGCCATATCACGTACTCTGTTTATTTTGAAATAACATATGTACGACATGTTTTCACAACACTGATGTTATGGTTTGCAACATATATATAATTAAATATGATGTGATATAACATAACACATATACAACTCATAATCAATACTCCTAACTCAATTACAGAGGTTAAACCAAAACTTTGAAACTTATATTCGTGAAACTTTTAAAGAGCGTAATAATAAAAATTGGGTTGAAGAGATTACCCAAACGTAGATTAGTAGTATTGAAACCTTCCCCAATTTCTTCTTAACTCTCAAAATCTCTGAACTCTCAAATTTTCTCTCTGATATGCTATTCTAGACTTGGGCAATAATGACAGAAAAAAAAAAGAAAAAGAAAGCGTATTTGTTAAGAATAACAGAGAACTGACGTGCGTCATTGCCAGTTAACCCAGTCATGGTTAACTGGTGGTAACTCCCACTAAGGCCATGTTTGGCTAGCTAAAAATAGGTTTTAAAAATCATTTAATTTAATAAAGCTTTATTATATAGTATAAATAATGTCACATCCATATAAAATAAATCAATATTTTATTTAATTTACTTTAAATTAAATATAATAATTTCTCAATAATGCACATAGTCACATTTTTAATTTATTCATTAATAAATAATGTCAATTTATTAAATCTCTAATTAATAATTAAATTAATTAAAGTAACATCATGCTTAATTAAATAATTCATTTAATTCAATAAGCTCACATAATCACATACTTTGAATATTAAAAATTCTCTACATTAATTTAATAAATGTAACACATATAATTAAATTAATCTACCACAATTGCATCAATTAATTATTAAATCTAATAATTAAATCCTTGAAAAATATTTATTTAATTCAATAAATATTTAAAATTAATTTACAAAATTCTCGTTCGTCACATCTTTCCCCCCTTAAAAGGATTCTTTCCCCAGAATCACGACTCAATATATTTCGACCCGTTACATTCTCCCCCCCTTACAAAGATTCTGTCGCCAGAATCGCATACACATAATTAAGTAAATAAATGAGGGTAATTCTTCATCATATTCTCTTCGAGTTCTCACGTAGCTTCTTCAGCGTTGTGGTTCCTCCAAATTACCTTAACAGAAGGTATAATTTTATTTCTGAGAACTTGTTCTTTTCGGTCGACAATTTGGACAGGAATTTCTTCATAAGATAAGTCTTTCTCAAAATGCAGGGGTTCGTATTCAATTACATGCTTGTAATCAGGTTTGTAAGGTCGTAACACAGAAACATGGAAGACGTTGTGGATATTCTCGAGTGCTGGAGGTAAGGCTACCTCGTACGCAACCTCTCCGATTCTTCTCAGTACTTCAAAGGGTCCAATGAATCTTGGGCTCAATTTTCCTTTCTTTCCGAACCTGATCTTTCCCTTCCAAGGAGAGACCTTCAAGAAAACATAACTACCTGGTTTAAACTCGATATTTTTACGATGTGGATCAGCGTATTTTTTCTGTCGATCTTGAGCTGCTACCAGTCGTGCTCGGATCACTTTGACTATTTCTGCCGTCTGCTGTACCAATTCTGGCCCTAGCAATTGTCTTTCACCAACTTCATCCCAATAAAGCGGAGTTCTGCACGTTCTGCCGTATAACGCTTCGTAAGGTGGCATACCAATACTAGCGTGGTAACTGTTGTTGTAGCTGAACTCTACTAACGGTAGGTGATCATCCCAATTTCCTTTGAAGTCCATTACACAGGCTCGTAACATATCTTCCAGTGTTTGAATCGTTCGTTCGCTCTGTCCGTCTGTTTGAGGGTGGTAAGCTGTACTCATTCGCAGTTGTGTACCCATGCATTCATGAAGACGTTTCCAGAAATTTGATGTGAAGCGCGGATCCCTATCGAAAACAATAGACACCGGCACTCCGTGCCTTGAAACAATCTCTTTCACATATAATCTTGCTAACTGATCTAAGTTAAATCTGATTTTGATAGGAAGGAAGTGCGCGGATTTCGTTAGTCGGTCAACGATAACCCATACTGCGTCGTAGCCTTTCTGAGTCGTCGGAAGGCCAACCACGAAGTGCATCGTAATATGTTCCCATTTCCATTCTGGGATCTCCAACGGTTGTAGCAATCCACTCGGTCTCTGATGTTCTGCGTTAACTTTCTGACATGTCAGGCATTTGGCAACACATTCTGTAACATCACGTTTCAAATTCGGCCACTAGAAATGTTGTCGAAGATTTTCGTATATTTTTGTACTACCAGGGTGAATCGAATATCTTGAACTATGAGACTCACTCAAATTTTTTTCCTTAATTTCTTGTACTGGCGGAACCCAAATTCTGCTTTCAAATCTCAATATTCCTTCCTTACCCATCTTAAATCTTGGTTCGGTTCCTTCAGATATCTTCGATGTTACCTTTTTGCATTCATCATCCTGAAGCTGAGCCTCCTTCACTCTATCTAGTAGATTTGTACCAGATTGCATCTGAAATAGCTTCTCATCAATCTCCATAGGATACTTCACTTCTAACTCCAGTTTCTCTATATCTGCAATTAGCTCCTGCTGAGCAGTCAACATCATCAATTTCTCACGACCCTTTCTACTTAAGGCGTCGGCGACCACATTAGCCTTACCCGGATGGTATAAAATCTCACAGTAATAATCCTTGATTAATTCCAACCATCTTCTTTAACGCATATTCAAATCTTTTTGTGTAAAAATATATTTCAGACTCTTGTGGTTCGTATATATTTCACACTTCTCCTCGTATAGATAGTGCCTCCAAATTTTTAAAGCAAAAACAACTGCAGCTAACTCCAAATCATGGGTTGGGTAACCCTTCTCGTAATCCTTCAACTGCCGTGATGCATACGCAATGACTTTGCCATTTTGCATCAGCACACAGCCAAGTCCTTTATGCGATGCATCGCTAAAAACAATAAAATTTCCTGTATCATCCGGAAGAGATAACACAGGCGCTGCACTCAACCTCTTCTTTAATTCTTGAAAACTCTCCTCACACTTCTCCGTCCAAACAAATTTCACAGCTTTTCGAGTTAAATTCGTTAACGGAGTTGCGATCTTAGAAAAATCTTGTATGAATCTTCTATAATATCCTGCTAATCCAAGAAAACTTCTTACTTCTGACAGCGTTCTCAGCTGATCCCAGGTAATCACAGCTTCTACTTTGGATGGATCTACCGAAATTCCATCTTTATCGATTACGTGACCAAGAAATTGTACTCTCTCGATCCAGAATTCGCATTTCAAAAATTTAGCATACAACTTCTCCCTTCTCAATACTTCCAACGTTAACCTCAAGTGTTCTTCATGTTCCTCTTTGGTTTTGGAATATACCAAAATGTCGTCTATAAATACCACCACGAATTTGTCCAAAAACGGCTTGAATACACCATTCATTAGTCCCATAAATGTTGCAGGAGCATTCGTAAGACCAAACGACATTACTAAAAACTCATAATGACCATATCGCGTTCGGAACGCTGTCTTCGGTACATCCTCTGGCCTCACCTTCAGTTGGTGATAACCACTCCTCAAGTCAATCTTGGAAAAGTATTTTGCTCCCTTTAATTGATCAAACAGATCATCGATCCTTGGTAATGGATATATGTTCTTAATCGTGACCTTATTTAATTCTCTGTAGTCAATGCAGAGCCTCATCGATCCGTCCTTCTTTTTCACGAACAACATCGGCGCTCCCCACGGCGATACACTCGGTTGAATGTACTTTTTGTCCAAAAATTCTTGTAGTTGTACCATTAATTCCTTCATCTCTACTGGCGCCATTCGGTATGGTGCCTTCGATATTGGAGCAGTTTCGGGCGCCAAATCAATCACAAAGTATACTTCTCTATCTGGTGGAAGTCCTGGCAAATCGTCTGGAAATACATCGACGAAGTCCCTCACAATCGGTATCTCTTCTACTTTCGGATTCTCCTTTCGACTATCGACTATGTAAGCTAAATATCCTACACAGCCATGTCTTAATAACTTCTTGGCCTGCAACATCGTCAGACAACTCGCTTGTCTAGGTGACTTGCTACCATAAAACACAACCTTTGACGGAGTCATAAGGTTAATACGCTCCTTTTGGCAGTCAATTACAGCCCCATAATTGGATAGCCAATCCATACCGAATATAACGTCGAATTCCCCCAATCAAATAGGGATAAGATCTACGTTCAAGATATTACCCTTAATATCCACTCTACAATTCTTATACACATGCTTAACAGGAATTATCTCTCTATTCGCAATTTCTATAATCATGGGATATTCCAATTCATCCATATAAATCTAAACTATTAGCAAAGTCTTCGGATATAAAGGAACAAGTAGCACCCGAATCAAACAAAACATAAGCATTAATTTCATTGATCAGAATGATACCTGACACCACCTCACGAGACTTGATTGCATCCTGCATCGTCATATTAAAAGTTCTGGCGGTTGATCGGTTTGTTGCAGGTGGTCCGGTGCTGGTTAAGGTATTTCCACTGCTATTTCCCCGGTTTCCTCCTTGTCCTGATCCTCCCGATCCCTTCTTGGGACAGTCTCTTGCTAAATGATCTTTAGAATCACAGTTGAAATAAGCACCCTTCTTTGGGTTTGGACAATTTGGTGCTATGTGGCCTTCCTGACCACAATTGTAGCACACTCTCTTTCCCGTCAAACAAACTCCTAGATGTGCCTTGTCGCAAGTCGGACATGCTTCTATCTTCTTTTTCTGCCCTCCGTGTTGACTTCCAACTGTCGAGTTATCCGTTCACTTCCTCTTCTGATTATTATTATTCCCAGTATTACTTCCACCAGTCTTGTTATTACCTTCATTCTCACTATTTTTCTTTTTCTGTTCTTGGTTGTACTTATTCACTGCATCACTTCCTCCTTCCGCGAGAATGGCATTTTCCAAAACTCCCACAAACGTGTTAAGTTGAAACATTGATACCTTGCTGTATACCCAAGGCTTCAGTCCTTGTTCGAATCGTCTGGCTTTCCTCTCGTCAGTGTGTACTTGATACGGGGCAAACCTTGCCAACTCATCGAATTTAGCCGCGTATTCAGGCACGCTCATGTTTCCCTGTTTCAGTTCCAGAAATTGCACCTCCATCTGATTCTGCGAACTAGCTGGGAAATACATTCCGAAAAACATCTCTTTAAATCTCTCTCACGTAATTACACCTTCACCTCCTTGCATCTTGTTTGCCTGCCACCAGTAGCTAGCCTCAGACTTCAGTATAAATGTCGCAAAAACAGTCTTCTGATCTTCTCGAACCCTAGCAACGTCGAAAACTTTCTCCATTTCCATCACCCACGTTTGAGCCTCGATCGGGTTTCTGGAACCTTTGAACTCTGGCGGTCCCACCGCCTTAAAATCTTTAAACGTTGTGCTAGGTGGAGCTTGCAGTTGGTTATTCATGACTCTAGTTAGTAAATTAACTAGCTGTTGAACTGGATTAACGTTGGCATTATTGTTATTATTGGTTGACCCTTCCTGAGTCGGTTGACGTTGTTGTCTTCTCCTTCGCGGCATTTTTCTGTTAAATAAACGTTGATTAGAACTTTATTTATTTCTCTACATAGTTAAGACATTACTCAACAATTTAACATATCACTTAACACATCATCTCAAACAACTTGATATCTTTTCATTCAAATAAAAAGTTTTAACATTAAACTATAGCATACTGCTATTTACATCATCTATCCTGGAATAAAGAATCCACAGGATTTAAAACATTCAAATATTAACATATTCCTTAGTTCATAAACACATCGGAATTTACATAAAACTATATAAGTCTTTCACATAAATAAACAGATTCTATTTCTGTCTTCCAAGGTGCTCAATAGCCTTACCACGCTCCTCATTCATGATACGAGACATCGTCCTGCGATCTAACATATACGATGTAAGTCCTTCAAACTGGATGGGGTACCTTAACACTCGCTCTTGAACCTCATCTATTGCATGATTAAGTGTGGCATACGTGTCTTTAAGCTTTGCCTTCTTTGCACGACTATCATTTTCTGCACGATTAGCTCGATGTGATTCTCTTACCCATCCTTCCTCTGCTATTTTCAGTCTTCCGGAGGTTTCCTTCAGTTCCTTCTTCAGCTTCTCTATCTTCTCGGTCTTATCTTCGGTTTGACCCTTCTCATGAACCAGATCCCACTCCACGTTTCCTAAACGTGTATGAAGGGTCACAATCTCTCTATCCTTCTCCTCTAAAGTAGACTGCTGAACAGTCGCTCGCTCAGTCAATTCCTGAACCTCATCTTGTAACTCCACGTTACGATCATATAGTGTGTCATACATCTCAGCATCAACAGTGTACCGTGGAAGCTCCTCTTCTTCTTCCTCCTCATCAAACTTCTCCTCAGGACCCTCCTCAGGATCAATCTCAGGTTCATGCTCCTGACCAACAACAGTGATCAATGGAGATGAAACCCTCTGTACCAGCTGTTCCCTAACGACATGAATGTCTCGGGGCTCCTCCTCAGTCGGTCCTACAAGTACACGAGATCCCTCCTCAGTAGGTACTATAGGTAAATGGGGTCCCTCCTCAGCTTGACTAGCTTCTCCATTATTCGTCATCCTGACAACAAAATTTTAAGTTTTAGTTACTAAGTCATACTATCTAACGCATACTTAACACATAAACACATAACGTATTTTATTATCTTCAATGAATTACAAAAATTCATTTCTTAGAACTCGATAAGAGTTTTCAATTTCTATCTTCTTCTATAAGGCTACTACCTAATGTTGTTTCCCCCACCTAAGGTTCATAACCTACAGCTCTGATACCAACTTGTGACACCCCCAAATCCGGGTACTTCAATTCCACGGGATTTGGTGTTCACTGTACAAGCATTATCTATCTATCTACCCATAAATAATATCAAACCATACAATAGATAGAAATCATAATAAAATCTCTTCCCTTAAGAATTACATCAACTGAATCATAAATAAATCCCAGGTTACTCTAACCTTAAAACATCTGTGCGGAATTCTAAACAAATAAGTCTTAACATCAACATAACTCAAGTCTTAAACAAATACATCAGTTAATAAATAACAGGTCTTCATCATTTGTTAACTTTGCCCTTGCCCTTACTAGTGGAGGGTTCATCGCTTCTTTCATTCTTAACTGCAATGTTATTATTAAGCAAGAGTGAGCACAAATGCCCACAAGTATAATAATGAAATACCATTATAATAACATGCGAATAAATCAAAGACATCTGAATAAAAGCTTAACTTTTGAATCGAGAATGAATAACAAGAATCAAAAGAATTATGATGGTCATAAGACCTTGAACTATGTCCTAAGTTAACAAGAAATATACCTGAAACCTTTAACAGTCATAAGACTGTGGACCTTCTTCTCGTACTTAGGGGGATCAGCCCTTAGTACCATACTGTGCACAATATCTTAACGCTAACGCATAAGTGAATCCCTTTTCAGGGTTGTTCATCTCAGTTTGACATTCAAGTCCGCACCAAAAGAAGTTTGGTTTGGATAATTCAATAAGGGTTCTGAAATTTAGAACGTTCATCAACTATGGACTAGTTGAATCATTAAGGGTTCACTAGTCTAATAAGGTTCAACAACAATGATATACAATTTGAATAATAATCTCAAGAAGTATACAATAGAACAATTATTATATAACTGAATCATGCTTTGGAAAGATAATTAATCTTTAATATCATGCTTGAACTTGATAATAACAAGGATAATTTATTCAAGGTAAATAATAAACTTGAACAATAATGACAAGTAGGGTTAGGAAAACTTGCTCAACATAAAAGTAACGTTTAAGTTTAAATAAACTTGCTCAATAGAATGGAGTTAGGGATAGGATACTTGCCTCGTGCGTAGATTACTCTTTAACTAAGCACGTTCTTTGAATTAAATCCTACATACCATTCACATTCAATACCAGTTAATTACTAACTAATCAACATAACTCATTCTCGTTGTCTACTTTAATTATTGACTAAACTTAGTCAAATTATCACGTTGTCACATAATTTATACTTCATGAATTATCAAACTAATTATGTATTTAATAATTCAATTCACATATAATAATTTATTACATGTTAAACAACTATTTTATCATCTCATAATACCTCTAACATGATTACATGTTCATTACATCAATCCACTAACACTTGTTAGACTTTAACATTTTAAAAATACATTTCTGATATTTTCTGGAGAGTGGCGCTGCGGCGCCACTAATGTGCTAAGGAGTCGCGCTGCGGCGCGGTGATGCTGTGGCCGGACCCTTGGCGCTGCGGCGCTATGGTGCCGTGGCTTGGGTCTTGGCGATGCGGCGCAGTGGCGCTGCGGCGCGGGACTTCAGTTCTGGAGTTGGCGCCGCGGCGCGAGACTCCAGAAACTGTTTCTTAGTTCGCGAAGAACACAGAGTTCAGCGAAAACAACACATTTTTAACACTAATTTTACCAAATCACATATACCCACATGTTATAATTCATGTATAATCATAACCCAACATATATAAAGTGATTTTAACCCATTAAAACATATAATCACATATTTAAATCATAAAAATGGATTGTTCTTGATGTTCTTGAGGATTTTGAACAAAAACTTATAATTTAACACTACGGATTCGTTATAACACCGAATCCGTTCGTTTAAGGCTTGATCTCTTCGTATTAACATGCTCAATAATATAAGAGTGTAAATTTTAGGGATAATATATAATCAATACATCAATTATCACATATAAGGCCATATGGCCATATCACGTACTCTGTTTATTTTGAAATAACATATGTACGACATGTTTTCACAACACTGATGTTATGGTTTGCAACATATATATAATTAAATATGATGTGATATAACATAACACATATACAACTCATAATCAATACTCCTAACTCAATTACAGAGGTTAAACCAAAACTTTGAAACTTATATTCGTGAAACTTTTAAAGAGCGTAATAATAAAAATTGGGTTGAAGAGATTACCCAAACGTAGATTAGTAGTATTGAAACCTTCCCCAATTTCTTCTTAACTCTCAAAATCTCTGAACTCTCAAATTTTCTCTCTGATATGCTATTCTAGACTTAGGCAATAATGACAGAAAAAGAAAAAGAAAAAGAAAGCGTATTTGTTAAGAATAACAGAGAACTGACGTGCGTCATTGCCAGTTAACCCAGTCATGGTTAACTGGTGGTAACTCCCACTAAGGCCATGTTTGGCTAGCTAAAAATAGGTTTTAAAAATCATTTAATTTAATAAAGCTTTATTATATAGTTTAAATAATGTCACATCCATATAAAATAAATCAATATTTTATTTAATTTACTTTAAATTAAATATAATAATTTCTCAATAATGCATATAGTCACATTTTTAATTTATTTATTAATAAATAATGTCAATTTATTAAATCTTTAATTAATAATTAAATTAATTAAAGTAACATCATGCTTAATTAAATAATTCATTTAATTCAATAAGCTCACATAATCACATACTTTGAATATTAAAAATTCTCTACATTAATTTAATAAATGTAACACATATAATTAAATTAATCTACCACAATTGCATCAATTAATTATTAAATCTAATAATTAAATCCTTGAAAAATATTTATTTAATTCAATAAATATTTAAAATTAATTTACAAAATTCTCGTTCGTCACATATATTACTAATATTAGGTCTTCGGATAAAGCGATATAGATTGTGTAGTGATAATCAACGGTTCAGGCAAGTTTGTTTTACTTAACTCTACTAAGAGTGTTTCATGCAGATATGCTTATGGTTAATCATTGCTGATTACCATGTATAATTTGTACTCTGTACATATTGCATGTATAAGTCAGGTATGAAAGGCTGATCACCTTCATTACCAGTTGGTTTCAGATATATTGGTTCATGTATAATACTTGTTCAGTCATAAACTTGTTCTTGCTAGTTCACAGTTATATTATTGAATTATAGCCAGCTTATTATTCAAATTCTTCAATCATGATATATTGTTATATTGTTAAATTTAAACTTGCTGGGCAATCCTTATGCTCACCCTTGCTATATCATGATAAAACATTGCAGATTAAGACGAACGCGTCGGATTCAAGAAAAGGTCAAAGACAGTTCAAGCTTTAGTATAAGTATGCGGTTAGTTTTATAATAGTGTTGTATGATAATAATGTTGTTATATGTTAGAAAAGTTATGAATGTGTATTGAGTTAAGTTTACTCGAACTTGGAGAATAGTGAGTATATGTATTGTATAAACAATTTATGTTTATATCTTTCGCAAATAGTAATAGTTGTATAGAATGATCGAACCGGATCCGAGGTGATTTGGGACCTGGATTCGGGGCCGTCACAGTTGGTACCAAAGCTGTAGGTTATGAACCTTAGGTAGGAATACCTAAGACTAATAACCGCAGTGATTAGGATAAGATCTAACTCACATAGAGTTAGTTGGTCAGTAAGATTCAAAGACGAATCTCGGTGGGGTATAAGATACAGAGTTCCCTAACTCTGATAATAAAGTTGAACTGTAATGGTGAATAGATAGAGTTTAAAAGACTAAAAGTACAGTGATAGAAGATCGTAAAACAAAACGATCAAGACATAGAAATGAATCGTAATATATACGATGCGATCACCCCGTGATCTGATAAGGTGATAACAAGAAGAAGAGTCAATCTAATGATTGAAAAGTTACAGCAAAGTTTGCTGTGTGGCAGTTGTACTAAGAAATTGTACTATGAAAACTCATAAAAGAGTTATGGATTATTAATACGAGTTGAATGAAATTCGTATTTAGAAGGGTGTTAGTGTTAGGTGGGGATTCAATTGAGGACTCATGTCAGCAGCTGAGTTGTATGATTTCTTGTATGGGCGGGGAATTGTACTTAGTGTAATAACTACTTAGTTTCTGACAATGATAATCATTGAAATGTTGTGTCGCGCTATTTGCTATATGCATGTTAAAAGGGTGATTCCTTTCTCATGTGTATAACAGATAGATAGGTCATAGTTAGAGGATATATAGTTAAGTACGAGTTCTTAAAACTCATACTTATGTGACATTCTTGACTCATAGTTGTATGAAATGTTTATGAACCCCTCAGTGAATGGACGCCAAAGGTCAGACTAGGACAAGTTCTTAAACTCATATGATTGTGGCAAGTAAATGAACTCATAAGTGTGGTGTGACGAACTGGGCATAGTTATGTGTAAACAAAATATTGAGGTTAATAGGAACAGATAGATTGTTAAGAAAATGATTATTAGTGAAGAAATAAGTTTTCCAAAACTCCTAGCTATGCTAGACTTCAAAATTTTGACATCAAGCTAAATACGCACTATATGCCTTTAAAATAAAATATGTAGACTCGTAATCATTTTTGAAACGGTTTAAAATATAGTCTATGCTACTTATTTCAGCTAGACGTAAACGATTTGAAATATCAAAATATGTTTTAATTATCACTCATGTACCATGTAACCTGGTGCAGAGATGATAAAAATTTGATGGAGTTGTAAATACATGAATACTTAGTGTGAATTTGATCTAAAATCGTTGTTCCACTATTGTATGATGTGTTATGACAAAGTCATATAATGAAGACATCCTCAAACGGACTGTTAATACAGTACGACATCATGACATCATTCTCAAAAATGTTTTCAAAAGTTTAATTTGCCAACGGGGTTTGGCTACACTTAAATAATTCGATTGAATTAAACTACTGATATGAGTCTATGCTATTCGATTCAGCTAGACTAATGTTATGAAAACTCTAAGTGTTCAAAGAAATAAATTTCCCAACCCAAATTGTTTTGGTGCGGACTCCTATGATAAGTTTGAGGTGAACAACCCTGAAAATGGGGATATACTAATTGGATTAAATATTCCAATCTAAGAACGCAAATAGTCGTTCTGAATACTAAGGTACAATAGATTGATCATCTAAAGTACCCGCATCGGTAGTTTACCTTCTTTGTGATTGTAAACATACTGTTAACCTTTGTATGGGGTAGAATACCTTTTTCTTAATTGAAATAGGTAGCAGGTAGTAATACCTATAAACCTCAGTAGTTCATGGTCTATTTGACTCCTCAGCACAATTTGAAAACTTTTACCCTTGTGAGTGGTGTATTGGGTAGCATGAGATGCTGTGTATGTATGGTGTATGGTGTATGGAGGAAGGTGTAAGGTGTAAGGTGAATTTCGGGGACGAAATTCTTAGAAGAAGGGGTAAATGTGACAACCCGAGAATTTTGAATTTTTTTTTATTTTATTAATTGATTTAAGGTTCGAAATTAGAACCTAGGCAGAAAATTAGTGTATGCGTTTGATATTTTTAAGATGGAATTTAAAGGATTTCAAAATTCTGTGAAGGATTTAAGAGAATTATTCATGATTAGGTAATATGTGAATATGTGCTGTGTATATGTGTACAATATGTGGTTAAGGGTCAAGGGTTGACCAGATAATCGATATCTGTAACAAACCCTAAGCATATATATTAAGAACGTCAACATTCGGTTAGAAAACCCTAACAATTAACAAGAAACCCTAGAAACCGGTTCTGGAAACCCTAATTTCAGTTCTGGGAATCCAAAATCCTAATTCGATGCATGAAACCCTAAATCGGGAACTTAGTGGCATAACTGTAAATAATTATAATATTAATTAGGGTAACGCTTAATTAATTAGCAAATCCTAATGTCACATTTTGAAAACTCTAATTACGGATTTGAAACCCTAATTTGTAAATAGGGAAAAACCTATGTGTTAATTAAATAGTTTTAATGTTAATTAGGAAACCTTAATCCTAATTTTCAAGTTATGGTAATTAGAAAGCCCTAATCTAATTACGAAAATCTAATTTCTATTTTGAGAAAATTTAATTTTTCTATTAGAAACCCTAATTAGTGGTTTATAAACCCTAATGACCATTTTAACCCTAATTACGTAATTAGCAATTTTAATTAGGTATTATTAATCCTAATTAGCAAGATTTAATTTGTGATTATGAAATTTGAATATAATTAGAAAATTCTAATTATAATTTAGAAATATTAATTTTCTATTTTTGATAACCTAAATTGGAAATTTTAGAAATTAAATTGCAAACCTTAAATTAGGTCAAACCCTAAACCCTAACCAAACCCTAAATCCTAAGGGTTTGGGACAATATCCAAAATGCCATTAAAAATAAATGTCAAATGATCAAAATAGCCTTCTAGCATTATTTATAAGGTTACTTGTAGGTTATGTCCTATGTGGGTTGTTCACTAACCCTAAAGCCTAGGCACGTGGCTTATTTTTCACAAATCAGCCCTTATAACATCCTTATACATTGCATCAAGTCATTTTTAGAGATTAAAGAGAGGGAAGTGGACACTTTTATTTTCATTTTCTCCCTAGCCATTCTCTCTCTTCATTTTCGAAATATAGAGTGAGAGAGATAGAAAAACAAAACCATGATCAGCCTTTAGCATTCCAAGATCAACATCAGAAGTCAGAAATCAAAATCCAAGCTAGAAAGGTATAAACTTTCAAAATTTGAAATCTTATGATCTGTTGTTAGATGTTGTAATTGATTGGTTAAAGTTGTATATTATGGTGTCTATAAGTGATCTGGGTTGTAAAATCCCAGATCCATAATATCAAAGTCCTCAAATCTAGCATTTTTGAAAATCTGGAATAAGATCAAAAAGTGGCCTGACAGACATATGTCAGGGCCTCTAGATATGTATGTGTTAATCGTTTTCTGTGTTCTATGATTTAAATCTATTCTATGCCATGTGGACTACCATCTAGAACTGGAATCATGGACATATCACTTCTAGATCACTGGATATACTCGGTCAAACTTTGTTGACCGTTCACGGAAAGCAAGTTATAGGCAGCCCAGAATCCCCAAAAACTTCTGACAACATTTTTCGAGTCCTTGATCTTGCTCTATATTGATGTTTTGGTTAATTTGTTGTTTTATCCTTGCAGTTTGACGTGAGGAGTGCACATTAAAACCTTTAGATCACCCAGATCTGTAACAGGATTGTAGAAATTCATGGTCAAACTACCATTGACCAAATGACCCGATGAAGATTCTGGGAAAACCCAGATCTTCAAGGACCGTTTCCTGACCACCAGTTTGACCGGGCTTTATCCCTTATGTTTGTTGTTTGTAAGATGATATGGTGATATATTATCGTACCCTGACATGTGCACTACACTATTGAACTTTAAAATAACACAAAAGAAATGCATAAAGCTATGATTTAAGGCTGCTTAGAAGGACCCCAACACTGCTTGAGTTTCTGGGCAACCCAGAAACTCAAGAACAACGTTGTCAGAGTTTTGTGAGGCTCAGATCTTGCTGTTGTGTTATGATATGGCCATAAAAATCGATTCATATTATAGTGTTACACATTTAGTACAATTCTAAAACACATTTCTAGCCCAAAACTAAAACGAGCTTAGATCTAAAGCCGGTCAAAGTAGGCACTCTGGCCACTGGCACGAATTTATGGGTAGGCTCAAGAACACCTCAAGAACATCTATAGCGACGGTTCTGTCGCTATAGGGCCCTTTAGTGACAGTTTTATTTTCTATTTTTCGGAAATTAATTAAAAATAAAAAAAATGGTTTTTAATTATTAAAAATACAAAATAAATTCCGAAAAATTATTTTAAATCCTGAAAAATAGTTTTTAATTATTTAGAGTATATTTCATAAATATTTAATATTTTTGGAATATAAATGGTATTTAATTTATTTAATTATAATATTAAATAAATGATTTAAAAATAATTTTAAATACATGAAAAATCATGAAAAATATTTTTATGGTATAATAAAATATTTTAAGTTATTTTCAGTAACTTTTAATATTTTGTGATGAATTTTATTAATTAATTATTATTAATGGTAATTAGTTTATTTAATGAATATATTAAATAAATTAAGAAAAAATAGAATTAATGGTTTATAAATCATATAAAAATGATTTAACTGTTAGAAAAATATTTTAAGTTATAAAATATAACTTTTGATATTTTGTCATGAAAATATTAATATTTTAATATTAAATGCAATTATTGGGTAATGGATTTAAGTGTTTAAAAAATCATATAAATATGATTTTAAGGTATCAAAAATACTTTGATATATTATAAATATATTATAATATTATGCCATGTATTTCATTAATATTTGATAATAAATAAATATTAATGATAAAGGAATTATATGGTATTTAATTCATTTAAATACGAGTTTAATGATTAAAAATTTACGATAAATAGTAATAATTATTTAAAAATTATTACAACTCTTAGAAAAATATTTTGACTAATATTAAAATTATCTGAGTTAATTGTTAAGTGTTTAGGCAGAGTTTAATTGAACTTAAACTCGATAAAAGTCCGACTAGACCGTCGGGACGTTAAAATTTTATCAGAATCAAGATAGACTGTAATAGTTTGACTTAATATCGAGTCTTATGTGTGTTATAGACTGATAGGGTTATGTGTTATGTATTTAGGTTATTCTATGTTTATATATATAATAGTATTATATTGTGATGATATTATTCTAATATTGGAGATCTATATTACTAATATTAGGTCTTCGGATAAAGCGATATAAATTACGTAGCGATAATCAACGGTTCAGGTAAGTTTGTTTTACTTAACTCTACCAAGAGTGTTTCATTCGGATATGCTTATGGTTAATCATTGCTGATTGCCATGTATAATTTATACTCTGTACATATTGTATGTATAAGTCAGGTACGAAAGGCTGATCACCTTCATTATCAGTTGGTTTTAGATATATTGGTTCATGTATAATACTTGTTCAGTCATAAACTTGTTCCTGCTAGTTCACAATTACATTGTTGAATTATATCCAGCTTATTATTCAAACTCTTCAATCATGATATATCGTTATATTGTTGAATTTAAACTTGCTGGGCAATCCTTATGCTCACCCTTGTTATATCATGATAAAATATTACAGATTAAGACGAACGCATCAGATTCAAGAAAAGGTCAAAGACAGTTCAAGCTTTAGTATAAGTATGCGATTAGTTTTGTAATAGTGTTGTATGATAATAATGTTGTTATATGTTAGAAAAGTTATGAATGAGTATTAAGTTAAGGTTACTCGACCTTGGGGAATAGTGAGTATATGTATTGTATAAATAATTTATGTTTATATCTTTCGCAAATAGTAATAGTTGTATAGAATGATCGAACCGGATCCGAGGTGATTTGGGACCTGGATTCGGGGCCATCGCAATAATTCCACATATGTGTTATGAATACTCACAAGCATTCCTAATATGAGTTTTATAACTATCTTGTATGTTTAGAAAGCAAGCATGATAGACTTTGTGATTTCATGACCTTAAATGGCCTTAAATTATTGAAATGATCAATTTAGAATTTTGTTATGAAAGAAGGAACCTAGATTGACTTGAGAAGCATGAAAAGACCTTTAACATTACAAAATATATTATGTATGATTGTTGTGTTCAAGCCGAACATAAACCACTAGGTAGCAGCTAAGTCTTGGCTTAGCCAGAGGACGACGCAGCTACGCCGGTCCTAGGCTTAGCCATGGCGCAGTTGCGCCAGTCTGGAATATGAGATTGTGCAATTCTGATTTTGGACAGCTAACTTGTGTGATGCCTATATTGCTAAAACTTGTTTAAAACTTACTGATAATGTATATAAGTGATGCTTAGATAATATGATGGTGTTTGCCTTTTAATAAGAATTTCCATGGGTATAAAGGACTTAGCCTTGAGCATTCTTAATTTACTTATGAAATAACTAGGTATTTGATTCACGATGAATCTATAAGCTGATTTTGTACCATATGTGCCCACTTGAATCATGTCAAGCTTGATTAAAAACTGTGTTGGCTAATGAACACCTTGAACATATAATACGCTATAAATAGGATTCAAAAGTGTTGATTCTTAAACGTGGATAAACTACACTTAAGGCAAGTATCTAAACAATCCTTTATATTGTGCAAGTATTCTAATTCTTGCATTACTTTATTCAACAGATATCGTAAGCTTATCTCGTTGAATGCAAGTTATCCTACTTATTTATTCAATTGAGTTAGCACGTTTATAATCTTATGAAAACAATTATTCATGTTGAACTTGGTATTGTTCTTGAATATTGTGAAAGGGTCTATGTCATTGATTCGGCTAGACTATATGCATGTTTATAAAACTGTCCAAACCAATTGATTGGTGCAGAAATCTTAAAAACTTGGTTGAACAACCCTTATGGGAAGGGGAATGTATGTTGCTGGAAATCCCAACAAATGAGTAGATTATTACTGTGATGTTATGCATAACTTAAAGTATTGTAGAATGATCATCTATAGTACTTGATTCTTTTGGGTTATCAGTTTAATATTGGTAAATCTAGTAGATGTTCAATAATCCATAGTGACTGCTCAGTATAAATTATTTATCCAGTTGGATACGTTGATAGTTTTTGAATTTATAGTTTTTGAATTTATATATATATATATATATATATATATATATATATATATATATCTGTTGATTTATCTTAAATTACCGTTCTTATTCCAAGAATTGTTGATATTCATTATTCATTGTATTTTTCTGAAACTATGAACTATCTTAGAGATGCTTCTTCGATATTTCAAACTCGTGTTATAAAACTCTTTACCTTTGTTGTATATTACTTGCTGGACAATTTGTGCTCATCCTTGCTTATTTAAAACCTTTCAGTTATGGCAGAACGGGGAAGTGTCTCTGGCAAAGACAAGGGCAAGGGCAAGCCTACCGACTAGCTTGTCCCTTTATGTTTAAGACTATTATGTTATATTAAGACTATTTTCAGACTATGTTAAGCTTAAGTAGGATTATGTAATAAGTCTTTATTCGATTTTATTATGTAATCTATTAAGTACTGTAAGTTACGAGACTTGGAAAAATAATTATAATATATTATTGTATATTATTCTAAATTAGATTTTCCGTTGTGAACGTGTGATTTTAGTTATTATGGTATTACTTGAGAACGTGACGAATCGAATTCGAGTTACCAAGTGGCGGTCCGAATTTGGGATCGTCACAGGTTGGTATCAAAGCCATAGTTATAAACCTTAGAAACGAGAATCCTTAGATTATAACTTAGGAAAAAAACATTGAAGTTAGGAAGGAGATAAAACTCATGTAGAGTTTTCTTTGAGAGACTTAGTGTGTTATGAAATGTAACTTCATTTTTTACAATGAACTTATGATTATTTAACATTCTGATGGAGTTGTTGTTTGTCTTGTCTTATGTTGGCGATTTTAGGATGACTGACATGGGAAGACCTAGCCGAGTAGTAGAGGAGGAGCCGTGTGATATCAACGTGGTATATGAGGCACCATTGATAGCGAAACCCATATCAGTAGTGGCCCCTATTGATGATGACGATGTGGAGGAGGAGATGCAGCCTCTACCTGAGGAATCTGATCCAAAGGAGGAGCCTGTGGAGGAGGATCCTGTGGAGGAGGAACCCGAGCCCATGGAGGACTCCGACGAGGCTACTTCCGAGGAACGGATGTTGGGGGAGTATGAAGAATAGATTTTGGAATTAGGATGTAGAGTCGAGGAGCTAAAGACTGAGACTCTTGAGAGGCAATTAGTGATGCAGGAGATGGAGGTGGAAATTGCTCACTGTAAGGAGGCTGGGATCCAGATGGGGACCTTGTTTCACAGATCGGTGGCGAGGAACGTTGAGTTGGCAGGAAAGCTGGAAGAAATGGAACAGAGGGTTTTAAGTGAGAGGACGGAGAAAGAGGCTCTCCAAACTCAGTTAGAGATGGAGGTAATGGATAGGATTCACTTCGAGGAGAAGTGGGAGGAAGCCCATGATGGGTGGATGATCTAGAGGATGAGGTACGATGCAAGAGAAGGAATATGAACAAGATGGGCTATGCTCTACGCACGGCCATGGAGAGGTTGATCGATGGGGTGAATCACTACCCAGCTGAGTAAGGACAGACCCGATATACCATAAGTCGGGATATGGTGGTACACATTATGCAGAAGGAATATCAAAGCACTGTGGAGCGTGGGATTTTAGACTGAGTCTAGAGGATGAAGTCTAGAAGTTGTAGTATTTTATTTATGTGTTGTTTAATATGTTGTTGTAATCTCAGCCTTTTGTGTAAGATGTGAGATGATGGTAACCCCAACTTTTGAAAAGTGTTAGAGGTGTAGTAAGCTAGTGTTGTCCCCGTCTTTTGTGATACTAGGGGATATGTGTTATCATTTATAGCAGTATGCTTGAAAAGAACATGTATTGTAACCATTTGGCATATGAATATAAATGGTCTTATTTCAAAAATGTGTTATAAACCTTTAGTTCCTTTCAATTGAGAAATGTCTAAGTATTATAATTAGATAATTAAATGAAAATTTTGTGATGCAGAAAATGCTGCCCTGATGTAGAATAACTGTCCGAGAAGAGTTAGTTAATGATGAGAGAGGACCAGTAGATCCGATACAGAGACTTGTAGATTTATTGGGAGAAGCTCTGAGGGGAAGAAATGAACATGTACCACCCATTCCCCACGTTGTCCCAGTAACAACCTTCAAAGATTTTAAGAGTGTAGGACCCCCAGAGTTAGCTA
Source organism: Panax notoginseng (assembly GCA_016801055.1). Taxonomy (NCBI): domain Eukaryota; kingdom Viridiplantae; phylum Streptophyta; class Magnoliopsida; order Apiales; family Araliaceae; genus Panax; species Panax notoginseng. The sequence continues at coordinate 56,726,515 of CM029021.1, read as the reverse complement.
GAACTACTAACCCGATAGTTGCGCAAACCTGGATCAAGGAGATTGAGAAGCCCTTCACTATAGCTCGCGTGGGTGAACACCAGAAGATAGTATTTGCAACATACATGATGGGGGGCGAAGCGAACTATTAGTGGGAAGCTAACCAACAGAGAGCAGGAGAAGGAACGATAACATGGGAGAGGTTTACGACGTTGTTCTTCGAGAACTATTTTCCAAAGAGTATGAAGAGTAGGATGGAAGTAAAGTTCCAAGAGTTAAAGCAAGGAGATATGACGGTGGCGCAATACGCAGCTAAGTTTAACGAACTAGCGCGATTTGCAGAACACCAAGTTAGGGATGAAGAAAGGAAGGTGAGACACTTCGAGCAAGGGTTGAAGTTGTGAGAACCCAGAATTTCACATAATTCAAATTTTTCGAATAAATTTTTTTTAAAAAAAGAATGAAAAGAAAGTACTTGAATCATATAAATGTATATGATAATGAAGCTAGATAGTTAATTTAATAACTAAGAAGTATACTTAATCATTTTCAAGGAAGAGTAATGAAAGTTATGTAAGAAATTAACATGACTTGAATGTTAGCCTTGATTATTAAATTAAAAGGATTTACAAGCCTTAAGTAATTGTATTGATGATTATGTGAGTGTTTATAACTTATTAAGTCAATTAGGGCTATCAAGTTAATACACTAGAGGGATATGTTATGACATATGTGAGTTATGTACGTGATTGAGTAAATATGTATTATATAATGTGTATACATTTATTTTGTAAAGAGATGACGAATAAAGTTATGTAACCTAATACATTTATTAGGTATGATAATTAAATAACATAATGTGTTATAATTTAAGAGAATGATAGTATTTAAAAACATATACTAATCCTAAGAGATTTACTTGATGCATCTCAATTAATTAATCTTATAACCTAAAGAATAGCAAGTCTAATTGGGTTATGAAATTAAAAATATATGAGTAAGAAATTAACTTGCTAATGGGTGTAATGGAACCCTAAGTAAATATTGGGGAATGAATAAAAAATTACTAAGTATAGAACTATGTTGATTTGCAAGTCCATAGAATTAAAATTTCTAGCCCAAAGAATTAAAGAAGTGGCCCAACCTTTAGCCCAAGTGGGAGGGGACATATTGGACATTAAGTAAGTTAATTAAAGCATAAAATGAAAACAACTTTGGGCAATAGAAAGGCCACTTGGCCGAAATTTAGAGAGGAGAGAAAGGGGGGAAGAATGTAATGATGACTTACTTTAGTAAGTGGACAACTTATAACAAGTGTCCAAGTTCCATTCAACCAACACATTAAGCATTAAGTGTAAGAAACATCTAGGAGATGACTAAGAGAGAGAAGGGGAGAAGTATTGGGAAAATAATATAATTACATATCTTATATCTATACTTACTTTTCCAACAAATCAAAATCTAAGTCTTATTTTTTCTTTTCATCTTATTATCTAGCAAAAGCTAAGAAAGAAAGAGAGAGACTAGAGAAGAGAAAGAGAAAGTCTAAGGAATTTCGGCTATAGAGAGAGAGGAGAGAGGGAGAGTTTTAGAAAGCTTCATAGTTCCTAATCAAGGTTTAGGAAGAAAGAGAAGAAGGAAAGGCTAAGGTATAACCAAATTTCTACTTATATAGTATAATTTCTTTTTAGTTTGATTTGATTTTTATATAATTTGAAGTTTTGATCTTGAGGTTTAAAACCTTAGATCTAGGTGTATATAAGTGTTTCATGTTTAGATCTAACCTTTTTGAGGATCAAAAGTTAAATCTAAAGTATGAGATAGAAACTAGATTTTTCAAAGTGTAGAGAACCTAATTTTTTATTAGCCTTTATGGTGTTTAACTTTGTGTTTGATGCTTGATTGATGAAATAGATCATGTATTATGGTAGATTCATGGGTATATGAAGTATGAGTAGGTAGTATGATGAGGTATGTTGGTTATTATGTGAGAATATAGAAGTTTTCTTAGAAACCACAAAGGATGGAAAGTCAGATTTTTGTAAAAACGAAACATGAAATTCAAATGACCATATCTCCTATTATATTTCGAATTTTTGAGTGTGGTCAAGTCCAAGAGTTAGATCTATAAGTTTTCTAACATCTCCAAGTGGAATCACTAAAAAAAGGAGTTGTAGATTTCCGTATGGACTAGTTTTACCAAAGGACTCCAAAACTGCAAAACGCCAAAACACTTCTGCCCAAAATTTTAAAAGGGCAATTTCGGCCACTTAATTTGCCAGAAAAATTCCGGCCTTTTGGGACATGAAAATATATGGTATTAAGTACCTCCTGTCCAAAAATGAGCGCATTCCGACTTAAAATGACCAAGTTATGACCATTTCAATTTTTGTGATTTTCCGACGAAAATCGCTATAACCGAAGTTCTATAACTCCGATGGCCACGAAATTTAAACTGGAGGCTCACGTTAATACGTATAAGATTATGTCAAGAGATGGGAATTTTCGGAGTTAAGCACGAGGTAGCTAATTTCTTAAGGAATTAACTAAAAATATTTTTTTGAAAAATACTAAAGGAAGTTGAAAAATTATGGAAAAATACTTTTTGTGTATGAAATATATGTATATGTGTTTGGACAAAGGATAGAAAAATAATAAGTTGATTTGGTATTTTTGTGAAAAGGATATGGAATCCAGCTTGCTGGATTGAAAAATCTGATGAATCCAACTTGCTGGATTGAAAACAAGTTTACTGAATTGAAAATATATTGAATCCAGCTCGCTGGATTGTAATCTAGTTGATGAATTTGGAATTCAGGTTGCTGGATTTGGAATCCAGTCTGCTGAATTGGTAATTTGATTGTTAGATTTAGCATCCAGGTTGCTAGATTAGTATGTGACTTATTAGATGTTAAAGAATAACTTATGAAATGAAAAAGTAAGTGTTAAATCATAATGTATATGATATATAGATTAAAGAATTAGCAAAGGATGATAATAATACTAATATTGTAAGGAGTTATTTAATATTTAATTATGTGATTAAGTGTTAGATAATTGATTGATAAAGTAATTGTACTATGATACAAAGTATGATATGCTGATTAAAAGATCAATCTTATTAATGATAGGTATTACAAAAGAAGTTAACTTAAATTGCGTAGCAGTAGTCAACGAATCAGGCAAGTTTCCTAACTCAACTTGAGTTAATATTTTTCAAGCATGGTAGTGAATAATTATTGATAGTTATTCACATCTATAATGATTATTGTAATTCGCACGTAGTGCAATTGATTCTTGTTCTATTATTTGAACTATTTATAAATCATGTCTCAGCTAATTGTTTTAGCAAGACTAATATTTGTTAAAGCTTGAAATGTTCTATTCATTATGAACTGAATTGTTATTGGAAGATCTATGTCATTGGTTTCGGCTAGATTAGTATTGTTATTAATTATTGAAATCATTGTATTTCTTTGAAAGTAATCCGAACCATATTGTTGTGGTACGTACTCGTGATGTAAGACTCAGATGAACAAATTTTAATGTCGTAAATCGACCTATGCGCTATTATTGAGTATTATGCATAATATAGGGTACAAAGGAGTTGGCCGCTCCAGGTACTTGCAGAAGAGTATAGTTTAGTTTTTATAACTAATTTATATTCTTGTGGTAGTTTAGTTTTAATAACTAAATGATTCCTCTAGTAGTTCATGATCCTTTTGTGATCACTCAGCATGAAATCTGGGTATATCCCACTTTATTAAATATAGTTGCAGTATTGTTAATTCTTATTATTCAATTGAATATTATTGAATCTTTGAAAGAATTTTACTCTTTCATCTCTGATATGTTATTCAGTATGAAATGGGAGAAAGTTTTATTATTGAGATTGAATTATTATTCAGGTACTTCGAAATCTTTTGATTATTGTTGAAGTTCTAAAGAAGCTAGACCCTTCTATTCATGATATATATATATATATATATATATATATATATATATATATATATATACATATATATATATATATATATATCATCTATTGTATATTTTAACTTGCTGGGCAAACTCGTTGCTCACCCTTGCTTAAATAAAATATTTCAGCTAATACCGAAGTAGCAGAAGGTTCTAACAGGGACAAAGGCAAAGACAAGGTTCAGGAGTAGTTAGTGTCAACTTTTAATGGTTATGTTTTATTATGTAATTATTTATGTAAACCTTTTGGTTATATAAGGGTATGTAAATTATGTCAAGGTTAGTTAACCTGGGATATTGTTATAAGTTGTATTAAGGAATATTATGAATGATATTTTTCATTAATGAATGAGTAGTTAGATGTGATATATTTGATGGATCGTGAGCACCAAACCCGTGGTTAGGGAACCTAGATTTGGGGGCGTCACAAGTTGGTATCAGAGCTGTAGGTTATAAACCTTAGGTGGGGGGGGGAAAGCCTTAGGAATATAACCATAAACAGGATAGAGAAAGCTCGTTTAGAGTTCTAGGTGATGGATTAGGAAAATTCATCAATAGTAATATATGGGGACCCTCAGTGTTTATGGATTATGTTTGATAGTGATATACTAATGAAGTTATTTAAAACTGGTAACAGGATGTCAGGAGATGATACGATGACTACGGAAATGTTAGCAGCTGGACCAATGCCATTAGCCGAGGTGCCAGCTCAGAGTGAGTCAGTTGAGGAAGTTTTAAGAGACGAACCTGCGGTAAATCTAGCAAGTGATCATGACGAGTACCCCGAGATGGAGCTGGATGAAGAGGAAGAAGTATATTCCAAAGAAACTAGGGTGGAGCCAGAAATAAAGATCAAAGATGGGGAAGAAGGCAAAGTAGCAATCGAAGAAGGTCAAGCATCTGCGGAAGTTCAAGATTTAAGGACTAAAGTACTTCTCCTAGAAGAATTATGGAAGACAGAAAGAGCATTACGTGAGATGACAGAAGAACAAAATAATCTAAAGGCACAAGTTGATAGAGTGAGAGTTAAGCGTAATGTATCATCTAAAGATGTAAGTGAGAAAAAGAAGGGTAATAAAAGGAAAAAGAACAACGACAGTGACAACAACTCAGAGAATTCGCATTCAAAGAAGAAACAAGCATGTGGCAGGTGTGGAAAGAACCATTCGGGGGAATGTATGTGGGGTAAGAATGTGTGTTACAATTATGGTCAAGAAGGACATCTATCACCAAATTGTCTTAAACCAAAGAAAGGAGGATGTTTTGCATGTGGTGGAATGGGTCATAGGATTAAGAATTGTCCTAAAAAGAAGACAGGTGAAGGAAGTAGATGTAAGAAAGATTAAGTGCGAGGAGTATAATATTTTGGGAGTATAATATTCTCTTTGGTATGAATATTAAAATAACTTTTGTATGTCTCAACTTTTTGTGTAAAGTTGTAGTAATGAATCCCGACTTTTGTCGCACGGGAATAGTAATCGTTTGTAGCAGTTTGTGCTATGTACTGAAAAGTACTATGTACTATTTGCATGAATATAAATGCAATGAAATGATTATATGTTTGAATGAGTAATTAAATTCTGAGAATTAAATTATTAAGAGGATTACCTGAAGAATTTGATAATTCAGTAAGCTGGATTAAATAATCCAAGAAGCTGAAATTGGTTTAAGTTTAAAATTTTTTTTACTACTAATAAGATATTGCATAAAGACAAAGTATTAATGTAAGTCTTTATTTCATCAGATAATACCGCCAAGACGACAAAATCGTAACCAAAGGGAGGAGCGATCTGTGAATAATGAAGTAAATCAAGCTGATCCAATGCAGAACTTCGCAGACATGATAGCTCAAGCTATGCAAACTAGAGCCCCCGCAGCAAGAAATCGACCAGCTAATCCATTGGCTAACTTTAAGGACTTTAAGGCCGTAGGACCGCCGGAATTCAAGGGAACCACTGACCCTATAGAAGCCCAAACATGGGTAAAGGAGATGGAGAAAGCTTTTGTTATTGCTAGGGTAGCGGAGGAGCAAAAGACAGATTTTGCTACCTATTTGATGAAGGGTGAGGCGAATTACTGGTGGGAGACAAACAAAGCTAGAGCTGGTACAGAAGTAGTAACCTGGACAAGGTTTAAGGAATTATTTTTCGAAAATTATTTCTCAGAAAGTATGCAAGCAAGAATGGAAGTAAACTTTTTGGAGTTGAAGCAGGAGAATTTATCGGTTGCAGAATATGCCGCCAAATTCAACGAACTAGCGAGATTTGCTCCGCATCAGGTGGACACTGAGTCACGAAAAGCGCGAAGGTTTGAGAATGGACTGAAACCAGGGATATATAGCAAGGTAGCTGTGTTGCAGATTAAGACATTTTCGGCTCTGTTGGAAAAAGCAATCATCGCCGAAGGAGGAAGTGAAGCTGTGTCGAGATATCATCAAGAGAAGAAGAAAAAGACGAATGAAGGGGGTAGCAGTGGAGGAAGTAACTCTAATAAGCGTAAGTGGAAGGACAATACTGAATCTGGAGACAAGTCAGGAGATAATAGGAAGAAAGGTGAGGCATGTGCAAATTGTGGTAAAAAGCATTTAGGAGTATGTTTGAAGGGAAAAGGAGTGTGTTTTAACTATGGACAAGAGGGACACATCTCTCCAAATTGTCCAAGTCCAAAGAAGATACCAGGTTGTTTTTCATGTGGATCGCTAGAACATCAAATTCGTAACTGTCCAAAGAAGAATGCAGAAAGAGGAAGCGACAATAGAGGAAACAGTAGTGGAACACTGGCGATCAAAGGATCTGCTCAGCCGGGAAGATCGACAGCGCGCACGTTCAACATGACGTTGCAAGATGCAGTAGCTGCCCAGGAGGTGGTGAAAGATAATGATTTAGTTAAGTAAATGAATTACGCGAAAAATATTAGATAGATATAGCTGTGAATGGTTTTCTTTTATAGATCTCAAGTCACAAATTACTATATGAAACACAAATTAATATTGTGTTGATATAAATGAATTGATGATAAAACTTTAAAAGATATTAGAGAGTAAGAAAGCGGTGATTCCGAGGACGGAATCCTTATAAGGAGGGGAGAATGTGAGAACCCAGAATTTCACATAATTCAAATTTTTCGAATAAATTTTTTTTTTAAAAAGAATGAAAAGAAAGTACTTGAATCATATAAATGTATATGATAATGAAGCTAGATAGTTAATTTATTAACTAAGAAGTATACTTAATCATTTTCAAGGAAGAGTAATGAAAGTTATGTAAGAAATTAACATGACTTGAATGTTAGCCTTGATTATTAAATTAAAAGGATTTACAATCCTTAAGTAATTGTATTGATGATTATGTGAGTGTTTATAACTTATTAAGTCAATTAGGGCTATCAAGTTAATACACTAGAGGGATATGTTATGACATATGTGAGTTATGTACGTGATTGAGTAAATATGTATTATATAATGTGTATACATTTATTTTGTAAAGAGATGACGAATAAAGTTATGTAACCTAATACATTTATTAGGTATGATAATTAAATAACCTAATGTGTTATAATTTAAGAGAATGATAGTATTTAAAAACATATACTAATCCTAAGAGATTTACTTGATGCATCTCAATTAATTAATCTTATAACCTAAAGAATAGCAAGTCTAATTGGGTTATGAAATTAAAAATATATGAGTAAGAAATTAACTTGCTAATGGGTGTAATGGAACCCTAAGTAAATATTGGGTAATGAATAAAAAATTACTAAGTATAGAACTATGTTGATTTGCAAGTCCATAGAATTAAAATTTCTAGCCCAAAGAATTAAAGAAGTGGCCCAACCTTTAGCCCAAGTGGGAGGGGACATATTGGACATTAAGTAAGTTAATTAAAGCATAAAATGAAAACAACTTTGGGCAATAGAAAGGCCACTTGGCCGAAATTTAGAGAGGAGAGAAAGGGGGGAAGAATGTAATGATGACTTACTTTAGTAAGTGGACAACTTATAACAAGTGTCCAAGTTCCATTCAACCAACACATTAAGCATTAAGTGTAAGAAACATCTAGGAGATGACTAAGAGAGAGAAGGGGAGAAGTATTGGGAAAATAATATACTTACATATCTTATATCTATACTTACTTTTCCAACAAATCAAAATCTAAGTCTTATCTTTTTCTTTTCATCTTATTATCTAGCAAAAGCTAAGAAAGAAAGAGAGAGACTAGAGAAGAGAAAGAGAAAGCCTAAGGAATTTCGGCTATAGAGAGAGAGGAGAGAGGGAGAGTTTTAGAAAGCTTCATAGTTCCTAATCAAGGTTTAGGAAGAAAGAGAAGAAGGAAAGGCTAAGGTATAACCAAATTTCTACTTATATAGTATAATTTCTTTTTAGTTTGATTTGATTTTTATATAATTTGAAGTTTTGATCTCGAGGTTTAAAACCTTAGATATAGGTGTATATAAGTGTTTCATGTTTAGATCTAACCTTTTTGAGGATCAAAAGTTAAATCTAAAGTATGAGATAGAAACTAGATTTTTCAAAGTGTAGAGAACCTAATTTTTTATTAGCCTTTATGGTGTTTAACTTTGTGTTTGATGCTTGATTGATGAAATAGATCATGTATTATGGTAGATACATGGATATATGAAGTATGAGTAGGTAGTATGATGAGGTATGTTGGTTATTATGTGAGAATATAGAAGTTTTCTTAGAAACCACAAAGGATGGAAAGTCAGAATTTTGTAAAAACGAAACATGAAATTCAAATGACCATATCTCCTATTATATTTCAAATTTTTGAGTGTGGTTAAGTCCTAGAGTTAGATCTATAAGTTTTCTAACATCTCCAAGTGGAATCACTAAAAAAAGGAGTTGTAGATTTCCGTATGGACTAGTTTTACCAAAGGACTCCAAAACTGCAAAACGCCAAAACACTTCTACCCAAAATTTTAAAAGGGCAATTTCGGCCACTTAATTTGCCAGAAAAATTCCGGCCTTTTGGGACATGAAAATATATGGTATTAAGTACCTCCTGTCCAAAAATGAGCGCATTCCGACTTAAAATGACCAGGTTATTACCATTTCAATTTTTGTGATTTTCCGACGAAAATCGCTATAACCGGAGTTCTATAACTCCGATGGCCACGAAATTTAAACTGGAGGCTCACGTTAATACGTATAAGATTATGTCAAGAGATGGGAATTTTCGGAGTTAAGCACGAGGTAGCTAATTTCTTAAGGAATTAACTAAAAATATTTTTTTGAAAAATACTAAAGGAAGTTGGAAAATTATGGAAAAATACTTTTTGTGTATGAAATATATGTATATGTGTTTGGACAAAGGATAGAAAAATAATAAATTGATTTGGTATTTTCGTGAAAAGGATATGGAATCCAGCTTGCTGGATTGAAAAATCTGATGAATCCAACTTGCTGGATTGAAAACAAGTTTACTGAATTGAAAATATATTGAATCCAGCTCGCTGGATTGTAATCTAGTTGATGAATTTGGAATTCAGGTTGCTGGATTTGGAATCCAGTCTGCTGAATTGGTAATTTGATTGTTAGATTTAGCATCCAGGTTGCTAGATTAGTATGTGACTTATTAGATGTTAAAGAATAACTTATGAAATAAAAAAGTAAGTGTTAAATCATAATGTATATGATATATAGATTAAAGAATTAGCAAAGGATGATAATAATACTAATATTGTAGGGAGTTATTTAATATTTAATTATGTGATTAAGTGTTAGATAATTGATTGATAAAGTAATTGTACTATGATACAAAGTATGATATGCTGATTAAAAGATCAATCTTATTAATGATAGGTATTACAAAAGAAGTTAACTTAAATTGCGTAGCAGTAGTCAACGAATCAGGCAAGTTTCCTAACTCAACTTGAGTTAACATTTTTCAAGCATGGTAGTGAATAATTATTGATAGTTATTCACATCTATAATGATTATTGTAATTCACATGTAGTGCAATTGATTCTTGTTCTATTATTTGAACTATTTATAAATCATGTCTCAGCTAATTGTTTTAGCAAGACTAATATTTGTTAAAGCTTGAAATGTTCTATTCATTATGAACTGAATTGTTATTGGAAGATCTATGTCATTGGTTTCGGCTAGATTAGTATTGTTATTAATTATTGAAATCATTGTATTTCTTTGAAAGTAATCCGAACCATATTGTTGTGGTACGTACTCGTGATGTAAGACTCAGATGAACAAATTTTAATGTCGTAAATCGACCTATGCGCTATTATTGAGTATTATGCATAATATAGGGTACAAAGGAGTTGGCCGCTCCAGGTACTTGCAGAAGAGTATAGTTTAGTTTTTATAACTAATTTATATTCTTGTGGTAGTTTAGTTCTAATAACTAAATGATTCCTCTAGTAGTTCATGATCCTTTTGTGATCACTCAGCATGAAATCTGGGTATATCCCACTTTATTGAATATAGTTGCAGTATTGTTAATTCTTATTATTCAATTGAATATTATTGAATCTTTGAAAGAATTTTACTCTTTCATCTCTGATATGTTATTCAGTATGAAATGGGAGAAAGTTTTATTATTGAGATTGAATTATTATTCAGGTACTTCGAAATCTTTTGATTATTGTTGAAGTTCTAAAGAAGCTAGACCCTTCTATTCATGATATATATATATATATATATATATATATATATATATATATATATATATATATATATCATCTATTGTATATTTTAACTTGCTGGGCAAACTCGTTGCTCACCCTTGCTTAAATAAAATATTTCAGCTAATACCGAAGTAGCAGAAGGTTCTAACAGGGACAAAGGCAAAGACAAGGTTCAGGAGTAGTTAGTGTCAACTTTTAATGGTTATGTTTTATTATGTAATTATTTATGTAAACCTTTTGGTTATATAAGGGTATGTAAATTATGTCAAGGTTAGTTAACCTGGGATATTGCTATAAGTTGTATTAAGGAATATTATGAATGATGTTTTTCATTAATGAATGAGTAGTTAGATGTGATATATTTGATGGATCGTGAGCACCAAACCCGTGGTTAGGGAACCCGGATTTGGGGGCGTCACAGAAGTCGTGGTTGTATAATAAGGTATCAGTCTTTTAGATTGATTCCTTTGCGACCTTGTTAGAGAAGGAAATTATTGCGAAAGGTGGCAGTGAGGCCTTAAGTATATATCATAAGGAGAAGAAGAACAAGAACACTGGTAATAAGCATCGTGGAGGAAGCAGCAGCGGAGGGAGTAATTCTGGAAAGAGGAAGTAGGAAAATAACAACAACAACATAAATAATAATCAAGGTGGAAGTCATCAGGGAAACTTCAAGAAGAGGGCTTAAAATTGTAACAAGTGTGGAAGAAGTCATTAGGGGGAGTGCTGGAAGGGAAAGAGCAGTTGCTATAATTGCGGCCAAGAGGGGCACATATCGCCAAATTGCCCAAAGCCAAAGAAGATCAGAGGATGTTTTGCTTGTGGATCAACAGAGCACCAGATAAAGGATTTCTCGAAGAAAGGAAGCAGTGGAGCTTGCGGAGGCAAGGGAGGAGGAAGCAAGTTAATGATTGGTGGACCTGTGCAACCCAACTGATCGACCGCCCGAACCTTTAATATGACCGTCTAGGATGCAATAGCTACAAATGACGTGGTGTCAGATATAATCCCAATCAATAATATAAATGCTTATGTATTATTTGATTCAGGTGCCACATGTTCTTTTGTATCTGAAGAATTTACTAGTAAACTTAGTACACCCGATAACATTTAGAAGATTCCTTTAACATAGAAGTTGCGAATAAGGAAATAATCCCTGTAGAATATGTGTATCGAAATTGTCACGCAAACATTAGAGAACATGAACTGAGCATAGACTTGATTCCTATTAAACTAGGAGAATTCGACGTGATAATGGGAATTGATTGGTTATATAACCATGTGGCTATAATTGACTGTCAGAACAAGTATATGAACCTTCAGACTCTGAGTAAGTCTAAGGTAATGTTTCATGGTAGCTCATCGCTTAAGCAATCATGTTGCGTTACGATGATGCAGGCCAAGAAATTGTTAAGAAACGGATGTGTAGGTTATTTAGCTTACATTGTGGATACTCAAAAAAAGAGAGTAGAGATTAAAGATATACCCGTAGTAAATGAATTTCAAGATATGTTTTCGAACGATCTGCCTAGTCTTCTGCCAGACAGAGAAATCGAATTCGTAATAGACTTTGCACCAGGAATGACATCGATTTTGAAAGTTCCATATCGTATGGCGCCAGTAGAAATGAAGGAATTGATGATACAACTTCAAGAGTTATTGGATAAAGGTTACATTCCACCGAGTGTTTCTCCTTGGGGAGCACCAATGCTATTCATTAAGAAAAAGGATGGATCGATGAGGCTCTGTATCGATTATTAAGAATTGAACAGAGTAACGATCAAGAACGGATATCCGTTACCGAGGATAGACGACTTATTTGATCTATTGAAGGGGGGAAAATGTTTCTCGGAGATCAACCTACGAACGGGATATCACCAATTGAAAGTGCGGGATGAGGACATACCAAAGACTGCGTTTCCAACCCGTTATGGACATTACGAGTTTTTGGTAATGGCATTTGGTTTGACTAATGCTCTGGCAATATTTATGGACTTGATGAACCACATCTTCAAGCCATTTTTAGATAAATTCGTAGTAGTTTTCATCGACGACATTTTGATTGACTCGAAGATAGAGGAAGAACACACCGAATATCTGAAGATTGTTTTGGAGGCACTACGAAATGAGAAGATGTATGCGAAAGTTTTAAAGTGCAAATTTTGGATGAAGAAGGTTCAATTCTCAGGCCACGTGGTGGATGAGAATGGAATCTCAGTAGACCCCGCAAAGGTCAAAGCGGTAAGTAATTGGGAACAACAAAGCACACCGACAGAGGTAAGAAATTTCTTAGGGTTAGCCAGGTACTACCGAAGATTTATCCAGGATTTTTCTAAGATAGCGACCCCGTTGGCTAATCTGACGAGGAGGACGGTGAAATTTGTACGGACCAACAAGTGCGAAGAGAGATTTTAAGAGTTAAAGAAGAGATTAAGCGAGGTGCATGTATTATCACTACTAGATGATACGGGAAGATTTGTGGTGTATAGTGATGCATCGCATAGAGGACTGAGTTGTGTGTTGATGCAGCATGGCAAAGTTATTACGTATACATCACGACAATTGAAGGATTACGAAAAATGATACCCTACTCATGACTTAGAGTTAGCGACAGTAGTTTTTGCGTTAAAGATATGGAGGCATTATTTGTACGGAGAGAAATGTGAGATATACCAGGACCACAAAAGTCTAAAATATATCTTCACGTAGAAGGAGTTGAATATACGTTAGAGAAAGTGGTTAGAATTGATCAAAGATTATGACTGTGATATTCTTTATCACCCGAGGAAGGCAAACATAGTTGCCGACACTCTGAGCAGGAAAGGAAGGTAGAAATTATTTCTACTAACAACTCAGGAGGAGTTAATAAGAGATATGGAGAAGTTGGAAATAGAGGTAAAGGGACCCGAGAGGTCTGAAGAGAAGTTATTTGTAATGGAAGCTTGTTCGACATTGTTGGATAGAGTAAAGGAAGCACAGGAGAGTCATGGAGAATGTGAGAAAATTAGGAAGAGGATCACAGAAAATGAAGAAGAAAAATTTTGAATAGATAAAGAAGGTATCTTAAGATTGGAAGGGAGAGTGTGGGTACCAGCGGTAACCGAGTTAAGAGAAGAGATTTTGTACGAGGCACACAATACGACGTATTCTGTTCATCCGGGAGGCACTAAGATGTACCGAGACTTGAGGAAACATTTTTGGTGGCCCAACTTGAAACGGGAAGTCACAGAGTGCGTTAGTAGATGTTTGACTTGTCAACACGTAAAAGTAGAGCATCAACGGCCAAGGGGGTTACTACAACCTTTGGAAATATCGAAGTGGAAATGGGAGCATATTACGATGGATTTTGTGGTAGGACTTCCAGTCACGCAGAAAGGTTTGGATGCCATTTGGGTTATCGTGGATCGACTTACAAAAACCCCACATTTTCTACCAATCAAGATCCGTTATAGTTTAAATCAGTTAGCAAATATGTATGTAAAGTAAATTGTTTCACGATATGAAGTGTCGGTATCTATTGTTTCTGACCGATACCCGCGTTTCACGTAAAAATTCTAGAAAAGCTTGCAAGAGAGGATGGGAACACAGTTAAGGTTAAGTACTGCTTGTCATCCTCAGACAGACAGACAAAGTGAACGAACAATATAAATGCTAGAGGACATGCTTAGGACTTGCGTGATGGACTTCAAGGGAAATTGGGACGACCACCTACCCTTAGTTGAATTTGCGTATAATAATAGTTACCATGCAAATATCGACATGCCACCATACGAAGCTCTTAAGGGGGGGGGGGAGGATGTAATACCCGGTAATTTTCACATGTTATTAAATGAATATATTAATGGAAATAATATTTATGTGAATATAAGTGTTAATGTTTTGTAAGTTGAATAATTCAATTAATTCGTACTAGATAAATGTGTATTGAGAAGTGTAAATTGACAATGAGAATGATGGAATGCCTTGTGTGGCATAATGTGAAACGAGGAAATTCACTAAGCGAGTTAAAACGGGAATTAGGGAGATTAATCGTGTATGATCATGTGATTTCATATATGTAATCAATACGCTCTTAGACTTGTAATATCACTCTCGTGGACAATAATGCATGTCATGTAAAACAAATATGGCGATAAAAGTTGACACTAGATTGAAGCTAAACCAGTCTTGGCACTGTCAGGGTACGGCACAGCTGCACCGTCCCAGCAGCACAAACTGGCGCAGCTGCGCCAGTGGTCAGTTGGAGAAAAATTAATTTTTCTACTTTAGAAATAAAATAGAACAATTATGTGATATGTGTGACATTAATAACCGTGAGATAAAGTACGTCATGTTTGACGAAGGAATTATTAAGTAAGCCATTAATTAATATTAATTGATTGTGGTGGAATATTGATTACTTGGTAATTAATTAATAATATGTGATTAGTATTGTTTGTAATATGTCTATAAATATAATAAGAATTATATAGATAATTAATGGTTATGGAGACCCATGAAAACATTAATCAAGGAAGAATGGAGTAATTAACAATGGGTGGTAATTAATCATAGAAGCGGATAATTTATTTATTTGACATAAAACAAATAAATGGGTTATTAATATAATAAGATTATATTGACGGCTATGTGCATGTGAGCAATAATACAACTATACTATATAGTGCAGTGTGACATTTATGTGACTATATATTAAGTCTTATAAAACTATATTGTATGAAGCAATGTGATTAAGCATATTGGAACTATATATTATAAATACATTATGAAATATATATGTGACAATGTGTAGGTAGGTATACATTAAAATAAAATGTACATGGATTAAATGTATGTTGCATTGCATCTACACCTTGAAATGTTAAATCATATTGCGACATTAAGTTATAATGTATGGTTGATATGTGTATACAATATAGCATAAGAATAAGAGCCGTGTATAAGTATATGGTCTAATGTTGCAATATTGCTGAGTATTTGGAAATTATCCCAAAATGAGTGTCCAATCGACTTCATTTCTCAGTCACGTGTGTAGCAAAAAGGCTAAGGCCTATTCCTTTTTTCCTCTTCCAAGCTTCCTAGCTGATGATTATGGGAGAGTGGTGGTCATGATGAAATCCAACTAACATCCAACAACTCCTTCTTAACCTTCATGCAATCCTTTCATCCATGAGTTTGATTTAGTAGAAAATTTCATTGTCTGAGTATTGATTTTCCTATAAATATGAGCTCTTCTTCCACTTTTCCATTGCTGAGAATTCCATTAAGGGCGAGGTTGAGAGCATACAAGTATTCTAGGACATTGGGAGTTCATTAGGAGCAAGTTCCTTCATATTGCAGAGGTATAACCCCATTCATTACTTTCTAATTTCATTCTCTGTCAAAAATAAGTTTGAGTTCTTGAATTTCAAAATTATTGATTTTATGGAATTGGATGATAATGAGGTTTGGTAATGTTCATATAGTTGTTATATGATCATATAAACATGTTTAAACTGATACATGATTGTTTAGAAATGAATTTATAAGTAATTTATGTGTTTGGGCTAGTTTTCTGCCGAAGCAGACTGTTCCTAGCTCGAACCAGGCATGGCACAGCTTTGTCGGATTAACACTGAGGCGCAGCACAGCTGCGCCGGTCCCTGAGTTCAGTTGGAGCTTCTGTTTTACAATTTGCTATAATACTATGACTTATACTAGCATGCAAGCATGTGTGAGGGGAATATATAGATATATTAACCTAATGTGAGTATGTTTAGACTAGCATATATGATTAACGAAGTTGTATAGTTTAAAATGGATTTATGACTTTAGAAACGAACTTGATAAGTATGAATGACATGTATGTATACTGACTTTGCAAGCTTGTTGGTATGATTTAGAAATACATGAATAACCCGTTAATTTATGTTATATGATTCGTAAGAGAGCATGATCATGTGGAACATATTAGTAAGCTTTACAAATAAAAATACGACTTTTGAAGTGAATGTTAACACACTACTTTGAAAGATAGAATCTGACATTTATAAACATGTTGGTGATACTTTTAGACTCACTTATGTAGCATAAATGTATATCCACCATGCTTGTGTATCATTTTTCAAGTAAAGCATGAACGAAGCATATTTGCAACCAAAGCGGTGATAATTCCACATATGTGTTATGAATACTCACAAGCATGCCTAATATAAGTTTTATAACTATGTTGTATGTTTAGAGAGCAAGCATGATAGACTTTGTGGTTTCATGACCTTGAATGGCCTTAAATTGTTGAACTGATCAATTTAGAATTTTATTATGAAAGAAGGAACCTAGATTGACTTCAGAAGCATGAAAAGACCTTTAACATGGCAAAATATATTATGTATGATTGTTGTGTTCAAACCGGAAAGAAACCACAAGGCAGCACCTGAGTCTTTGCTTAGCCAGAGGACGACGCAGCTGCGCAGATCCTAGGCTTAGCCATGGCGCAGCTGTGCTAGTCTGGAATCTGAGATTCTGCAATTTTGATTTTGGATAGCTAACTTGTGTGATGCCTATATTGCTAAAAGTAGTTTAAAACCTACTGATACATGTATATAAGTGATGCTTAGATAATATGATTGTGTTTGCCTTGTAATAGGAATGTCCATGGGTAACAAGGACTTAACCTTGAGCATTCTTAATTTACTTTTGAAATAACTAGGTACTTGATTCGTGATGAATCTATAAGCTGATTTTGTACTATATGTGCATACTTGAATCATGTCAACCCTGATTAAAGATTGTGTTAGCTAATTAACACCTTGAACATATAATATGCTATAAATAGGATTCGAAAGTATTGATTATTAAACGTGGATAAACTACGCTTAGGCAAGTATATAAACTATCCTTTACATTGTGCAAGAATTCTAACTCTTGTATTACTTTATTCAAAGGATATCGTAAACTTATCTCTTTGAATGCAAGTTATCCTACTTATTCGTTCAATTGAGTTATCAAGTTTAAACTCTTGTGAAAACTATTATTCATGTTGAACTTGGTATTGTTATTGAATATTGTGAAAAGGTCTATGTCATTGATTCAGCTAGACTATATGCATGCTTATAAAACTGTCCAAACCAATTGATTTGTGCGAAAATCTTAAAAACTGAGTTGAACAACCCTTATGGTAAGGGGAGTGTATATTGTTGTAAACCCCAACACATGAGTAGATTATTACTGTGGTGTTATGCATAACTTAGAGTATTGTAGACTGATTATCTATAGTACTTGATTCTTTTGGATTATCAGTTTAATATTGGTAATTCTAGTAGATGTTCAATAGTCTTTAGTGATTGCTCAGTATAAATTATTTATCCAGTTGGATATATTGATAATATATATATATATATATATATATATATATATATATCTGTTGATTTATATTGAATTACCGTTCTTATTCCAAGAATTGTTGATATTCATTATTCATGATATTATTCTGAAGCTCTGAACTATCTTAGAGATGCTACTTCGATATTTCAAACTCGTGTTATAAAACTCTTTACCATTTGTTGTATATTACTTGTTGAGCAATTTGTGCTCATCCTTGCTTATTTAAAACATTTCAGTTGAGGCGGAACAGAGAAGTGTCTCTGGGAAAGACAAGGGCAAGGGCAAGCCTACCGACTAGCTTGTCCCTTTATATTTAAGACTATTATGTTGTATTAAGACTGTTTTCAGACTATGTTAAGCCTAAGTAGGATTATCTAATAAGTCTTTATTTGATATTATTATGTAATCTATTATGTACTGTAGGTTGCGAGACTCGGGGGAATAATTATAATAAATCATTATATATTATTCTAAATTAGATTTTACGTTATGGACGTGTGGTTTTAGTTATTATGGTATTACTTGAGAATGTGACGAACCGAATTCGAGTGACCAAGTGGCAGTCCGAATTTGGGGGCGTCACAATGATTCCCCTTCGGATTCTTCTCTATATCATTAGGTAGAGTCCCTTGAGGCCTGTTATTTAATGCTAACACAAGTTGTCCCACTTGTTTTTCTATGTTCTTGATTTCCACTACTGTTGCCTCCTTTTTAGTCTTAACAAAAGGCCTCTAAGTCATGCAAGCATACATGGGTCAACAAGTAGTACAGAGTAAAAACAGTATCGATCCACGTAGAAAGGTTTTAAAGTTAAACTATCATACACCAATTGTATCACTATTTATATATGCTTAAATGAATAATTCACAATTATGCTTAATCTAAAGTCAATTAATGAATAAAACACAAGACTAATTTAATGAAATCAAATTTGGAAATAATGGGATTCTAACTTCATTGCGTATTTCATCTAAATATTACCATCATGCACAATTATACATTTATCATGAAAAATTAGCTAAGAGCACAAATGTAGACATAATCATTTTTCAATAAATTATGTCCTATTTACATGACATCCACATTGCGATATAAATCAAATAATCGACAATAATGCCAAAATCACTATATTCCTATGTGAAATTGCAGCAATATTGAATTGAAGCACAAGCTTTTATATTACTACACACGGTGAAACAGTATATTTTTATCTGGTTCATGAAATATAAAGCTAAACATTCATGCAATTCAATCAAACATAATGCAATTCAATCAATCATAACAGAATTTCCAATGATAAACGAACAATCAAGTAATCAGGCAATTAAATTTAGACTACATATCAAAATTCATTAGAATCCCATAATGGAATTTAGTTCATTTCTGAACCTAAAACCATTATAGGATTGTAATAACACATTCAGAATAAATATCACAATTGAGAGAGAATATAGAATTGATCAAACCCAATTGTAGAATTTGATGCAGAATGCTATCCAAATCTCCAATAATTTCTAGCAAAATGAAATGAATATTTATATAATAACTAAATTCAAGAGAAGATGTAGAAAATCTTAAGTTTATGCTCAAATCCTCTCTAGGATTAGTTCAATGCTTATTGACCCTAGTTACCCAATATGAAAAACTGATAAAAACATAATTAATTTACGTCTGGTACCAACCAGAATAGTTTTAGATAAGACCATGCTCAAATTTCAAATTCAAAAACATAAGTCAAATAACAACTTCAGAAAACACGCGCGACCGCACGTGATTGCAGTACAAAATGAGCTCGGGCATGCGACTTCAGTGCGGGCGCACGACATCTAGCTTGTTCAGCCGTGCGGGCGTGAGATGTGTTCTTTTAGCCTCTGCCTACATATAGCGCGGGTGCGCGAGGAATACTTTGTCAAGCAGCGCAGTCGCACTGCTTCTGTCTGCTGCATACTGCTATCTGCTGCTGTTACTTGTTGTTTGACCTTCACCAAAACTCAGTTCCTTGTCACCACACTTTCCATTTGCCAAGCCTTAGTCAGTCTCATACCACATTGCCAATGCCAAATCACGCCATTTCCTGCATTTCCATACAAGAGGAGTTCTAATTACGAATATTGCGAAATAATGTAAAATGCACTAACAACATACTAAAATGTACTTGAGATGAGCATAATTCTCGTGAATTGATATCCAATAAGTAGGTATAAAACCTACTTATCAAATACCCCAAACTTGAACTATTGTTTGCCCTCAAGCAATGCATACTGCATTAAACACTGAAAATGCTACTACATGCTATGCAACTAGATTACGATGCAAATGAGTCCTACATTTTTCCAACTAAAATAGAATTTCAGTCCAATATGCCTCGTCGAATTATCCAAATTCAAGAATAAAAATTCAAACTAAGCTATAGACATAATATCATACACTCAAATAACCCATACATGATATAAAGATGCTCTGTGTGTGTGTTGTGTTCACTAAAACTTGATTAAAGCAAAGAATACACATGCTAAACTGCTTAAAACAGAAAATTACAGTCTAAATCAAGATTCATGTATACTAATGTAACAAAGACTACTCTTACATATCAACACAAACTAAGGTTCAACAATGGGTTTAAACTGCTTTATTTTTACTCACGAGGGCGATTTTCGCTCTTTTCCACGGTGTTTATTGCTATTTTTTTATATCACATGGTTGTGCAATGCCTCATTCCATTAGGCTAACAGTGTTACCCCTTAGCGAGCTTTCAACGAACGACTCCCAGACCATAAAAGATCTTAGGGCGCTAGGTGTACAGACAATTCCCTCGGGCGTACTTGCTCAAGTAATAAAGGCCCCGAAACAAGACTAACCATGGTAGTTTTTTTTTTCAAATATAATAATAATAAGCATACCCATGTGTTTCCAAAGCTTGATTATCAATGTTTTCATAGCTGAAGTCCATTTTCTACACAATTCTATTTTTAAAACCATATTTCCTATCCAACAATAAAACACATAACCCTTATGCCTACAAGTATTTGTGAACACGTTAGTGCAAACCGAAAGCATCTAAACAGCACTATGGATTACATCATGTAAAACATTATATCTAAGCTTATGTTATCCATTAAACTCAATAATCCTTCAATATTCAAATTCATCATTGGCTAGACATAAATTCAACATAGCTAGAAATGCGAGACATGTAACTAAATATATAATGCAACTAACATATACTAACACATATCAGCATGACTAAAAAAATATAGAATGCAAACTAAACATAATTAAATTTTAAACTAACATGCAAACACTACATGCAACTACCTACTACCTAATACCCCCAAACTTCAAATATTAAGTGTCCCAATGAATGAAGGTATTGGGTTAGAAGAACTCCCCTACTGATAAGCTGCACCACCCTCTTCGGGTGGTGAATCCGGTGGTGGAAATGGCACGACTGTCCCAAATTATGGCCACTCGAGTGTAGTACCTTGTTGCGCAAACACCTCTGCTAGCGACCTCGTCAACCCCGTAGCAAACGCTGCAAAGTTATCATACATAGCATCGACCTTCCGCTCCAACCTTTAGAGACGACAGTCTTCATGGATAGCAGTGGCTTGAGTGGCTTATGTTGACGTTTCTGCCTTAGTTTCATGTGTAGACTATGGTGGAGGCACCGAGGATGCAGGTTGAAGGATGAAACCTTTCCCCATCGGGTGCAGCGCACCTCCTGCCCAATCCTCGAATTTGGCAATCGTCGTATGAGTGATATCTTGGCTAGGACTTTGCATCTGTTCATCACCCCAACAGACTCCTTGCTGTGCACACAGTTTAGCAATAACAGACGCATGTGGGATACTTCCTGTAGTGCTTCCCCTCACGTAACGTAACATGTTCTGATTAATGAGATGGCCCACATCGATGTATTTACCTATGACTATTCCCCACAAAATGATAGCCCTCTCAGTTGTGATTTTATGCTGATGCGTCGAAGGTACAAGCTTCTTACATATGAACAAATTCCAAGCCTTTGCATAGCGATTCAGGGATGAGGCTGGGAAAGTGCGAGGTTGATTCGTTCCTACCCTACAAGTCCACTGCGTTCTTGGAATGCACAAGTCAGTGATGACTTCGTCTAAATCCGTCTAAAAACGGGCAGCCTCGACCCAATTATCATACCTAGTCGGTGGAGTGTCGAATAATTTGAAAGCTACCCTGATTGATTGAGGTCGGTAATCTACTTGATGTAAGAACCCGAATTTTTAGAAATTATTAACATAAGAATTTAGTAAATAAAATTCTTAAAGCTTGAGATGGGTTCGAATAAGAATATATAATTGTGTTACAAGGTATGTAATATTGTGTTACATAAGGTAATATGAGCAATGTGATGTTGTGATTAATAAATATATATCATTATTGTATATTTGTTATACATTGTAGAGATGAATTAGTGAAAATATGGATAAGATTTATCTAGTGGCATTAAATAATTTATAGAATTATTTTTATCATAGTGAGTTGGTGGCATTAAATCACTGTGTTGGATAATCACCATTTTCTTGAATATATATACCAGTAACTAGTATGATATAATATGAGATTTAGTTAGTGCTTAAGCTATCCATGGATAGATTGAGATAGTAAAGCATAAATTAGTTAATTGTGAGGATTAACTAACAAGTAAAAATATTGGTTAATCTATATTAAAGTGGAAGTTGTATTATGGAATAATATAATGTGTATATTAAACCTTAAATAACTATGATAATATAGTACAAGGTTTAATTTACTTAAGTAAAGGAGTGAATTAATATGTGTGTTGAATATGTGATACTTTATATATGTTACTCAGAATGGTAATATGTGAGAAAGTGTAATGTGCGAATAACGTTAAATATATATACGCTATTAAAGGGAGACATAAATCATTATATCTTTAAATGGATATTTAATATTTGAAGAAATTATTTTGGGAACAATTTATAGAGGGAGAGATAAATAATAATTATATATTTCTAATAGAGGATATTAAAATAATTTCTAATATTGAGTTATTTTAATAAAAGGAGGAAATGTTATTTTTGAATAATAATACTACCTTATATATTTTTGTATGAGGTATGATTAATAATATAGTAAATATATCAAAACGTATTTGATATATGTAAATAAATTGATGAAAACAATTTATTATAATAGAAAATAAACTTATTATCTATTTTCTATATATAATATATGTACATGTGTCGTACATATAGTTAATTGATATTATATTAAGAATAATATCTTGAGACAATAAGCAAATTAATTTCTAATTGTAAATGTCTTTATTCGGAGAATACATAATATTTATGTTATGACAAAATACATAATTTCTAATGTATTCTCAAGGGAGTTACTTAATGAAAGAAAACTAAGTTATTTTAATATATTAAATAACTTAAGTTATTATTTTATCATGGATGTTATCATTTAGATAATTAATAGAGTATATATTAATTATTCTAAGTGTAAAGGTTGTACATATTATATGTATGTAATTATTTAAGTAAGGTAAATGATTTAGCATTATGATAAAGTGTGACATAAACTTTATATTAAATAAATATTAAAATAATGTGGAATTGAGGAAAAGCCAAACGTGGCCTAGACCCCTAATATTTTATTATAAAAATAATGAGCTTGAGTTATATAACTCCCGTAAATGTGCTAAATGAGCCTTGTGTGGCATGAGTATTAAAGTTAAACTAGACTAAAGGTTTGACTGAAATTATTAAAAGAGAATAAATGATTGACATTGATCATTTTGATATTTAGGCGTGATAGGAGATAATGGGTTAAGAGTACCCTACTAAATTATAATTAGCTCAATTAAAATATTATTTGGACTAGCCCAAATGTACATGGGATATAGGATTATATATTGGAGTATATAAGTATACTTCCTACATGTGGGTAGGTACATATATATATATATATGTGTGTATATGTACACATAACTTAAATTAATGTAGTAAGGTTAAATCATTACAATTGATTTAATAAGCCCCAAAAAGGAAATAACCTTCGTATATTAAGTGGACATATTGCTAATACAGTAAGCTATATACCTTGTCCCAATTTGTTAGTCTCAAAGTTTGCATCTGCCGTGTATAGGCCATTAACCTACTCCTACTTTGCTGAAAATGAGAGTGGTGATGATAAGTTCAAGGGAGTAGTTCATCAACTCCTTCTTAACCAACGGTTCCATCTTTTTCCTGTTAGTTTAGTTTCTTGGGAAAAATTCCCAAATGGACAATAGTTTGGCAATATAAGAAAGCATTCCCCTTCATTATCAAGCTGCTAAATTTCTGAGATTGTTTGCTATTGCATAGAGAGATAGAGTCAGTGAGTTGAGAGTGAAGAAGAATTCCAAAAAAAACTCTTGCATTGATTATCACAGTAAGAGGGAGGAACACTCTGAGAATTGAGAAAAATCATCAAAGGTACTTAATTCTAACTACTCTATCTTTCTGAAAACATAAATCAAGTATAGAATGGTGAAAGCATGATTATACTATGTTCTTCATTTCAAGTTTTGTAATTTCTGAGTAAATATCAAGAAAAGTTGATTTTGAGTCATAAAATTAATGGCTAAGGATTGTTATAATCCATGAATTATTGGTAGATATTGTTAATATAGTTCAATACGAAATGTACGAAAGTTAAACGAACCAATTTGGTTTAGAAACGAATTCGTAGTGAATGAATTCGCTAAACTTTTTGAAACATAAAAATTAGTATGAACATGAGTTATAAATTCTTATTTGGGTTATTTAATGTTTATGTTAGTTGATGGGTATCTAGTATGTTGTAGTTCTATGAATTACGAATCCATAGAATCGAAAACAGACTAATTTGGACATGTATAACTCAAATTATGAAGGTTAGAAGGAAAATTTAGCATTATGGTTCATAACAGGGAACAAAATCCGAGTTGGCAGCAGCTAGCCCGCCCCGGTGGGCCATTTTTAAGGCAAGACCCCCGCCCCGGCGGGGGGTGGTCTGTTACATATGCTGAGAAAAATTTGACTGAACATGTTTTGGTAAAACGCTCATAACGTTTTCATACGAACTCCGATTGAGGAGATTAAAGATGATCCGAAACGAGAACGGATAGACCTACAACTTTTTCGCTTTAAGATTTTCAATTTGAGGCCATTAGGAAGGGTCAAAGTAGTCATCTTTGTGACTGTCACGTATTCGGAGGCGAACGGAGGGCGTCGAATGAGCATATACGCAAGTATAGTGCTCCCGATGATGGAATATGTTATTCTAAGTGATAAAATATGAATATGCATGATAATAGACATGTCATATAACTAAGATTACTTTACTCATAATTGAATGCTTTAACAACGATTTCTTAAAGAAAACTTGAAGTTTAAAAATGAAAACTTGACGAACTTTGTGTCTTTTAAGTTCCGACCTTGGAAACATGTAAATGTGGCCTAATTATATTCGAGGATGAATAAGGAATGTAATTCCCAGATGTATTACATATAAAAGGCTGTCAAGCTTGGTTTAGTATGTGTTTTGAAGGGAAATTTAAAAGTATTAGAAACTAACTTTCTTGAGCATTCTATTACTTGCATTATGACCCTATAAGCAAGCATGATAGAGTTGTATGTGCCTTTGAACATGAATGATATGTGCACTCAACTAGTCAAGCATGACATAAGTTATTTAAGCATGTTTAAAAAGTATGAACTATGTTATGTCTAAAGCTATAATACTTGACATAAATGATGTTTTAAGCATGTGAGCATGTAATGGTTATATAAAACCCAAAGTTGCTAATTTTATTAATGTTGCAAAAATGTAAGAACGATGTGGATCGCGTATCTATAAACTTTAAATATGTGTCGAACACATAGCGAGTCAAGTGTGTAATAAAGATTTTTGGATGTTGATGTCAAGTATGAGTGGTTAAGGTATACCTATACATACCTACCTATTATATTCTAAGAGTATGATGAGAAAGTGAAATGTAGGTGTTACGAACCCAGTTAGAGAACAATGTAACATTATTATTACATTAAGAATGTATGAAATGTATGACTAATGTATATGAATCCATGATTATATAAATGTGTAGAAATACACGCAGTGCAAATAAGCTTTAAGCAGTTAAGTCGTAGTTGATAAACTACGAATCAGGCAAGTCTTTCGGTTCCTATTTGATATATGAATTCTATAACTGTTAGTTGAGCCATATTATGCTATTAGAATGTTGAGGTATATTTATGATATGCATATAAGCTATGTATGAAATTTGAAAGTTGATCTTTGATGATATGCTTGTGAAGTAAATTTCTATGCATGTTATGTGTGAAGTAACATACGTAGTTAAGATTAATTGATTTTGAATGCATAAACTGAATATGCTATTATATGCTATGTGCTGCATGAAAACTGTTAGAATTGCTGGACTGTCGAGCTCACCCTTGCAAAAATAACCACTTTTGCAGGTTAAGGACTCACGATAAAGATTTCGTGCTTCTTGGTTGAGAAAGTAGATAGTTTCGCAATGAAGGATACTATTTAAATCATTACTTGAACCATGTTTAGGTTCTAGTAGTGTACTTGATATATACTTATGATGTTTAATACTTGTTGTATTGTAAAGATGTATTAGTTAATACATAGAGGATATCGAATCAAGATGTAAAATCTTATACAGTAATTCCAATAAACTGAACTATATTATATAGTTGATTCAAGAATTGTAATTGGTTCAAAGTTATGAAATCAATAAAAGATTTTATTCAACAGATTGACAAAGTTTAAAGTATCACGCATATTTATATAATATCAAATGTAATGTAAAGCAGGAATAGTAAATGACCAAGTTGTGAAACTTATAAAAGTTTGGGGTCATTATGCAAATCTTGGAAATTGAGAAAATTTATATTCTAAATTGTAATAAACAAAGTTATATTCATTAAGTTATGAATAATATATATAAATAGTTTGACAATAGTAGTATCGTGGCGGACCGAATCTGAGGTTTGAAGAAACTTGAATTTGGGGGCGTCACAGTTTGGTATCAAAGGTGTAGGTTATAAACTTAGGTAAGTGTACCTTAGGCTATAACCTGAGAGAAAGAAAGATAAGGATTAAAATATATAAGTGAAGATTCAAAGAAGAATCTTGAAGTATCTAAGAGAATGAGAATTCAGGGGTTTCCTAACTCCGGTAATAAAAATGTTATGATGATGTATATAAGATGAATATGACAAAGATAATGAGAATGAACTCGAGTGGAGTTTAGCTGATAATGGGAAAGAACCCTAAGTTAAGCGACGATCACAACGTGATTAAAATGAGCTATGAAGTGATAAATAGTCTGTAACGACTAAGTGTGTATAGCTTGATGCTATAAGAGAATGTACTATGAAATAGTATGATATGAGCTAATGAGGAGTTGTACATGTTGACATATTAAGAATTCGTATCGAGCAAAGAGAAAGTTAAGAGTAACATATAGTTAAGTGGGATTTCAGTTGAGGACTCATGTGAGAGCTGAGTTGTACAAACTTTTGTGTGGGCGGAAGCTTTGTGCTAACGCTCGGTTCCTCACAATGATAATCAATGGA
Organism: Panax notoginseng; assembly: GCA_016801055.1. Classification (NCBI taxonomy): domain Eukaryota; kingdom Viridiplantae; phylum Streptophyta; class Magnoliopsida; order Apiales; family Araliaceae; genus Panax; species Panax notoginseng. The sequence continues at coordinate 56,698,901 of CM029021.1, read as the reverse complement.
ATATCGGTGTCGCACTATCGATATGCTTATGGTGAGAAGGTGATTCTTTTCTTATATCATATTTGATAGATAGAGACTATTAAGATTATGGTACATAATATTAAGATTAGGCACGAGTTCTTAAAACTCATCCATATTGTAAGTTCGTGACTCATAATCATATGGTATATTTTTGAACCCCTCAGCAAATGGACGCCTATGGTCTGACTAGCATAAGTTCTCAAACTCATATGATTATGGCAAGTTCCTAGATTTCCAAAGTGTGGTAAGTTTGATGAACTATATCGGGTATATATATGTTATGAAGTTAGAAATTTTTGTATAGTGAGCATTGATGGTGTTGAAAAATGGTAGAATGAAGCAATGTAGTAAAGATTGAAGTTGATGGAGAAACATGAATTTTCTAAATCTTCTAGCTCTGCTAGATTTTTAAAATTTATTGACTTCGTGCTGATGTTTGCACTTCTGTTTTCTTGAAAAACATTGGATCATGTGGTTGAACCAATGATGTTTTAAAAATAATATTGTTATCCATATGTCTATACTAATTATTTCGGCTAAGACAAAAATGATTTGAAAATTTTCAAAAAGGTATTTCTAACCATGTGCATCATTTGATGTGGTGTAAAAATGATAAACGATGGAGTCATCAATGCAGTCGAACCTAGTGTTGGTTGTGATCGAAAGATCGTCAGCCCACTATGGTATGATGTAATATGACAAAGTCACCTAATGGCAGAATCCTCAACGTACTACTAATCTGGTACGGTATCATGACATCATAAAAAGAATTTTTAGTTTTCTTTTAGATTATGAAGAAGGTCAATTAAGTTGGCTAAATTATTTCGATTGATGTTCGAGTTGTTGATAAAAGTCTAATCTATTTGATTTGGCTAGACGACTGTTGAAAAATATTTGTGAAATTCAAGCATTCTTGAGTATTTGTGCCTAACCAGATTGCTCTGGTGCGGATTCAGATGTGAAAAAGCTGAGGTGAACAACCCTATAAGGGGACATGTTTTCGGGGGCAATGGTTCCGAGCGTAACGCATATAGTCGTTACAAAACACTATGTTACGGCCTAACGTAGTGGTACAATAGGCTGGCCACCTAGTGTACGCGTGGAGGGTGTTTTCAGTCTTTGTGATTGATAAACACTCTGGTTTGCAGTGTGAAGAATTTTGTTGAAGCATTTGTAAACCTAGAGAAGAGTTCACGGTCTTCTGACCTCATAGCATAATTTGAAATCTAAGATTATTCATACTACTTCCCGATTATTGAAAAATCATGGAAGATTCTTATTCTTCTAAAGAATGAATATAGTAAGTAGAATGTTCCTTAAAAAGGAGAATGTGGTAGAATGCAAATAAGCAAGTTATAATAAAACTTCCGAAAAGAGAATGGACAAAATTATTCAAAAAGAATATGTAATATTCAGAATAACACCGAGTAGAGGAGGTTTCGGTGATTCCGATGACGGAATCCTTATAAGGGAGAGAGGATGTAAGAACCCAAATTTTTAGAAATTATTAAAATAAGAATTTAGTAAATAAAATTCTTAAAGCATGAGATGAGTTTTTATAAGAATATATAATTGTGTTACGAGGTATGTAATATTGTGTTACATAAGGTAATATGAGCAATGTGATGTTGTTCTTGATAAATATATATCATTATTATATATTTGTTATACATTGTAGAAATGAATTAGTAAAAAGATGGATAAGATTTATCTAGTGGCATTAAATAATTTATAGAATTATTTTTATCATAGTGAGTTGGTGGTATTAAATCTCTGTGTTGGATAATCACCATTTTCTTGAATATATATACTAGTAACTAGTATGATGTAATATGAGATTTAGTTAGTGCTTAAGCTATCCATGGATAGATTGAGATAGTAAAGCATAAATTAGTTAATTGTGAGGATTAACTAACAAGTAGAAATATTGGTTAATCTATATTAAAGTGGAAGTTGTATTATGGAATAATATAATATGTATGTTAAAACCTTAAATAACTATGATAATATAGTACAAGGTTTAATTTACTTAAGTAAATGAGTGAATTAATATGTGTGTTGAGTATGTGATACTTTATATATGTTACTCAGAATGGTAATATGTGAGAAAGTGTAATGTGCGAATAACGTTAAATATATATACGCTATTAAAGGGAGACATAAATCATTATATCTTTAAATGGATATTTAATATTTGAAGAAATTATTTTGGGAACAATTTATAGAGGGATAGAGAAATAATAATTATATATTTCTAATAGAGGATAATAAAATAATTTCTAATATTGAGTTATTTTAATAAGAGGAGGAAATGTTATTTTTGAATAATAATACTACCTTATATATTTTTGTATGAGGTATGGTTAATAATATAGTAAATATATCAAAACGTATTTGCTATATGTAAATAAATTGATGGAAACAATTTATTATAATAGAAAATAAACTTGTTATCTATTTTCTATATATAATATATGTACATGTGTCGTACATATAGTTAATTGATATTATATTAAGAATAAAATCTTGAGACAATAAGCAAATTAATTTTTAATTGTAAATGTCTTTATTCGGAGAAAACATAATATTTATGTTATGACAAAATACATAATTTCTAATGTATTTTCAAGGGAGTTAGTTAATGAAAGAAAACTAAGTTATTTTAATATATTAAATAACTTAAGTTATTATTTTATCATGGATGTTATCATTTAGATAATTAATAGAGTATATATTAATTATTCTAAGTGTAAAGGTTGTACATATTATATATATGTAAGTATTTAAGTAAGGTAAATAATTTAGCATTATGATAAAGTGTGACATAAACTTTATATTAAATAAATATTAAAATAATGTGAAATTGGAGAAAAGCCAAACGTGGCCTAGACACCTAATATTTTATTATAGAAATAATGAGCTTAAGTTATATAACTCCCGTAAATGTGATAAATGAGCCTTGTGTGGCATAAGTATTAAAGTTAAACTAGACTAAAGGCTTGACTGAAATTATTAAAAGAGAATAAATGATTGACATTGATCATTTTGATATTTAGGTGTGATAGGAGATAATGGGTTTAGAGTACCCAACAAAATTATAATAAGCCCAATGAAAATATTATTTGGACTAGTCCAAATGTACATGGGATATAAGATTATATATTGGAGTATATAAATATACTTCCTACATGTGGGTAGGTACATATATATATGTGTGTATATGTACCCATAACTTAAATTAATGTAGTAAGGTTAAATCATTACAATTGATTTAATAAGCCCCAAAAAGGAAATAACCTTGGTATATTAAGTGGCCATATTGCTAATACAGTAAGCTATATACTTTGTCCCAATTTCTTAGTCTCAAAGTTTGCATATGTCGTGTATAGGCCATTGACCTACTCTTACTTTGCTGAAAATGAGAATGGCGATGATGAGTTCAAGGGAGTAGTTCATCAACTCCTTCTTAACCAATGGTTCCATATTTTTCTTGTTAGTTTAGTTTCTTGGGCAAAATTCCCAAATGGACAATAGTTTGGCTATATAAGAAAGCCTTCCCCTTCATTCTCAAGCTGCTAAATTTCTTAGATTGTTTGCTATTGCGTAGAGGGATAGAGTCAGTGAGTTGAGAGTGAAGAAGAATTCCCAAAAAAACTCTTGCATTGATTATCACAGTAAGAGGGAGGAACACTCTGTGAATTGAGAAAAATCATCAAAGGTACTTAATTCTAACTACTCTACGTTTCTGAAGACATAAATCAAGTATAGAATGGTGAAAGCATGATTATACTACGTTCTTCATTTCAAGTTTTGTAATTTCTGAGCAAATATCAATAAAAGTTGATTTTGAGTTATAAAATTGATGCCTAAGGATTGTTATAATCCATGAATTGTTGGTAGATGTTGTTAATATAGTTCAATACGAAATCAATGAAAGTTAAACGAACCAATTTGGTTTAGAAACGAATTCGTAGTGAATGAATTCGCTAAACTTTTTGAAACATGAAAATTAGTATGAACATAAGTTGTAAATTTATATTTGGGTTATTTAATGTTTATGTTAGTTGATGGGTGTCTAGTATATTGTAGTTCTATGAATTACGAATCCATAGAATAGAAAACAGACTAATTTGGATAAGTATAACTCAAATTATGAAGGTTAGAAGGAAAATTTGGCATTATGGTTCATAACAGGGAACAAAATCCGAATTGGCAGCAGCTAGGCCCTCCCCGGGATGGCCATTTTTAAGGCAAGACCCCCGCCCTGGTGGGGGGCGGTCTGTTACATATGCTAAGAAAAATCTGACAGAACATGTTTTGGTAAAATGCTCATAACGTTTTCATACGAACTCCGATTGAGGAGATTCAAGATAATACGGAATGAGAACGGATAGACCTACAACTTTTGTGGTTTAAGTTTTTCAATTTGAGGTAGTTAGGAAGGGTCAAAGTAGTCATCTGTGTGACTGTCACGTATTCAAAGGCGAACGGAGGGTGTCGAACGAGCACATACGCAAGTATAGTGCTCCCGACGATGGAATATGTTATTCTAAGTGATAAAACATGAATATTCATGATAATAGACATGTCATATAACTAAGATTACTTTACTCGTAATGGAATGCTTTAACAATGATTTCTTAAAGAAAACTTAAAGTTTGAAAATGAAAACTTGACGAACTTTGTGTCTTTTAAGTTCTGACCTTGGAAACATGTAAATGTGGCCTAGTTATGTGCGCGGATGGATAAGGAATGTAATTCCAAGATGTATTGCACATAAAAGGTTGTCAAGCTCGGTTTAGTATATGTTTTGAAGGGAAATTTAAAAGTATTAGAAACTAACTTTGTTGAGCATTCTATTACTTGCATTATGACCCTATAAGCAAGCATGATAGAGTTGTCTATGCCTTTGAACATGAATGATATGTGCACTCAACTAGTCAAGCATGACATAAGTTATTTAAGCATGTTTTAAAAGTATGAACTATGCTATGTCTAAAGCTATAATACTTGACATAAATGATGTTTTAAGCACGTGAGCATGTAATGGATATATATAACCCAAAGTTGCTAATTTTATTAAAGTTGTAAAAAATGTAAGATCGATGTGGATTGCGTATCTATAAATCTTAAATATGTGTCAAACACATGGCGAGTCAAGTGTGTAATAAAGATTTTTGGATGGTCATGTCAAGTATGAGTGGTTAAGGTATACCTATACATACCTAGCTATTATATTCTAAGAGTATGTTGAGAAAGTGAAATGTAGGTGTTATGAACCCAGTTAAAGAATAATGTAACATTATTATTACATTAAGAATGTATGAAATAAATGACTAATGGATTTGAATCCATGATTATATAACTGTGTAGGAATACACGCAGTGCAGATAAGCTTTAAGCAGTTAAGTCGTAGTTGATAAACTACGAATCAGGCAAGTCTTTCAGTTCCTATTTGATATATGAATTCTATAACTGTTAGTTGAGTCATATTATGCTATTAGAATGTTGAGGTATATATATGAAATGCATATAAGCTATGTATGAAATTTGAAAGTTGATCTTTGATGATATGCTTGTGAAGTAAATTTCTATGCATGTTGTGTGTGAAGTAACATGCGTAGTTAAGATTAATTGATTTTGAATGCATGAACTGAATATGTTATTATATGCTATGTGCTGCATGAAAACTGTTAGAATTGTTGGGCTGTCGAGCTCACCCTTGCAAATAACTACTTTTGCAGGTTAAGGACTCACGGTAAAGATTTCATGCTTCTTGGTTGAGAAAGTAGATAGTTTTGCAATGAAGGACACTATTTAAATCATTACTTGAACCATATTTAGGTTTTAGGAGTGTACTTGATATATACTTACGATGTTTAATGCTTGTTGCATTGTAAAGATGTATTAGTTAATACATAGAGGATATCGAATCAAGATGTAAAATCTTATACAGTAATTCCAATAGACTGAACTATATTATATAGTTGATTCAAGAATTGTAATTGGTTCAAAGTTATGAAATCAATAAAAGATTTTATTCAACAGATTGAAAAAGTTTAAATTATTCCGCATATTTATATAATATCAAATGTAATGTAAAGCAGGAATAGTAAATGACCAAGTTGTGAAACTTATAAAAGTTTGGGGTCATTATGCAGATCTTGGAAATGGAGAGAATTTATATTATAAATTGTAATAAACATAGTTATATTCATTAAGTTATGAATAATATATATAAATAGTTTGACAATAGTAGTATCGTGGCGGACCGAATCTGAGGTTTGAAGGAACCTGAATTTGGGGGCATCACACTTGAACTCCTCGAACCATTGATAACCCACTCATAGTATCTTTGGCATTAGCATAAAATTCTCTAAAAATACCAATGGGAGTAGGCATAGGGGTTGCAGTAAATCCTCCCCATCCTCTTTCTCGAATCATATCCCACAGTTGCCCATCCAACTTCTCAGGCTTGAAGCCTCGTTCCTTCACAAATGTCTTTGTCACTATTCTATTGTACTCCATTTGTGCCTCCAGACTGAGAAATTTCGTATGATCTATAATATCCTCGCCTTGACTACTGGAGGAAGATGATGATGATGGAGTGACAGAACGTGCACACTTAGAACCCATTTGAAATTGATGAAGAAGAAGAAAACTTGCTTGATATAATCGTGAGTGATATATTTGCTACATAGAGAACCCCCAAACTTATTTTGCACACACCCACTGAAGCCCTAATTTTATCGGTGTAGATGTTGAACATGCGTAGAATAACTGATGCGATAATCAAGTAGTGGAAATGAGATATTACACCTTCAATTTGGAACGGTTTGGAAAGGAAAAGTCGTGTGTGTTTTAGAGAACAATGAAATACGCTCTCTTTAATTTCAAATGATGGAAGATATGGTACAAGACACGTCTTTAAATCCAAAAAAAATTATTTTTTTTTCCAAAATCCGGTGTCGAGCACGGTCGCGCGTGTTCTAAATGGGGACATGGCGCGTGATTGCTTTTTCTGCACAAACTTGTAGCGTAAGCGCGCGATTGCTCAAGGCTTTCATGGCGTGGCTGCGCGACCCTGCATCTTGCAATATCAATTTGCATCCCAAATACATCAACACAGTGATGACGTCATTCCAATACACCAGCATAAACACCAATTAACAATATCAAAGCATGAATGACTGAATAAACAAGAATGACTATCTTATCACCATACGTTTTATGTTATGCTTAAACATTATAATGTGAAAATTCAGCTCTCATACTATTTATGCATAATTAATCAAACTAACACAACTAAGTATGAAAATGAACTAACAAAAACAATTTAAACAGAATAAACAAAAGATAAAGATAGAAATAATGGGTTGCCTCCCATCAAGCGCTAAGTTATAATTAATTAGCTTGACTGTCTCTGACTTTTCATGTTGAAGATAGAATTGAGGTTACTTTTTATCTATCAACCTTGCCACCAAAATAATGCTTCAGCCGCTGTCCATTCACTTTAAACGGCTTGTCCGGGAACTTGTCGAACACTTCTACTGCCCCATGTGGGAAAACTGTCTTCACTGTGAATGGCCCTGACCACCTTGTTTTGAGCTTCCCAGGAAAAAGTTAAAGTCTAGAATTAAACATCAAAACTCTTTGTCCCTGCTCAAATACTCTCTCTATGATCTTGCGATCATGCCATTTCTTCACCTTTTTCTTGTATAGCTTTGAGTTTTCATACGCCTATAGTCTGAATTCATCCAACTCATTGAGTTGGAGTAGTCGTTTTTCTCTTGCAGCCTTCAAATAAAAATTGAGCTTCCGAATTGCCCAATATGCCTTGTGCTCAAGCTTCATAGGAAGGTGATAGGCTTTGCCATAAACCAGCTGAAAATGTGACATGCCCAATGGAGTTTTATACACAGTTCTATATGCCCAAACAGCGTCATCAAGTTTTAAGGGCTAATCCTTTTTTGTGGGGTTCACAACTTTCTCCAAAATTCTTTTGACTTCTCGATTAGAAACTTCGTCTTGGCCATTAGTTTGAGGATGATAAACTGTAGCAATACAATGATTCACCCCATACTTAGCCAACAGAGCTGTGAACTGCCTATCACAAAAATGACTGCCCTCATCACTAATGATAGCCCTTGGAGTCCCAAACCTTGTGAAAATACTCCTCTATAAAAAACCTTAGGACCACTTTGGCATCATTCGTTGGAAGAGCAGCCACTTCCACCCACTTTGACACATAATCAACTGCTAACAAAATGTACAGATTTCCATATGCAGAAACGAAAGGGCCCATGAAGTCTATCCCCCAAACATCAAAAATTTCCACCTCGAGGATCGTGTTCAATGGAATTTCATTCCTTTTTGAAATGTTCCCGACTCTTTGACATCTGTCACATCTCTGGATGAAACCGTAAGCATCCTTGAAAATTGCCGGCCAGTAAAATCCTGCTTGTAACACTCTAGCTGTTGTTCGCTCTCCACCATAATGACCACCATATAAAGAAGCATGACAATCCTGCAAAATCCCCTCAGTCTCACTATATGGGATACATCTCCTTATCATCTGATTAGCACATTTCTTGAAAAAATATGGTTCATCCCATATATGTCACTTCACATCATGCAATAATTTCTTCTTTTGATAAGCAACCAAGTCAGAAGGTACCGTATTACTCACCAAGTAGTTCACATAATCTACAAACCATGGCACTTGTCAAAATTAGTCTCGAAGCGGGCAGTCTCAACCCAATTATTATACCCAGTTGGTGGTATGTCAACTATCCAGAAGATTTCTCTGATTGCTGGTGGTCTGTAATTTATTTGAAACCCTCGCACCACAGATAGACCACTCATTGTGTCTTTAGCATTAGCATAGAATTCTCGAACAATACTCATTGGAATAGGCATAGGGGTTGCAGTCTATCCAATCCATCCCCTTTCTCGAATCATATCCCATAGTTGGCCATTCTGCTTCTCAGGTTTGAAGCCGCGTTCTTTCACAAATGTCTTTGCTACGATTTTGTAATACTCCATTTGTTCTTCCAGACTTAAAAATTTTGTATGATCCACAATATCTTCACCTTAGCTACTGGAGGAAGATAATGATGACAAAGTGATAGAACGTGCTCTCTTAGGACCCATTTGAGATTGATAGAGAATAAGAAGATTACTTGCCTAATAGTGAGTGATAGCCGATGACTGATTACCCCCAAATTGATTTTGCACAACCCAGTCTGAAACCCTAGATTTATCAATCCCACAATAGGGGTTGAATAGAGGTTGAACGTGCGTAGAATCGTGGGTAGTAGAGCAAATGGTAACGGCTTGAAGATGAGAAGTCTTACGTTATGGAGACAATAAGGGAAAATGCCTCTTGTGTGGTTTCAAATGATAGAAGAAATGACTCAACACCAGTTTTTAAAACTTAAAAATTTTTCAATGTCCGGTGCCCGGCGCGGCCGCGCGCGTTGTTAAGGAATATGTGGCGCGGGAGCGCGAGTGCCTGTTTCTGCACAGCATTGCTTGCAGCGCGGGCGTGCGATTTGTAAAGCATTTTCAGGTGCGGCCGCGCGTCTCTGATTCCTGCACTGTCAGTTTTCATTCCCAATACTTCAAGATAGTAATGTATTCAATCCAATATACCTACAATATCAACAATAAACATTGTCAAAGCATGAATTACTAAATAAGCATGCGTGACTATCTAAACACCATAATTTTTATGCTATGCACAAACAAAATCATATGACATTCAGCTACTAATATATTTATGCAAAGATATCAAACTATCACAACTACAAATGAAAATGCACTATCAAAAATAGCTTAAACTAAATAAATAAACAGTTGAGATAAAAATAATGGGTTGCCTCCCATCTAGCGCTAAGTTATAGTAAATTAGCTTGACTGTCTCTGAATCTCATGTTGAAGAGAGAATTGAGGTGACTTTCTATCTGTCCACTTCGCCACCAAAGTAATGCTTCAATCGCTGTCCATTCACTTTAAAAAGCTTGTCCGGAAACTTATCAAATACTTCTACCGCACCATGTGGGAAAACTATTTTCACTGTGAACGGCCCTGACCACCTTGACTTGAGCTTTCCAGGAAAAAGTTTAAGTCTGGAATTGAAAAGCAAAACTTTTTGTCCCGGCTCAAATGTTCTCTCTATGATCTTGCGATCATGCCATTTCTTCACCTTTTCTTTGCACAGCTTTGAATTTTCATTTGCCTGTAATCAGAATTCATCCAACTTATTGAGTTGGAGTAGGCGTTTCTCTCCTGTAGCTTTCAAATCGAAATTCAACTTTCGAATCGCCCAATATGCTTTATGCTCTAGCTCCATAGGAAGGTGACATGCTTTGCCATAAACTAGCTGGAAAGGTGACATGCCCAATGGAGTCTTGTATGCAGTCCTATATGCCCACACAGCATCATCAAGCTTTAAAGACCAATCCTTCCTAATGGGATTCATAACTTTTTCCAAAATTCTTTTAACTTCTCGATTTGACACTTATGCTCATCTGGAAAGGATTCATTAATTACAACTTTTTCAGCTGCCTCCCTTTTCGAATTCTCTAGTCGAGATAAGTGGTCTGCCACTTGGTTTTTAGTGCCCTTTCTATCATTGATCTCCAAATCGAATTCCTGCAACAATAAGATTCATCTGATCAAACGGGGCTTTGCATCCTTCTTTGCCACTAAGTGTCGGATTGCTGCGTGATCTGTGTACAGTATCACCTTCGTACCAATTAGATATGCTCAGAATTTATCAAAAGCATACACAACTGCCAATAACTCTTTCTGTGGTGGTTTAGTTCAACTGCGCATCTGTAAGGGTCTTGCTGCCATAATAGATCACATGAAAAACCTTTTCCTTTCTCTGACCCAAAATAGCCCTATAGCATAATCACTAACATCACACATCAACTCAAACGGCAAATCCCAATCTGGTGCAGTAATAACTGGTGCTGAAGTTAATTTCCCATTCAAGTGCTCAAATGCTAACACGTAGGCAGTGTCAAATTTAAACTGTGCATCCTTCTCCAATAAACTGCATAGTGGTTTAGTTGTCTTGGAGAAGTCTTTTATGAATCTGCGATAGAAGCCTGCATGTCCCAGAAAACTGCAGACACCTTTTACTGAAGTAGGTGGCGATAAATTCTCAATAGTCTCGAGTTTAGCACTATCCACCTCAAGTCCCATCTTCGAAACCTTGTGTCCCAAAATTATTCCTTCTTGTACCATATAATGGCACTTTTCCCAATTTAATACCAAATTTGTCTCAACACATTTTCTCAAAACCATGACCAAATTTTCCAGACATAGATCAAAGGAATCCCCAAATACTGAAAATCATCCATAAATACCTCCACATTTTGGTCCACCATATCTGAAAAGATAGCCATCATCCACCTCTGAAAAGTTGATGGGCATTACAAAGACTAAAAGACATCCTCCTGAAAGCGAAAGTACCATATGGACATGTAAAGGTTATCTTTTCTTGGTCCTCTGGAACTATAACAATCTGATTGTAGCCTGAATACCCGTCCAGAAGAAAATAGAACTCATGCCCCGCTAGTCTGTCCAACATTTGATCGATAAACGGCAGTGGAGAGTGATCTTTCCTTGTAGCTTTGTTAAGCCTGCGGTAATCCATGCAAACTCTCCACCCCGTCACTGTTCTTATCGGAATCAACTCATTGTTCTCATTGGAAATCACAGTCATACCACCTTTCTTCGGTACACATTGTACTGGGCTCACCCATGAACTTTCTGAAATTGGATATATAATACATGTATCTAGCCATTTCAACACTTCCTTCTTTACCACTTCCTTCATGATCGGATTAAGTCTTCTTTGATTTTCCACTGAAGGCTTGCTATCATCTTCCGACAGGATCTTATGCATGCAAAAAGATGGGCTGATCCCTTTTATATCTGCTATAGTCCATCCAATAGCTGACTTGAACTCTATGAGGACTCTTAGCAATTTTTCTTCCTAAAAAGATGTTAGTTCAGAAGAAATAATCACATGTAATTTTGAATTTTTATTTAAAAATGCATACCTTGAATGATTAGGAAGTGGTTTCAATTCAAATTCTGGAGGTGTTTCAAGAGATGGTTTCAATTTTACTAATGACTCTCCAGCATTCTTTAATGGCTCAATTAGAGTCTTGAATTTTCTGAATTATGGAGTTGTATCAAGAAAATGCACAAGTTCTTCAATCTCCTCATCATCTATTTCTGAATTTCCAGCAATTGCATTTCTCAATGGTTCTTGAGTCACCGTGTTCTCTACCTCATCATTTGTAATCCTTTCTACTAAATTAACCCTGAAGCATTCCTCATCTTCTGTCAGAAATTTCATTTCCTTTAATACATTGAAAGTGACTTCTTGATCATGAACACGCATTATGAGTTCCCCTTTCAGAACGTCTATCAAGGTTCTTCCTGTAGCTAAAAATGGTCTTCCAAGGATTATCAGTATACTCCTATCTTCTTCATAATCTAGAATGATGAAACCAGCCGGAAAGATGAATTTATGCACTTTTACCAAAACATCTTCAATAATTCCTCGTGGATAAGTGATCGACCTGTCCGCTAACTGTAATGAAATATTTGTCGGCCTTGGAGCCGGCAATCCCAACTGATTAAATACCGACAAGGGCATCAAATTGAGACTAGTTCCAAGATCACACAAACATTTACCCAAGCTCATCTTTCCAATTGTGCATGGTATTGTGAAACTGCCTGGATCTTTCAACCTTGGAGGTAATTTACGTTGAAGCACTGCACTGCACTGCACTGTATTCCTCCGTCAAGGCTACTATTTCAAATTCTTCTATTTTCTTCTTTCTTGACAAGATACCATTCATAAATTTTGCATAACTAGGCATCTGTTCCAATGCCTCTGCGAAAGGTATGTTAATATGCAGCTTTTTGAATACCTCCAAGAACTTACTAAACTGCTTATCTTCCCTCTGCTTATGCAATCAATGCGGATAAGGAACAGGAGGGTGAACTATTGGTATTTTATTCACGGGCTTCTCAAATGAACCTTCTTTATTCTTCTGTTCTTGCTATTGTCCAGAATCTTCCTTATTCATTTTCTCCTCATAAAAAATTTTTGGACCGCGCGGCCGCGCGTCTTCCCTTTGTAAAAGTGGCGCGGGCGCGCCATGCTGAGTTTCTGCAACCTGTTTTCCAGACCTAAGTGTAATCGCTTGACATTGTTCTTTCCCTTTCGTTTTTGAATTTGCCTCTATGGTACTTGGCAATGAACCCTGTGGTCTATTATTAAGCATGCTCGCCGTCTAACCCACTTGAGTTTCCAAATTTTTAATAGCCACAGCTTGGCTTTTAATCATCACTTCCGTATTTGCCATGTACTTCATCATCATCTCCTCCATCTCTGACTTCTTTTCTTGCGGAGGTGCAGGTGGTGTATGATGTTGTTGTTGAGAAAATCCAGGTGGATAAGGTGGTCTCGGTGCAAACTGTTGTTGAGCTGATTGTGATTGAAATTGATTATGTGGTTGAAATTGACTTTGTTGATTGCCCTGGTTATTTGACCAACTGAAATTTGGATGGTTACGGTTGTTGGCACTATATATGTTCTAAAATTGACCTTGATCCTTTCGATAGTTGCTCATATATTGCATAGACATTGAACTAATAGCACATTGGTCAGTTGAATGTGACCCTACACATATCTCACATACAAATGCAACTGCCTTCGCCTTAGTCTCTGTCAATGAATCAATCTTTTTTTCCATGGATGCCATCTGTGCTGACAATTGAGTGATAGCATCCACCTCTAACAAACCTGCAAATTTGGGTTGTGGCATCCTGACTGCAGGATTTTGGAAATCATTAGCTGCCATCGTCTCAATGAGATTATAGGCCTCTTTATAGCTCTTTGCCCAAAAAGCTCCTCCTGCAGCTGTATCTACAATAGGCCTGCACTGCCATCCCAATCCATTATAAAATGTGTTCATAACCATCCAATCTGGCATGCCATGGTGTGGACACTTCCTTAGCATTTCCTTATATCTCTCCCATGCTTCATATAATGACTCACCCTGTTGCTGCTCAAACTAGGAAATTGATGTCCTCATCTTTGCAGTCTTATCCATTGGGAAAACTTGGCTAAGAATTTCTGAGCTAGGTCCTCCCATGTGGTAATAGATCCCGAAGGCAATGTAGCAACCCAATATTTTCTACATAAATAAATAAGAAATTTTGCGTATAATTTTTTTTTTATTTAAGGATGAGGATTTGTACAAGATAATGTGTATGTGTATTTATGCGGTAAATAAAAATATAGTTATTTACATAAATATTTACAAGTAATTTTATTTTAGAATTATTGATTATTATAGAGTCTATTCTAATAATAATTAAATTATGGTAGAAATGTTTTATTAATTATTTTCCATGAATATATAGTCATATATTAGAATAATTATAATAATTATTTTATTATGTGAATTGTAGTACAAGTTATTAAGTTAATTATTTTACCTTAATTATTAAGGTTAAATAGGAAGAATAAATCAGATATAGAATCCAAACCCTAATTTTGGATTATTGTCAAGGTATGAGAATAATAATAAAATATTAATTATATTTTGATTTTTCAGTGCTATAAATATGTACTGTATGTTTGTGGACTGACAATGGTTGGTCAATTATGGTGTATAATGTCAAAAACCAAAGTATTATAAAACCTTAATAATATTTGTGGACCAAAATAATTAGAAACCCTAATTTAAAAACTCAGTTATGAGTTTGAGATTATTATGTAACTGTGTTATTATGTTTAAGGTTATGTATTATAGAATTAAATGTTAATTAGCAAAACCCTAATTAATATTTAGAAATCGTAATTTCTAGAAATCCTAATTTCTAAATTTAGAAACCCTAATTAGTAATTATAAATCCTAATTACTAATTGTAAACCCTAATCGTAAAATTAGAAGACCTTAATTTTATAATTAAAAACCTTAGTTTTTATTTTTTAAAAAATCCTAATTTTAATTAAGTGAGTTCTATTTAAAATTTTATTAAACTCTGAATTTAATTTTTTTTTTACCTTAGAAATTATTTGGGAAACCTTAAAGTATAAGCTATGTTGATTAAGCCCTAGAATCAAGAATTGCTCATTTAAAGGTATAAACAAACTCTAGAATTTCTGTCCAAAAATCTGTTGTTAGATTTTGTGATTTGAAGTTGTAACGTGTTGTTTGTAGTCTAATTTAATGTCAGATCGTGTAGATCTCTTTCTGTTTATGTTTTCATATATTTGAAGGTTTGTATTTGTAGTATGTTATGTGGTCTTTGATCTGAACTTGAAATCAGACTTAGATCTAGTCTAGGTAGTAAGATATTCAAGGTCAAACGTGGTTGACCGGCCATGACCAGGCGTTTCTGGGTAACCCAGAAACAGTCCAGAACCGGCCTAACAACATCTTTGACCGCCTTGATCTGTCAGTGTGTGTATGTTTTGGTTCTTTTGTTGCATTAAAGTTATAGTATAGTAGTTATACTACATGTTAATACTCTTAGATAGCTTTTTATCACAAACGTGTGAGATTTAGAGGATGGTCAAACTAGGCAGAAAGTCCACGGATGAACTTTCTGGGTAACCCAGAAAGTTCATGAGCGTGATTTCTGACATTGTTTGACCGGACAAGATCTTGCTATTTTGTTATTGTTATTGTAATTTTATGTAATGGATCTCTATACTTACATGTGTTCTACAACCTAAAAGCCTAAGATCACGAAACTCGTTCATGTGTTGCAAGATATAAAGATCAAGAGAATGCAGTATGAACTGTTCTTCATTTCTGGAAAACCCAGAAATGAAGAACAACTCTGACAAGGTTTTTGGGAAGCCAGATCTCGTTCGGTTTATGTAGTATGGTCATGATTGTTGTTGTAGCCTGAAGTGTTACACTAGTACTACACGCTCTAACGCTTAGTTGGTCCAAAATCACCCTACACACTGAATTATTGTTGGTCAAACGTGACATCTTAGCAACTGACTATGCATTTCTGGGTTTCGCCAAGAACATGAAGAACACCTATAGCGACGGTTCTGTCGCTATAGGTGGTCTTTAGCGACAGATAATATATTATTTTTCAGAAATTGATAAAAAAATAGAAAAATTAGTTTTAAATTATTAAAAATACAAAATAAATTATAAAAAATTATTTTAAATTCGGAAAATTAGTTTTTTAATTATTTTAAATAAATTTCATTAATATTTAATATTTTTGAAATATTAAAAGTACTTAATTTATTTAATTATAATATTAAATAAATTATTTAAAATGATTTTAATATTAAAAAAATCATTAACAATTATATTATGATATAAGAAAATATTTTAAGTTATTTTTAATGACTTTTAATATTTTGTGATAAATTTCAATAATAAATTGATATTAATGGTAATTATTTTATTTACTAAATGAATTAAATAAATTAATTAAAAATAATTTTATTATATTAAAAATCATTTTAAATAATAATAAGGTATTTAAAAAAAATTTAAGTTATAAAACATAACTTTTAATATTTAAAGATAAATTTCATTAATTAATTACTATTAATGATATTAAAGTTATTTAATAATTATATTAAATAATTTAGTTTAAAAATAATTTTAATATTATAATAATCATTTAAATGAAAATAAAGTGTTTAAAGATATTTTAAGTTATAAAACATAACTTTTAATATTTAAAGCATAATTTTATTAATAGTTTAATATTAATGATTATTAACTTATTATTAAAAATACTAAATTTATTTAATAATTATATTAAATAAATAGTTAAAAAATGGTTTTATTAAGTTAAAAATCATTTAAAAGGGATAGAAATGAATTAAAAATATTTTAAGTTATGAATTATGACTTTTAATATTTTGATAAATGAAACATTAATACCTTAATATTAATGATAATTATTTAAAAATGATTTTAAATGTTGTCAAAATCATTTAAGGGTAATATTAAAGTTTTAAAAATATTTTGAGTTATTATAAATAACTTTAATATTTTGGAAATGATTTCATTAATAGTTTAATACTAATTAAATATTAATGATAATAGAATTGATTAGTATTTAAATCATTTTAATGTGATTTCGATGTTTGAAATTTCGTGATAAATTATAATAAATATTTTAAAATTATATTAAGCCATTTAAAAATAATATGACTGATATTAAGTTACAGAAAAGAGTCTTAGACTCGATAATTACCCGATAAAACCATCGGTGGACCGACATATTTCAGAAATTGATCTGGACTTAGATAATTTAATTAGATATGTGATTATTTGTGATTCAATGGTTGTTAAACCTATGTGCCAAGGTGATTAGGGTATGTGCTGACTGCATTAAGCAGTGTTATGTGTTATAGCATGTTGTTCTAATCGAACGATTCATCTGATTAATGATAGGTCGCGAGATAAGCGATAAATCTAAATTACAAACTGTAAGCAGCGCTTCATGCAAGTATCTAACCTTTGCATTTTCTTTATGCAATGGACATGAGTAAGAATGTTTCTAAATTATATTATTCTTGTACAGATTATTACCCTTATATTATATAAGCTCATTGATTATCAACATGTTAGTATATGGTAACTCAGATATATATATATATATATATATATTCTGTTCGTTAATTTCTAGAAATGTTTAAACAAGTTTCCCCACTTGGATAATCATTGTATTTAATCACATGTTGATATACCTTTGTCAATTACCCGTATATATATATGTTGAATTATAGATTATTGTTGAAACAAGATAAAACCTTTGATTTGGAACCCAGACAAGTATGAACATCCCTACACGGGAAAACATTTGTGCGCCCAAGGCGGAACAGAGTGAACGATCCTATCGTTCTTGTATTGTAGTATTGATAAATACAGGGCATAATGTGATGATCACCCCCCGTGCCCGTAAGTTGTGTCGGTTTACAGATGAATTTCTGTTTAACCTTTTCGAAAATGAAAACAATGTTCATGGCATGTCACCATAACCCCAGTTGTAGTCATTATGTAGTTTCAAAAATTTTAAAGAGTGTTGTTATGTTATTATTATCAGTTCAGAATACTTCTCAACTATTGACTTGTTGTAGAAGAATAGTACAAAGAAAATATTTAAATTCTTTCAGCTTATATATATATATATATATATATATAATTGTTATTACTTGCTGGGCACTCAAATGCTCATCCTTGCTTAAATTTAAATGTTTTCAGCTAAGTGTGAGCGACTAGAGAGTTCTGCTAAGAACAAAGGAAAAGGGAAGGTTACTGAATGAATGAATTACTATGTTATGTAATAGTTTGATAGTATTAAGACAATTATGATATATATTATCTATCATGGGTTGTAATGAATGTTTAAAGGTTACGTACTTGGGGGATTAGACTCTGATGATATGCAAATTAAGTTGATCTTTATATTATTGTTATTATTATTAGTATTATTCCGCTTATAGAAATGGTATCGTGATGAACCGAGTTCGGGTTTCAAGTACCCGAGTTTGGGGTCCTCACAGGTTGGTATCAGAGCTTAGGGGTTAAAAACCTTAGGTGGGCTAGACCTTATGCTATAACCTTAGAACAGAGGGAAACGTTGAAAATATAAATAACTCATATAGAGTTTAAAAAGAGATGAATTGACTAAATTCATCGTCAAACTAAATAAAAGATAACTTGTATAAAACTCTTATTTGTTGTGTGTATATACTATATGCTAATCAGGATAATTTATGTGTGTGGATGTCAGGTGAAAAAGGATTCGATTACCCTCGGATCATAATGAAAGAGCCAATATCGAAGCCAATAGTTGACATAGAGGCTCATAATGAAAATAACTCAAAAGATGTGGTTATTGTGGAAAACATAGTACCAGATCCGGAGATGGTGGAGCTGACAGATAGCGATTCAGATACTAAAGTTGAAGCTGATCAAGCATCAACAGAGGTGCAGAATCTGAAGAACAATGTTTCTTCTCTGGAAAGGCTGTGGGAGATAGAAAAGTTGTTGAATAGTCAGTTGCATCAAGCATTAATAGAAATAATGGAAGGACAAGATAAGCTTAAGATCCAAATTGGTCATATGGGAGCCACAAGAAACACATCGTGTGCAGCTCCGGACAAGAAGGGGAAAAGAAAGATAGAAGACCATGACTTAGGAAAATCTAATAAGAAGAAATGGAAAAGAAAATGTTATCTTTGCGGCTATGAGGGACATACTACTCTGTATTGTCCTGACTACAAAAAAGTAGCATGTTTTATCTGTGGGATAGAAGGTCATCAGGCGAAAAGTTGTCCAATAAAAAAGAATAATAAATAAGTAGTGCAGGTTCTGTTGTGATGTAGGTGTGTTTAATATGTGTGCTTAGTATGTCTGTGTAATGTAATATTCTAAAACTTTTGTGTTAAGCCAAGTTTGTAAATCCCGACTTTTGTAGTCACAAAGGGATGAATGATGTTTAAAGCATTATATGTTATGCTATGTAAAATATTCGCTGAATGAATATGAATCTAATTTTGAGAAATAAAACAAGTTTATAATATTAAACTTATTGGATAAGGTTTAGAATGTAAGTTAAATTGTGATTTTATTTAATCAGATAATGCTGTTAAGACGTTGAACTCGCAACCAAAGGGCAGAAGAGTCTGTCAATAATGTTGAGGGACAACATCAAGCTGATCCAATGCAGCAATTTGCAAACATGTTAGCTCAGGCTATGCAACAGGGAATACCAGTCGTTGGAAACCAGCCGGACAACCGCTTAGCGAACTTCAAAGACTTTAAGGCTATAGGACCACCAGAATTCAAAGGTATAACTAACCCTGTTGAAGCCCAAACTTGGGTTAAGGAAATTGAAAAAGCATTCGTGGTAGCTAGGGTATCTGAAGGGCAGAAGACTGCTTTTGCCACTTATATGATGAAGGGTGAGGCAAACTTTTGGTGGAAAGCAAATCAGGCAAGGGCAGGAAAAGGTTTAGTCACATGGGATAGATTTAAAACTTTATTTTTCGAGAATTATTTTTCCCCTAGTATGCAGGCTAGGATGGAGGTGAAATTTTTAGAGTTGAAGTAGGAGAATATGATGGTGTCTGAATACGCCGCCAAATTCAATGAGTTATCTAGGTTTGCCCTGCATCAAGTCGATATAGAGGCTAGGAAAGCGAAAAGGTTTGAGCTGGGATTGAAACCCTGGCTCTACAATAAAGTGGCGGTGTTGCAAATTCCTACATTTACAGCACTCATGGAGAAAACGATCATAGCTAAGGAGGGAAGTGAGGCCATGAGCGTTTACAATAAGGAGAGGAAGAATAAGGGTAAGACTGAAGGAGCTGGAAAAGTAGGAGTTAATAGTGGGAGCAGAAGTGGAGATAGTAAGAGGAAGGTAAGCAGTTTTGCAAGTGTACAAGTGAAACATGAAGGTGATAAGAAACAGATAGTGCTATGTAAGACATGTGGGAAGAATCACTCGGGGGAGAGTTTGAAAGGAAAATTTGTTTGCTACAAGTGCAGGCAGGAGGGCCATATCTCTCCCAACTGCCCCAATCCTAGGATGAATAGTGGATGTTTTATATGCGGATCGACAGAGCACAGGGTGAAAGATTGTCCGAAGAGGAGGGTAGAGACAGGAAGTGTGAACATGGGCACTGGCAGTGGGACGTTAGCAATCACGGGACCGATTTCGTCGAGCAAGCCGACAAAATCTACGACAAGGGTCTACAATATGACAGTCCAGGACACGGCAGCAGCTGGCAATGCAACTCCAGGTATTATTCGTATAACTTTTATTTTATTATACATGATTTTCCAATTTTTAGTAAATTAGTTTATAAAGAAATTTTGAGGAAGAATTTGAGTTCTTTTAGAAATTAAATTTCTGTTTAATTAGAAAGACAAGCTTCATGTGAATAGTAAAATATCAGTTCGATCAAAGTTGATTGAGATCTACTTGCAATGATTATGTATGCTATGTGCCGTGTATGTATAGGTTTTAAAACGGTGATTTCGGGGACAGAATCTTTATAAGGGAGGGTGAATGTAACACCCCGATATTTTTTACATAAATAAATAAGAAATTTTGCGTATAAATTTTTTTATTTATTTATTTAAAGATGAGAATTTGTACAAGATAATGTGTATGTGTATTTATGTGGTAAATAAAAATATAGTTCTTTACATAAATATTTACAAGTAATTTTATTTTAGAAATATTGATTATTATAGAGTATATTCTAATAATAATTAAATTATGGTAGAAATGTTTTATTAATTATTTTCCATGAATATATAGTCATATATTATTTAAATAATATATGAAGTGCTTTTTAGAATAATTATAATAATTATTTTATTATATGAATTGTAGTACAAGTTATTAAGTTAATTATTTTACCTGAATTATTAAGGTTAAATAGGAAGAATAAATCAGATATGGAATCCAAACCCTAATTTAGGATTATTGTCAAGGTATGAGAATAATAATAAAATATTAATTATATTTTGATTTTTCAGTGCTATAAATATGTACTGTATGTCTGTGGACTGACAATGGTTGGTCAATTATGGTGTATAATGTCAAAAACCTAAGTATTATAAAACCTAAATAATATTTGTGGACTAAAATAATTAGAAACCCTAATTTAAAAACTCAGTCATGAGTTTGAGATTATTATGTAACTGTGTTATTATGTTTAAGGTTATATATTATAGAATTAAATGTTAATTAGCAAAACCCTAATTAATATTTAGAAATCGTAATTTTTAGAAATCCTAATTTCTAAATTTAGAAACCCTAATTAGTAATTATAAATCCTAATTACTAATTGTAAACCCTAATCGTAAAATTAGAAGACCTTAATTTTATAATTAAAAACCCTAATTTTTATTTTAAAAAAATCCTAATTTTAATTAAGTGAGTTCTATTTAAAATTTTATTAAACTCTGAACTTAATTTTTTTTACCTTAGAAATTATTTGGGAAACCTTAAAGTATAAGCTATGTTGATTAAGCCCTAGAATCAAGAATTGCTCATTTAAAGGTATAAACAAACTCTAGAATTTTTGTCCAAAAATCTGTTGTTAGATCTTGTGATTTGAAGTTGTAACGTGTTGTTTGTAGTCTAATTTAATGATCTGGGTTGGTATCTTATGGGTCCATAACATTTAAATACACGAAATTGGTGTTTTCAAAATTCTGGAAAAACTTTAAAATGTTTCTGACAGTCAAATGTCATATCGTGTAGATCTCTTTCTGTTTATGTTTTCATATATTTGAAGGTTTGTATTTGTAGTATGTTATGTGGTCGGTGATCTGAACTTGAAATCAGACTTAGATCTAGTCTAGGTAGCAAGATATTCAAGGTCAAACATGGTTGACCGGCCATGACCGGGCGTTTCTGGGTAACCCATAAACAGCCCAGAACCGGCCTGACAACATCTTTGACCGCCTTGATCTGTCAGTGTGTGTATGTTTTGGTTCTTTTGTTGCATTAAAGTTATAGTATGGTAGTTATACTACAGGTTAATACTCTTAGATAGCCTTTATCACAAACGTGTGAGATTTAGAGGATGGTCAAACTAGGCAGAAAGTCCACGAATGAACTTTCTGGGTAACCCAGAAAGTTCATGAGCGTGGTTTCTGACATTGTTTGACCGGACAAGATCTTGTTATTTTGTTATTGTTATTGTGATTTTATGTAATGGATCTCTAGACTTACATATGTTCTACAACCTGAAAGCCTAAGATCACGAAACCCGTTCATGTGTTGCAAGATATAAAGATCGAGAGAAGGCAGTATGAACTGTTCTTCATTTCTAGAAAGCCCAGAAATGAAGAACAGCTCTGACAAAGTTTTTGGGAAGGCCAGATCTCTTTCGGTTTATGTAGTATGGTCATGATTGTTGTTGTAGCCTGAAGTGTTACACTAGTACTACACGCTCTAATGCTTAGTTGGTCCAAAATCACACTACACACTAAATTATTGTTGGTCAAACGTGACACCTTAGCAACTGACTATGCATTTTTGGGTTTGGCCAAGAACATGAAGAACACCAATAGCGACGGTTCTGTCGCTATAGGTGGTCTTTAGCGACAGATAATATATTATTTTCTGGAAATTAATAAAAAAATAGAAAAATTAGTTTTAAATTATTAAAAATACAAAATAAATTATAAAAAATTATTTTAAATTCTAAAAATTAGTTTTTAAATTATTTTAAATATATTTCATAAATATTTAATATTTTTGAAATATTAAAAGTATTTAATTTATTTAATTATAATATTAAATAAATTATTTAAAAAAGATTTTAATATTGGAAAAATTATTAAAAATTATATTATGATATAAGAAAATATTTTTAGTTATTTTTAATGACTTTTAATATTTTTTGATAAATTTCATTAATAAATTGATATTAATGGTAATTAATTTATTTACTAAATGAATTAAATAAATTAATTAAAAATAATTTTATTATATCAAAAATTATTTTAAATAATAATAAGGTATCTAAAAAAAATATTTTAAGTTTTAAAACATAACTTTTAATATTTAAAAATAAATTTCATTAATTAATTACTGTTAATGATATTAAAGTTATTTAATAATTATATTAAATAATTTAGTTTAAAAATAATTTTAATATTATAATAATCATTTAAATGAAAATAAAGTGTTTAAAGATATTTTAAGTTATAAAACATAACGTTTAATATTTAAAGCATAATTTCATTAATAGTTTAATATTAATGATTATTAACTTATTATTAAAAATAGTAAATTTATTTAATAATTATATTAAATAAATAGTTAAAAAATGGTTTTATTAAGTTAAAAATCATTTAAAATGGATAGAAATGAATTAAAAATATTTTAAGTTATGAATTATGACTTTTAATATTTTGATAAATGAAACATTAATACATTAATATTAATGATAATTATTTAAAAATGATTTTAAATGTTGTAAAAATCATTTAAGGGTAATATTAATGTTTTAAAAATATTTTGAGTTATTATAAATAACTTTAATATTTTAGAAATGATTTCATTAATAGTTTAATACTAATTAAATATTAATGATAATAGAATTGATTAGTATTTAAATCATTTTAATGTGATTCCGATGTTTGAAATTTCGTGATAAATTATAATAAATGTTTTAAAATTATATTAAGTCATTTAAAAATAATATGACTGATATTAAGTTATAGAAAGAGTCTTAGACTCGATAATTACCCGATAAAGCCGTCGGTAGACCGACATATTTCAGAAATTGATCTGGACTTAGATAATTTAATTAGATATGTGATTATTTGTGATTCAATGGTTGTTAAACCTATGTGCCAAGGTGATTAGGGTATGTGCTGACTGTAATAAGCAGTTGTATGTGTTATAGTATGTTGTTCTAATCGAACGAATGATCTAA
Organism: Panax notoginseng; assembly: GCA_016801055.1. Classification (NCBI taxonomy): domain Eukaryota; kingdom Viridiplantae; phylum Streptophyta; class Magnoliopsida; order Apiales; family Araliaceae; genus Panax; species Panax notoginseng. The sequence continues at coordinate 56,674,378 of CM029021.1, read as the reverse complement.
TTAATGATAGGTCGCGAGAAAAACGATAAATCTAAATTAGAAACTGTAAGCAACGCTTCAGGCAAGTATCTAACCTTTGCATTTTCTTTATGCAATGGACATGAGTAAGAATGTTTCTAAATTATATTATTCCTGTACAGATTATTAACCTTATATTATATAAGCTCATTGATTATCAACATGTTAGTATATGGTAACTCAGATATATATATTCTGTTCGTTAATTTCTAGAAATAGTTAAACAAGTGTCCCCACTTGGATAATCATTGTATTTAATCACATGTTGATATACCTTTGTCAATTACCCGTATATATATATATATATATATATATATATATATATATATATGTGTGTGTGTGTGTGTTGAATTATAGATTATTGTTGAAATAAGATAAAACCTTTGATTTGGAACCCAGACAAGTATGAACATCCCTACACGGGAAAACATTTGTGCGCCCAAGGCGGAACAGAGTGAATGATCCTATTGTTCTTGTAATGTAGTATTGATCAATGCAGGGCATAACGGGCTGATCACCCCCCGTGCCCGTAAGTTATGTAGGTTTACAGATGAATTTCTGTTTAACCTTTTCGAAAATGAAAACAATGTTCATGGCATGTCACCATAACCCCAGTTATAGTCATTATGTAGTTTCAAAAATTTGAAAGAGAGTTGTTATGTTATTATTATCGATTCAGAATACTTCACAACTATTGACTTGTTGTAGAAGAATAGTACAAAGAAAACATTTAAATCCTTTCAGCTTATATATATATATATATATATATATATATATATATATATATATAATTGTTATTACTTGCTGGGCACTCAAATGCTCATCCTTGCTTAAATTTAAATGTTTTCGGGTAAGTCCGAGCGACTAGAGAGCTCAGCTAAGAACAAAGGAAAAGGGAAGGTTGCTGAATGAACGAATTACTATGTTATGTAATAGTTTGATAGTATTAAGACAATTATGATATATATTATCTATCATGGGTTGTAATGAATGTTTAAAGGTTACGTAACTTGGGGGATTAGACTCTGATGATATGTAAATTAAGTTGATCTTTATATTATTGTTATTATTATTAGTATTATTCCGCTCATAGAAATGGTATTGTGATGAACCGAGTTTAGGTTTCAAGTACCCGAGTTTGAGGTCCTCACTAATAAAGAGTGAAGCCAACTTCTAGCTTTATCTCGCAGTGAAAATGGAAATAGTCTAAGTCTGATTGCATCCTCTGTCACCCCGTTGTATCTGACGGTATCACATATTTCAATGAAGCTCAATAGGTGTTCATTTGGATCGTCTGTAGCAGCACCCCCAAACTGTACCGAATTCTGCACCATTTGAATAGTGCCTGACTTAATCTCGAAAGTGTTAGCTACTATCGCTGGTCTGACTATACTTGACTACAATCCATTAATATTCGGCATTGAATAATCTCTTAAAGCCCTATGCTTCTCCCTTTGCTCTTCTCTTTGTTCTACGGCTACCATATTAGATGTTATGGTCTCTAACTCTGCTTGTATATTTCTACGTGCTCTTAATTTCCAACCCCTACCATTGATGTTGTCCTGTAAAGGTGTTAACTCAGAATTGGAGGATCTAGTACGCATATACTATATACAAGTACCTGAAACAAAAATAAAAATAGAAATGAGACAAGATTAGAATTGTCTAAGTCATACAATTTAGCTTAAAATTGGTGATAATAATAATAAAATTAAATGCCTTTTCTCAGCAATGACACCAAAAACTTGTTGCCTCCTTTTTAGTCTTAACAAAAGGCCTCTAACTCATGCAAGCATACATGGGTCAACAAGTAGTACAGAGTAAGAATAGTATCGATCCACAGAGAAAGGTTTTAAAGTTAAACTACCATACACCAATTGTATCACTATTTTTATATGCTTAAACGAATAATTCACAATTATACTTAATCTAAATTCAATTAATGAATAAAACACAAGACTAATTTAATGAAATCAAATTTGGAAATAATGGGATTCTAACTTCATTTCATATTTCATCTAAATATTTCCATCATGCACACTTATACATTTATCATGAAAAATTAGCTAAGAGCACAAATGTAGACATAATCATTTTTTAATAAATTATGTCATGTTTACATAATATCCACATTGCGATAGAAATCATATAATCGACAATAATGCCAAAATCACTATATTCCTATGTGAAATTGCAGCAATATTGAATTGAAGCACACACTCTTATATTACTACACACGGTGAAACAGTATATTTCTATCTGGTTCACGAAATATAAAGCTAAACATTTTAGCCTCATAAACGCATGCTATCATGATTATAGACATGCTAACTTGTCATTTTTCAATTTCACATAAGCATATAAAATGAATGGCGATCAAACATTCATGCAATTCAATTAATCATAACAGAATTTCCAATGATAAACGAATAATCAAGCAATCAGACAATTAATTATAGACTACATATCAAAATCCATTAGAATCCCATAATGGAATTTAGTTCATTTTTGAACCTAAAACCATTATGGGATTGTAATAACACATTGAGAATAAATATCACAATTGAGAGAGAAGATAGAATTGATCAAACCCAATTGTAGAATTCATTCCAGAATGCTATCCAAATCTCCAATAATTTCCAGCAAAATGAAATGAATATTTATATAATAACTGAATTCAAGAGAAGACGTAGAAAATCTTAAGTTTATGCTCAAATCCTCTCTAGGATTAGTTCCATGCTTATTGACCCTAGTTACCCAATATGAAAAACTGATAAAAACATACTTAATTTACGTCTGGTACCAACCAGAATAGTTTTAGATAAGACCATGCTCAAATTTCAAATTCAAAAACATAAGTCAAATAACAGCTTCAGATAATGCACGCGACCGCGCGTGATTGCAGTACAAAATGAGCTCGGGCATGCGACTTCAGCGCGGGCGCACGACATCTAGCTTGTTCAGCCGCGCGGGCACGCGATGTGTTCTTTTAGCCTCTGCCTACATATAGAGCGGGTGCGCGAGGACTACTTTGTCAAGCAGCGCAGTCGCGCTGCTTCTGTCTGCTGCATACTGCTATCTGCTGTTGTTGCTTGTTGTTTGACCTTCACCAACACTCAGTTCCTTGTCACCACACTTTCCATTTGCCAAGCCTTAGTCAGTTTCATACCACATTGCCAATGCCAAATCACGCCATTTCCTGCATTTCTATACAAGAGGAGTTCTAATTACAAATATTGCAAAATAATGTAAAATGCACTAACAACATACTAAAATATACTTGAGATGAGCATAATTCTCGTGAATTGATATCCAATAAGTAGGTATAAAACCTACTTATCAACCACTTATATTTTCATTACTGCCACATTACCCGATGTGACGCCCCCAAAACAGGTCCAATCCATCCAACCCATTCTGAGTCGCCAAATACATGGTACAGAAAATAACTACAACTTTATTATTACAATTGTCGTGCAAAATACGACAACACATATACTGTGAGTTTAAATACAAATATTGTCATCTAGACAGTATTCATACTCAATGAAGTCCTCATTATACTTATTGATACACTATTTTACAAAATAGTGAGGACTACTAAAATAACTGTCTTGAACCATCATTCCATACCCCGACTAGTACTCGCTACATTCTCGCCTCCTGGGAAGAAAAATGGAACAACAAGGAAAAGGGTGAGCTCAACTAGCCCAGTAAAGAATATTATGACTAAGATAATATACAACAAATTATCGTTAGTCTTCAACAAGGAAAAATTTAATAGAATACAATAGACAACAAGTTTTAAATCAACAACTGCAGCGGAAACATCAATTCATTAGAAGAGTTAAGTAGAGAATGCAAACTACTATCTTTTATATATGAATTTAAAAGTTCATCGTCGATATTTTATCCCTGTAACATCAATCAATATATATCTGGAATCAAATATTCATCTTTGCACTACAGGCCAAAGATATTCATCAGTTGGTCATGTTCACCTCAACACCTGTTCATCTTTGCACTACGGGCCAAAGATATTCATCATAAAATCATCAATCTTTGCACTACGGGCCAAAGATATTCAGTAACATCATCATTTAGGACTGAGGATGATGAAAAATATGTTAGAAAAAATGAATCCAGTGAAACAAAAGAGTAAATATTAAGGATTCGTATTTCAGCTATTCCATGTCCAAAAATACCTCATAAACAATCATAGTGAAGTAAAATTCAAGAATGATCAAAATATGGATACAATCAAAGCTAGTATCCAGAATAGATATTTGGAAAAAAAGAAGAAATTTTTATTTTTCGGTAAATAGTAACTCGTGAATAGTAACTCGTGAATAGTAACTCATGAATAGTGACTCGTGAATAGTAACTCATGAATAGTAACCCCGAAATGAAAAGTTCCAAATTTGATAAAAATTCAGATCAATACTTCGGCATAATGATATTGAAGAAAATAATATCATTTAAAAAGAAATATCATCCCTTACCTCGGAAAGACGGTACTTCTGACTGAAATACTAGATATAGTGCTGAAGGAAACTTGCACCGTATAGCAACACTCAAAGTATCAAATACTCACAAGAATACGCTTGATATAGAGAGAGAAACTTGTGTTTCTGGTGTGATTTTCAATTCTAACCTAAGCACCCTATTTATAGAAAAATGCTTAGAACACCAAAGCAGAAAATTTAATATAATATTAATATATATATATATATATATATATATATATATATATATATATATATATATATATATATATATATATATATAATTTTCAAGCCCACCTCAAGACCATCTGAACTTAGCTCATTATGCACATGTTGTAGCCCACAAAACAAACAAAAAACGTTTTCTTTGAAAAAAATAATTAAAACTTTCAAAAATCAATTATTTCGGAACTTCAGAACTTCAATAATTCATAATAAATAGCCCTTTTATTAGAAAATTCGAATCTCGCGAGTTTTTATAGGAAATTCAATTCTCTACAACTTTACAGAAGAAAGTTTTTCCAAATTCTAAACAGAAATTGACCGAAATTCATAAACGGGCAATTTTACAGTCAATAATAAATTTTCGGTCAAGAATTATGTCCACCAACACACAAAACATGTGTTAATCATTTAATGCCACAAAAATACTCTTCCTCCTTATATACTCATATATCCCACATTCATTGTAAAAATACCACCATCAATATATTATTAAAATAATATATTTAAATGAATTATTTTATCAGAAAAAGATAAAATATTAATTTTCAACAATTGTCACATTAAAAATTTTCTCCATCTATATCCACATAAAATCACTATTTTTCTCATCATATAAATCAATAATTAATTATACACAAATAATATTACAGAACTACAGTACTGACAACCATGCCGTTCCCAAGAAAGAGGGGGCTTTCCAATAAGGATTTCTCCTTACTGGCGCGCAATTAGATGACCAAACCTCTCCTTAGACAGGACTTTCTAGACATTGCCAATAATGTTATCTAATAATATTATTCAGATAATATGAATTATTGCTCTGATAATAGAAAATACTGTGTAGTGACAATAATTAAAACAACAGTAATATAAAATATTAACGCAGCAATTATTGAATCAACAAAATACTGAACAGTAATTACTGTAACCATTATTAAGTAGTGCCTTCTTACGTAAGAATCAATAATTGGTGCAATACCGTGTGCTACTGTGCAACAACGCGTATTATCGTGCTTTAACCACCGGGTATTCCAACAGTATTAACGGTAACAACTACGCCGTTATTTATAAACAACTTATTTTTATCATTTTCTTCATCCAATCGCTTTCTGTTATGGGACCCACACAAGGCTGCGCCGTCATACGAATATTCCCCGACAACAAGAATATTCCACGACCAAACAAATATTCCCCGACAACAATGAATATTTTATAACCACTTGCTTATTTAAAATATTTGCGTATTTTACCCATAACTAACCACATTAATCAAATCAACCCTTACTATTTCAGAATAATAAATAGAGGAAATTAAATTTCATTTATTAATAATTTGGGGTCTTACAACCTCCCCTCCTTATGAAATTTCGTCCTCGAAATTGACATACGTACCTGGTGTTTCGAAAAGATGAGGATACCTCGCTTTCATTTCCTTTTCCAACTCCCAGGTCATTTTCTCAATAGCATGGTTTCTCCACAAAATTTTAACTTGTGGTATGACCTTCGTGCGTAGGACATGCTCCTTCTTATCCATTATTTTGACAGGTACCTCCTCGTACGTTAAGTCTTCAGCTATCTCGTCCGGTTCTAACTCAATAACATGGTTCGGGTCTTTTACATATTTACGAAGCATAGATATATAAAAAACATTATGAACACGAGACATACTTGGAGGTAACGCAAGTCTATATGCCACATTTCCTATTCGCTCAAGAATCTCAAATGGACCAATAAATCTTGGATTGAGCTTTCCTCTCTTCCCAAATCTTGTAACTCCCTTCCATGGTGCAACACGTAATAATACATGATCCCCAATATTAAATTCCACATCCTTCCGATGAAGATCTACATAACTCTTTTGTCGATCCTGTGCCGTTTGTATACGTTGTCGAATCGTTTGGATCTTCTCTGTAGTAATGCGTACCAACTCTGGTCCAAACAATGTTGCTTCACCCACCTCGTCGCAGCATACTGGAGAATGACATTTTCTTCCATACAACGCCTCGAATGGAGCCACACCTATGCTCGCCTGATAACTGTTGTTGTAGGAGAATTCTACCAATGGTAGGTACTTATCCCAGCTTCCTTTGAGATCTAGGACACAAAGACTTAATAGATCTTCAAGAGTTTAAATAGTCCTCTCTGATTGTCCGTCCGTTTGAGGATGGTAAGCTGAACTAAATCGTAAATCCGTGCCTATAGCTTTTTGTAAGCTAACCCAAAATCTTGAAGTGAATCTTGGGTCACGATCCGAAACTATGGATACTGGCATGCCATGCAACCTTACAATCTCATACATACTAGCAAGACGTTCAAGGGAATAAGTCTCCCGTATCGGCAAGAAATGAGCAGACTTGGTTAGTCTATCAACTATAACCCAAATAGCATTTATACCTTGAGAAACCTTGGGAAAACCCGTAACAAAATCCATGGTAATGTGTTCCCACTTCCATTTCGGAATCTCAAGTGGTTGCAATGGACCCTTTGGTACTTGATGCTCCGCCTTTACATGTTGACAAGTTAAACACCTCGAGATAAACTTTGCAATCTCTCTCTTCATATTGTTCCACCAAAATGTATGTCGAAGATCACGATACATTTTAGTACTTCCAGGATGGATTGCAAATGGTGTATTGTGTGCCTCCATCATGATCTTGTACTTTAAATCAGAATCGTTAGGAACACAAAGTCTGGAGTGGACTCGAAGTATTCCTTCTTCATCGATTCTTGCTTCTGGAATAGCACCTTCTTGCACTTTCTTCTTCATACGCATCAGCTCCGGGTCTGTAGCTTGAGTAACTTTAACTTTATCAATTAAAGTTGGTTCTACGCGTATACTTGACATCATCGCACTCGTTCCTGCATATGATCTTCTACTCAACACGTCAGCTACCACGTTTGTTTTTCCAAGATGGTATTGAATAGTGTGGTCGTAATCTTTTAACAGCTCGAGCCAACATCGTTGCCGCATGTTGAGTTCTTTTTGAGTGAAGAAATATTTGAGGCTTTTATGGTCTGAATATATCTCCACTTTCTCCCCATATAGATAGTGCCTCCAGATCTTTAGCGCGAAAACGACTGCTGCCAACTCTAGATCATGAGTAGGATAATTCCTCTCATATTCTTTAAGTTGTCGCGAGGCATAGGCTATGACTTTTCCACGTTGCATGAGAACACATCCTAACCCTTTGCCTGAAGCATCGTTGTAGATAACAAATCCATCCGAACCAGATGGTATTGTCAGAATAGGTGCCGAAATGAGTCTCATCTTAAGCTCTTGGAAACTCTTCTCACATTCTTCGCTCTATACAAATTTGATATCCTTCCGAGTCAGCTGAGTTAACGGGGTAGCGATTCGAGAAAATACTTTTACGAATCTCCGATAATAACCAGAAAGCTACGTATTTCGATTACTGACTTAGGTTGCTCTCAACTGTGACTCATATCCCAATCTTGGATAGCACGTCACAATGACACCTATCAGTTTACTACCGCACTAATATGGCGTCCCCTACGGAGAGTCTGGCTTTAATGCATTCCACAAAGGAAGTCACCAGATAGAGGCTCGGTTATCAACTTCTATAGTTGGGTTTTTAACTCCTGAAGTTCAATAGGAGTCATTCGATATGAGATTTTAGAAGTGAGTTTTGTACCAGATTCAAATATGATACAAAATTCAATATCACGCGTAGGCCAAGAAATTCTTCAGAAAATACGTCAAAAATTTTACTAACAACAGAAATATCATTCAAATCTGACATATTTTTGTTCAAGTCCATGACATGGCTAAGAAAGCTTGACATCCGTTTTTCAATAAACGAATGACTTTACGGCTTGATATGAAAGAGTTTGACTTCAATTGTTTGGTTGCTTGAATTCGAATAACAGGTTGCTTAGGAATATGAAAACTAACAACCTTACGAAAACAATCAATTTTGGCATGATGAGTAGTTAACCAATCAATTCCTAAAATCACATCAAAAGCAAGTATCTTTAAAGAGATAAGGTCAACAGGTAATGTGATGGTGCCAACTTGGATCTAACAAGATTTATAAACAGTGGATGCAACGAAAGTTTCTCCTAACGGAGTTTCAACAGATAAGTCAAAGTCTAATTTTCTCCGGAGTCAAGTTTAAACGTTGAGTATAAGTATGAGAGATAAATGAATGGGTAGAACCGGTATCTAATAAGGTATAGACTTCGCAAAAATTTATAATTAACTAACCCGTGCTAACTTCGTTCGGGTTCCTCGCATTCTGACCAGTCACGAAAAACGCTCTTGCAGGAACCGTTGACTTTGACTTTTCTGGGACAACTTTTTGAGTCTCCACCCCCGTTGGACTTGGTTTCGCTACAGTACAATCTCGAGCGATATGTCCTTCCTTTCCACAGTTATAACATACCTTGAACTGTTGTGGACAGTTTGAGCTGATATGTCCCTCTTTTCCACATTTATAGCATATGACCGGTGGTCGATCTCCTCCCTTGGAACCAGTTGCTGCTGGTGCTGACGTCTTCGTATTGTCATTGTTCAATCTCCTCTATTTAAAACTTTCAAAAATTAATTATTTCGGAACTTCAGAACTTCAATAATTCATAATAAATAGCCCTTTTATCAGGAAATTCGAATCTCGAGAGTTTTTATAGGAAATTCAATTCTCTACAACTTTGCAGAAGAAAGTTTTTCCAAATTCCAAACAAAAATTGACCGAAATTCATAAACGGGCGATTTTACAGTCAATAATAAATTTTCGGTCAAGAATTATGTCCACCAACACACAAAACATGTGTTAATCATTTAATGCCACAAAAATACTCTTCCTCCTCATATACTCATATATCCCACATTCATTGTAAAAATACCACCATCAATATATTATTAAAATAATATATTTAAATAAATTATTTTATCAGAAAAAGATAAAATATTAATTTTCAACAATTGTCACATTAAATTTTTTTTCCATCTATATCCACATAAAATCACTATTTTCCTCATCATATAAATCAATAATTAATTATACACAAATAATATTATAGAACCACAGTACTGGCAACCAGGCCGTTCCCAGGAAAGAGGGGGCTTTCCAATAAGGATTTCTCCTTACTGGCGCGCAATTAGATGACCAAACCTCTCCTTAGACAGAACTTTCTAGATATTGCCAATAATGTTATCTAATAATATTATTCAGATAATATGAATTATTGCTCCGATAATAGAAAATACAATGTAGTGACAATTATTGAAACAACAGTAATATAAAATATTAACGCAGCAATTATTGAATCAACAAAATACTGAACAATAATTACTGTAACCATTATTAAGTAGTGCCTTCTTACGTAAGAATCAATAATTGGTGCAATACCATATGCTACTGTGCAACAACGCGTATTACCGTGCTTTAACCACCGGGTATTCCAACAGTATTAACGGTAACAACTACGTCGTTATTTATAAACAACTTATCTCTGTCGTTTTCTTCATCCAATCGCTTTCTGTTATGGGGCCCACACAAGGATGCGCCGTCGTACGAATATTCCCCGACAACAAGAATATTCCACGACCAAACAAATATTCCCCGACAACAATGAATATTTTATAACCACTTGCTTATTTAAAATATTTGCGCATTTTACCCATAACTAACCACATTAATCAAATCAACCCTTACTATTTAAGAATAATAAATAGAGGAAATTAAATTTTATTTATTAATAATTTGGGGTCTTACACCCGATATGTACTTTAACAATAGCTCTTCTAAATCTAATCTGTCTCTTTCTCTTAATGCGGAGATGCTTGTTGATGCTGATTTCCAAATCCAGGAGGATACGATGGTCGCGGAGCTTGCTGATTTTGATTATTACTCCACAAAAAATTTGGATGATTCCTATTCCCTGAATTATAGGCATTTTGATACTGATTCTGTGGAATTCTATTATAGATGCCCACAAATGTACCGTTGTTGGGTTAATGGCACACTATTATATAGGCTGTTCCCCGATAGATAACTCACAAACAAAAGCAACCTACTGAGTCTGTGCACCTATAAGAGCATCCATCTTCTTCGATAATACTAAAATCTATGTCGCTAACGTTGTTACCCCATTTACCTCTAATATCCCAGCTGCCTTTGGATGTGTCATTCTTGTTAACGGCCACTGGTAGTTGTTAGCTGCCATCGTCTCTATCAGATCGTATGCTTCCTCATAAATCTTAGTCATAAAAGCTCCCCAAGAAGCTACATCAATACTAGTCTGGAGATTCCCATTTAGCCCATTGTAAAAAGTGTTCATCTGCATCCATTTGGGCAGTCCATGATGTGGGCACTTCCTAAGTAGTTCCTTGTACCTCTCCCAAGCTTCGTCCAAAGATTCCTCATGTTGCTGCTCAAACATAGTAATTTTGTTCCTCATCTTCGCAATTTTAGCCGTTGGGAAAAACTTAGCCAAGAATTTATGAGCAAGGTCATTCCATGTAGTAATTGACCATGGCGGTAGTGAGTGTAGCTAACTTTTTGCCTTGTCTTGCAATGTAAATAGAAACAAGCGAAGTCTAACTGCATCATCCGACACCCCGTTGTATCTGAAGGTGTCGCAAATTTCTAGAAAGCTAACTAAGTGCTCATTCTGATTGTCGTTGGCTAATCCCCCAAACTGCACTGAGTTCTTTATCATTTGTATAGTCCCAGGCTTGATCTCAAAGTTATTTACATCAATAGCAGGCCTGGTAAGGCTCGACTAAAGCTCAGTCACCCTGGGAGTAGCATAATCCCTTAGTGCTTTCTGATCCTCTGCATCCATTGTTTCTTCTTGTTTATCAAAGTTCTCTCTATTTTCCCTAATCCACTTACTCAACCTCTGAAACCGTCGTTCAATATCGTCCTCAAAAGGAAGCAAGTCTGGCCTCTTAGACCGAGTTTGCATACACTAAATCAGAGAACCTGAAACACAAGAAATAACAAAAATAAAAAGAAAAATTGTTGAACTAAAACTGAACTAATTAAAATGATATTGAAAAATACTAAAATCAAAACTAGTCACCGGTAACGGCGCCAAAAACTTGTTGGGTAAATTATAGATATGCTCAACACGCAAGTGTACAAGGTCAACAAGTAATATAGTAATGAATAGAGTATCGTTCCCACAGAGAAAAGTATAAAATTTAATCTAACAATTACTGGTTTTATATTATTTCAATTTTATTAAACTATTCAAATTAATGATTATAATTAATAAAAACTAATAAACTAAAAATCAAAATAAATCAAGACAAATTATTAACCGTAATTTCAATCAGATAATGGAGAATTAGGCTTACAATTTCACTTTAGGTTTCACTCTGATTAATACACCTTTTTCTTGTTTAATTTACTATCTCAATTCATTAATCAAGAACACTAAGGTAGACTTAGTCATCTCTCAATGCACTAACCCCGTATTAACTTAAATCAACAATTGATAGAATTAAGTCAAACACCCTAATTAACTAATTCATTATATCTCTATATGAATTAAAATCAAATAAGGTTTAAATTCCAAGTTCTTCAAGGATTACATGCTATGTTAGGTATATCTCTATCCTAAACATTCATAAAGAAATTCATCACACGCAGAATTTAAGAACACATACTATTGTAACTAGGTCTAGATTCTTACATTATCTCTCGAGTCCATACAAATCCACACAGAATTGGTGATCAAGTAATTCAAAAATTAAAGTACAAATCACAATAGATGAAGTGAATAGATAGTTTTATTAAACTGAAATTAAGGCATGACAATCACCGTTCAAGACTAAAGATCCATTGCAAACCTAATTAAGAATTTAGTTCATCAAAGATAAATTAAAAACTGAAATAAGTAAAGAATTCATCATCCCAATTACAAAATTTGAATTGAAAGATAAAGAATAGTAAAACACCCTTATCCTAACTCAAATATGTAATTATCGTGATCTTGACCTTCTACTCTTCTCCTTCAATGTTCTTTAGAAATCAGGGCTCCAAATTGCTAATTGATTCTCCCTTAATTGATGTTTGTTTTGTGATGTATTCACTGATGTATATGTCATGTAATAGCTCATAAAAGAAGCCCAATAACAGTCCAAATCCATGCCAAAGTTCCACCCTCCACGCATCTACAGAGTCCTATAAAAATCAGAAGTCTTTCTCTCTCCCCGTACCCCCGCCTCAGCGGGGGTTTTGTACTTGTAAAGGCCCTCCCCGACGGGGGGTATTACTGTAGATGACACATGCACCCCCACCCCGACGAGGGTTTTCTTCTCTATAAGGCCCAGCCCGGCGGGGGGTCATTCTACATAACTTGATTTTTTGCTCATTTCATGATGCTTCCTAGCCACAGTGCCCCCATTTTGCCACGAATGCCACGTAATGCAACCTACACATAGAACAACACAAAAACAAGTAAAATTATACAAAAATAAATTGAACAAACACAGTTTAAGTTCATATTAGAACCCGATTCGTAGGTATAAAACCCACTCATCACCACCTTCCAATGTGAGAGCTTTCTCCAACAGAGTTGAGAATGGCTTAATTTGTAAAACCGCTACCTTACTGTAGATCCACAGTTTTAGTCTATTTTCAAACCTTCTTACTTTCCTCACCTCTGTGTCCACCTGATGTGGAGCGAATCTGGCCAATTCATTGAATTTCGCAGTGTACTCTGAAATTGACATATTTTCTTGCTTCAATTCTAGAAACTTGATCTCCATTCTCGCTTGTGTACTATCAGTGAAGTAGTTCGCAAAAAAACAACGTCATGAATGTTTCCCAAGTTACGATTCTAGTCAAGGCTTTGCTCTGATTAGCTTTCCATCAATAGTTAGCCTCACCCTTCATTAAGTAGGTAGCAAAAATTTTCTTCTGTTCTTCTGCTACTCTAGCAATAATGAAGGCCTTTTCCATCTCCTATATCTACGTCTAAGCCTCTATCGGGTCTGCTATTCCTCTAAACTCCTGCGGTCCTACTGCCTTGAAGTCTTTAAAGTTGGCTAGTGGGTTTCCCGCCTGATTTCCTGCGGGTTGTGCTTGATTCCGCATAGCCTCTATCATCATGTTAATAAAATCTTGCATTGGGTTTGGTTGAGCTCCCACTACATTGTTAATTGACTCTTCGATCTCTTAGTTTTGTAGTACTCGTCTGGGCGACATTATCTAATTAAACAAAATTCTAACACGTTACTCGGGTTTTATTATCATATTAATATTTAGCATGTAATACAATAATGTATTCGAACAATCACATGATCATCAGGTGAGAGTTTTAGATTACCAAAATTTGAAAGTCTTTCTCCCCAATTAGTGGGTTAAGTTTCTTAAAAAAAATACCAATTCAGATTACTGGATTTACATAACATTAAATAGATAATTTACTATTTAAATTTTCAAACACATATCATAATAATGCATTTATATTCATATACCAAACTTCGGTGTCTCACACGTTCATTACAGGTATATTACTATAAATGCTACTATCCCATTTTAAACACAAAAGATGGTATTTACTCAAAAAGATACTCCCCTACATATACAAATAGGGATACTATCTACCTACCTACTACCTCACACCTGCTGAGGTTTACATCAACATAAAACCCTATTACACAAAAGGGGTACTAATGCATCTGTCTACAACTGATCCATAGCATAACATCACTGGTGGCCCTGCTGGGTCACCTGAATAGGCTCTTGGGGAAACAACCCCTCTATAACTCTACGTTAAACTGATCGACTTGACTCCCCTATCTCGATATACGCCCTCCTAGTCCCACTGCGCTGGCCCTCATATGCTGCGTCCAGCACCGGTCCCAAGGTCTCGACCATGACCTTCATGGCCTGCAGTGTTTTCTCTTACTGGTCCACCCACTTGGCTGACTCATAAAATGCCTCATCCACGCTTATCTTATCTGTAATCTCTAAGTCAAACTCACCCTGCATCGCCAGATGCTCTACACTCAGTGCTCCAAACCTTGCCTTCTCCTGCTCCAGTTGCACTCACACCTCTGCTAACTCAATTAGTGCCTGACTAACGACATCTTTATACTGTTGCTTCATGTACTGATGGGTCAGATTATGTGCCTCCAACGCTATAATCCTCTACTCTAGTGCATAGTTCTTTGCCAGCAAGTCACCAATCATCACGTCCTGTGAGGTATCCATTATCTCCTCCGGCACAGCCTCCTCTTGATCTACGGAATGACTCCCCTAACTATCTTTAGATATCCTATAATAAAATAAGGATACAACATCAGTACTAGTATAAAATATATTCATTGGTAAAATGAAACAATATTTTATTAAGTACAACACATACTCGATGAATTTCTACAATCCATCCCCTAACATACTCTATAAGAGTTTTCTATTAAGGTTATAACCTAGGTTTTGCATTCCTAATGTTTATAACCTATAGATTTGATAACAACCTGTGACGCCCCCAAATCCAGGTTCTCTATCCTCAGATTTAGTGCTCACGATCTATCATCATCATAAGCATTCTATAAACTATTACGGAATAATAAAGATACATTAATTGTTCATTATACTAAAATTTCATAATATAATCCCAAGGTCTTCCTAACCTTAACTTAAACACACCATTCATATTACAAAAGGTTTACATAAGTAATTCCATCAGATAATAATAATTAACATTCATTCTAAACTATTCTTGGATCTTGGATCTTGCCATTGCCTTTGTCTTTCGTAGTCGATCCTTCAGGCATAACTGAAATTAATGTCATGATATAGCAAGGGTAACAACTAATTTGCTTAGCGAGTTTATATAAAAGGGAGTTATATCATGATTGAAAAGATGTTTCGCTTTCAATTTCCAAAACAGTATAAAGTTATGAAGGAACATGAATTAAATTTCAATAATTGAATATTTGAATAATTGAATAACATATGCTGAGTGGTTTGAAATAACCATGAATATTTGCCAAGGTTCTCAGTCATTAAACTGAACCTTTTAATAAGGTTTGGTAATCAAGAGGATCAACTTTTCATACCCCGTGATTTATGCATAAACACTTAATAATCCAACATTGATATCATGCTTTAATCAAATTCGTCCTTTTCTCAGTCAAGAGTTCTTATCATATTAATTTATTAAGAAAAACTTTTTAAAACACATTTGATGTAACAAATTTAAGCATTTTTAATCTAGCTGATACAATTAGCATAGATCTATCTCATAAACAGTTCATGAATGAAAAACTTTAATCTAATTCGCAGTTCAATAATAATAGAACATGAATTCAATTGCACAAAGTGTGAATCTCAAAAATCATTATAGATGTGAATAATCATCAATAATTATTCACTAACATGCTTTGAAAATAATAACTCGAGTTTGAGTTAGGAAACTTGCATGTTTGATGAGCTACAACTAACTAGCTTTAATTAAAACTCTTTAACTGACCTAACATTAACAATGTTGATCTACTAATTAGTAATGCGTATAATCATACGTCTTTACGCTTACTTATGCTATTATCTAGCAAATAATTCAATCACAATGTACACATAGCATAATGTACCATCATTAATCCTATAAGGTATTTAATAAATCTTATGTTAATGATTTAATAAATGTATAACGTTTTTCTAAAGTAATAAATACTTGTTAGACCCTTAAATAATTTATTATAATTGTTTAATTAACGAGTCATTTAAATTATTTCCATTTATTAACTCTATCTTCCTTTAATTACCATATTATTTTAGTTAAATAGTAATTAATTAATTACCTTTATTTATTATTAAATAAATAATAACTAATTCCATCTACTTATTATTTAATGTTAATTATATATTGAATAATTAACATTATTCGTCTTTAATTACTATTTAATATTAATTAAATAATAATTAATTAATCATTTTTCCTTGAATAATAAATAATTGATTTATTAGTCTTTAATTATTCATTACTATTAATAAATGAACAATTAATTAACTTTTGTCTTTATTTAATATTAATTAATTATTTATCCTTGAATAATAAATAATTAATTCACTTCATAAGTCTTTAATTATTCTTTCTTACTAATATAAGAATAATTAATTATCGTTTGTTCTTATTTATTATTTAATTAATTAATTATTTATCCTTGAATAATAAATAATTAATTTACTTCATAAGTCTTTAATTATTCTTACTTTTTAACTTAAGAATAATTAATTATCATTTATTCTTATTTATTATTTGTAGACACTCGAAATTTCGTTTTCCTGTTACTAACTATGCAGGAGGACAAAAGCGTCTTTTTCACACTCCAGAGATAACCCTGGAGGACCAGAACATCAATTCCAACCCCGGAGATAGCCCCGAGAGATCTAGTTTCCAACCCCGGAGATAACCCCGGGAAATCAGTTTTCAACCTCGGAGATAACCCCGGGAAAGTCAGTTCCAACCCCAGAGATAACCCCGAAAGATCAAGTTTAATGCCCGGAGTCAACCCCGAAAGGTCAAGATAACCTCAGAGATAACCTTGAGGACAGTCAAAGTTAACAGCAGGCCAACCTCATAGATAACCCTGAGAAAAGACTACTACAACTGCGCGAAAATTGGAGATAACCCCGGTGAGGGGCAAAATTATCATTTTACCACGTCGATTCCACAGTCACGCTATCTCAACAACATTTCAACCTGCATGCTACATAGAAGTGTCCTACAAGAACCATAGCTCCAATCCCGATTGACTACTATACAAGATAGCACACCGAATAGAATTTGAAGACCTGAATATCTGGGCATGGACCCATCTTCCCGGCTTCGTATAACTTCTTATCCCATGGCATTGTGTAGCTCTCGACAACAGCATTCCGAAAAGGTATTATACGCCTCAATCGGATGCCCGTATTGAAAGTTATAAAGATTCGAGCTGACAACGCATTACACGAGTGCATGTACTTCAAGACGGTGGGGCCCACGGAGCCCGGGGCACCCCGGGTACGTAGGTACACCTGCGGCTACCACAGGTACACCTGCGGCTTCCCCCTCTATAAATAGAGGGCTTAGGGCGGCCATTTTGAAGAGAAAAAAGGCGAGGAAGCCCTGTCCATTTTGCTATGTACACATTATAAACTGAGTGCTTTCTCATTTCAAACACTTGTGAGCTTATATTTTACTACATTTTACCGGTGAGTGTTCATTCATTTAAAGCCGTTTGAAGTCTTCTTTGGCAGCCCACTATAAGCCTTCTCACATTTCTTAAAGCCTTTCTCCACTTTTGTTCACACACAATTATTCATGTTAGGAGTCGTGTTGTGTGTGTATGTCCGGACCGTCGGTCCGTGGCTTTTATTGATTTTATATATACAAATACTTATATATATTGTTATTATCTAACTCTGTTTGATTGAGCCTAGATTTATATCCGGAGCGTTTACTGCTTTTATATATATATATATATATATATATATATATATATATATATATATATATATAACTATTTACAACTTTCATACATACTGCATCATCATGTGAGTCTAGGAATCATGTGATCACAGATTCAGTCCCTGAATCTAGATTCGGTTCCCGTGATGGACATTTTCAGTTATAACCAGATTGTAAATTATTCACGGTGTTTGAATTTCCTTAGACGACTCCCATGCCCATAAGGAGTTCGACAGTGCTATATATCTTATTTTCTCGAAGATGCTTCGCATCTCGAAAATGAAAGCAATCCAGCCGAACACATAATAAAATAGAAGTATAAAAGGACTCAATTACTATTGAGCATAAGGGTTTGAAAAACCTTTTTTACAAAACATCACTGCTATATCTTTTTAAAACTGAACTTTTATACAAAATTCAAACCCTTTGTATATAGGTGCAAACGAGATATATCGCTACTTCCAGATAATTACATATAGACCTACACACACATTCAGATAAATGTTTAAAATGAATAGTAACGATCACCGTGTTACCACGGATGTCGGGGGGTGCCTAACACCTTTCCCTCGCATAACCAAGCCCCCGGACCCTAACGAATCTCGGTTTCACAAACCAGTTACACAGTGTCACATCACTTGGTCTATGTACAAACCTTTTCTCGGTTGAGTTGGTGCAACCATTTAAAAATACCAACAAACGACTCTTACGGTCAAATCGTCGACATATATATGTCGGACCTTTTCACAACTTATTTTTTCAAATAAATCTCACCTAACATGAGGACACCAAAAGATAAGAACAGAAAACGAACAAATAAAAATCCCGACGTCGACAGGTGGCGACTCTGTTGGGGACATCTAGTAAGAGGGCTTAAGTCGCTATCAAAGCTTTTCAAAACATTTATCTGCTTGTGTGTGGAAGTTGCATTTACATTTGAATGAATATGTACTAAGGCATTTACTTACTGCACTTAGTGCTTCACACTATATCTGCTTGTGACATTAGTGCTTCACACACGTTATCATTTCCATACGGTGAGACGTGTTGTATGTGAATGTATGTTGAGTGGTCCCTCCACTAGGAGGCTATCCTGTCGGTGTTTAATTACTGAACTCGTAGGGAAACTAATTCCAATGAGGCTCAGGAAAGGCACCACCCAAATTCGCTCCAGTTTAAAGACCAGATTAACTTCCCATCGAGTAAATTGCGATGATTTAGGAACCTTCATGCCAAAAAGCCGCGAGAGTAGCCTAAGATAGGTCAGCCTCTGATAAACCAAACACAGAGGGAAGTCTCTTCATACCTTCCCATTTTAATTACTTGTAAATTCAATTGCTTGTAATTTCATTTCCATGTAAATCTCAATGTAATGGAAAATATAAAGGAATATGTGTACATGCATTCCCTTTCATATCAAAACCTGTCATGCTATATTGTCATTCAAACCACTGACATCCGTTTTGTAGGATAACACTCCTAAAATGGACACATTACATATCATGCAACTTTTCTACATTCCCAAAGACTACATAAGTCTTTTTTTTATGGAAACAATTAGTCATGGTACCCGTTCAATGTTCAAAAAGGTAATAGGCCTATAGCCAAGCATGGCTACATCTGGCCAGTCTAATCCTACTCCTGTCTCTCGCGAGGAGTTCGAAGGATTAAGTAACCAAATTACAGAGTTGGTTGTTCTGCTCAAAGAACTACACAAGTCCACTCAGAATCCTTTGCACATGGAGGAACCCAAGAAGTTCCAATATCTGAGTATCAGTCTGATAAGACCAACAAACCCCCTGAAATCACCCCTCTTAAAGAAGAGCATACACTGGTTCCTTCAGCCACACGACGATTGTCTATAACTACAGGGTCTAAGCCTGCATGACCTTCAGTAAAGGTCCCTACCTATGTGATTGCTACGCTGTTTCCTAAGCAGATACCAGTTAAAGGAAAGGAAGTCCTAATTTTAGACCCCGAAGTGGAGGAGAAGGAACGTAAGTGTAAGCAAGACATCGCAAGGGGGATATTAAACATGAGTATCCTAATCCATACGGAGGACACAAACAGAGACATCCCAGACGATGATTGTCCATACATCATGGTCACCATTCGGGAGAAGGAGGATGATAACATCCCCTTCATCACAGCCGTCCACTAGGACTTCACCCTTGGTAATTGGAGCAGCACTCCTTGCATTTGCCGACGAGGGTAAAAAGGGCAGAAACTCCCTCTGCCTTGTAGATATTAATAATTCCTTAGTTTTTCTGTATAGTATTAGCAGTTATTTTTGTCATTACATGCTAACACTTTGTATGATTAAATAATTTCATATGTTAAGTGAAATCATTTTTTTTTCAGGACTCTAAACTTATATGTGCCTAAACTTGCTAATGAGCTCCATAAGGACTGTAACTTTAATGTAAAGTTGGACTCAGACTTGATTGAAATACAAGAGGACTATGAGATACCTTAGGAGATCAAAGAATGGGTCGAAGACAAACCCAAGCCAAATCTTGATCAAACCACCTCTTTCAACCTCAAAACCTCAAAAAACCCGAAATAAATCTAGATTGGTACGGACCTTACTCCAAACCAAATGAATGACATGGTTACTCTATTGACCCAATTTCAGGATGTGTTTGCATGGTCTCACGAAGACATGGTCGATTTATCTACTGACATTGTCATTCATCGCCTCCCCATCAAAGAGGGATTCAAGCCAGCAAGGCAAAAGCTCGGGTGATTAAAACCTGAGTGGAGTTTAAAAGTTAAAGAAGAAATTGTGAAATAATTTCAAGCCGGCATCATCATGGTGTCAACATACCCTGAGTGGCTATCCAACATAGTCCCCGTGCCTAAACCCGGAGGAAATGTGCAAGTTTGCTTGGATTATAGGGATCTGAACGAAGCTTGCCTCAAAGATAACTTTCTTGTGCCATTCATCCACATACTCATTGACAATATAGCTCAATATGACATATACTCCTTTGCTGATTGCTTTGCGGGGTGCCATCAAATCATGGTTACTGAAGAGAATTATGAGAAAACTGCATTCATCACTCCTTCGTGATTCTTTTACTATAGACGGTTGTCATTCGACCTCATCAATGCCGGAACTACCTATCAGTGAGCCATGATGGCTCTTTTCCACGATCTAATTCACAAAGAGATAGAGATCTACATGGATGACATCATTGTCAATTCCCGAAGGGAGGAAAACCACTTAGATCATCTCAAAAAGCTTTTCAACAGGTTGCGTAAGTACAACTTAAAGTTGAATCCAACCAAGTGCGCCTTTGGCGTTAAATCAGGCAAGTTGCTAGGATTCCTAGTAAGCCAGAAAGGGATTGAGCTGGATCCCATAAAAATCTAGGCCATCACAAAAATGCCTATACCTCAGATAGAGATGGAAATACAGGGATTTTTGGGAAGAATCAACTTTATCAGCCGAATCATATCTCAACTCACAGCAACTTGTGAGCCTATTTTCAAATTGTTAAGGAAGAACTCCTCCATGAAATGGAATGATGAGTGTCAGAAAGTCTTCCTTACAATCAAAGAGCAACTACTCAATGCTTCTATTTTTGTACCTCCCAGGGATGGTGTTCCCATGTTCATGTATCTGTCAATCAATGACAACGCCATAGGCTGCTGGGACAGAAAGATGATAGAGGCCAAGAAAAATCTATCTATTACCCCAGTAAAAGATTCAGCAGTAGTGAACACAAGTACACTCTTATTGAGAAAAGTTGTTGTACTTTAGCATGGGCCTCCATGATATTACAACATTATCTCCATGGTCACACAACCCATCTCATCTCCCTCGTGGATCTTCTTAAATACATATTCAACAAACCCATGTTAAATTGCCAACTGTCCAGATGGCAGTTGATTCTACAATAATTTGACATTGTCTACGTGACGCATAAGTCTATTAAAGGTCAAGGAATTGCGGATCAACTGGTCGTCGCACCTTCAGGGGATTTCAAGCCTTTGAAAACATACTTCCTCGATGAAGGGGTAATAACAATTCAACAATACCATCAGGACGATACACACCAACTATGGATGATGTATTTTGATGGAGCCGTAAACATGGAAGGTTCTGGAGCTGGAGCAGTTCTACTATCCATTACGGGGAAGCAACATCCTGTCGCCGTCAAATTGCAGTTTGCCAACACAAATAACATAGTTGAGTATGAAGGTTATATCATGGGGCTAAAACTTTCCCAATCAATGGGCATCAGACGGTTAACTGTCTTTGGAGATTCTGAATTGGTAATCAGACAAACCACAAGAATCTATCACACCAAAGAGCTACATTTACTGCCTTACCATCGGCAGGTTCTACAGATGGCTTCAGAGTTTGAAGAAATATCCTTCCTTCACATTCCTCAGAATAGGAATAACTTTGTGAATGCGCTAGCAACCATGGCCTCTTTGATCAACATACTTGAAAAAAAAACATGCCAACCATCACATTTACCAGACAAAAGGCACTAGCCTATGGGAACTATATTAGAGAAGTATCAGATAAGCTACCTCCCATCCAACACCCTTGGTATCAGCATATCAAGGAGTATCCGCGAGATGAATCTACACCCGCTTAGGTGAGTCAAACAGAAAGAAAGCGGAACCATCGAATGGCTATAAAATTCTACCTGAGCAAAGACACACTCTTCAAAAGAGATGCAGGACTAGGTCTCCTTAGATGTCTGGACAAGGAACATGCTCAGAGACTCATGGATGAAATCCAACGTTGAGTATGTGGCCCACGCATGAGCGGCCCTTTACTTGTCAAGAAAATCTAAAGAACATGACATTACTGGCTCTCTCTCAAGGCTGACTGTGATGATCACGTCAAGAGATGTTACCAATGCCAAATTCATGGGAATGTTATCCACGCCCCTCCAAGGGAGCTCCACAATATGAGTTCGTCTTGGCCCTTCTCAATGTGGGGAATGGACGTGATCAGGCCCATCGAGCCCAAAGCCAGTAATGGTCATCGATTCATTTTCACTATGATTGACTACTTCACCAAGTAGATAGAAGCAGCCTCCTTCCCCAGGGTTACTAAAGAAGTTATCATTGCTGTGAAACCCCATATTTTATGAATAAATATTTAATTTTTTTTCGAAATATTTTTTAAATATTATGGTGTGAATTTGAGATAATGTTATAGTTGTGGGTAGTATTTATAAATTTTGCAAAGTATGCAAGTTGTTGTATTATATTCGATTGGTCGGGGAATATTATTTTTGTCGGAGAATATTCGTACGACGACACAATTATTGGTGGACCCCACAACGGAATTATTGTTGGATTGAGAAAACGATAAAAATATTTTATAAAAATAACGGCGGAAGTTTTACCGTTAATACTGTTGAACTACTCGGTAGTAAAAGTACAGTAATACGCGTGGTTGCATAGTAGCACACGATATTGATTATTGAGGCTTACGTGATAAGTCACTCAGTTTTATTTTATTAGTATTATTAACGTAATAAAACAGAAAAACTTTTTTATATAAAACAGAATACTTTTATAAAGTTATTCGTTTTATTAGGCTAATAGTAAAATCTTTTTATATAAAACAGAATACTTTTATAAAGTTATTCATTGTATTAGACAATAATTAGAATATATTATATTTTATTTTACATAGTGTTGCATAGTGTTGTATAGTGTCTGCTTAGTATTTTGCGTAGTAAAATCTTTTTATATAAAACAAAATACTTTTATAAAGTTATTCGTTTTATTAGACTATAAATAGAATATATTATATTTTATTTAAAAGATTTTGCTTTAAATATGGACCGTCCGATTAAAGTAAATCAATTTGGACCGTTCATGAATTAGTTACTATGCAGTCCATTCTTCTATAAAAAGAAGCTCATTCCTTCATTATTTCTTACGAATTCACTAAAACTCTAAAGAAAGAAACTATAAAGAGAAAGAAGAAAAGTGTTATGCTACTTCACTACTCCTATATCCAGTATTCTTCTTTATAAGGTAAGGGATATTATTTACTGTACCTGTAAGGGGTATTATTTTTTTTGTATTCATGAAGAGAACTTATGTTATTCCATTCTTTATTATTCTGTTAGAATAACCTGTATACGCGGGCTACCATATACTTGGTGAAATTCTTCTGTTATTCCATTCTTTATTATTCTGTTGGAATAACCAGTATACGCGGGCTACCCTATACTTGGTGAAATTCTTCTGTTATTCCATTCTTTATTATTCTCTTAGAATATCCTGTCTGTGCATTTTACGCCGGACCTGATTCCGTTTTTATTATTCTGTTGGAATATCCTGTCTGTGCGTTTTACGCCGGACCTGGTTCCGTCTTAATTATTCTGTTGGAATATCCTGTCTGTGCGTTTTACGTCAGACCTAGTTTCGTTATTTAGTATTCTGTTGGAATAACCTGTCTATGCGAAGTATCGCATGCATGGTGATTTTTGTTGTTATTCCATTCTTTATTATTCTGTTGAAACATCCTGTCAGTGCAAATTTCGCCTGACCTGATTCCGTTACTTATTATTCTGTTGGAATAACCTGTCTATGTGAAGTACCGCATGCATGGTGATTTCTTTTGTTATTCCATTCTCTATTATACTCAGTTGGTTGAAGTTTTGAGTTCTATACTCCATAAAATTAGTGGAATATCCTTGATATTTGCGTTTCATCCAGCATCTTTTTATGGAAATATTCTTCTTAGCATTCTTGAATTTTACTCTACAAAGAAGTATCCTGTTGACAATTTGGACGCTATTGGTTCTTGGATAAATTAATTTTTGAACTTATTTTATTGAATTATTATGTCATTGCCATCATCCTCATGTTTATATTATATTGAAAGTCATCTGTGGCCTGTAGTGCATAGATGGACTTGGTATGATTATGACTAGGGATTATTCGGTATAATCATGACCGTAATGTTACAAATGATGTGAAAAAAGTCCTCATTGGCCCGTAATACATTGATGGACAGTTTTTGGTATGATTATGGCAATGAATTCTCTTCGGCCAAGGGTGCAAAGATGAATTATTTTATGGCATGATCAGGACCGTTGATGAAAACACAATTATCTTTGGCCCATAGTGCATGGATAATTTGTGCTCATGATACTAAAGAATATCATTGGCCTGTAGTGCAGGGATGATTTAATGATGTGGATTATTTATTGAGCTGAGTCTCAGCGATAAAAGTGATGAAAAACTTTTTAAATCATAAAAGATAGTAGATTTTATTCTCTACTTGACTCTTTTAATGGATTGCTTGTTCTACTACAGTTAAACTTGATGTCTATTGTATTTTATCAGTTTAACATTGTTGAAGACTAATGGTAATTTATTCTGCATTGACTTAGTTATAATATTTCTTACTTGCTAGTTGAGCTCACCCTTTCTTTCATTGTTCTCTTTAGGAAATGAGAACGTAGCTGGGGCTAGTCGGGGAACAGAGTGATGGTCCTAGATGGTGCATTAGTAGTCCTCACTATTCTGTAAAATAGTGTAATAATAAATGTAATGAGTGCTCCGTTGAGTGTGGATATTGTCTAGATGACAATATTTGTATTAAAACTCACAGCATATGTTTTGTCATATTTTACACGATTGTTGTAAAATTAGTTTGTATTTGTATTCTGTACCATATATCTGGCGACCCAAGATGGAAGATGTATACCTATTTTTGGGGGCGTCACAGTTGGTATCAGAGATTAGGGATATGATCCCTGGCTGAGATGTGATACAAGAACTAGGAGGGAAGAGACGGGGAATTCCTTCGCTAGTATGACCTACCTAAGTTTATTTGGTATTTAATTGGTCGGTCAGAGTATAGGAATAATATATGATATGTTAATTAACCCTTGTTTTGTGGCAGTATTTGAAAATGGCATCTGAAAATGTTGAGATAAGTAATGAAGCACATGAGATCGTTGATTCACCAACGATCAATACCCTAGATAGTGTGCAACAGGAAGACAATAATCCTTACGTAAATAACAACACCGATCAGATGATGAACGATGAGATGTTTAGATGCTTTATACAATTCATACAACATCAGGCGAAGACGGCTCCTGTTCATAATGTAGGAAAAAATAATGGCAACCTACGGTCGGTCACCGCTAAGCAATTCAAAGAGCAGGGACCACCAGAGTTTTTGTGAAAGCAAAAACCACTTAAGGCGGAGACGTGGTTAAAGCAGATGACTAAGATATTTGATGTCTTGGGATGCTCCGAGGAGAAAAAAGTTCCCTTTGCCACCTTTATGTTACGTGAAGAGGCAGATTATTGGTGGGAATCTGTAAAACGTACCCAGCCTGACGCACTCAAGATGCCTTGGGAGAAGTTCCAAGAGATGTTCAATGACAAGTACTTTCCTGAAAGTATTCGTCACATGAAGGAGGTGGAATTTATCTAGTTGGAGTAAAACAACATGATCGTGTTGCAGTACGAAACTAAGTTTGCCGAGTTGTCCCGACTGGCATCCCATTTGGTTGATAATGAGTAAAGAATGACGCGAATGTTTCTAAGAGGTTTAAAACTTGAGATACGTCAATATCTTATCTCTCATAAACTGTGTTTGTATTCAGATGTTATTAATAGGGCTCAATTATTGGAGCGCGATAATGAGTCAACCCAACCAAAAGAGAGCAGCCGGCAAAATGATAATACCGGTGATAACAGTCATCAAAGCGGTGACAATAAGCATGGAGGGAATCAACATGCCAGAAATGGTAACCACTTCGGTAGTAATCATGGCCAAAATAATAAGAATGAACATTTTAAGAAGAGAAGCTTCAACAATGACGTGAAAACGTCGGCACCAGCACCCGTTTCAAAGGAAGAAGAACGACCACCGGTCGTATATTTCAAATGCGGACAGGAGGGACACATCCGTCCAAACTGTACGCAGCAATCCAAAGCGTGTTTTAATTGCGGAAGAGAAGGTCACCTAGCTCGATTTTGTCGTATGGTGAAGTCAAGTCCAGCTGGGATAGTGATGCCAAAGGATGTCCCAGACAAGCCAAAGCCGGTAGTTTAACAGAGAGTATTTTTTTTTTTGTGACGAAAAACCTGAATAAAATTCTTTTGAAGTCTATACCGTGTTAGATACCGGTTATACTCACTCTTTTATTTCACCTAGTTGTGTTTAATGTTTGAACTTAACTCCGGAGAAGTTAAACTTTGATTTATCTGTTGAAATTTTTTTGGGAGAAACCTTCGTTACCTCCACTATTTATAAATCTTGTTCAAATCAACACTTTCACGTTACCTGTCGATCTTATCTCTTTGAAAATACATTCCTTTGATGTGATTTTTGGAAATGATTGGTTAACTACTCATCATGCTTTTCGTAAGGTTGTTAGATTTCATACTCCAAACAAACCTTTTATGCGAATTCAAAGTAACCAAACCACTAAAGTCAATCATTGTCATATCAAGTCATAAGTAAAGAACCCCGATCCTTTTATTGTTGACTTCGTTGTGTGGAATGCACCGAAGCCAGACTTTTTGTAGGCGACATCATGAATGAAGATGGCAAGTTAATAGGTATCAATGTGACGTACTATCCAAGTTTTGGATGAGAGTCACAGTTTTGAATGATATTTCTATTGTTAATAAATTTCCTAACGTATTCTTGAAGACTTCTTTGCCTACCCTTAGAGCGTGAAATCGAATTTTGTATTGACCCCGGTACAAAATCCTTTCTTAAACCCTCAAATATTTCTTCAACTAAAATGAACGTAACATGCCCCAAAGACGTTGACTCGAGTTATTGAAGATTACGATCGTACCATTTAATACCATCGTGGAAAAACAAACGTGATAGCTGACGCGTTGAGTAGAAGATCGTATGCGTACACGAGTACGAATATATGAACCCACGTGAAGATAACGAATATACGAGTAGAATTAACTTTAATCGATAAAGTTAAAGCCGCTCAAGCTACGCACTCGAAGCTGATGAACATGAAGAAGAAGGTTCAAGAGGGCGTTATTTTTAATAGCAAGAGTTGCTGAAATCTCAACCCTCGATTTAATGGGCCCATTTGAAATTGTGGCTTATATACTCGTTTTATCGCCAAGTATGTCGCGTGTTCATAACATTTTAACGTATTGATGTTACGTAAATATGTGGATGACCCGAACCACATTATTGATTTAGAACCGGACGAGAAAGCGAATAATTTAACGTATGAAAATGTACCTATTAAAATCCTGGAATGTATTCAACACTCAAAGGTTATACCTCAAGAGTTAGAATCTGACGAAGTGTCCTCATCTGTTCGGCATACCAGGTACGTACGTAAATTTCGAGGACAAAATTTTATAAGGAGGGGAGATTATGAAACCTCAGATTTTATGAATAAAGATTTAATTTTTTTTCAAAATATTTTTTAAATATTATGGTGTGAATTTGAGATAATGTTATAGTTGTGGGTAGTATTTATAAATTTTGTAAAGTATGCAAGTTGTTGTATTATATTCGATTGGTCGGGGAATATTATTTTTGTCGGGAAATATTCGTACGACGGCACAATTATTGGTGGACCCCACAACGAAATTATTGTCAGATTGAGAAAACGATAAAAATATTTTATGAAAATAACGGCGGAAGTTTTACCGTTAATACTGTTGAACTACTCGGTAGTAAAAGTACAGTAATACATGTGGTTGCATAGTAGCACATGATATTGATTATTGAGGCTTACGTGATAAGTCACTCAGTTTTGTTTTATTAGTATTATTAACGTAATAAAACAGAAAAACTTTTTATATAAAACAGAATACTTTTATAAAGTTATTCGTTTTATTAGGCTAATAGTAAAATCTTTTTATATAAATAGAATACTTTTATAAAGTTATTTGTTTTATTAGACAATAATTAGAATATATTATATTTTATTATGCATAGTGTTGCATACTACCTGCATAGTATTTTGCATAGTAAAATCTTTTTATATAAAACAAAATACTTTTATAAAGTTATTCGTTTTATTAGATTATAAATAAAATATATTATATTTTATTTAAAAAATTTTGCTTTAAATATAGACCGTCTGATTAAAGTAAGTCAATCTGGATCGTTCATTAATTAGTTACTATGCAGTCCATTCTTCTATAAATAGAAGCTCACTCCTTCGTTATTTCTTACAAATTCACTAAAACACTAGAGAGAGAAACTATAGAGAGAAATAAGAAAAGTGTTCTGCTACTTCACTACTCCTATATCCAGTACTCTTCTTTATAAGGTAAGGGATATTATTTGTTGTACCTGTAAGGGGTATTATTTCTTTTGTATTCATGAAGAGAACTTCTGTTATTCTATTCTCTATTATTCTGTTAGAATAACCTGTATACACGGGCTACCCTATACTTGGTAAAATTCTTCTGTTATTCCATTCTTTATTATTCTGTTGGAATAACCTGTATACACGGGCTACCCTATACTTGGTGAAATTCTTCTGTTATTCCATTCTTTATTATTCTGTTGGAATAACCTGTATACGCAGGCTACCCTTTACTTGGTGAAATTCTTCTGTTATTCTATTCTTTATTATTCTGTTGGAATATCCTATCTGTGCGTTTTACGCTGGACCTGGTTCCATTTTTATTATTCTGTTGGAATATCCCATCTGTGCGTTTTACGTCAGACCTGGTTCCGTCTTAATTATTCTGTTGGAATATCCTCTCTATGCGTTTTATGTCTGATCTGGTTCCGTTATTTAGTATTCTGTTGGAATAACCTGTCGGTGCGAATTTCGCCTGACCTTGTTCCGTTACTTATTATTCTGTTGGAATAACCTGCCTATGCGAAGTACCGCATACATGGTGATTTCTTTTGTTATTCCATTCTTTATTATACCTAGTTGGTTAAAGTTTTGACTTCTATACTCCATAAAATTAGTGAAATATCCTTGATA
The DNA here is from genome assembly GCA_016801055.1 of Panax notoginseng. Taxonomy (NCBI): domain Eukaryota; kingdom Viridiplantae; phylum Streptophyta; class Magnoliopsida; order Apiales; family Araliaceae; genus Panax; species Panax notoginseng. The sequence continues at coordinate 56,644,248 of CM029021.1, read as the reverse complement.
TTTGCGCTTCATCCAGTATCTTTTCATGGAAATATTCTTCTGAGCATTCTTGAATTTTACTCTATAAAGAAGTATCATGTTGACAATTTGGATATTATTGGTTCCTGGATAAATTAATTCTTGAACTTGTTTTATTGAATTATTATGTTATTGTCATCATTCTCATGTTTATATTATGTTGACAGTCATATGTGGCCTGTAGTGCATAGATGGACTTGGTATGATTATGACTAGGGATTATTCGGTATAATCATGACCGTAATATTACAAATGATGTGGAAAAAGTCCTCATTGACCCGTAATGCATTGATGGACAGTTTTTGGTATGATTATGGCTATGGATTCTCTTCGGCCAAGAGTGCAAAGATGGATTGTTTTATGGCATGATTAGTGTAACGACCCCAAAATCTATACAATTTAAATCCCGACTTTGGTCGTTAACCATACATTCAACCTCTAAATAATATATCATTATTCGATGTTAAACATAATAAAATTGCGGAATATTTAAAACTTTTATACATTTCCTTCTTTCTTGCCCTGAATCGCAACCATTACATTACATCTCTTTGATTCAATCTTATATCATGAATCGTTACAACAAAATGACTATACAAAGTCTTACATCATAACTAAATATCCATATACATTGGATAGCTCAACTTACATTTCAACATGTTACATTCAAAATATGAAATACATTTCTCATAAAACACAAGTAATCTTCGTGAATATAGATTTCTATAACTCACATAGCACGTATCTTTACCTTAAAATCTTGACCTGCAAAAGTGGTTATTTGCAAGACTGAGCTCGACAGCCCAACAAAGTCTAACAGTTTTCATGCATCACATAGCACATCATAACATGCTCGACATACATCTCATTAAAGTAACATGGCATACATGCTTTTAATTCACATAACAAATATAAAGATTGAGTTCCTTACTCAATCATCATTACTTAGCCAAAACAATGCAGTCATATATTGACTTTAACATTTCATGATTTCAACATGCATAACATATCATGTAATTTAAAATAATTCATCAAATCCACGTAGAAAATAGGAACCGAAAGACTTGACTTGATCGTTGTTTACCAATAATAGCTTAACAGCTTACAGTTATCTGCACTTCACGTGCCCTACACAATTATATAATCATACACATCAACTATTAGTCACATAACAACATATAGCAATTGTAATGTAAACTCTACTCCACATCTCATAATCTTTCCTATTAATAAATACATAATGGTCATTTAGATTGTATTAACTTTTCGACTTATGACTCACTATATTTCTTCTTAGTCAAACTCTAAGTTCAAGTGCTTAAGTCTTGCTAGGACTACTTATTGGTTTTATATTAAACCCATTCCATATCTTATAATATCCATTTCAATGGAATTGAAACACTTTTTAAGTTCATTAACACTTGGCACGGTGTTTCGACGTTCAATCGTCACACGCCCGATTTGCCTCTCTTGTGTATGCTTACTATGCTTCTATAACTTATCTAATACATTATTTATTAATGTTAAGCATCATTATATTTACTAAGATTCATGTTTTATAACTTAGGACATCATCTTTTATGGTCAGGAGCACTACACATGCATATGTGCATGCCCGACGCCCTCCGATTGCCTCTGAAAACACAACAGTCCTAAAGATGACCATTTTGACCCATCCATATTACCTCAAATTGAAAAACATAAAGAATGAAAGTTGTGGGTCTACTCGTTTTCGTTCCGGATCATCTTGAATCACCTCAATCAGAGTTCATATGAGGAAGTTATGGCCATTTTACTACAGGAGGTCAAAATTGTCCAAGTTAGACTTCTGTACCCGCGCCGCGAGATTGGCGTTGGGGCGCAAACTTCAGCGCTGGGGCGCGAACTTCTGGCACTGGGGCGCGAATTTTGGCGTCGGGGCGCGATTTTTGGCGCTGGGGCTCAAATTTTGGCGCTGGGGCGCTAAAACTCGTAGAACCCAACCACGAAGAACATAACAAAGCTACTGTCTTTATTTTTAACAGCAATTAACCCCAATTAACATGTATAACCTAAGCCAATTACACATACACATTACCCAACATGTATATACTAATTACCAACGACTAAACCATGATTCTAGAAATCTTAAATCATTGAAAGCATTATTTTAAAAACCAAACTCCATAACTGACGTTTATACACTGTCATACCAATTTGATTTTAATTACTTGAAACTACGATTCTCTGTAGTTTATACCCAATTAACCATTCGCAGTTCAATTTCATAATTTCACAATTAACATATACTAATTTTGATATTTCTACAAACCACGTTCATACGTGAATGTTTACTGTAAAACCAATTCTTCTTTCTTTGTGAATGCTAGCATACTTCTCATATATACATACATGTGCTAATATAACAATTACAGTTACAAATACACTTAATATCATACGTAATTATAGAAACATGATTTTCATACAATTTTTGTAAAACTTTATAACATACACAGTAATATTCAATAAAATTATACTGTAATAATTTTTTAAGTTTTATATACATACCTTCACTTGCTTGACCACCACTTGTTAAAACTTAGAACTTTCTCTCCAACCCTTGACAGTCTCTCTCAAAACTCTCCTGTCTCTAAGTTTTTCTCTGACAAAACTAGTTCTCTTTTCTTACTTAGGCTTTAGCCAAATAGAATATAAGTAAAATAAAAATACAAACAACGTACGATTTTTAAAACGTCTAAACCGACGCTATACTTAATATACTAATAAATTATCAGTTACCAAAATAATAGATATATTATATTTATATTTTGTTTAATTTAATTTATATTACTAATAAATCAAATTTAAAAATCCAAAAGTCATAGGGCTTTGTTTGGCAAATTATTTAAATTTAAAGACTTAATATATTTAAGCTTTGTTTGGCAAAATAAATTACAACTACTTTAATTTATTTTAATAATCACTTATAATATAGTTATTTATCACACTTCTAATTAATTAAGTTTTCATATTTAATTTAATTAATTCTAATAACAATTCATTGCATAATATAATAATTTATTTAATCATTATAAATTCTCTAACTTAATTATTAAATTAAATTAGATTACTATTTCAAAATAATTACTTTTCTTAACTCATTAATTATTTATTAAACAAATAAATAATCAAATAACATCAAATCAATTAAATAAATACTTATTCAACAATAAACACATCCATTAAATATTTATATAATTCAATAAATATTTAAATATTATAATAAAAATCTGGATTGTTACAATCAGGACAGTTGATGAAAACACGATTATCATTGGCCCGTAGTGCATGGATAATTCGTGGTCATGATACAAAAGAATATCCTTGGCCTGTAGTGCAGGGATGATTTAAGGATGTGGATTATTTATTGAGCCGAGTCTCAGCGACAAAAGTGATGAAAACCTTTTAAATCATAAAAGATAGTAGATTTTATTCTCTACTTGACTCTTTTAATAGATTGCTTGTTCCGCTACAGCTAAACTTGATGTCTATTGTATTTTATCAGTTTAACATTATTTAAGATTAATGATAATTTATTCTGCATTATCTTAGTCATAATATTTCTTACTTGGCTAGTTGAGCTCACCCTTTCTTTCATTGTTCTCTTCAGGAAATGAGAACATAGCTGGGGCTAGTCGGGGAACAGAGTGATGGTCCTAGATGGTGCATTAGTAGTCCTCACTATTCTGTGAAATAGTGTAATAATAAATGTAATGAGTACTCCATTGAGTGTGGATATTGTCTAGATGACAATATTTGTATTAAAACTCACAGCATATATTTTGTCGTATTTTACACAATTGTTGTATAATTAGTTTGTATTTGTATTCTGTACGATGTAACTGGTGACCCAAGATGGATTATGTATACCTATTTTTTGGGGGCGTCACAATTGCTTTCATCAGAAATAATGTCATTTGTCGATATGGACAACCATAGGTGATTGTGTCTGATAATGCCAAGAACCTCATGATAAGTGGGGTTTATACCCGCGAATCAGCTCCTAACTTAAGCTTAATCGGTGTTAATTCCTTGTTTTTGTAGTTTATTTTTACTTGTTTATTGTTATTTTGTGTGTAGGTTGGGTTGTGTGGCAAGTGATCAAAAAGGAGGCAAATATGGCAAACCTTAGCAAGTTTTGGAGCTTAGGGAAATTAGAAGTCAGAGCCTACCCCCATCGGGGCGGGCCTATTTATGCCTTACACCCCCGCCGGGGCGCGGGGTCTTGAACTCAACTAATAGGAGCTGAGCCCGCTGGGGCGGGAACTTTGCAAGCCAATACCCTCGCCGGAGCGGGGGGGGGTGGGGGGTCTCGAAACAGAGCAGTCCTATGTTGTTTCAAACAATATTAGAACGTGAGGTTAAGTGCTTGGAATGCTTTGGGACTCTAAATGGCGTGGGATTGCAATCAGAATGTGTGTGTAACCATATAATTAACATCAAACAACAAGATAAAAGGGACATAAAGCAATTAACAAAGATTAAGGACAAATTTTTTGAGAGCAAGCATTGGAGAGAAGATTTTGAAGGATTTTTCGTATCGATCGCAAATTGAGCTGAAGAAAAGGGTGGTTCTAGTTTTATTCTTTTCTTTTAGTTTATTTGTAATTAAAAGGATGATATCTTTAATTTATTCAGTGTTTATTTCATTTATAATGAACTAAATTACTTTTTAGGCTTATGGTGGATCTTTAAGTGAAACGATGGTTATGTAACTTTGATTTTCAGTTTAATAAGCTATTATCCAATTTATCTATACTAATTTGTGTTTGAATTTATGAATTGCCTGATCAACAATTCTGTGTGGACTTGTATGGATTTGAGAGAGGAAGTACGAGTCTAGAATTAGTTAATATAGCATGTGTTCTTAAATTTTGTGAAGGAACAAAATCTTGATGAATGTTAGGGTAGAGATATGCTTAACATCGCATGTAATCGAATAGAGAACTTGAAATTAACCCTTCTTTGATTATAATTCATATAGAGATATAGTGAGTTAGTTAATTAAGGTGTTTAACTTAATTCAATCTAAATTGTGGATTTGAGTTAATATGGTGTTAGTGCATCGAGAGGTGGCTAATTCTACTTTCGTGTTCTTAATTAATAAACTGGGATAGTGAATTAAATTGGAACAAATGATAATAACCAGAGTGAAGCTTATGGTGAAGTTGTAAGCCTAATTCTTCGATAGTTGTTTAGAAATTCAGTTTTTGCGATTTGTGATTATTTTGCGATTTTAGTATTTTTAGTAATTGAGAATTTATAATTTTAATCATTAATTTGGATAGTTTAATAAAATTGGGATTAATAGGAAACTGGTTATTGTGAATGTTAAATTCTTACTAATTTCTCTGTGGGAACGATACTCTGCTTACTATTATATTCCTTGTTGACTATGTATACTTGCGTGTTGTGCATAACTAGATTTTACCCAACATGTTTTTGGCGTCGTTGCCGAAGATATTTTATTATAGATTTTAATATTTTACGGTATCAGTTTAATTAGTCCAGTTTTACTTAAACAATTTTATTTTCGTTTTGTTCCTCTTATTTCAGGTTTTTGAAGTTGGTTTATGCAACCTCGATCCAAAAATCTAGACTTGCTTCCTTTTGAGGACGATATTGAGAGACGCTTTCAAAGGCTAAGTAAGTGGATCAAGGAAACAAGGGACTACTTCGAAAGCTCTGAAAAAGAAGAAGCAATGGATGTCGAAGACCAAAAAGCATTGAGGGACTTTGCTACACCCAAGATGACTGAGTTGCAGTCGAGTATCACCAGGCCTGCTATAGCTGCGAACACATTTGAGATTAAGCTTGGGACTATTCAGATGATCAAAAACTCGGTTCAGTTTGGGGGATTAGCGAACGATGATCCGAACGAACATTTGGTCAACTTTCTAGAGATTTTTGACACTTTCAAATACAATGGGGTGTCGGATGACGCAGTCAAACTTCGCTTGTTCCCATTCACTCTACGGGACAAGGCGAAGAGTTGGTCACATTGTCTACCATCGGGTTCGATAACTACTTGGGATGACCTGGCTTAAAATTTTCTAGCAAAATTTTTTTCGCCAGCGAAGACTGCAAAGATGAGAAACGAGATTACGATGTTTGAACAGAAACATGGGGAATCATTGTACAAGGCATGGGAGGGATACAAAGAGTTTCTCAGAAAATGCCCACATCACAGATTGCCTAAGTGGTTACAGATGAACACACTTTATAATGGATTACATGGGAATCTCAGGACCAGTATTGATACAGCTTCGGGTGGAGCTTTTATGGCAAAGAATTATGAGGAGGAATATCAATTGATAGAGACAATGGCAACTAACAACTACCAGTGGCCCACGACAAGAACGACACAACCTAAGGCAGTTGGCGTGTTACAGATAGATAGAGTGACGGTAATACAAGCGCAGATTTCAACGCTCTCTAAGAAAGTGGATGCTTTGTCAGGGGTACAAACACAGCAGGTTGCAGTTATTTGTGAATTATGCGTGGGTGAACATTCTACAGATCAATATGCAATTAACCCAGCGTCAGTGCGATTTATGGGTAGCTACAACAGGATTCCACAAAATATGTACCATAATGCATACAACCAGGGGAATAGGAATCAACCAAATTTATTGTAGAGTAATAATCAGCATCAGCAAGCTCCACGACCATCATTTCCCCCAGTATTTTAGAATCAACAACAACCAGCTCAACATCAAGAGAGGAAATCAGATGTGATTCCCCCAAATCTGGGTATCTTCCAACCCGACAGATGGTGCTCCACTATACTAACATCAATACCATCATTCCATTGAAATAAAACAAAACGAGAGCAATTACTATATTCTTATTAAAATCAAAATATAATCCTTCCTAGGTTCATAAACCGGTTACATCGTTCATTATTCATAAGGTATAATACATACACACTTACTAAACTATTACACAATGCCTAAGCATCCATCTTAGCTTTGCCATTATCTTTCTTGACATTCTCAGTACGTTCACCTTTAACTGCAGTTATATAATCCACGCAAGAAGTGAGCATGACAGCTCATCAAGTTTAATCAAGGATAACAGGAATACCACATTTGTGAATTATATAACAATTCCAACATATCTGAACAATAGTTATGAAGTATTATGAATCAATAATATCATAACAGTTTATAACATCAATTCCCAATGTATAGAATAGATTAGGAATTCTAAACCGGTCAATAGACCATGAACAGTAATTTAAGTTTCCATACTTGAAAAGGAGTCCACAGCACTAAGGCCGTTCATCCGTATAACTTACGAGCACTTCTAGGTGATCAGCCTATAGTACTCTATGTTGATCAACACTACATTTATTAAACGTATTTACGTTTAATATTTTTGGCAAACTCGCGTGCCCATCGAAATATCGATGAAAATACTTTTGTTTGTTCATAGACAAACCTTACCTTCACATCCGTACCAATTACTTGGCATAGGATAGCGTTAACATTTCTATATAGAATGATATGGAAAATCATCAATCTATATCCTACGAATAGTCTAGCCGAGTTAAAATTTGGCATTGACCCTTTCTTTTACAACAAAGCTTGCAATTCCAATTCAATGAATCACATAAAACTTGGCTAACTTAGAGGTTAGACAAGTGTTAAGAAAACTTGCCTTTCAGCGTCTTCAATAACTTACTCGACTGACCACAGCCTTTACAGAATCTACATGATATATTCACATAGCACACCGTAATTAGCTATCAAAGAACTATTCATATTGTTCCTACCAGCCTCTTTCTCTTCTATGTTTTTAACATAATATTTTTATTAAAGTCAACATGACTTAATACCCTTCGTCCCGGTTTACCTCTCTATGGACGTTTTATTAACCGGACTCAACTTCATTAATAAAGTATTACTTCATTCATTTTACATATTTTATTTACTTACAATAGACTCCTAAGTTTCATATCATATACCTTAGTATAAATAGTATAGGATTAGTCTTTATACATTCATTGAGTATATAAACTCAACTCCGATTAATCCTTAACCAACTAAAGTCTAAAGTATAACTGGGTCAATTTTTTTCTTACTGCCGGCGCTACGGCGCGGCACGTTGGCGCTGGGGCGCGGCACTTGCACAACATGGGCGCTGGGGCGCGAGTTTGCACAACATTGGCGCCGGGGCGCGGCACCTTGGCGCTGGGGCGCGAGTTTGCAGAGGCTCGGCCGAGTCTGGAGCTGCGGCGCCACTATCTTGTACTAGTTTTGGCGCTGCGGCGCCGAGTCTGTGTATTAGTTGACAAACCAGTTTTTTTGTTTTCTAATGAAACTCCCGACTTCCTAATTTGTTCGTTTTACATCCGAATTGACCCATTCGAATTCCTACAAGTCAGGAATTACATCCTTTATGCGTTCATATAAGAATTCGACACTTTCGAATCCGCTAACTCATAATTCACTATTGAGTTCATTTTATATACGTTCGTAAACGTTAATGAGCGTTCAATGCTCGTTTTCTTCGTTTTAAGTCGGAATCCGATAATTCTCGAACCCACGACTCTTAATCACCATATCTCATGTGTTGACATTGAAAACCAACATTTTCAAGTCTCACGGCAACTTTTGACTACCCATCCGGAATTTTTACGTTTTCGACGATTAACGTCTAATTCCGTAAATTTCGCCATAACTTCGTTACTAACATTCTCTAAGCCAAATCACATGGAATATTTCATGGATTTCATATCTATCCCCTAACCAAACAAGATGCATAACTATCGTATTGATGGAGCTCAATCGTTTATCAACAATCGATCATCCACAATTAATATTTTCGTGGTTTAACAACTATATTAAACCTTATTATTTTTGAAAGCTTATGACTTATAGAGATTGAATCTATGGTAAGTCATCTTTACTCCCTCATACAAGGCATATACCACCCCTTTGTGACTCTCCATAATAAAAGAAAATCAAAGAGATGGATAATGAAGAACAAGAAGTATTACCTCAAGTTCCTTAAGAAAATCTCTTGGAAGAATAATTGTCAAAGCTTCCCAAGTGAAGGACTTATAAGTCTAGCTCCTTTTTCTCTCTCAATATAATCTAGGTTGCCAAATTTGAAACTCTAAAATACAACAACCTAGCTTCTTATTTATAGGAAATGAAAATGGAGGGCTTAATGGTCAATATACCCCCACCTCCTTACTCTTCATGTGTGGTCACCAAGTAAAACACTTGGTGACCAAGTATTATACTTGGAGTCCACCCCAAGGTGGCCGCCCCACCTCCCCTTTATGACACCCATGGGTTGCCCCATGGGTTATACCCATTGGGTGACCCACTGGTTCGACCCACGGTTCGGTTTTTGTGAATTGGGCTTAAGTAAATAAATATTGGGCCTTGACTTTGACTTAACCCACCTAACTCATTGGGCTTAGTCCTTCAATTGATTGGGCTACTCATAATCCAATACAAATGAATTACTCATTAAGTCATAACTTAATTCTATAATACGTATCGTATTCTACACGTATGCTTCACGTATTCCTTTCGTATACCATAAGTACAATAATCGTATTGTACCTCGTATTTACTTAACGTATTATACATAGGTACTAACTAGCACCACAACTTGTATAACACTTGAATAAAACCTAACGCCATTCCTTCTACGCATATTATTTCCTTCTCGGAAATCAATATACTCAACCCTTAGGTTTTAAGTCCGCAGGCGAAAACTTCGTTTTTGCCATAAATGAAATATTATCAGATATTCCATCTCATCACGATATTCTATCATTACGCGTTTCTCAGAATTTCAAAATAATTCCTCGGATAGAAACGGATGAATAGTATTTTTACGAAAACTTCTTAGAAAACAATTATTATCGTCTTGGAAATTCCAAACAACTATTTCTACCACGTAGCCAGAATACTAACCACGTTAGCACATTTCATAGAACGACCTTCACATAGTTTATTTCACAAAGAATTCAATTAAATTCATTTAACTTACATAATCAAATAAAAATTTAATTGTAATAAAAATCCGATTTTCTCGGGCGTTACATTCTCTCCCCCTTATAAGGATTCTGTCCCCAGAATCTTAGCTTATAATTACATAAACAAATGAGGAAAATCTTCCTTCATTTTACTTTCGAGCTCCCACGTTGCTTCCTGAACATTGTGGTTTCTCCATAACACCTTCACTGAAGGTATGACCTTATTTCTTAAAACGTGTTCCTTCCTATCAATAATTTGAATTGGAAGTTCCTCATAGGACAAGTCCTTCTCTAACTGAATAGATTCATATTCTATCACGTGTTTATAGTCTGGTTTATAAGGACGCAACACTGACACATGAAATACATTATGAACGTGTTCCATCTCTGGAGGTAAAGTTACTTCGTAAGCTACCTCCCCTATCCTTTTTAAAATCTCAAAAGGTCCTACAAACCTTGGACTTAACTTTCCTTTCTTTCCAAAACGTATTTTCCCCTTCCAAGGTGATACTTTCAGAAAAACAAAAGATCCTACATCGAATTCTCTATTTTCTTTGTGAGGATCTGCATACTTCCTCTGCCGGTCTTGACCCGCAACTAATCGAGCACGTATTAATTCTACCATGCCCGCCGTCTGCTGAACCATCTCTGGTCCCAACATCTGACGTTCACCCACCTCATCCCAACACAATGGAGATCGGCACTTCCTACCATACAACGCTTCGTAAGGCGGCATGCCTATACTAGCGAGAAAACTATTGTTGTACGAAAATTCTACTAATGGCAGAAATTCGTCCCAACTCCCTTTGAAATCCATAACGCAAGATCTTAACATATCTTCAAGCGTTTGAATTGTCCGCTCACTCTGACCATCCGTCTGAGGATGATACGTCGTACTTAATCTTAATTGCGTTCCCATTTGTTCTTGCAAACTTCTCCAAAAGTTCGATGTGAATCGTGGATCACGATCTGACACAATCGACACAGGCACTCCATGTCTGGAAATAATTTCCTTGACATACAACTTAGCTAACTGATCTAAGTTATAACTAATTCCTATTGGTAGAAAATGAGCCGATTTCGTTAATCGATCCACTATCACCCAAATAGCATTGTATCCTTTTCTTGTTGTTGGAAGTCCCACCACAAAGTCCATCGTGATGTGCTCCTACTTCCACTCTGGAATTTCTAACGGTTGTAACAACCCGCTCGGTCGTTGATGTTCAGCCTTAACTTTTTGACAAGTTAAGCACTTACTAACATATTCTGCTATCTCCCTCTTCATATTCGGCCACCAAAAGTTTCGATGAAGGTCTTGATACATCTTCGTACTACCGGGATGTATCGAGTACCTCGAACTATGGGCCTCCATCATAATTTCTTCTTTTAATTCAGGATCATTAGGAACCCAAATTCTTCCCTCAAAACGAAGTAATCCCTCCTTATCGAGGCTATACTAGGTTTTTTCTTCTTTTTCTATCTTATTCAATATCTTCTTACACCCCTCATTACTCAGTTGTACTTTCCTAACCCGCTCCACTATGGTAGGTTGGGTTTCCATGGAAAATAACAATTCTACCGATTCCCCTGGTAACTTAACTTTTAGTTTCATTTTTGCCATTACTGTTACCAACTCATTCTGAGTTGTTAACATTGATAATTTCTCTCTACCCTTTCTACTTAGCGCATCCGCTACTACATTTGCTTTTTCTGGATGATATATAATATCACAATCATAATCTTTTATTAACTCTAGCCACCTTCTCTGTCTCATGTTCAACTCCTTCTGTGTGAAGATATATTTCAGACTTTTGTGGTCCGTGTATATCTCACATTTCTCACCATAAAGATAATGTCTCCATATCTTTAGGGCAAAAACAATAGCTGCCAATTCCAGGTCATGAGTAGGATAAACCTTCTCATAATCCTTTAATTGATGTGATGCATACGCAATGACCTTGCCATGCTGCATGAGCACGCAACCCAATCCTTTATACGAAGCATCGCTATACACTACAAAATTCCCGGTATCGTCAGGTAAGGACAATACCGGTGCCTCACTTAATCTCTTCTTCAATTCCTGAAAACTGTTCTCACATTTCTCAGTCCACACATACTTCACTGACTTTCTTGTCAGATTGGTTAACGGAGTAGCTAATTTAGAAAAGTCTGGAATGAACCTTCTATAGTACCTTGCTAACCCCAGAAAACTCCGAATCTCCGTCGGCGTCTTCGGTTGCTCCCATTCGTTAACTGCTTCTACTTTGGCCGGATCTACGGAAATGCCATCTTTATCAATAACATGTCCTAGAAATTGCACTCTCTCAAGCCAAAACTCACACTTTGTGAATTTCGCATATAACTTCTCCTTCCTTAGCGTTTCCAAAACTATTCTTAAATGTTTCGTATGATCTTCTAGCGTCTTTGAATAGACTAGAATATCATCAATGAACACTACTACAAACTTGTCCAAATATTGTTTGAACACTCTGTTCATCATATCCATAAATGCGGCTGGCGCATTAGTCAACCCAAACGACATCACCAGAAACTCGTAGTGACCATAACGAGTTCTGAATGCGTTCTTAGGTATATCTTCCTTCCTCACCTTCAACTGATGATACCCTGTGCGCAAATCTATTTTAGAAAAATACTTTGCCCCTTTCAACTGATCAAATAGATCATCGATCCTGGGTAAAGGGTACCTATTCTTAATCGTTAACTTGTTCAACTCTCGATAGTCGATACAAAGTCTTAACGACCCATCCTTCTTCTTTACAAACAACACCGGTGCTCCCCAAGGAGACACACTTGGTTGAATGTACTTCCTATCTAACAGTTCTTGTAATTGAACCATTAACTCCTTCATTTCAACTGGCGCCATTCGATATGGTGCCCTTGAAACTGGTTCCGTTCCCGGTAACAAATCAATTACAAATTCTACCTCCCTATCCGGTGGAATACCCGATAATTCCTCCGGAAATACATCCACGAACTCTTGCACAACTGGTATCTGATCCAAGGATGTCCCCACTCTTTGGGTATCCACCACATGGCATAGATAACCTACACACCTTTTTCTTAACATCTTCCTAACTTGTTGCATCGACAGATAACAAGAGTGTCTCGGTGAATTACTACCGAAAAACACTACCTTGGTTTTCTTAGAAAGCCGAATGTTTACACTTTTCCTATGGAAATCTATAATTGCCTCATGGTTCACCAACCAATCCATACCAAGAATTACATCAAATTCTTTTAACCTTATCGGTACCAAATCTACCGATAACTTATTTCCCCTAATTTCTACGTAAAAGTTCTTATGAATATGTTCAATGGGGATTATCTTCTCGTTTGCTACCTTAACGTCTAAAGGTATAGGTAACTTCTCAGGAATTAACCCTAATCGTTTAGCAAATTCACATGCTATAAAAGAACAAGTAGCACCCGAGTCAAATAGCACATAAGCATTTATCTCATTGACCGGAATGATACCTGCTACCACATCTGTTGATGCAACTGCATCTTGAACAGTCATATTAAACGTACGTGCCGAAGGTCTACCCACTAATGGTGTTGGTCCAGTAATGGATAATTTACCACTACCAAAACTCTTATTCCCGTCTAAACCCTTCTTTGGGCAATTTCTTGCCATGTGGTCCTTTGACCCACATATAAAACACCCCTGATTCTTCTTAGGGTTAGGACAATTGGGTGACAAATGTCCCTCCTGCCCACAGTTGTAGCATACTGCTTTCCCCTTTAAACAGACTCCCATATGAGATTTTCCGCATGTCTTACATGCTTCCGTTCTCCTTTTGGGATCTCCATGTTTTACCCCGGTATTCCCGGGATTAAAACCCTTCCTCTTTGGCAAGTTGCCGCTTCCGCTGGCAACTTCCGCCTTACTACTTCCTTCTATCTTACTCTTAATCTTCCGCTCTTTGTGGTACTGAGACAAGGCCTCACCACCACCTTCAGCTATTATCGCCTTCTCTAGAATGGTTCCATAGGAAGCACTTTTGAAAATTGATATTCTACTATAGAGCCAAGGTTTTAAGCCTTGCTCAAATCTGCGCACCTTCCTTTCCTCCATATCCACCTGATGTGGAGCAAATCTTGCCAACTCATTAAATTTGGCGCATATTGGGGAACAGTCATATCCCCCTACTTAAGTTCTAGAAACTTAATTTCCATCCTACCCTGCATGCTAGTAGGGAAATAGTTCTCGAAGAAAACCTTCTTAAACTGTTCCCACATAACAGCCTCTGTCCTAGCCCCACCCTGGTGAGCTTCCCACCAGTAGTTGGCTTCTGCCTTCATCATGTAGTCGCAAAAGAAGTCTTTTGCGCCTCACCTACGTTTGTTATCACAAACGCCTTTTCAATTTCCCTAATCCATGTTTGGGCTTCTAGTGGATCCGTCGTTCCTCGAAACTCGGGAGGACCCACACTTTTAAAGTCCTTAAAGGTAGTTGTTCTTACTACCCCAGGAGCTACAGGAATCCCACCCCCCACTTGGTTAAATGCAGCCTTTAATAAATTAACGAACTATTGCATAGGGTTGTTAGGACCCCCTTGATTTTCATTATGAGACTCGGCCTCTTGGTTCTGTTGTCTCCTTCTTGGCGGCATAATTCTGATTACATAAATAAAGTTTCGTTATTATCTATTTAATTACTTGGTTATCATTTTAAACTAACAACAACCATTCATACCGCACAAGCATGTTAAATAAAAACGTCATTATATTAATATGCTTTCATAGTCAAAACTATTTACATCATGTTCCCTTAGCCAAAAGCTATCATGTACTATCCCGCGACTGCCTTCTACAAAAGTTAGGATTTACTAAAAGACTACCCTTAATTATACAAAAGAGGGTTTTACATCACTACTTATATACAAAAAAATTCTAGCGACCTTCTAACACTGTCGAACGGCATTTTTATATTTCTGATTTGCCAGAATCGACACTATATCTCGACTTATGGTATGTCGAGTCTGCCCGGACTCAATAGAATAACAAGCAATTTTCAGCTTGAAAACCTCATGAGCGCATTCATGGATGTATAACATCCTAGCTATTTTCTGATCTTTCTCAATCAGTTTCTGCTTTAGCACGAGGACCACATCCTTATAGCTATGAGCCTTATCAGTCATAAGCACTTTTTCATCGTGCTTCGACTCAAAGTCTGCCTCTGCAGATTCTTTCGCTTCATATAGGGCAGTTATCTCCTCAATTTGTGCCTCTACCTGAGTACGTAAGTGCACATTCCTATCCAACACCGCTAGATACAGTGCTCTAGTTGCATCCAAAGATGCTGGCTCCAGAGTAGGTAACACCGTGTTAATCAATGTCACCTCCATTTCCTCCTCCACATCTAGCATCTCCTTAAGGTATGATGCTAAACCCATAGTCTCCTCATAGTATTCCTCCTCAGAGATGTACTCCTCAATGTCTGAGTCTTCTAGTACAACTATCGGTACTTCCATCACTGGCATTGGTACTACCTCAACTTGGTTAACTGAGTCCTCACTTATCATTTCCACGTTTCTAAACATCAAGCTATCGGTTGACATCTACAAACACATAACACATTGATTAGTACATAATACACAATAGTATAAGCACAAATCACATTTAATATCTTTAAGATTAATTTTCATCTTTTAATCCTTTTGGTACTGAGTTATCTCAGTATCTTTTTAATTCAATAGACTTGAATTTCATTTCTCGGACTTTACCTTCCATACAAGGTTATTAGCCTAAGGTTTTCCCCCTTAAGTTTTATAACCTAAGGCTCTGATACCAACCTGTGACGCCCCCAAAATTGGGTATCTTCCAACCCGACAGATGGTGCTCCACTATACTAACATCAATACCATCATTCCATTGAAATACAACAAAACGAGAGTAATTACTATATTCTTATTAAAATCAAAATATAATCCTTCCCAGGTTCATAAACCGGTTACATCGTTCATTATTCATAAGGTATAATACATGCACACTTACTAAACTATTACACAATGCCTAAGCATCCATCTTAGCTTTTCCCTTATCTTTCTTGGGATTCTCAGTACGTTCACCTTTAACTGCAGTTATATTATTCACGCAAAAAGTGAGCATGACAGCTCAACAAGTTTAATCAAGGATAACAGGAATACCACATTCGTGAATTATATAACAATTCCAACATATCTGAACAATAGTTATGAAGTATTATGAATCAATAATATCATAATAGTTTATAACATCAATTCCCAATGTATAGAATAGATTAGGAATTCTGAACCGGTCAATAGACCATGAACAGTAATTTAAGTTTCCATACTTGAAAAGGATTCCACAGCACTAAGGCCGTTCATCCGTATAACTTACGAGCACTTCTAGGTGATCAGCCTACAGTACTCTATGTTGATCAACACTACATTCATTAAACGTATTTACGTTTAATATTTTTGGCAAACTCGCGTGCCCATCGAAATATCGATGAAAATACTTTTGTTTGTTCATAGACAAACCTTACCTTCACATCCGTACCAATTACTTGGCATAGGATACCGTTAACATTTTTATATAGAATGATATGGAAAATCATCAATCTATATCTTACGAATAGTCTAGCCGAGTTAAAATCTGGCATTGACCCTTTCTTTTACAACAAAGCTTGCAATTCCAATTCAATGAATCACATAAAACTTGGCTAACTTAGAGGTTAGACAAGCGTTAAGAAAACTTGCCTTTCAGCGTCTTCAATAACTTACTCGACTGACCACATCCTTTACAGAATCTACATGATATATTCACATAGCACACCATAATTAGCTATCAAACAACTATTCATATTGTTCCTACCAGCCTCTTTCTCTTCTATGTTTTTAACATAATATTTTTATTAAAGTCAACATGACTTATTACCCTTCGTCCCGGTTTATCTCTCTATGGACGTTTTATTAACCGGACTCAACTTCATTAATAAAGTATTACTTCATTCATTTTACATATTTTATTTACTTACAATAGACTCCTAAGTTTAATATCATATACCTTAGTATAAATAGTATAGGATTAGTCTTTATACATTCATTGAGTATATAAACTCAACTCCGATTGATCCTTAACCAACTAAAGTCTAAAGCATAACTGGGTCAATTTTTTTCTTACTGCCGGCACTACGGCGCGACACATTGGCGCTGGGCCGCGGCACTTGCACAACATGGGCGCTGGGGCGCGGCACCTTGGCGTTGGGGCTCGAGTTTGCACAACATTGGCGCTGGGGCGCGGCACCTTGGCGCTGGGGCGCGAGTTTGCAGAGGCTCGGCAGAGTCTGGCGCTGCGGCGCAACTATCTTGTACTAGTTTTGGCGCTGCGGCGCCGAGTCTGTGTATCAGTTGACAAACCAGTTTTTTTGTTTTCTAATGAAACTCCCGGCTTCCTAATTTGTTCGTTTTACATCCGAATTGACCCATTCGAATTCCTACAAGTCAGGAATTACATCCTTTATGCGTTCATTTAAGAATTCGACACTTTCAAATCCGCTAACTCATAATTCACTACTGAGTTCATTTTATATACGTTCGTAAATGTTAATGAGCGTTCAATGCTCGTTTTCTTCGTTTTAAGTCGGAATCCGATAATTCTCGAACCCACGACTCTTAATCACCCTATCTCACGTGTTGACATTGAAAACCAACATTTTCAAGTCTCACGGCAACTTTTGACTACCTATCCGAAATTTTTACGTTTTCGACGATTAACGTCTAATTCCGTAAAATTCGCCATAACTACGTTACTAACATTCTCTAAGCCAAATCACATGGAATATTCCATGGATTTCATATCTAGCCCCTAACCAAACAAGATGCATAACTATCGTATTGATGGAGCTCAATCGTTTATCAACAATCGATCCTCCACAATTAATATTTTCATGGTTTAACAACTATATTAAACCTTATTATTTTTGAAAGCTTATGACTTATAGAGATTGAATCTATGGTAAATCATCTTTACTCCCTCATACAAGGCATATACCACCCCTTTGTGACTCCCCATAATAAAAGAAAATCAAAGAGATGGATAATGAAGAACAAGAAGTATTACCTCAAGTTCCTTAAGAAAATCTCTTGGAAGAATAATTGTCAAAGCTTCCCAAGTGAAGGACTTATAAGTCTAGCTCTCTTTTCTCTTCCAATATAATCTAGGTTGCCAACTTTGAAACTCTAAAATACAACAACCTAGCTTCTTATTTATAGGAAATGAAAATGGAGGGCTTAATGGTCAATATACCCCACCTCCTTACTATTCATGTGTGGTCACCAAGTAAAACACTTGGTGACCAAGTATTATACTTGGAGTCCACCCCAAGGTGGCCGGCCCACCTCCCCTTTATGACACCCATGGGTTGCCCCATGGGTTATACCCATTGGGTGACCCACCGGTTCGACCCACGGTTCGATTTTTGTGAATTGGGCTTAAGTAAACAAACATTGGGCCTTGACTTTGACTTAACTCACCTAACTCATTGGGCTTAGTCCTTCAATTGATTGGGCTACTCATAATCCAATACAAATAAATTACTCATTAAGTCATAACTTAATTCTATAATATGTATCGTATTCTACACGTATGCTTCACGTATTCCTTTCGTATACCATAAGTACAATAATCGTATTGTACCTCATATTTACTTAATGTATTATACATAGGTACTAACTAGCACCACAACTTGTATAACACTTGAATAAAACCTAACGCCATTCCTTCTACGCATATTATTTCCTTCTCGGAAATCAATATACTCAACCCTTAGGTTTTAAGTCCGCAGGCGAAAACTTCGTTTTTGCCATAAATGAAATATTATCAGATATTCCATCTCATCACGATATTCTATCATTACGCGTTTCTCAGAATTTCAAAATAATTCCTCGGACAGAAACGGTTGAATAGTGTTTTTACGGAAACTTCTCAGAAAACAATTATTATCGTCTTGGAAATTCCAAACAACTATTTCTACCACGTAACCAGAATACTAACCACGTTAGCACATTTCATAGAACGACCTTCACATAGTTTATTTCACAAAGAATTCAATTAAATTCATTTAACTTACATAATCAAATAAAAATTTAATTGTAATAAAAATTCGATTTTCTCGGGTGTTACATCAGATTTAGAGGAGTTGTTGTCAAAGTACATAACAAGCAACGAGGCAGCTATAAAAAACCAAGCAATGGCCATGAAATCGCAAGAGATAGTTATCAAGAATTTGGAAAATCAGATGGGAAAAATTGCTCTTGCATTGAATAATAGATAGCAAGGGACTCTACCAAGTGACACTGAAAGAAATCCGAAAGGAAATCACGAACAGTGTCAGGCAATCACTTTGAGAAGTGGAAAACATCTAGATGGAAAAAGTGCAAAAAATTCAGTTAGAATGGATGACAAAGTTGATAAGAACAAAGTGGTTGAAGAAAAGCAGGGTGAGGATAAGCAAGTTGAGCAAACAAAGTTAGATGACATGCTAGTTGTATACCCTCTACCGCCGTTTCAGCAGAGAGTCCAAAAGCTGAAATTAGATAAGCAGTTCACAAAATTTTTGGAAGTGTTTAAGAAACTTCAGATTAACATCCCTTTTGCAGAAGCCCTAGAGCAGATGCCAAGTTATGCGAAATTTATGAAAGGAATTCTGTCTATGAAAAAGAAGTTGGAAGCTTTCGAAACAGTGGCATTAACGGAGGAGTGTAGTGCAGTTTTACAGCGGAAGTTGCCACCAAAGTTGAAAGATCCGGGGAGTTTTACCATTCCGTGCACAATTGGGAACATGGTGTTTAACAAGTGTTTATGTGATTTGGGAGCAAGCGTAAACCTTACGCCATTATCAGTTTATACAGAATTAGGTTTACCCGCTCCAAAGCCTACGAACATCTCATTGCAGTTAGCAGATAGGTCGGTCACGTACTCGAGAGGCATTGTGGAGGACATCTTGGTCAAGGTTGACAAATTTATATTCCATGCGTATTTTATAATTCTGGATTTCGAGGAAGATAAGAACATCCCAATTATCCTAGGGAGGCTATTTTTTGCTATGGGTAGGGCACTCATTGATTTACAAAAAGGTGAACTAACTATGAGGGTCCATGATCAAGAAGTAAAGTTTAATGTTTTCAAGGCCATGAAATTCCCTACGGATGAAGAAGAGTGTTTCAGGATGGATATCATTGATCAGATAATCAGCGAAGACATGGGTAAAAGTTTGGTTAACGATCTATTGGAAACCACATTATTGGGAGATGAAGATTTAGGTGATCCGGAATTTGTGGATTGTTTGCAGATGCTATACTCCCTGCCACGATTTAGCAGATTCAAAGCACCATTTGAACCATTGCACACGGAGGAAAGATCCACAACCATAATGAAACCATCACTGGAGGGGCCACCTGCTCTTGAGCTAAAGCCACTACCTAAATACATCAAGTATGCGTACTTAGGTAATTCTAATACTTTACTTGTTATTATTTTTGTTGCGCATAACGAATTGCACGAAAGTAAGTTGCTGAGGGTGCTTAGAGAACATAAATCAGCTATAGGATGGACAATCGCGGATATCAAGGGAATCAGCTGAAGGGTTTCGGCACATAAAACGCAACAGAAATAAACCAATTTAAAGGCAATTTCGAAACCCTAAAACAGGATCCATGCGAGAAAAAAAATTTAACTTAATGGTTAGAAATTATACCAATTATGAAATAGAATTGATACACTCGAATCTCCAACGCAATCCAAACGAATCACGCCTCTATGGTATCCACACGAATGCCCCATGAATCGTCGTACGATCTACAGTAAAAGGAACTGCGGTACTAGCCACAAGGATGAGGATTTTTCCTTTTCGAAACTATTTCTCTCTAGTCTCTCTTTAAGAGCGGCTAGGGTTTTGGTTATGATGATTCTTCTAATATGGCTGCTACATATCATATATATAGCGGTTAAAATGGAATTAATCAAAACCCTAAAATAAAATCTGAATTTATATATATATATAAATATATATATATATATATATATATATATATATATATATATATATATATATATCTTAATTAAGATTTACTTAATTAATATACCTATATATATAAATTATCCTATTAATTTAAATAATATCAATCATATTGACATATTTAAATCTTTACAATTTAAATTAATTTCCTTTTAATTACGTTATATGTGTTTAACCCTATAGGTTATTATTACGTTGGCAATAATTTTAAAATCATATTATAAAATTATAAACAGTGAGCGGCATCTAGTAATGCATCACTACTACCCAAGTAATAATAAGATCGATGATTCGATGCAACATTTTCGTGACTAATGTTTCAATGTAATTTAATCCTTTTAACCTTAATATCCTAGATTAAACTCGAGTCATGGAATACGTCATACTCTTCATAATTTAATCTGAGTTTTTCTTGATCAATGAGTAGACTATATGAAACAAATCACTATTTGAGCATGACCATGCATTTAATAGTCCTACTCAATCAAGAGGCCTATGGATATCACCCCTAATAAATAGGAGGGTTAAATTCCATCTAGATCACTCATATTCCTCACACGATTCATGATGTACCCAATAATCACCTTTACAGTCCACCCTATTAAAGGTGACCTTTGATGATATCAAAGTACATAAATTCTCGTCTAGTAATATAGTGATTTCAGGTCGGAGGACCATTACATCATTGTCACAATGAGAATCACTAATGACACTTTGCATACTATTCCACGTAGAATTCTCATGGTGGGTCTGTCTAGCACATCGTTCTCTAACATGTACCTATGCATTGACTTAATATCTCATATATTTATGACCAATGAGATTTGGTCATCAGTCAATCCACATACTGGTCTCAATGCATCATTGTTGTCCCATCAACAATGATACTCGACTAGGGACATTTATGAGCAATGATACTAATTGTAATTATATAATCTCATGTTCAAGTCACATACTTGAAACTAAATAATTCGTACCACTATTCTATGGAATTTTATTATGTTAACATTTATATTACGCAGTAAATAAAATTATAATAAAATCATTCATTCATTAAATCAAATATAATATCGAAATGTTAAGCAATTATATCAAATAATTGGCCTCTAGGACACAAACTCTAACATCAGCGCATTCTTTTGCATGCACAAAATTCTAATGGAAGAGGATGCAAAGCGAATGGTGGAGCAACATAGACGGCTAAACCCAATTATAAAGGAAGTTGTGAAGAAATAAATACTGAAATGGTTGGACGCCGGTATCATCTACCCAATTTTTGACAGTAAGTTGGTCAGTCCGGTTCAGTGTGTGCCAAAAAAAGGAGGAATGACCGTGGTATAAAATGATGACAACGAGCTAATTCCGACAAGTATAGTGACTGGTTGGAGGGTTTGCATGGATTACAGGAAATTAAATAAGGCAACCTGCAAAGATCATTTTACCTTGCCATTTATTAACCAGATGTTGGATAGATTGGCGGGCCACGAATTTTATTGCTTATTGGATGGGTATTCGGGTTATAATCAGATAGTCATTGCTTCTGAATATCAAGAGAAGACCACTTTCACGTGCCCATACAGCACATTTGCATTCAGGAAAATGTCCTTCGGCTTGTGTAATGCACCCGCTACCTTCCAACGGTGTATGATGGCCATCTTCTCGGACATGGTATAGAAGAATGTGGAAGTCTTCATGGACGACTTTTCTGTCTATGGAGATGATTTTGATACATGTTTGGAGAACTTGGTGATGGTGTTAAAGAGATGAACAGAAACAAATCTGGTACTTCACTGGGAAAAGTGCCATTTCATAGTTGAGGAAGGAATAATTTTGGGTCACAAGGTTTCAGCAAAAGGACTAGAGGTTGATAAAGCAAAGCTGGAAACGATTGAAAAGCTTCCACCACCTACTTCAGTTAATGGAATACGCAATTTTTTGGGACATGTCGGTTTCTACAAGAGATTTATAAAAGACTTCTCTAAAATTTCAAAACCATTGTGCAGTCTTTTAGAGAAGGATTCAGTTTTTAAGTTTGATGATGGTTATAAGTTAGCATTCGAGCTATTGAAGAAGAAATTAACTACAGCCCCAGTTATTGTCGCACCGGATTAGACAATGACGTTTGAATTAATGTGTGATGTAAGTGACTATGCGATTGGGGCTGTCTTGGGCCAACGCCAACAGAAGGTATTTCATGCCATATACTATGCAAGTAAGACACTCACAGAGACCTAAATGAATTACACAACTACGGAAAAGGAATTGCTTGCAGTAGTATATGCCTTTGATAAATTCTGGGCATATTTGATCGGAATAAAGGTTGTAGTTTATACGGATCACTCAGCCATTCGATACCTAATGTCAAAGAAAGTTGCTAAACCACGCCTTATCAGATGGATTCTCCTTCTACAGGAATGACTTGGAAATAAAAGATAGAAAGGGGACGAAAAATCAAGTTCCAAATCATTTATCAAGACTGTAAAATCAGGGTAAAGATGATGAGGATAAATGTGTAATTAATGATTCATTTCATGATGAACAACTGTTTGGAGTCAATGCTGAATTCCCATTATACGCGGACTTCACCAACTAACTAGTGAGAAATATCCTTCCTCCAGATCTTACATGATAGCAGAAAAAGAAATTTGTTCATAACGTCAAGTGGTATATATGGGATAAGCCATATATATTCAAATAGTGCGCCGACAAGATGATTAGAAGGTTTGTACTCTATAGCAAAGTAAAGAACATATTGCATGAATGTCACTCATTTGTGTATGGGGGACATTGTGGTAGTGAGAGAACAGCTGCGAAAGTGCTTCAAGCCAGGTTTTATTGGCCTACATTATTTAAGGACGCCCACCAGTTTGTTAAAAGTTGTGATAGATGTCAAAGGGTGGGCAACATATCAAAAAGGAATGAGATGCCACTACATAATATCTTGGAAGTTGAAATTTTTGACGTTTGGGGCCTTGATTTTATAGGGCCATTTCCATCATCGTTCAGTAATCAGTATATTTTGCTTGCAATTGATTATGTGTTGAAATGGGTTGAAGCTGTAGCACTCCCAACTAACGATGCCAAAGTGGTCCTTAAATTCTTACAAAAGAACACTTTTACAAGATTTGGCACGCCAAGAGCTATAATAAGTGATGAGGGAAGTCACTTCTGCAACAAATTGTTCACAGCTCTTCTAGCAAAATATGGGGTCAACCATAAGGTAGCTACAACATATCATCCCCAAACAAGTGGGCAAGCTGAGGTTTCAGATAGGGAGGTGATGAGAATCTTAGAAAAGGTGGTAAACCCGAATAGAAAATATTGGTCTCTCAGGTTGGACGAAGAACTATGGGACTACCAGACTGCGTACACAACACCAATTAGTATGTCACCATATCAATTGGTCTATGGGAAAGCATGTCACTTGCTTGTGGAGTTACAACACAAAGCCTACTAGGCTATTCAGAAACTTAACTTTGATCAAGCAGTTGTCGGTGAAAAGAGAATACTTCAGTTAAACGAGCACGATGAATTCCGACTTCAAGCTTATGAGAACAAGAAATTATACAAAGAAAAGGTCAAGAAATGGCACGACCAAAAAATCATGCAAAGAACGTTCGAGCCGGGGCAATCAATATTATTGTTCAACTCAAGGTTGAGTTTGTTTCCAGTGCAGCTAAAATCACGATAGTCGACCCCATTTACTATCAAAAGAGTTTTCTCACATGGCGCCATTGAACTCTACAGTAGGAATCCATTGGAAACATTCAAGGTCAATGGTCAAAGGCTGAAGCATTATTGGGGTGGTGAATCCAACATGGATGTCATCGCAATCACATTATTTGACGTACCATAAACAGGGAGTAGTCAGGCTGACTGACTTAAAATCAAGCGCTAATTGGGAGGCAACCCAATCGCCTTTTTATTCTTCATATTTTTATCTGTGCTAGTTAGATTATAGTTTAGAATAATAATAGATATAATAATTTCATTATGTAGTTATTTAGTTGTATTGTTCTGGATAATCTAATCTCTTATGCTTAATTTGTACAAGATCTAATGATATTTATGGTTCATAACGAGCAGGTAAGGAAGATGCTAATAGATGACTTAAGGAGCAAAGAGTGGCATTAAGAAAGTAACAATAAGCAAATCAAAGGCCAATTACATAATACATGCCCGCCGGGGTTGGCCCCTTAAAGCCTAACACCCCCGTCGGGGTGGGAATCTACAACCCAGAATAACAATGAGCATGCCCGCCGGGGCAGGGGTCCCAAATTTGAAACGACAATTTTTCGACAGTTACATCTTCATATACCCACTACTACTTAGTTTCCAACTGAAACACCACACTTAAATCAGTTTAATCCACTACTACTTCTTCCTCAAATATAACTCCTACTCCCATCCATATTCTCCAATCTATATACCCACGTTTTTGAAAATACATCTACATCATCCCACTTCATTAAGCATAATTACCCACTACTTCACTCCACTTCTTCAATCCATTACTCCTATTCCTTTCCATCACACCTTCTCTATAAATTCATTCCCTCATAACCCAATTTCACCACATACATTCAACTCCAACTCCAAAAGCTATGAATTAGGGATCTTATTGAGGAAAATGTATAGCAAATGAGAGTGAGCACCTTGTCTTCTAATTCCTCCCTTCCTATCACCATAGTTGCCACAAAATCATCATGTTTAGGGGGATAAAATAGTGTGCACACCAAGTGTTTGACAGATTGTGTGAGTGAATTTTAGGGGGAATATTATTGTTAAAGCTTCCTGATTTTCAATTCAATAGCATCTAGACCCACATCAAAGAGGCAACGTGGTGAGAGTTCCGGAACCACACCGCCAACACAAACATTTGATCGGCAAAAATTCAAAAGTGTCGTCGCCGCCGACCGCTACGACTACATGATAAGAAAAGCACTCACACCATAGCAGGGGTTGGCACCGAACCATGTCGACGGTGAAATGATGCAACAGATATATCAGAAAGGATGGAATAAGTTTACGGAAGAACCCGAGGTCACAGTTGTAAGTGTGGTCAAAGAATTCTACGCAAACGCCGAAGATAAGGACCCTTTCAACGCTTTTGTGCGGGGTAGATTAGTTATGCTCAGTGCCGATGCCATCAACACATACTACCAGTTACGAGTATCGAGACATTGTCAGTACGTTCACTTACGTGACAATGATCCTGATTTTGAGGCTATTCTAAAGGACATGACTAAGTCGAGAACCACATGGATTAAAGGTCGAAAAGGAGGCACTATTTTTCACAGTAAGGATCTCAGTAGGTATGGGAAGATATGGTATTCATTCTTATGTGTCAAGCTGTTTTCGTCCACACACACGTTTGATGTGACCAAAGAGAAGGAATTACTTTTATATGTAATTGTGCAAGATTTCATCATCGACGTAAGGGCTATAATCAGTTTTTTAATTCGACGATGCTTACGAGGAAATTTTTTCAGCGGCTTACCACACCCATCAATCATTTGCGGGTTGTGTAGGCAAGCGGGTGTTCGATGGTCCGATAATGAGACCACATAGTTGCCACTTCAGCTACTAGATTCCAGAATATTTGCGCGGTATGCGGTGTGGGCTGGGGGTGAGTTACATCCTAGAGGAGTAGGTTTTGTTTTTTCCTCAGCTTCGCAGGACGAGGCTGTCGCTGAAGACACCCCGGATGATATATGATGAGTTTTATGAGGATGCGAGGATGGGAAAGAAAGGAACAGAGGCAACACCATAGCCCGATATTATATCTAGCCCTCAATTCTTGAACTTTCAACGACAAATGGATGAGCAAAATAAGGCGGCATGATGAGAAATGCGACTACTCGCAGCGAGGCAGGACCACATGTTTGAAGCCATGAATCTATCCTTCACTTATTTGAATACAACACTACAACGCTTCAATCCCAATGCACAATTCCCGTACCAGCAGCCAACTCTAATGCCAAGGTTTCCACCAAGTGACTCCGATGAAGAAGAACACACACCACCACCCCAGGCTTAAGTGATTACAGGGAAGTCCTCATATTTTTATTGCTATATCTATACAATGAGGGCATTGTAATTTTCAAGTTTGGGGGATTTACTTTACTTTCATGTTTGCATTTCATGTTTGCGTATTTAATTTCATTAGCTAGGTTTGCATAATAGTTGATTGTTTAGTTTAGGATTGTAAAATGTTGCATTCATATAATCATGTAGTTGCATAGTAGCTTAGGAGCATAAATAGTCGTTATTTATTTTTGCATCATGTTATGTAATGTTTGCCATATATATTTATATATATATATATATATATATATATATATATATATATATATATATATAATTAGTTAGTATTGTGTTATTTTGCACATGTCCAACAGTTGTTGTAGTTCATTTTTATTTTGGCCAACGATGAGATTGGGATTAAGTAAATAAATACAGTACCCAATATTAGAACCATGATGTAATTTTGAGTTATTAATTGAATCTTTTGCATGTTTGACACTGGTATAAAAACGTTTGCATGTCAATAACACTTATGTGGACTGATTAGTTCAAATTGATATATAAGGATGTTCTAAAGGAATATGCTAGTTTAAATGAAAGAATGACAAGAATGAGTAGTGATGACTAAAGTTAGACAAGAACCTAAGTTTGGAGAAATATTTGGGGTATAAAATTTTTGAAAAAAAAAGTATGAATAAACACCGTGGCATGATTGTGTAGTTTTGTGGCCTTTGTTACTTGAGTAAGTAAGCCCGAGGGGATTTTATTTACACCTAGCGCCCTAAGGTCTTAATGGTCTGGGAGTCGTTGGTCGAAAGATCATTAAGGTAGCATTGAAAAGCCTAAGGGAATAAGACATTGCATAGCTATGTGTATAAAAAAATGAATAAACTGGGAAATAAGAGCAAAAAGCCCCCGTAAATGAAAAATGAAGCATAACTATCCCTTGTTTACCCTCGATATTGGTAATTATTTGAATCTAGCTTGTTTTTGGATTTCTTGAGTTTACACTGTATGATGCCTTCTAAGAGAGTTGTTTTGTAATAAATTTGCAATTGCATCAGTTAGCATGAATGTTGAGCACACATACTATCCCAGTAATAATGGTTTAAGATTTGGGGATTGATAAGAAGTTATTGACTGGTTTCGATATTAAGTGTTATAGTGTTTGCTTGATTTCTCTAAGGTCGAAGGAATAATTTTGATTATATGATACTATTGGATTCGTATTCATATAGATTAGATGCATTACATATCAATGCATTGCATTGCATGGCATGGTAGTTTGTTTTATGCTTGAGGACTAGCACAGTTTAAGTTTGGAGGATTTTGATAACTGGTTTTATACCCGCGAATCGGTTCCTAACTCAAGCTTAATCGGTCTTAATTCCTTGTTTTTGTAGTTTATTTTTACTTGTTTATTGTTATTTTGTGTGTAGGTTGGGTGGTGTGGCAAGTGATCAAAAAGGAGGCAAATGTGGCAAAAACTTAGCAAATTTTGGAGCTTAGGGAAATCAAAAGTCAGAGCCTACCCCCGACGGGGCGGGCCTATTTATGCCTTACACCCCCACCGGGGCGGGGGGGTCTTGAACTCAACTAACAGGAGCTAAGCCAGTCGGGGCGGGAACTTTGCAAGCCAATACCCCCACCGGGGAGGGGGGGTCCCGAAACAGAGCAGTCCTATATTGTTTCAAACACTGTTAGAACGTGAGGTTAAGTGATTGGAATGCTTTGGAACTCTAAATGGTGTGGGATTGCAATCAGAATGTGTGTGTAATCATATAATTAACATCAAACAACAAGATCAAAGGGACATAAGGCAATTAACAGAGATTAAGGATAATTTTTTTGAGAGTAAGCATTGGAGAGAAGATTTTGAAGGATTTTTCATATCGATTGCAAATTGAGCTGAAGAAAAGGGTGGTTCTGGTTTTATTCTTTTCTTTTAGTTTATTTGTAATTGAAAGGATGATATCTTTAATTTATTCATTGTTTATTTCATTTATAATGAACTAAATTACTTTTTAGGCTTATGATGGATCTTTAAGTGAAACGATGGTTAT
Organism: Panax notoginseng; assembly: GCA_016801055.1. NCBI lineage: Eukaryota > Viridiplantae > Streptophyta > Magnoliopsida > Apiales > Araliaceae > Panax > Panax notoginseng. Next base: position 56,615,036 of record CM029021.1, on the reverse strand, counting down.
GTAACTTTGATTTTCAGTTTAATAAGCTATTATCTAGTTTATCTATATTAATTTGTGTTTGAATTTATGATGAATTGCCTGATCAACAATTCTGGGTGGACTTCAAAGTTAGGAGTTTTGATCTTCTCTAGATAATGTACACCAGGGAATATACAAAGGTCTGCATATGAGACACTCCCATGTGCTCCAATTCCTTAGAGAGAACGAAGATTTTCTTCCATCTGAAGAACCTTCTTTCTGATATCACTGGTGTCTAGATCTTCTTTGAGATGGGTAGTATCATGAATTTTGTTGGTTGTATCCAACTGCAACTTAGGTACTATAACGGCTTTATCCGAACCTTAGGTTCCTCCTTATGCGGAGGATTCAGCATGTATGAGTATCCTTGTACCCTGAGTATACTGGTGTAGTTCTTTAAGCAGAACATCCAAATTTGTGATTTGTTTACTTAATCCGTCAAATTCTTTACGAGAAATTGGATTATGGTCAGTCTAGTCTGATGCCGACGTAATTGGCTGTAGGCTCGTGGCCTTTTTGGATTTTGAACGGGTAATAGGTCTGATTATTTCCCTGTGAAAGACTTGAATAGTTTAGTCTTTAGGGAATGTGTAAATGTTTACATGCTATATGATGTATCTATTTTAGGACTATTATCCTGCAAAACGGATGTTAGATGTTTGTAATACAGGATAGCATGTTAATTTAAATATGCATGTGCACATATTTCTTCATATTCCCCATTACAATGAGATGAATATGGCATGAAATTACAAGTAATTAACTTTACGAGTAATTTGAAATGAGAAAGCATGAAGAGACTTTCCTCCGCGTTTGGTTTATCAGAGGCTGGCCTATATTAAGTTACTCTCATGGCTTTTTGGCATGAAGGTTCCCAAATCATCGCAATTTAGTCGATGGTAAGTTAATTCGGTCTTTCAACTGGAGCGAATTTGGGTGGTGCCTTTCCTGAGCCTCGTTGGAATTAGTCTTCCTACGAGCCCAATAATCAAACACCGATAGGATAGCCTCCTGGTGGAGGAACCACACAACATACATTCACATACAACGTGTCTCACCGTTTATGAAAATGATGACATGTGCGAAGCACTAATATCACAAGCAGATATAGTGTAAAGCATTAAGTGCAAAAAATATATGCAGTCGTACACATTCATCATAAATGTAAATGCAACATCCACACACAAGCATATAACAATTTTGAAAAGATTGTAATAGAGGCTTAAGCCCTCTTACTGGCTAGATCGCTAGCAAAGTCGCCACTTGTCGACGTCGGAATTTTTATTTGTCCCTTTTCTGTTCTTGTTCTTTTGTGTTCTCATTTTAGGTGAGATTTTTTTTGAAAAAACAGGTTGTGAAAAGGTCTGACATTTATATGTCGATGATTTGACTGTAAGAGTCGCCAGTTGGTTTTTTAACTGGTTGTACCAACACAACCAGGTTTGCACATTGACCCAGTGATGTGACACTGCGAAACGGGTATGTGAAACCGAGATTCATTAGGGTCCGGGGGCTTGATTATGCGGAGGGAAGGTGTTAGGCACCCCCCGACATCTGTGTTACCACGGTGATCGCGACTTTTCAAGAAACTATTATATGAATGTGTGTGTGTGGGGGTCAATGTGTTGTTATTTATAAGTATTGCGAGGCCTCGTTCGCACCTATATACACAGGGTTTGAATTTATGTAAAAATTCAATTTTAAACAAGATATAGCAGTGAAGTTTTATAAAAGAGGTTTTTCAAACCCTTATGCTCAATAGTAATTCAGACCTTTTACACTTCCATTTTATTATGTGTTCGGCTTGATTGCTTTTATTTTCGAGATGTGAAGCATCCTCGAGAAAATAATATACAAAGCAGTGCCGAATTCCTCGTGGGCATGAAAACTATCTGAGGAAATCCAAACACCGTGAATAATTTACAAGCTGCTTACAACGGGAAATGTCCATCATGGGAACCAAATCTAGATTTAGCAGACTGAATCTGTGATCACATGATTCTTAGGCTCACATGATACCACAGTTTATATGAAAGTTGTAAGCAGTTATATATAAAAGCTGTAAATATATATATATATATATATATATATATATATATATATATATATATATTGACATGATCAACCACCACGAAGCACCTTCATAGAGGATCAGAAATGTAAATAAAGCTGTAAAAGCAATCAACCGTCGTGAAGTAAACTCCAGGCGGGACTAAATGTAAAGAAAGCAGTAAAAATGGTCAACCACCACGAAGTAAACTCCAGGCAGATGAAATGTATATATATATATAAGCGGTAAACGCACCGGATGTAAAATCCAGGCTCATCAGACAGAGTTTGACAACAGTTCATATATATAATTATATATACATATATAAAATCAAGTAAACGCTCCGGATATAAATCTAGGTTTATCGAACAAAGTTCGACCACCGTTTATATATAAGTATATATATAATAGCACATAAATGATCCGAACGTGAGTCCAGGCTCAATTGAGGCATAACTTGATAATGTTAGTCCACACACACACACACACACACACATATATATATATATATATATATATATATATATATATAAAAAGAAAAAAAGGCCACAGACCGAAGTTCGGGCAAACACTCACAACATGACTCTCAATGTGAAGAACAATGTGTGCAAAGATGAGGAGAAAGGCTCTAAAGTGTGAAAGAAGGCTTACAGTGGGCTACCAAAGAAGATTTCAATAACTTGAAAGGGATGAACACTCGGCTCTCGCCGATAAAAAGTAGTTATATATAAGCTTACAAGTGTTTAAAATGAGAAAACACTCAGTTTAGGGTGTGTATAGAGCAAATTGGACAGGGCTTCCTCGCCTTTTTCTCTTTCAAAATTGCTACCCCAAGTCCTCTATTTATAGAGGGGGGAGCCACAGGTAGCCGCAGATGTACCTGAGGATGCCCGGGGTGCACCGGGCTCTGCGGGTCCCGCCGTCTCGAAGTACGTGTATGCGTGTAACGTATTGTCTGCTTGAATTTTTAGAACTGCAATCCAGGCATCCGATTAAGGTGTACAAGACCTATTTTGAACTGCCGTTGTCGAGAGCTACACAATGACATGAGATTAAAGGTTGTAAGAAGTCAGGAAGATGGGACCATGCCCTATCTCTTCAAGCTTCAAATTCTATCCGGCGTGTTGTCTTGTGCAGGAGTCACTCGGGATTGTACTTCCTTGGTTCTTGTGGGACATTACTATGTAGAAATGTCTATATGAGATTGTTAAGATGGGACGTGGTGGCTTTGGGATGGCAAAATAACTGTCCTGCCCTTTACCGTGGTTATCTCTGGTTTGAGATGTATTAGCGGTCGTTGCTCAGGGCTATCTCTGAGATTGGACTGCTGCAGGTGTTGACCGTCATCAGGGTTGTATCTGAGATGTGTCTAACTTCTCAGGGTTATCTCCGGGCTTGTGGAAGGAGTGTCTCGGGGCTTTTGCCTAGTGTTCTGAAGCTGTTTGCATGGCTTTAAAACAAGCATTTCTGGAGTTATCTCCGGAACTGCAACTGTATGCCTCGGGGTTATCTCCAAGGTTGATACGGTCTTTCCTGGTGTTGTTCGGGACGGAGACTGAGTATCTCGGGGTTATCTCCAAGATGACACGGTCTTCTCCGTTGTGATTTTTGGTATCTGAACTACAGTCCTCGGGGTTATCTCCGAGGTTGAAACTGAAACTCCCGGTGTTGTTTCCGTGGTTGAGGTTAAAACTTTTGGTGGTATCCAGGTCTGAGTTGGATGTCTCGGGATTATCTCCGAGATGGTAATACTGAGTATCCCAGGGTTATCTCCAGGATTGAACTGAGTTGTCTTCCAGTGTTATCTCAAAAAGACGATTTTGCTCTCCTGCAATGATAGTAACAGGTATGCAGATAAATTTCAAATGTCTATAATGCCCACAAGGAGTTCGGCACTGCTATATATCTTATTTTTTCGAAGATGCTTCACATCTTGAAAATAAAAGCAATCCAGCCGAATACATAATAAAATGGAAGTATCAAATGCCTCAATTACTATTGACCATAAGGGTATGAAAAACCTCTTTTACAAAACATCACTACTATATCTTGTTAAAACTGAACTTTTATACAAAATTCAAACCCTTTGTATATAGGTGCTAATGAGGAATAGCACTACTTCTAAATAATTGCACATAGACTTACACACACATACACATTCAGATAAATATTTAAAATGAAAAGTAGTGATCACCGTGTTGCCACGAATGTCGGGGGGTGCCTAAAACCTTCCCCTCGCATAACCAATCCCCCGGACCCTAACGAATCTCGGTTTCACAGACCAATTACGTAGTGTCACATCACTTGGTCTATGTGCAAACCTTTTCTCGGTTGAGCTAGTGTAACCATTTAAAAATACCAACTGGCGACTCTTATAGTCAAATCGTCGACATATACATGTCGGACCTTTTCACAACTTATTTTTTCAAACAAATCTCATCTAACACGAGAACACCAAAAAACAAGAATAGAAAAGAGACAAATAAAAATCCCGACGTCGACATTATTTAATATTAACTAAATAATAAATAATTACTTTATAAATTTTATGTCAACATAAGTAAGTAATTACATTATTACATAATCTTACTTGAGCATTCTTTAATCATTATTTAATATTAATCAATGGTTTAACCCTATTTATTATTTAATCTTATTTAAATAATTAATAGTTACTTTATTAATGCCAACTCTACTTAATTATCACCAAATACCACTTAGATAATAATTAAATAGTTAATTACATTCAAATTTCATGTAATTAGTTTAATAATCAATTAATTGCATTGAAAATTATAAATTATTAAGTTTTAAATGAGTTTAAACCACTAATAACTTAATAATTAGCTAACTGCTCAGAAAATTTTTGGATTAAATATATTAATATTCTTTAGAATTTTAGAAAAATTTGGGTCCAAGAACCACCACCGGAACCGACCAGAAAGTGACCGAACCGGTCGCCGGAAAGTTCTGGCCAGTTCGGTTTCCACTGAACCGGCAGTAGGTTTTCTAGATTTTTGATTTTTTTCCAGATTTGGGATACTTCACTAAAACTTGAATAAAATGAAATCTACAACTTCGATTTGGGTCCAATCAGACTCATTAGATTTGTATCTTCCCAAACTATACTTTTCATTCATCAAACATCAAATTTGGATCTGTTTTGGTCCCGTAAACTAGCGCAGAAGTGGCTATTCTTGCACATGATCTCATAGTTGAGGTGTTTTAGTAATAAATCCATATCTTGCTCATTTTTTAACATTTTTACATGCTTCCAAAGGGGTTTTGCTCTTAACTCATAGTTCTAGCATACCAAGAAACAAAATCTAAAAAACCATTTGTAGATTTCAAAATGAAAAGCATAAATCACCCCTTTAAATTAGGTTTTTTTACCAAAAACTACTTTAGCTTCATTTCTTTCACAATTTTCCAACATAAACTATATAGATGGACATGTTAAACATATTATACTCAATATTAATCATTAATTTAAGATTATAGCCTATTAGAACTTGAACTTCCATGAATCTCTCATAAGATCACATAGAACACACAAAACATAATAACTAGGGTTTGATTTCTTAACTTGTATTATGGGATGCTCTTCTTTTCTTTCCAAAGTAGACTATGAACATGGGATGCATGAACAATATACTCATCTTCCTCTATAAAAACCTCTCTCTCTCTCTCTCTCTCTCTCTCTCTCTCTCTCTCTCTTCCTCTCTTTGTGTTTTGCTAGTTTAGAGAAAATAGAAGAAGAAGAAGAATGGTGGAGAATGAAAATGAAGTAGAGATATAATGTTGGTGACATGAAATGGGATGCTAATATCCCCCATGTTTGTTTTGCCCCCTTGAACAAAAGGGTTAGCATTATCCCTTCCTAATCATGCCTAATCATATCATTAAGGTTGCTAATTAGATTTTCCACCAATGAGAGCATGACACACTTGTCCTTGTGTGTAAGACTTTCTACTTATGAAACTTGAGTAGCTTAATTTCTTGCTTTAAAAGGCTAATCATGGCTGGTCATATATGCCCCATAATCCCTCCATTTTGCTTTTATTTTATTATACAAATTTGATTAATCAAAGGTCTAAAATACCCTTAATCAAATAGGCTAAGTATGGGCTTGCATTTTATTTCTTTTGAGTTTCTCCTTTAATTGTTTTGGGCTGTGTAATAAACATAGTAAGGGGTTGATTTGATTAATATGGTTAGTTATGGATAAAATACGCAAATATTTTAAATAAGCATGTGGTTATAAAATATTCATTGTTGTCGGGGAATATTCAGTTGATCATGGAATATTCTTGCTGTCGGGGAATATTCGTACGACTGCGCAACCTTTTGTGGACCCCATAACGGAAAGTGATTGGATGAACGACAAGTATGAATTTTTATAAATAACGGAGTAGTTGTTACCGTTAATACTGTTAGAATACTCGGTGGTTAAAATATAGTAATACGCAGTGTTGCACAGTAGCACATGGTATTGCACTAATTATTGACTCTTACGTAAGAAGTCACTACTCAATAATTGTTACAGTAATTATTGTTCAATATTTTATTTTATTAATTCAATAATTACTGCGTTGATATTTTATATTATTGATTCAATAATTGTCATTGCACAGTATTTCAAATTATCATATCAATAATTTATACTATTTGAATAATATTATTAGATAGCATTATTGGCAATGTCTAAGGAAGTTCTGTCTAGCAGAGGTTATTTAATTGCGCGCCAGTAAGAAAAAATCTTTACCCAAAGGCCCCCTCTTTCATGAGAACGACCTGGTTGTCATAATTGTGATTCTGTAATATTATTTGTGAATAATTAATTATTGATTTATATGATAAGAAAAATATTTATTTATGTGGATATAAATGAAGGAATTTTTAGAAAAGTGACAATTGTTGAAAATTGATATTTTATCTTTTTTGATAAAATAATTCAATTTAATATATTATTATATTATAATAATATAATAATGGTGATATTTTTATAATGAATGTGTGATATATGAATAAATGCCAAAAACATGTTAAACATTTTGGTGGACCCCATTTTTAACTGAATTTTGACTACAGCCTGTAAAATCGTCCGTATGTGGATTTTTGTCAATTTCTGCTTCGAATTTGGAAAAACTTAAACTTACAAAGTTGTAGAGAATCAAATTTCCTATGAAATGGACATAAGATTCAATTTTTTCTGATAAAAGGGCTATTTATTATGAATTATTGAAGTTTCGAAATAATTGATTTGTGGAGTTTAAAATATTTATTTTAAGAAAAATATTTTTTACAATTGGGTGAGCCTCACATGAGTGGTAAACATGCTGAATTCAGATTTTCCAAGGTGGGCGTAATTTTTTTTTTAATATATTAATATTTTATTAAATTTTCTACTTTGGTGTTCTAAGCATTTTCTTATAAATAGGGTGCTTAGGTTAGAATTAAAAATCACACCAGAAATTGAAGTTTTCTCTTTCTATATTATCGAGCGTATTTTTATGAGTGCTTTGATACTTTGAGTGTTGTTATACGGTGCAAGTTTTCTTCAGCATTATATCTGATATTCCAGCCAGAAGTACTATTCTTTCGAGGTAAGGGATGTTATTTTTTTCGTAAATGATATTATTTCTTTCAATATCATTATACCGGAGTATTGGTATAAATTTTATTATGAAATTCTTATCTTTTCATGTCGGAGTTACTATTCATGAGTTACTATTTACGAGTACCATTCACGAAGTATGATAATTTTTCTTGTGGAATTTCTACATTTTAGTGTCTGGATTACTATTCACGTATACGGTACTATTCACGAATATGACACTATTCACAGAAAAATTAATTTTTCTTTTCTGTGTCCAAGATTGTCTGTTATGGTTTCTATCTTTGATTGGATCTATGTTTTGATCTTTATTTTTGATTTCTGCTCCACAATTGATTATTATGGAGTATTTTTGAACTCGAATAAACTAAAGTACAAATCCCTAATCTTTGCCTTTTTATCTCTTTCTGGATTCGTTTTCTTAAAAATATTTTTATCATCCTCAGTCTTAAATGGTGATATAACTGAATATCTTTGGCCTGTAGTACAAAGATGAATGATTATTTGATGAATATCTTTTGCCCGTAGTGCAAAGACGGACATGTGTTGAGATGAACATGACCAACTAGTGATACAAATGAATATCATTTGCCCGTAGTACAAAGATGAATATTTGATGATTGATGTTACAGGGATAAAATATTGATGATGAACTTTTAAATTCGTAGATAATAGTACATTTCATTCTCTACTTAACTCTTTTAATGAATTGTTGTTTTCGCTGCAGTTGTTGATCTAAAACTTGTTGTCTATTATATTCTATCAGATTTTTTCTTGTTGAAGACTAAGGATAATTTGTTGTACATTATCTTAGTTGTAATATTCTTTACTGGGCTACTTGAGCTCGCCCTTTTCCTTTTTGTTCCATTTTTCTTCTCAGAAGGAGAGAATATAGCGAGAACTAGTCGGGGTGTGGAGGGATGGTTCAAGATAGTTGTTTTAGTAGTCCTCACTATTTTTATAAAATAATGTATCAATAGTTGTAATGAGGACTTATTTGAGTTTGAATACTGTCTAGAAGATAATATTTGTATTTAAACTCACAATTTATGTGTTGTCGTATTTTGCACGACAATTGTATTAATAAAGTTGTAGTTGTTTTTTGTACTATGTATTTGGCGACTCGGAATGGATTGGGTGGAATGGACCTATTTTGGGGGCTTCACAATTGTGATAGTGTTTATGCCATTTGATTTGGCTAGACTATATGCATGTTTATAAAACTATCGAACCCAATTGACTGGTGTGGAAATCTTGAAAACTGAGTTTAACAACCGTTATGGTAAGGGGAGTGTTTATTGTTGGAAGCCCCAACACACGCGAGAATATTACTGTGTAGTTATGCATAACTTAGAGTATTGTAGACTGATCATCTATAGTACTTTATTCTTTTGGATTATCAGTTTAATATTGGTAATTCTAGTAGATGTTCAATAGTCCTTAGTGATTGCTCAGTATAAATTGTTCATCTAGTTGGATACATTGATAGTCTTTGAATTCATATATCAATTGATTTATATTGAATTATAATTCTTATTCCATAGAGTTGATTCAAGAATTGTTGATATTCATTATTTATGGTATTATTCTGAAACCCTGAACTATCTTAAAGATGATACTTCGATATTTTAAACTCGTGTTATGGAACTCTTTACCCTTGTTGTATATTACTTGATGGGCATATTGTGCTCATTATTGCTTATTTAAAACATTTCAGTTAAGGCAGAACAGGGAAGTGTCTCTGAAAAAGACAAGGGCAAGGGCACGGCTACCGACTAGTTTGTTCCTTTATATTTAAAGTTGTTATGTTGTATTAAGAATGTTTGCAGACTGTGTTTAAGCTTAAGTAGGATTATGTAATAAGTCTTTATTCGATATTATTATGTAATCTATTAAGTACTTGTGCTTGCGAGACTTGGGGAATAATTATAATAAATCATTGTATATTATTCTAAATTGGATTTTCTGTTGTGATTATGTAATTCTAGTTATTATGGTATTACCATGAGAACGTGATGAACCAAATTCGAGTTACCAATTGGAGGTCCAAATTTGGGGGCATCACAAACATTACATTATATGTCTAATACATTCTTATGTTCATTAGATTAGGCTATAATTACATTTCCTAGACTTGAACAATTAAAAATCTCATTTCTAGGCAAAACTGTAGAGTGGCGCTGCAGCTCCACCATTTGAACTGTATTTGGCGCTGCAGCGTGGCTGGCATTGCAGCTCCACCAAATAAGCTAACATTGGCACTGCAGCATAGACTATTAGAGCTATAGCGCGGCTGGCACTGCAGCTCGGACTTGATGAACCGAATTCGAGTGACCAAGTGAAGGGCCGAATTTGGGGGCATCATAGGTTGGTATTAGAGCTATAGTTATAAACCTTTTGAACGAGAGTCCTTAGATTATAACTTATAAGAACTTAGAAGATAGAGGGGGATGAGACTCATGTACAGTTTTCCTAGAGAGTGACTTTGTGTGTTATAAAATATAACTTCATTCTATACAATGAACTTGTGTTATTTAACATTCTAATGAAGTTGTTGTTTGTGTTGTATTGTGTTGGTGATTGTAGGATGACTGACATGGGAGGACCTAGCCGAGTAGTAGAGGAGGAGCTGCGTGATATCCACGTGATATATGAGGCACCATTGATAGCGGAGCCCATATCAGTAGTGACACCTATTGATGAGGATGATGAGGAGGAGGAGATGGAGCCCCTTCCTGAGAAGTCTGATTCGGAGGAGGAACCTATGGAGGAGGAGCTTGAGTCTATGGATGACTCCGACGAGGCTACTTTCGAGGATCGGATGTTGGGGGAGTATGAGGAGCAGATTTTGGAGTTGAGATGTAGAGTGGAGGAATTAGAAACTGAGGCTAGGGAAAGAGATTCTGAGTTCCAGAAACTGAGGGACGAGGACCACCAGAGGACATTAGTGATGCAGGAGACGGAGGTGGAAATTGCTCACCGTAAAGAGGTAGGGATCCAGATGGGAACCTTGTTTCACCGATCAGTGGCTAGGAATGTGGAACTGGCAGGGAAGTTAGAAGAGGTGGAGCAGAGAGAGATGAGTGAGAGGACGGAGAAGGAAGCACTTCACACTCAGCTAGAAATGGAAGTGATGGATAAGATCCACTTCGAGGAGAAGTGTAATAACCCAATATTTTCAATATAATTAAATAATAAATTTTTGCATTTAAATTTTTTTATATAAGGGTGAGATTATGTGCAAAGAAAAGTATATGTATTTATGTGATAAATAAAACTTATTTATTATATGAATAATTATAAATAAATTCTTTTAAGAATTATTGATCATTATAGGTTATATTCTTATTATAAATTAATTTTGTAATAAAATTATTTATTATTTATTTTCCATTAAAATATGATTATTATATATATATATATGATATGATAATAAGGATTATTATGATATGTATTTTTTATTATATTAGTTAAGATAATTATTTTAACTTAATTCATAATGGTATATATGAAGGTTATGTCGGATATGGATTCAAAACCCTAATTCTGGATTTTGAATAAGGAATGAGAATATTAATATAATATTTTTTATATTTCAGTGATATAAACATGCCTGATATGTGCATAATGTTAATGTGTCGAACAGTTATAGTAAAATAGTGCAAAACCCTAGCGTTACTGATAAGCTATAGTACATAAGTCAATTGCGACGGTAAGAATTTGTTAAGTATGTGTTATGCAATTAATGACAATTATTATTATATTTAATGTTAATTAGGTAAACCCTAATTAATATCTAGAAACCTTAATTACTAAATTTGAACCCTAATTGCTAAGTTGTAAACCCTAATTATTAATTTAGCAAGGTTAATGATAATTAGTAAAGTATGAAGCCTAATTTATAATTCCTAGGTGATTAGTAAACCTAATTTAATTAGAAAACCTTAATTCATATTTTTAGAAACTAAGATTCCATTTTAGCCCTAATTACTTAATCTTATATAATGAATTTATGGAACCTTAGGGTTAAACCCTAAGGGTCAAACCCTAAGGGTTAGAATAGATTGCCCACTTTGCCACTAAAGGTAAAAACCAAATGACATAATTGCCCTTTGCATTATTTTAATAGATAACTTGTATAGGTTGCCATAACTTTAGTTGATGACCAACCCAACCTAGCCATGTGCCTATAAACCATACAAATCAGCCATTTTCACATCCAAGTGCATTACATCTATGTCATTATATAAGATCAAGAGAGAGAAAGGCTACTAACTTGCTCATTTTTTTCCAACACTCAACTCATTTCTCTCTCAACTGAAACCTCCGAATTCTATAGTTGGATCAGTCCCAAAACACAGCCCCACTATCACTTCTAGCAGATCAGAGGTCAGAATCAAGAATTGGTTCATAGAAAGGTAAAACCCTAAACCAAAAATTCGATCTTTGATTCCATTTAGATATTAGTTTTTGTGTGTTAAACATGTTGTTTGTAGTCCATATAGATGATCTGGCCTGGGTTGGTAGATGATAGATCAATAACATCTAAGTGCTCAAATTTAAAGACTTACAAAATCTGGACATTTTTCTTATATGGTCTGACAACCAAATGTCAGACCTTCTAGATCTCAGTGTGTTTATTGTTTTGGTGTTTTAAGTGTTTGATATTGTAGTATGCTGTAAGGACTTTAATCTGGACTTGAAATCATGATTAGATCATGTGTAGATTTTGTGTTATTAATGGTCAAACCTCGTTGACCAAGCATGACCAACGGGTTTTTGGGTAACCCAGAAACTTATTATTCGAGTTTTACAACGTTTTCAATTGCTTAGATCTGTCAGGTTTGATGTTGGTTGTTGATGTTGTTGTATCCAGCTTGTAGCCTATAGTATTAAGTCTATAACCATGCCTTTATATCACTCAAATCATAAATTGACTTAGAGTAGTGGTTGGTCAAACTAGTCTGGACGAGCACGAACTCAGTTTTCTGGGTAACCCAGAAAACTGATGAATGTTGTCTCTGACATCGTTTGACCGGGTTCTAGCTTCTGATTCTGGTGTAGTTTAACTGATGTTAGGAGTGTTAGATGTACTCTGTTATGTGGACTACAACCCTGACCCATTCGAACACTTTAACAAGTAACAGAACCCGAAGAAAATTAAGCCTCAAACTGTCTACTCGAAGCTGACTGGGTTTCTGGGTAACCCAGAAAACCCAGGAAGTTCTGACAGTGAGTTTGATGGGCTAGATCTCCTTGTTGTGATGTGTTATTACTTAGATGATAGTTGGATCTTGTAGTGTTACAACAATACTACAATATCAGTGTCTTATTTAGCTCAGATCATGTTTATACAGTGAATTAAATACGGTCAAAGGGAGCCCCTTGAACACTGCCTTGCTAGTATTCTTGAGCTCAAGAACACCTAAGGCGACAGATTTTGTCGCTATAGCCTATAGCGACGGTTTCTATTATTTTTATTTTTTTAATTTCCGGAAAATGATTAAAAATAGAAATAAATTCTAAAAATCATTTAAAAATAGTAAATAAATTTCGAAAATTATAAAATCAGTTTTAAAAATTATTTTAAGTCATAAAAATTAACTTTTAATAATTTGGCATATTTTCCATAAGTATTAGTAATTATTTGAATATTATTTATTTAATAAATGCATTAAATAAATTAACTAAAAATGATTTTATTATATTAAAAATCATTTTAAATGATAATAAGGTATTTAATAATATTTTAAGTTATAAAATATAACTTTCAATATTTTAATGTAAATTTCATTAATTATTTAATATTAATGATATTAGATTTATTTAATAATTATATTAAATAAATAGATTAAAAATAATTTTATTGATTTAAAAATCATTTAAAAATGATATAAATGGTTTACAAATATTTTAAGTAATTATAAATGACTTTTAATATTTTAGTGAATAATACCTTAATATTTTAATATTAATAGTGATTGTTTAAAAATGATTTTAAATGCTTTAAAAATCATTTAAGTGTAATATTAATACTTTATAAATATTTTGAGTTATTATAAATAACTTTGATATTTTGACAATGGTTGCATTAATATTTTAATATTATTTAAATATTCATGATAATAGAATTATCTAATATTTAAATCATTTAATAATGATTCTAGAGTTTGAAAAATTAAGATAAATTATAATAATTATTTAAAAATTGTTATAAGGCATTTAAAAATAATATGTCTGGTATTTAAAATATCAAGGATAATATTGAACTACATGATAGAGTTCTAAACCTGATAATTACCCAATAAAGTCGTCGGTACACCGAAATACTACCGAAATTGATATGAACCTTTATATGATCTGAACCTTTATAGTTTTACTCTATAAATGTTTGTTTATGATCCAATGACTGATATAACTATGTGATAATGCGATTAGGTTATGTGTTAACTGTAAATAACAGTACTATGTGTTATGATATGTTATTCTAATTAATAGAATAATCTTATGAATGATAGGTCAACAGAATTAAAGATAGAACTAAGTTGCGTAACTATAAGTAGCAGACTAGGCAAGTATCTTTACCCCTTGCATTTACTTTATGCAATGGACACGTATAGGCAAGTATCCTACCTTTGCATTTTCTTTATGCAATGGACATGAGTAAGAAAGTTTCAGAATTATATTATTATTGTACCAGATTATTAACCATATTGTTATATATATTATGTATTCGATCATTGTTTATCAACATGGTATTATTATATAATTCAGATATATTTATTCTGTTCGTTAACTTCTAAATATGGTTATACAAGTGACCTCACTTGGATAATCATTGTATTTATTCACATGTTGATATATTTATATATACTTATTGATTCCCCGTATGTACATATTAATGAAAAGTTGTCTAAGTTATTCGATCAGTTATACATAGATTTAGAAATATCGTTGAATATGATAAAATATTTTTGTATCCAATCAAATTGTTTTGGTTCGGATTCCCGACTAAGTATGAACATCCCTAATCGGAGAAAAACTTTTGTGCACCAAAGGTGAATATGATGAACGAGAATATAGTTTTGGTATGTAGTATTGATCAATACAGGGCATAACGGGCTGATCACCCCCCGTGCCTGTAAGTTATGATGGTTTACAGATGAAGTTCTGTTAAACCTTTTCAAAAATTTGAATACAAAGTTCATGGTCTGTCGACTGCTCACCAATTATAGTCAGTACGTAGTTTCAAAATTTGAAATAGAAATATTATGTTGTTTAGTGTTGCTTCAGTTTACTTCACAACTATTGCTTTGTTGTTGACGTGTCATTCAAAGAAAACATTTAATCATTTCAGTTAATGTTTATTGTTTGATATTACTTGATGGGCACTCAAATGCTCATTCTTGCTTAATTTAAATATTTTCAGCTATGCATGATCAACCTGAATGTTCAGGCAAGAACAAAGGGAAAGGAAAGCTAGCAGAATAAGTTTGTGTTATCTTATGTAATAGCTAGACTTAAATAAGTTGATGATCTTTATTATCTATCATGTAATGAAATGTTTTAAAGGTCGCGTACCATGGATTTAGACAAATCTGATATATAAATTAAGTTTGATATTTATGACATTATTATTATTATTCCGCTCAAAGAAATGGTATCGTAAAGCACTGAATTCGGGTTTCAAGCACCTGAATTTGGGGGCGTCACAAGAAGTGGGAAGGAGCTAATGATCGGGCCAATGATCTAGAGGATGAGGTAAGGTGTAAGAGAAGGAAGATGAACAAGATGGGCCATGCTCTATGCACGGCCATAGAGAGGTTGATTGATGGGGTAAATCACTACCCGACAGAGCAAGGACAGACCTGGCATACCATAAGCCGAGACATGGTGGTGCACATTACTTAGAAGGAATACCAGAGCACCGTGGAGCGTGGGATGTTAAATTGAGTCTAGAGGACGAAGTTTAGTAGATGTAGTATTCTGTTTATGTGTTGTTTAAATCTGTTGTTGAAATCTCAGTCTTTTGTATAAGATGTGAGATAGTTGTAAACCCCAAACTTTTAAAAAATGTTAGAGGGGTAGTAAGCTAGTATTGTCCTCGTCTTTTGTGATAATAGGGGATATGTGTTATAATCTATAGCAGTATGCTAGAGAGAAGCATGTAATTATAATGATTTGGCATATAAATATAAATGAGTTTATTTCAGAATTATGTTTTAAAGTTATTCTTCTTGATGTTAAGAGAAATAGTTAAGTGATATAACTAAATAATAATAAAATGAAAATGTTGTGATGCAGACCATGGCACCAAGACGTAGAATAATTGTGCGGGAAGAGTCGGTTAATGATGAGAAAGGACCAGTAGATTTGATTTAGAGGCTTATAGATTTGTTAGGAGAGGCACTTAGAAGGAATGAACCAGTACCACCCGTTCCCCAAGCAGCTCCTGTTACAAACTTTAAAGATTTTAAGAGTGTAGGACAGCAAAAATTTGTAGGAACGACTAACCCGATAGTTGTGCAAATATGGATCAAGGAGATCGAAAAAGCTTTTACTATAGCACGTGTGGGTGAAGATCAGAAGACGGTGTTTGCTACGTATATGATGAGGGGAGAAGTGAACTATTGGTGGGAGGTTAATCAGCAGAGAGCTGGCGAAGGAATGATAACATGGGATAGGTTTAAGACGCTGTTCTTTGAGAACCATTTCTCGAAGAGCATAAAGAATCAAATGGAAGTAAAGTTCCTAGAGTTAAAATAAGGGGATATGACGGTGGCCCAATACGTAGCTAAGTTTAACGAACTAGCGTGATTTACGGAGCACCAAGTTGGGGATGAGGAAAGGAAGGAAAGACGTTTCGAGCAAGGGCTGAGGCCGTGGCTATATAATAAGGTATCAGTTCTCCAGATTGATTCATTTGTGACGTTGTTAGAGAAGGCAATCATTGCGGAAGGTGGCAGTGAGGCCTTAATTCTATATCATAAGGAGAAGAAAAATAAGAACACTGGGAGTGAGTATCGTGGAGGAAGTAGTAGCAGAGGGAGTAGCTTCGAAAAGAGGAAATAGGAAAACAATAACAACAACAACAATAGAAACAATAATCAAGGTGGAAGTCACCAGGAAAACTTCAAGAAAAGGACTGAAGCTTGTAACAAGTGTGGGAGGAGTCATCAGGGGAGTGCTGGAAAGGAAAGAGCACATGTTATAATTACGGCCAAGAGGGGCACATATCGCCAAATTACCCAAAACTAAAGAAGATCAGGGGATGTTTTGTTTGTGGATCAACATAGCACCAGATAAAGGATTGCCCAAAGAAAGGAAGTGGGGGAACTGGTGGAGGCCAGGGAGGAGGAAGCAAGTTAATGATTGGTGGACCCGTGCAACCCAACCGATCGACCGCCCGAACCTTTAACATGACCGTCCAGCACGTAGTAGCTACGAAGGATGTGGTGTCAGGTATAATCCCAATCAATAATATAAATGCTTACGTATTATTTGATTCGGGTGCTACCGGTTCTTTTATATCTGAAAAGTTTGCTATTAAACTTAGTACAACCCGAGAACGTTTAAAAGATTCTTTGAACGTAGAAGTTACGAATAAGGAAATAATCCCTGAAGAATACATTTATTGAAATTGTCCCGCAAACATTAGAGAACATGAACTGAGCGTAGACTTGATTCCTATTAGACTGGGAGAATTTGACGTAATACTGGGAATGGATTGGTTATATAACCATGCGACAGTAATTGACTGTCAGAACAAGTGTGTGAACCTTCAGACTCCGAGTAAGTCAAAGTTAGTATTTTATGGTAGCTCATCGCTTAAGCAATTGTGTTACGTTATGATGATGCAGACCAATAAATTGTTAAGGAAAGGATGTATATGTTATTTAGCTTACAACGTAGATACTTGGAAAAAGGGAGTAGAAACTAAAGACATATCCATAGTAAATGAATTTTAAGATGTGTTTCCAGACAATCTGCCTGGTCTTCTGCCAGACAGAGGAATCAAATTCGTAATTGACTTAGCACAGGGAACGACACCAATATCGAAAGCTCCATATCGCATGGCACCGGTAGAAATGAAGGAATTGATGATACAACTTCAAGAGTTATTAGATAAGGGGCACATTCGACCAAGTGTGTCTCATTGGGGAGCAACAGTGTTATTCATTAAGAAAAAGGATGGATCGATGAGGCTCTGTATCAATTATTAGGAATTGAACAGAGTAACGATCAAGAACATATATCCGCTGTAACGATCCGAAATTTCAAATTGTAATATTAAATATTTATCGAATAATATAAATATTTATTTGATATGTCTATTGTTGAATTGTGAAATAAATATTTTAATGATGTGATGGTTGCTAGTAAATATTTATGTGATGGTTGTTAGTAAATATTTATGAATCTAAATTTATTAGGGAATTTTTCTAAATTAAATTAATTTATAATTTAGAGAACTGTAGAAATAACATGAGATGTTATATTGTTGTTTTGATTTAATAATTTGGATAGTATATTAAATTATTAAATAAAGTTATAATGTAAATTATAATTTTGTGATATTTGCTAAAATGTTATATTTAATTAAAATATAGTATGCGATTATAATTATAAACTAAAGTGTTTATTAAAATAAATTAAAAAGGGTTTAATTTAGTTTTTACCAAACAATGCTTAAGTATTTTAATTCTTTAAAATTAAATAGTTTTGCCAAACAAGCCTTAGGGCTTTTGGTATTTCTAATTGAGGTGTGTACATCAATTTCGAGGACGAAATTTCATAAGGAGGGGAGGTTGTAAGAATCCAAATTATTAATAAATGAAATTTAAATTCCTCTATTTATCATTTTGAAATAGTAAGGGTTGAATTGATTAATGAGGTTAGTTATGGGTAAAATGCGCAAATATTTTAAATAAGCAAGTGGTTATAAAATATTCATTATTGTCGGGGAATATTCGTTTGGTCGTGGAATATTCTTCCTGTCAGGGAATATTCGTATGACGGCACAGTCTTTTGTGGGCCTCATAATGGAAAGCGATTGGATGAAGAAAACGACAAGTATAAGTTGTTTATAAATAGTTGTTACCGTTAATACTGTTGTAATATCCGGTGGTTAAAACACAGTAATATGCGTTGTTGCACAGTAGCACACGGTATTGCACCAATTATTGATTCTTACGTAAGAAGGCACTACTCAATAATTGTTACAGTAATTACTGTTCAGTATTTTATTTTATTGATTCAATAATTGTTGCGTTGATATTTTATATTACTGTTATTTCAATAATTGTCACTACACATTATTTTCCATTATCGAAGCAATAATTCCTATTATCTGAATAATATTATTAGATAACATTATTGGCAATGCTCATAAAGTTCTGTCTAAGGAGAGGTTTGGTCACCTAATTGCGCGCCAGTAAGGAGAAATCCTTATTGGAAAGCCCCCTCTTTCCTGGGAACTGCCTGGTTGTCAGTATTGTGATTCTATAATATTATTTGTGAATAATTAATTATTAATTTATATGATGAGAAAAAATATTCATTTTATGTGGATATAGATGGAGAAAATTTTTAAAGTGACAATTGTTGAAAATCGATATTTTATCTTTTCTGTTAAAATAATATTTTATTATATTATTATAATATAATAACGATGATATTTTTTCAATGAATATGAGATATATGAGTATATGAGGTGAAAGAGTATTTTTGTTGCAAAAGTTGTTTAAAACATGTTAAAGATGTCTATGGGCCCATTTCTTGACTGAAATTTGATTATAACTTGTAAAATCGTCCGTTTGTGGATTTCGGTCAATTTTTTTTGGAATTTAGGAAAACTTTCTTCTGCAAAGTTGTAGATAATGGAATTTCCTATGAAAAAGACATAATGTTTGAATTTTTCTGATAAAATGGTTATTTATTATGAATTATTGAAGTTTCGAAAGTCCAGAATAATTGATTTTTAAAGTTTTAAATATTTTTAATAAGAAAAACGTTTTTTTTTATTTAGGTGAGGTGGGTCACTCTTGGTGGCTGATGTTTTGAATCAGATTATGTGTGTGTAAGAATTTAATAAATATATATTAATATTTTATTAAATTTTCTGCTTTGGTGTTCTAAGCATTTTCCTATAAATAAGGTGCTTAGGTTATAATTGAAAATCATACTAGAATCTAAAGTTTTTTCTCTCTTTCTCTCTCAATATATTGAGCGTATTCTTGTGAGTATTTTGATACTTTGAGTGTTGTAATACGGTGCAAGTTCCCTTCCGCACTATATTCAGTATTCCAGCCAGAAGTATTATTCTTTCGAGGTAAGGGATGTTATTTTTTTTATAAATGATATTATTTCTTTCAATAACATTATGCCAAAATATTGGTCTGAACTTTTTATCAAATTTAAAACTTTTTGTGTCGGGGTTACTATTCACGTATACGTCACTATTCACGAATATGACACTATTCATCGAAAAATGAAATTTTCTTCTTCTAAGATATCTATTATGGATACTACCTTTGATTGTATCAATGTTTTGATCATTCTTGAATTTTACTCCACTATGATTATTTATGAAATATTTTTGAACTCGGATTGTTTAAAGTACGAATCCTTAATATTTGTTCTTTTGTTTCACTGGATTCGTTTTTTTAAAATATTTTTCATCATCCTCAGTCCTAAATGATGATATAACTGAATATCTTTGGCCTGTAGTGCAAATATTAATGATTCTATGATGAATATCTTTGGGCCGTAGTGCAAATATGAACAGGTGTTGAGATGAACATGACCAACTGGTGAATATCATTGGCATGTAGTGCAAAGATGAATATTTGATTCAAGATGTTTATTGATTGATGTTACAGGGATAAAATATTGATGATGGACTTTTAAATTCATAGATGATAGTAGATTTCATACTCTACTTAACTCTTCTAATGAATTATTATTTCCGCTGCGAATATTGATTTAAAATTTATTGTCTATTGTATTCTATTAAATTTTTCCTTGTTGAGGACTAATGATAATTTATTCTATATTATCTTAGTCATAATGTTCTTTACTGGGCTAGTTGAGCTCGCCCTTTTTTCCTTTCTGTTCTATTTTTCTTCTCAGGAGGTGAGAATGTAGCGAGTACTAGTCGGGGTATGGAATGATGGTTCTAGAAAGTTGTTTAGTAGTCCTCACCATTTTTGTAAAATAATGTATCAATAATTGTAACGAGGACTTATTTGAGTGTGGATATTGTCTAGAAGACAATATTTGTATTTAAACTCATAATTTTTATGTTGTATTAGTAAAGTTGTAGTTATTTATGTACCATATATTTTGACTACTCAGAGTGGGTGTTGTATACCTATTTTGGGGGCGTCACAGTTGGTATCAGAGCTTAGGGATATGATCTCTGGCGGAGATTGGGGAATAGAACTAGGAGGGGAGAGACGAGTAAATCATTCGCTAGTGTGTCCTACCTAAGCTTATTTGTTAGTCGGTCATAATATAGGGATATTATGTGATATGTTAATTGGTTTAATTAACCCTTGTTTTATGGCAGTATTTAAGAATGGCAACTGAGAATGTTAACAGTGGAGTAAATGAGACCGTGGAGACACTTGTACTTACCAATGAGGAGAACGTGCAACAGGTCGGCAATGTTCCTCCTGTAAACAATACCACGGAGCAGACGATGAACGATGAGATGTTTAGAAGCTTTTTGCGGTTCATGCAAAACCAGACAAAGGAGATTCCTGTTCAAAATATAGGTAGAAACAATGGCAACGCACAGTTGGTCACATCCAAGCAGTTCAAAGAGTTAGGACCACCAGAATTCTGGGGAAAGCCGGATCCGATTAAGGCGGAGACGTGGGTCAAACAAATTACCAAGATATTCGATGTCTTAGGATGCACGGAGGAACAAAAGGTTCCATTCGCCACCTTTATGTTCCGTAATGAGGCAGATTACTGGTGGGAATCTGTGAAGCGTACCCATCCAGCCGCACTTAACATGTCTTGGAAAATATTTCAGAAACTGTTCAATGACAAGTACTTTCCTGAAAGTATTCGTCATATGAAGGAGGTAGAGTTTATTAGACTGGAGCAGAATAACATGACGGTGTCCTAGTATGAGGCGAAGTTTGCAGAGTTGTCCAGGTTTGCACCTCATTTGGTAGAGAATGAGGAACGTATGACGCGGATGTTTCTGAGAGGTTTGAAACCCGGCATACGTCAATATCTCATTTCACATAAAATTTCTCTCTATTCAGATGTTGTCAACATGGCTCAATTATTAGAGCGAGATAACGAGTACTTTCAACCGAGGGACCACAATCAGGATCATAACGATGACAGCAGTCATCAGAACAACAATAACCAGCGGAGAAAGAAAAATACGGACAAGAGCGGCAACCACTCTGGTGGTAATCATGGCCATGAGAATAGAAGAAGCGAGTCGGGAGGAGATTTTAAAAAGAGGAGATTCAACAATGACAATATGAAGACGTCATCACCAACAGCAACTGGTTCCAAGGGAGGAGAACGACCAGCGGTCATATGCTATAAGTGCAGAAAAGAAGGACATATCAGCCCAAACTGCCCACAATAGTTTAAGGTATGTTATAACTGTGCAAAGGAAGGATATATCACTCGAGATTGCACTGTAGCGAAACCAAGTCCAGCGGGGATGGAGACTCAAAAGGCTGTCCCAGAAAAGTCAAAGTCAACAGTTCCTGGAAGAGTATTTATTGTGACTGGTCAACATGCAAGGAACCCAAACGAGGTGATCACGGGTAAGCTAATCATAAATTCTTCTGAAGTTTATATCTTACTAGATACCGGTGCTACCCATTCATTTATCTCTCCTGCTTGTGCTCAATGTTTAAACTTGACACCTGAGAAATTGGACTTTGACTTATCTGTTGAAACTCCGTTAGGAGAAACTTTCATCACATCCACTGTTTATAAATCTTGTTTGATCCAAGTTGGCACCATCAGCTTACCTGTTGACCTTATCTCTTTAAAGATACTTGCATTTAACGTGATTTTAGGAATTGATTGATTAACTACTCATCATGCCAAAATTGATTGTTTTCGTAAGGTTGTTAGTTTTCATATTCCTAATCAACCTGTTGTGCGAATTCATGCAACTAAGCCATGAAGATCAATCACTGTTATATCAAGTCATAAAGCTATTCGTTTATTAAAAAACGGATGTCAAGCTTTCTTAGCCCATGTTATGGATTTGAATAAAGACACGTCATATTTGAATAATATTCCTGTTGTTATTGACTTTCCTGACATATTTCCTGAAGAACTTCCCGGTCTACCCCCAGAACGTGAAGTTAAAATTCTTTATTGATCTTGAACTTGGTACAAAGCCCATTTCTAAAACCCCATATCGAATGGCTCCTATTAAACTTCAGGAGTTAAAGGTCCAACTACAGGAGTTGTTAGATATCGATTTCATTCGTCCTAGTACATCTCCTTGGGGTGCTCCTGTTTTATTCGTAAAGAAGAAAGACGGGAGTATGCGACTTTGTATCGACTACCGGGAATTAAACCATGTTACTATCAAGAATAGGTATCCGCTACCTCGTATTGATGACTTGTTTGACCAATTACAAGGAGCACAATTCTTTTCAAAAATTGATCTTCGTTCTGGATATCATCAGCTAAAGATTAGAACTAAGGATATTCCAAAGACTGCCTTTAGAACTCGGTACGGGCATTATGAACTCTTAGTCATGCCTTTTGGATTGACTAATGCTCCTGCGGCTTTTATGGATATGATGAACCGAGTATTCAAGGAATATTTAGATCAGTTCGTTGTTGTCTTTATTGATGACATCCTCATATATTCCAAAAGTCGTAAAGACCATGAGCACCATTTGAAGCTGGTACTCTAAAGGCTTCGTGAAAACAAGCTTTATGCCAAGTTGAAGAAATGCGAGTTCTGGCTGGAGGAAGTAGCATTCCTTGGGCACGTGGTGTCAAAACATGGAGTATCTGTTGACCCGACGAAGATTGAAGCAATACAAAGTTGGGAACAACCGAAGTCGGTGACCGAAGTACGTAGCTTTCTGGGCTTAGCTGGTTATTATCGAAGATTCGTGGAAGGATTTTCTCGAATTGCTACTCCATTAACTCAGTTGACTCGGAAAGATATAAAATTCATATGGAGCGAGGAATGCGAGAAGAGTTTCCAAGAGCTCAAGAGGAGACTCATTTGGGCACCTGTTCTGACAATACCATCTGGTTCGGATGGATTTGTTATCTACAGCGATGCTTCCGGCAAAGGGTTAGGATGTGTTCTCATGCAACGTGGGAAAGTCATAGCCTATGCCTCGCGACAACTTAAAGAATGTGAGAGGAATTATCCTACTCATGATCTAGAGTTGGCAGCAGTCGTTTTCACGCTAATGATCTGGAGGCACTATCTATATGGGAGAAAGTGGAGATATATTCAGACCCTAAAAGCCTCAAATATTTCTTCACTCAAAAAGAACTCAACATGCGGCAATGACGTTAGCTCGAGCTGTTGAAAGACTACGACCATACCATTCAATACCATCCTGAAAAAGTGAACGTGGTAGCCGACGCATTGAGTAGAAGATCATACGCGGGAACGAGTGCGATTTACAAAAGATGAAGATAGAATTCAAGACTCTGGGGACCCATGCAATAATGTCAAGTATATGTATAGAACCAACTTTAATCAAAAAAGTTAAAGTTGCTCAAGTCACAGACCCAGAGCTGATGCGTATGAAGAAGAAAGTACAAGAAGGTGTTATTTCAGAGGCAAGAATCGATGAAGAAGGAATAATTCGAGTCCACTCCAGACTTTGTGTTCCTAACGATTCTGATTTGAAGTACAAGATCATGATGGAGGCACACAATACACCATTTGCAATCCATCCTGGAAGTACCAAAATATATCGTAATCTTCGACATACATTTTGGTGGAATAATATGAAGAGAGAGATTGCAAAGTTTATCTCGATGTGTTTAACTTGTCAACTTGTAAAGGCGGAGCATCAAGTGCCTAAAGGTCCATTGCAACCACTTGAGATTCCGAAATGGAAGTGGGAACATATTACCATGGATTTCGTTACGGGTCTTCCCACAGTTTCTCAAGGCATAAATGTTATTTGGGTTATTGTTGATAGATTAACCAAGTCTGCTCATTTCTTACCGATACGGGAGACTTATTTCCTTGAACGTCTTGCTCGTATGTACGTAGATGAGATTGTGAGATTGCATGGCATGCCAGTATCCATAGTTTCGGATTGTGACTCAAGATTCACTTCAAAATTTTGGGTTAGCTTGCAAAAAGCTATGGGCACGGATTTAAGACTCTGTGTCTTAGACTTTAAATGGAGTTGGGATAAGTATTTACCATTGGTAGAGTTCTCTTACAACAATAGTTATCAGGCAAGTACAGGGGTGGCTCCATTCGAAGCATTATATGGACGAAAGTGTTGCTCTCCAATATGTTTCGATGAGGTGGGTGAAGCAACATTGTTGGGACCCGAGTTGGTACGTATGACTACAAAAAAGATCCAAATGATTCGATAACGTATACAAACGGCATAGGGTCGACAAAAGAGTTATGCGGATCTTCATCGAAAGAACGTGAAATTTAGTATTGGGGATCATGTATTGTTGCGTGTTGCTCCATGGAAGGGAGTTACAAGATTTAGGAAGAGAGGAAAGCTCAATCCATGATTTATTGGTCCATTTCAGATTCTTGACCGAGTACAAAATGTGGCATATAGACTCGCGTTACCTCCAAGTATGTCTCGCGTTCATAATATTTTTCATATATCTGTGCTTCGTAAATATGATAAAGACCCAAACCACGTCATTGAGTTAGAAACGGACGAGATAGCTGAAGACTTAACGTACGAGGAGGTACCTGTCAACATCTTGGATAGGAAAGAGCATGTCCTACACACAAAGGTCATACCACAAGTTAAATTTTTGTTGAGGAACCATGCTATTGAGGAAATGACCTGGGAGTTAGAAACGGAAATAAAAGCGAGGTATCATCATCTTTTCGAAACACCAGGTACGTACATCAATTTCGAGGACGAAATTTCATAAGGAGGGGAGGTTGTAAGAACCCAAATTATTAATAAATGAAATTTAAATTCCTCTATTTATCATTTTGAAATAGTAAGGGTTGAATTGATTAATGAGGTTAGTTATGGGTAAAATGCGCAAATATTTTAAATAAGCAAGTGGTTATAAAATATTCATTGTTGTCGGGGAATATTCGTTTGGTCGTGGAATATTCTTCATGTCAGTAAATATTCGTACGACGGCGTAGTCTTTTGTGGGCCCCACAACGAAAAGCGATTGGATGAAGAAAACGATAAGTATAAGTTGTTTATAAATAGTTGTTACCGTTAATACTATTGGAATACCTGGTGGTCAAAACATAGTAGTACACGTTGTTACACAGTAGCACACGGTATTGCACCAATTATTGATTCTTACGTAAGAAGGCAGTACTCAATAATTGTTACAGTAATTACTGTTCAATATTTTATTTTATTGATTCAATAATTGTTGCGTTGATATTTTATATTACTGTTGTTTCAATAATTGTCACTACACAGTATTTTCTATTATCGAAGCAATAATTCATATTATCTGAATAATATTATTAGATAGCATTACTGGCAATGTCTAGAAAGTTCTGTCTAAGGAGAGGTTTGGTCACCTAATTGCGTGCCAGTAAGGAGAAATCCTTATTGGAAAACCCCCTATTTCCTGGGAACTACCTGGCTGTCAGTATTGTGATTCTATAATATTATTTGTGAATAATTAATTATTAATTTATATGATGAGGAAAATATTCAATTTATGTGGATATAGATGGAGAAAATTTTTAAAGTGACAATTGTTGAATATCGATATTTTATCTTTTCTGATAAAATAATATTTTATTATATTATTATAATATAATAATGATGAAATTTTTACAATGAATATGAGATATATGAGTATATGAGAAGAAAGAGTATCTTTGTTGTAAAAGTTGTTTAAAACATGTTAAACATGTCTGTGGGCCCATTTCTTGACTGAAATTTGATTATAGCCTATAAAATCGCCCATTTGTGGATTTCGGTCAATTTTTGTTTGGAATTTAGAAAAACTTTCTTCTGCAAAGTTGTAGATAATGGAATTTCTTATGAAAAGAACACAAGGTTTGAATTTTTCTGATAAAAGGGCTATTTAGTATGAATTATTGAAGTTCTGAAATTCTAGAATAATTGATTTTTGAAGTTTTAAATATTTTTAATAAGAAAAATGTTTTTTTTATTTAGGTGAGGTGGGTCACTCTTGGTGGCTCATATTTTGAATCAGATTATGTGTGCGTAAGAATTTAATAAATATATATTAATATTTTATTAAATTTTTTACTTTGGTGTTCTAAGCATTCTCCTATAAATAGGGTGTTTAGGTTCGAATTAAAAATCGCACCAGAAACTAAAGTTTTCTCTCTCTTTATCTCTCGATATATTGATCGTATTCTTGTGAGTATTTTGATACTTTGAGTGTTGTAATACGGTGCAAGTTCCCTTCAGCACTATATTCAGTATTCCAGCCAGAAGTACTATTCTTTCGAGGTATGGGATGTTATTTTTTTAAAAATGATATTATTTCTTTCAATATCATTATGTCAAAATATTGGTCTGAACTTTTTATCAAATTTGGAACTTTTTTGTGTCAGAGTTACTATTCACGTATACGACACTATTCACGTATACGGCATTATTCACGAATATGGCACTATTCATCGAAAAATAAAATTTTCTTCTTCTAAGATATCTATTATGGATACTAGCTTTGATTGTATCCATGTTTTGATCATTCTTGAATTTTACACCACTATGATTATTTATGAAGTATTTTTGAACTCGGATTGTTTAAAGTACGAATCATTAATATTTGTTTTTTTGTTTCACTGGATTCATTTTTTTAAAATATTTTTCATCATCCTCAGTCCTAAATGATGATATAACTGAATATCTTTGGCCTATAGTACAAAGATTAATGATTTTATGATGAATATCTTTGGGCTATAGTGCAAAGATGAACAGGTTTTGAGATGAACATGACCAACTGATGAATATCATTGGCCTGTAGTGCAAAGATAAATATTTGATTCAAGATGTTTATTGATTGATGTTACAGGGATAAAATATTGATGATTGACTTTTAAATTCATAGATGATAGTAGATTTCATACTCTACTTAACTTTTCTAATGAATTATTATTTTTGCTGCGAATATTGATTTAAAATTTGTTGCCTACTGTATTCTATTAAATTTTTCTCTGTTGAGGACTAACGATAATTTGTTCTATATTATCTTAGTCATAATGTTCTTTACTGGGCTAGTTGAGCTCGCCTTTTTTTCCTTTCTGTTCCATTTTTCTTCTCAGGAGGCGAGAATGTAGCGAGTACTAGTCGGGGTATGGAATGATGGTTCTAAAAAGTTGTTTAGTAGTCCTCACCATTTTTGTAAAATAATGTATCAATAATTGTAATGAGGACTTATTTGAGAGTGGATATTGTCTAGAAGATAATATTTATATTTAAACTCACAGTTTTTATGTTGTATTAATAAAGTTGTAGTTGTTTTAACGACTCAGAATGGGTGTTGTATACCTGTTTTGGGGGCATCACAAAGGGTTGATCCCCCTAAGTACGAGGAGTCCTTACAGTCTTATGACCGTTAAAGTTGGAGTTGAAAGATTACTCACAACAGTGGACATAGTTCATGGTCTTATGACCCTCAGTTATAAATATTCCATATTTTAGATTCCAGTTTTTGATTATCATTGTTGGAGTATTATTCATACTTGATGAGCCTATTTGTTGGCAATTATTATTATTACTTTCCTGCTGATTTATTGCTATATCCAATGAGCAATTGTTTTGCTCACTCTTGCATATTTATACACTCATTGCAGCTAAAGTTGAGAAGGTAGATGAGCCTTCAACTAGTAAAGGAAAGGGAAAAATGTACAAGTGATGCTAATTTATACTTTTGTTTACTGTTATGATCATAGACTTTTCAATAATGATGTAATGAAATAATTAAATTTCGTACTTGAATGATTGTATTAAAGGTTAGAGAACATGGGAGATAATGTTTTATTAATGTAATCATGTATGGATAGGTTTTATTATTCAATTTATTACGATTGGGTAATTAGATATGAATGTTTTGTTTGGATGGAGAAGTGTGATGAAAGTTTTCAAGAACTGAAGTAGAAGCTAAGTGTGGCACCTGTGTTGTCGTTATCAGATAATATAGGAAACTTTGTGGTGTATAGTGATGCTTCACACAAAGGGTTGGGTTGTGTCCTTATGCAAAACGACAAGGTTATTGTGTATGCAACAAGGCAACTGAAAGACTATCAGAAAGGGTATCCTACTCGTGATTTAGAGTTAGCGGCGATTGTATTTGCGTTGAAGATATGGAGACACTATCTCTATGGGGAAACATGTGAGATATACACATACTATAAAAGTCTGAAGTATATTTTCACACAGAAAGACCTGAACATGCGGCAAAGGAGATGGATGGAATTGATAAAGGATTACGATTGTGAGATCTTTTATCATCCGGACAAAGCGAATGTGGTTGCAGATGCTTTAAGTAGGAAAGGCAGAGAAAAGTTGATGTTCTTAACTGATAAGGAGCAGCTCATTTCAGCAATGGCAAGGCTGGAGCTAGAAATCAAATTTTAAGAACAAGCCGGTGAAAAATTGTTCAAGATAGAAGCCAATCCAACTATAGTGGACAAAGTGAAGAACGCACAACTACATGATGAAGAATGCAAGAAAATAAAGGAAAGTGTGGCCGAGGGTAAAGAAGTGAAGTATAAGGTCGATACTGAGGGAATGCTAAGATTTGAGGGACGAATTTGGGTTCCAGCAGTACAGGATATTAAAGAAGACATCTTGACAGAAGCTTATATCTCAAGATATTCGATTCATCCAGGAAGTACGAAAATATATCAAGATTTGCGATGTCATTTTTGGTGGCCGAACATGAAAAGAGATGTTACAGAATACGTTGCAAAGTGCTTGACATGTCAAAAAGTGAAGGCTAAGCATCAACGACCAGGCAGATTACTTCAACCATTGGAAATACCAGAATGGAAGTGGGAGCATATCACAATGGATTTTGTGGTAGGTCTTCCAACGACTCAGAAAGGATACGATGCGATATGGGTGATAGTGGACAGATTGACGAAATCTTTACACTTTTTGCTAATAAAGATTGGATTTAATCTTGATCAGCT
Source organism: Panax notoginseng (assembly GCA_016801055.1). Lineage (NCBI taxonomy): Eukaryota > Viridiplantae > Streptophyta > Magnoliopsida > Apiales > Araliaceae > Panax > Panax notoginseng. Next base: position 56,585,015 of record CM029021.1, on the reverse strand, counting down.
GGCGAAACCAAACGTTAAAGAAATCGTCTCAAGACATGATGTTCCAGTGTCAATTGTATCAGACAGAGATCTGAGATTCACATCAAATTTCTGGAAGAGACTACAAGAATGCATGGGAACGAAACTGAAGATGAGTACATCATATCATCCGCAAACCGATGGGCAAAGCGAAAGAACGATCCAGACGCTTAAAGATATGCTCAGAGCCTGCATTATGGATTTAGAAGGAAACTGGGATGATCATCTACCGTTGGTGGAATTTGCCTACAATAACAGTTACCACGCAAGAATTGGTATGCAGCCGTACGAGGCGTTATACGGCAGAAAGTGCAGAACTCCACTATGCTGAGATGAAGTTGGTGAGCGTCAACTGTTAGGCCCAGAACTGGTACAGCAGACCGCTGAAGTTATCAAATTTATCAGAGCAAGACTAGTAGCTGCTCAAGATCAACATAAAAAGTATACTGATCAACACCGGCAGAATCGTGTGTTTGAAGCAGGAAGTTTCATATTCCTGAAAGTTTCTCCTTGGAAGGGGAAAATTCGCTTCGACAAGAAAGGAAAACTCAACCCAAGGTTTATTGGACCTTTCAAAATTTTGCGACGAGTGGGAGAAGTAGCTTACGAGGTAGCTTTACCTCCAGAATTAGAGCATGTGCACAATATTTTTCATATGTCGGTGTTGCGACCGTATAAACCCGATTGCAAGCATGTGATTGAGTATGAACCATTGCAGTTCAGTAAAGATTTGTCTTACGAAGAGATTCCTATCAAGATAGTCGACAGGAAAGAACAAGTGCTCTGGAATAAAGTGATACCTTCGGTGAAGGTGATATGGAGGAACCACAATGTCGAATAGGCTACGTGGGAACTCGAAGTTGATATAATGGAAAATTTTCCTAAGTTATTTGGTTAGTCTGTGTCTTCGATTCTAGGGACAGAATCTTTATAAGTAGGGGAGAATGTGATGATTTGATTGTTCAAATTGTGATTCTGGGGACAGAATCCTTGTAAGGAGGGAAGGATGCAACGATTCGAAATTTCAAATTGTATTGTTAAATATTTATCGAATAATATAAATATTTATTTTTATATGTCTATTGTTGAATTGATGAAATAAATATTATATTTATGTGATGGTTGTTAGTAAATATTTATGAATCTAAATTTATTAGGGAATTTTTCTAAATTAAATTAATTTATAATTTAGAGAGCTATAAAAATAACATGAGATGTTATACTGTTGCTTTGATTTAATAATTTGGATGGTATATTAAATTATTAAATAAAGTTATAATAAAAATTATAATGTTGTGATATTTGCTAAAATGCTATATCTAATTAAAATATAGTATGTGATTATAATTATCAACTAAAGTGTTTATTAAAATCAATTAAAAAGGGTTTAATTTAGTTTTTACCAAACAAGGCTTAAGTATTTTAATTCTTTAAAATTAAATGGTTTTGTCAAACAAGCCTTATGACTTTTGGTATTTCTAATTTTTGAAATTTACAATAAAAAAATAAAATAAATTAAAATAATAAATATAATATATACGTTATTTTGATAACTGATGATAGCTATTATGAGTATTAAGACTATATCAGTTTTGTATTGTATTACTACGCATACTAGTTGGTCAGTTGGTTATTGGATTAGTTTGAGTTCAGAGAGAAGTGATAGAGAGCTTGAGAGAATTGAGAGGAATAATTGTGAATTTTCACAGTAATTCCAGTGATTAGCAGTGATTGTGTTAGTAATTGAAGGTATGTTTTACAACTTTGATATTATAATCATATATATGAATATTACGACAATAATTTTCATACTCTGTGAATTTTAGGTGTTTAGAATTGATGTTTTTGAATTAGTTATGATGATTGCATGTGTCTATGATGATTAGATATTATGTTTAAACAATAATCGCTCACTAATTTCGGATATGAGTAGAAATTTTGTCAGTATGTATATATGTTTTCATATATAGCTATATAAGTACCAATTTTGATGGCCAAATAACATGCTAAAATGTTAATTGAGTTTTGTTTATGCCAGTTTGTTGAGATACGAACATAACGTAATTAGAATGAGATGATTTGGTCATGTAATGAATTCACAGCGATGATTTTTAGAATGAATATAAAAAATTGAATTTTTGTATGAAAACATGAAAATTGAGAAATTAAAATAGTTTTAGTGATTGTTAAATTGTGCTAAGTGGTTGAATATGTTAGCAATCATATCTATGATAGTTGTATATTTATTTTACGTGTTATTATCACTGTTTGGTGGGTGAAATTCGTGTTGGTTGGCTTAAGAAAAATGCTGAAGCTCTATTCTGTAAAACTGGGTTCTGTGCGTCGCACGACCGGTCAGCCCTTAGGCGCGGACGCGCGGCCTCCCGGTACAAAACTCGTGCGACCGCGCGAGTGCCCATTTCTAGACGCTGAAGTATGCTAATTCTACAGACTTTGGTCATTCTTTGCGGCTTAGCTAAAGGTTATGGTAATGTGTTAAACATGTAACAACAAGGCTAATACAGAGTTGTGTTATATGTATTATGAATTCAAAGTTCCAAAAATGTTTAGTAAATCCAAAACGCGTTATGTGATAACCTAGTTTATACAATGAACGTTAGTTATGTGCTGTAGTGATTAACACTTGGGATTTCTGAAATGTAAATGGTAGCTTAAGACTTGTGCTAAAATAACAAGTTTAGCTAGTAATGCGTTTTATATTGAAAAGTGAATATTAGTATCTAATAGATGTTGTGGTTTTAATACTGTGTATAGGTGAACGTGAGTTTTAATATTTTAGCTTACGCTCGAGGCAAGTTTATAAACCCTATCTTTTTACATTGAGCAAGTTTTCTAACTCTACACTTTCGTTGAGTTAGTTTTATTAATATATTATATAACTTCATACTTTTGATTGAGCAAGCTTCTTATCTTAACTATTATTGAATAAATCAATTTTATTGATTGATTCATTCTAACTTAATTACAGTCAAGCAAGTTTCTTAAGTTCTATTATTGTATAATGAGCATAATTTTGAACTCTCGTCTCTATGATTGAACTGTTTTAACTACTTGCATGAGTTAATATCATGTTGGGCAAGTTTTTAGTTTCCATCTTGCTTTCAGTTAATGTACAGTTAGTAAATTCATTTCTAATGTTATAAGACTCTAACCTTTGCTTATTTATTGTTCAAGCAGAGGTTTACCATTTTATTCATTTTGTTGAATACTTATGCTCTACAGTTATTTCAAGCATGAGTTTAATATGTATAATCAGTTCATTTATGATTCTCAATTATTCTATCTTATGTTGTTATTAAACATCTGTTGTGATTATCAAACACTATCGATTCAACTAGTCCTCTTGTTGATGTTCGTTAAACTTTAATTTCCCTTGAAAGCTTATCCAAACCAAACTTTCTTTGGTGTGGACTTGTACTCTAAATACAGGGATGAACAACCCTATTATTATTAGGGGATAATTTACGCATAGCGTTAAAATGTTTGTGCACAATACATTGTACGAAGGGATGATCCCCGTAAGCATAAGGAGTCCTTATAGTCTTGTGATTGTTAAAGTTGGAGTTGAAAGATTACTCACAACTGTGCACATAGTTCATGGTCTTATGACCCTCAGTTACATATATTCCGTATTTTGGATTCCAGTTTTTGATTATCATTGTTGGAGTATTATTCAGACTTGATGAGCCTATTTGTTGGCAATTATTATTATTACTTTCCTGTTGATTTATTGTTATATCAAGTGAGCAATTGGTTTGTTCACTCTTGCATTTTTTAACACTCATTGCAGCTAAAGTTGAGAAGGTAGATGAGCCTTCAACTAGCGAAGGAAAGGGAAAATTGTACAAGTGATGTTGATTTGTACTTTTGTTTACTGTTATGATCATAGACTTTTCAATAATGATGTAATGAAATAATTAAATTCCGCACTTGAATGATTGTATTAAAGGTTAGAGAACCTGGGAGATAATGTTTTATTAATATAATCCTGACAGAGAAATCGACTTCGTGATCGACTTAGCGCCAGGAACCGCTCCAATATCGAAGGCCCCGTACAGAATGGCTCCAGTGGAAATGAAGGAACTAATGGTGCAACTGCAAGAACTGCTGGGTAAGAAGTACATTCAACCGAGTGTGTCACCGCGGAGAGCGCCAGTATTATTCGTGAAGAAGAAGGATGGGTCAATACGTCTTTGCATTGATTATAGAGAATTAAACAAAGTCACTATTTAAAACACATATCCAATACCAAGAATAGATAACTTGTTTGATCAATTGAAGGGTGCTAAATATATCTCGAAAATAGATTTGAGAAGTGGGTATCACCAATTGAAAGTAAGGAAGGAGGATGTACCGAAGATGGCATTCCGAACTCGGTATGGGCATTACGAATTTTTAGTGATGTCATTTGGTTTGACAAATGCCCCTGCAGCGTTCATGGAATTGATGAACAGGGTGTTTAAACCATTTTTAGACAAGTTTGTGGTAGTATTTATAGATGATATTTTGGTGTACTCTAAAACTCAAGAGGAACACGTGGAACACTTACGTCTGACGTTGGAGACGTTAAGAAAAGAAAAGTTGTATGCAAAATTCAGTACATGTGAATTTTGGCTGGAACGTGTACAATTTCTTGGTCATGTAATCAATAAGGATGGTATTTCAGTGGATCCATCAAAAGTCGAAGCTGTGATAAGTTGGGAACAACCAAGAAATCCATCAGAAGTGAGAAGTTTCTTGGGATTGGCAGGCTATTATAGACGGTTTATCCAGGATTTTTCCAAGATTGCCATTCTGTTGACAAATTTGACAAGGAAATCAATAAAATTTGTTTAGACAGAGAAGTGTGATGAAAGTTTTCAAGAACTGAAGAAGAAGTTAAGTGTGGCACCTGTGTTGTCGTTACCAGCTAATATAGGAAACTTTGTGGTGTACAGTGATGCTTCACACAAAGGGTTGGGTTGTGTCCTTATGTAAAACGGTAATGTTATTGCGTATGCATCAAGGCAACTGAAAGAGTACGAGAAAGGGTATCCAACTCATGATTTAGAGTTAGCGACAGTTGTATTTGAATTGAAGATATGGAGACACTATCTCTATGGGGAAAAATGTGAGATCTACGCAGACCATAAAAGTCTGAAGTATATTTTCACACAGAAAGACCTGAACATTAGGCAAAGGAGATGGATTGAATTTATAAAGGATTACGATTGTGAGATCTTTTATCATCCGCCCAAAGCAAATGTGGTTGCAGATGCTTTAAGTAGGAAAGGCAGAGAAAAGTTGATGTTCTTAACTAATAAGGAGGAGCTCATTTCAGCAATGACAAGGCTAGAGCTAGAAATAAAATTTCTAGAAGAATCCGGTGAAAAATTGTTCCAGATAGAAGCTAATCCAACTGTAGTGGACAATGTGAAGAACGAACAACTACAGGATGAAGAATACGAGAAAATAAAGGAAAGCGTGGCTGAGGGTAAAGAAGTGAAGTATAAGGTCGATACTGAGGGAATGCTAAGATTCGAGGGACGAATTTGGGTTCCAACAGTACAATATATTAAAGAAGACATCTTGACGGAAGCTCATAGGTCAAGATATTCGATTCATCTAGGAAGTATAAAAATGTATCAAGATTTGCAGCGTCATTTTTGGTGGCCAAACATGAAAAGAGATGTTGCAGAATGCATTGCAAAATGCTTGACATGTCAAAAAGTGAAGGCCAAGCACCAACGACCATGCGGATTACTTCAACCGTTGGAAATACCAGAATGGAAGTGGGAGCATATCACAATGGAATTTATGGTAGGTCTTCCAATGACTCGGAAAGGATACGATGCGATATGGGTGATAGTGGACAAATTGACGAAATATGTACACTTTTTACTAATAAAGATTAGATTTAATCTTGATCAACTGGCGAAACTATACGTTAAAGAAATCGTCTCAAGACATTAAGTCCCAGTGTCAATTGTATCAGACAAAGATCCGAGATTCACATCAAATTTTTGGAAGAGACTACTTGAATGCAGGGGAACGCAACTGAGGATGAGTACAGCATATTATCTGCAAACCGATGGGCAAAGCGAAAAAACGATCCAGACGCTTGAAGATATGCTCAGAGCGTGCATTATGGATTTCAAAGGAAACTGGGATGATCATCTACTATTGGTGGAATTTGCATACAACAACAGTTACCATGCAAGCATTGGTATGCCGCTGTACGAGGCGTTATACGGCAGAAAGTGCAGAACTCCACTATATTAGGATGAAGTTGGTGAGCATCAACTGTTAGACGTAGAACAGGTATAGCAGACCGCTGAAGTTATCAAACTCATCAGAGCAAGACTAGTAGCTGCTCAAGATCGACAGAAAAAGTATACTGATCAACACCGGCAGAATCGTGAGTTTGAAGTAGGAAGTTTCATGTTCCTGAAAGTTTCTCCTTGGAAGGGGAAAATTCATTTCGGCAAAAAAGGAAAGCTCAGCCCAAGGTTTATTAGACCTTTCAAAATTTTGCGACGATTGGGAGAAGTAGCTTACGAGGTAGCTTTACCTCCAGAATTAGAGCGTGTGCACAATGTTTTTAATGTGTCGGTGTTGCAACTGTATAAACTCGATTGAAAGCATGTGATTGACTATGAACGGTTGCAGTTCAGTAAAGATTTGTCTTACGAAGAGATTCCTATCCAGATAGTCGACAGGAAAGAACAAGAGCTCAGGAATAAAGTGATACCTTCTATGAAGGTGATATGGAGGAACCACAATGTCGAAGAGGCTACGTGGGAACTCGAAGCAGATATGATGAAAAATTTCCCTGAGTTAATTGTTTAGTCTGTGTTTTCGATTCTGAAGACATAATCTTTATAAGTAGGGGAGAATGTGATGATTTGATTGTTCGAATTGTGATTCTGGGGACAGAATCCTTGTAAGGAGGGAAGGATGTAACGATCCGAAATTTCAAATTGTAATATTAAATATTTATCGAATATTATAAATATTTATTTGATGTGTCTATTGTTGAATTGATGAAATAAATATTTTATTGATGTGATGGTTGTTAGTAAATATTTATGTGAAGGTTGTTAGTAAATATTTATGAATCTAAATTTATTAGGGAATTTTTCTAAATTAAATTAATTTATAATTTTGAGAGGTGCAAAAATAACATGAGATGTTATACTGTTGTTTTGATTTAATAATTTGGATGGTATATTAAATTATTAAATAAAGTTATAATAGAAATTATAATTTTGTGATATTTGCTAAAATGCTATATTTAATTAAAATATAGTATGTGATTATAATTATAAACTAAAGTGTTTATTAAAATAAATTAAAAAGTGTTTAATTTAGTTTTTACCAAACTAGGCTCAAGCATTTTAATTCTTTAAAATTAAATGGTTTTGCCAAACAAGCATTAGGGCTTTTGGTATTTCTAATTTTTGAAATTTAAAATAAATAAATAAAATAAATTAAAATAATAAATATAATATATACGTTATTTTGATAACTGATGATAGCTATTATGAGTATTAATACTATATCAGTTTTGTATTATATTATTACGCATACTAGTTGGTCAGTTGGTTATTGGCTTAGTCTGAGTACAGAGAAAAGTGATAGAGAGCTTGGGAGAACTGAGAGGAAAACTTGTGAATTTTCATAACAATTCCAGTGATTAGCAGGGATTGTGTTATTAATTGAAGGTATGTTTTACAACTTTGATATTATAATCATATATATGAATATTATGACAATAATTTTCATACTTTGTGAATTTTAGGTGTTTAGAATTGATGTTCTTGAATTAGTTATGATGATTGCATGTGTCTATGATGATTAGATATTATGTTTAAACAATAATCGCATGCTAATTTTGGATATCAGTATATATATATATATATATATATATATATATATATATATATATATATATATATATATGTGTGTGTGTGTGTGTGTGTGTGTGTGTGTGTGTGTGTGTGTGTGTGTGTGTGTGTTTTCATATGTAGCTATGTAAGTACTAATTTTGATGGTGAAATTGCATGCTAAGATGTTAATTGAGTTTTGTTTATGTTAGTTTGTTGAGATACAGACAACATAATTTGAATGAGATGATTTGGTCATGTAATGAATTCACAGTGACGATTTTTAGAATGATTATTAAAAATTGAGTTTTTGTATGAAAACATGAAAATTGAGGAATTAAAATAGTTTTAGTAATTATTAAATTGTACTAAGTGGTTGAATATGTTAGCAATCATGTCTATGATAGTTGTATATTTATTTTACGTGTTATTATCACTGTTTGGTGGGTGAAATTCGTGTTGGTTGGCTTAAGAAAAGTGCCAAAGCTCTGTTATGTAAAACTAAGTTTTGTGCGTCGCGCGGCCGCTCAGCCTTTAGGCACGGGCGCGCGGCCTCCCAGTACAAAACTCGCGCGGCTGCGTGAGTTCCCATTTCCAGACACTGAAGTCTGTTAATTCTGCAGACTTTGGTCATTTTTTGTGGCTTAGCTAAAGGTGATGGAAATGTGTCCAATATGTAACAACAAGGCTAATACAGAGTTGTGTTATATGTATTATGAATTCAAGGTTACAAAAATGATTAGTAAATAAAAAACGCGTTATGTGATAACCTAGTTTATACAATGAACGTTAGTTTTGTGCTGTGATGATTAACACTTGGAATTCTGAAATGTAAATGGTAGCTTAAGACTTGTGCTAAAATAACAATTTAGCTAGTAATGCGTTTTATATTGAAAAGTGAATATTAGTATGTCTAATAGATGTTGTGGTTTTAATATTGTGTATAGGTGAACATGAGTTTTAATATTTTAGCTGAGGCTCGATGCAAGTTTCTAAACCATATCTTTTTACATTGAGCATGTTTTCTAACTCTACACTTTCGTTGAGTTAGTTCTATTATTATATTATATAACTTCATGCTTTTGATTGAGCAAGCTTCTTATCTTAACTGTTATTGAATAAATCAAATTTATTGATTGATTCATTTCTAACTTGTTTACAGTTAAGCAAGTTTCTTAAGTTCTATTATTATATAATTAGCGTAATTTTGAACTCTCGTCTCTATTATTAAACTATTTTAACTCTTTGCATGAGTTAATATCATGTTGGGCAAGTTTTTAGTTTCCAGCTTGCTATCAGTCAATGTACGTTTAGTAAATTCATTTCTTATGTTATAAGACTCTAACCTTAGCTTATTTATTGTTCAAGCAGAGGTTTACCATTTTATTTATTTTGTTGAATACTTATGCTCTACAGTTATTTCAAGCATGAGTTTAATATGTATAATCAGTTCATTTATGATTCTCAATTGTTCTATGTTATGTTGTTATTAAACATCTGTTGTGATTATCAAACACTATTGATTCAAGTAGTCCTCTTGTTGATGTTCGTTAAACTTCAATTTCCCTTGAAAGCTTATCCAAACCAAACTTTCTTTGGTGCGGACTTGTATTCTAAATACTGGAATGAACAATCCTATTATTATTAGGGGATAATTTATGCATAGCGTTAAAATGTTTGTGCACAAAACATTGTACGAAGGGCTGATCCCCCCAAGTACGAGGAGTCCTTATAGTCTTATGACTGTTAAAGTTGGAGTTGAAAGATTACTCACAACTGTGGACATAGTTCATGGTCTTATGACCCTCAGTTACATATATTCCATATTTTGGATTCTAGTTTTTGATTATCATTGATGGAGTATTATTCAGACTTGATGAGCCTATTTGTTGGTAATTATTATTATTACTTTGCTGTTGATTTATTGTTATATCTAGTGAGCAATTGTTTTGCTCACTCTTGCATATTTATACACTCATTGCAGCTAAAGTTGAGAAGGTAGATGAGCCTTCAACTAGTAAATGAAAGGGAAAAATGTACAAGTGATGCTGGTTTGTACTTTTGTTTACTGTTATGATCATATACTTTTCAATAATGATGTAATGAAATAATTAAATCTCGCACTTGAATGATTGTATTAAAGGTTAGAGAACCTAGGGGATAATGTTTTATTAATGTAATCATGTATGGGCAGGTTTTATTATTCAATTTATTACGATTGGGTAAATAGATATAAATGTTTTGATTACGTGAACACCAAATCTTGAGGTAATGAAGTATCGGGATTTGGGGGTGTCACATCCGCTACCGAGGATAGACGACTTATTTGATTAACTAAAGGGAGCGAAAAGTTTCTCGAAGATCGACCTACGGACGAGATATCACCAACTGAAAGTGCGGGATGAGGACATACCAAAGACTGCGTCTCAAACCCGTTATGGATATTACAAGTTTTTGGTAATGTCATTCGATTTAACTAATCCTCCGGCAGCATTTATGGACTTTATGAACCGCGTCTTTAAGCCATTCTTAGATAAATTCTTAGTAGTTTTCATCGACGATATTTTAATCTACTCAAAGACAGAGGAAGAACACGCCAAACATCTGAAGATTGTTTTGGAGGCACTACGAAAGGAGAAGATGTATGTGAAATTTTTGAAGTGCAAATTTTGGATGAAGAAGGTTCAATCCTTAGGCCACGTGGTGGATAAGAATGGAATCTCAGTAGACCCCGCAAAGGTTGAAGCAGTAAGTAATTGGGAACAACCGAAAACACCGACGGAGGTGAGACGTTTCTTAGGGTTAGCTGGGTACTATCAAAGATTCATCCAAGATTTTTCTAAGATAGCGACCCCGTTGACTAATCTGACGAGGAAGACGGTGAAATTTTTATGGACCGACAAATTCAAAGAAAGTTTTCAAGAGTTGAAAAAGAGATTGAGCGAAAAGCCTATATTATCACTACCAGATGATGCGGGAAATTTTGTGGTATATAGTGACGCATCGCACAAGGAACTTGGTTATGTGCTTATGCAACACGACAACGTCATTGCTTATGTATCACGACAGTTGAAGGATTACAAAAAACGATATCCTACTCATGACTTGGAGTTAGCGGCAGTAGTTTTTACGTTAAAGATATGGAGGCATTATTTGTACGAAGAGAAATGTGAGATATACACAGACCACAAAAGTCTGAAATATTTCTTCACACAGAAAGAGTTGAATATGCGTCAGAGAAGGTGGTTAGAATTGATCAAAGATTATGACTGTGATATTCTTTATCACCCGGGGAAGGCAAACGAGGTTGCCGACGCTCTGAGCAGGAAAGAAAAGGAGAAATTGTTTCAATTGACAACTCAGGAGGAGTTAATAAGGGATATGGAGAGATTGCAGATAGAAGTGAAAGAACCAGAGAGGCCTGGAGAGAAGTTATTTGTAATGGAAGCTTATCCGATATTGTTGGATCGAGTAAAAGAAGCACATGGGAAAGATGAAGAATGTGAGAAGGTCAGGAAAATGATCACGAAAAATGAGGAAGAAAAATTCATGATAGATATAGATGGTATTTTGAGATTCGAAGGGAGAGTGTGGGTACCATCGGTGACCAAGTTAAGAAAAGAGATTTTGCATTAGGTACACAATACGACGTATTCTGTTCATATAGGAGGCACGAAGATGTACCGAGATTTAAAACAACATTTTTGGTGGCCCAATTTGAAATGGGAAGTTGCAGAGTGCATTATTAGATGTTTAACTTACCAATGTGTAAAAGCAGAGCATTAGCGGCCGAGTGATTTACTACAACCGCTGGAAATATCAGAATGGAAATGGGAGAACATTACGATGGATTTCGTGGTAGGACTTCCAGTTACGTAGAAAGGTTATGATGCCATTTGGGTTATCTTGGATCGACTTACGAAGACCGTACATTTTCTACCGATCAAGATCCGCTATAGTTTAAATCAGTTAGCGAGTCTATAAATAAAAGAGATTGTTTCACGACATGGAGTGTCGGTGTCAATTGTCTCTGATCGAGACCCGTGCTTCACGTCAATTTTTTGGAAAAGCTTGCAAGAGAGAATGGGAACACAGTTGAGGTTGAGTACCGCTTATCACCCTCAAACAGACAGACAAAGTGAGCGAACTATACAAACGCTAGAGGACATGCTGAGGAATTGCGTGATGGACTTCAATGGAAATTGAGACGACCACTTACCCTTAGTCAAATTTGCGTATAATAATAGTTACCATGCGAGTATCGACATGGCACCGTAAGAAGCTTTTTACGGAAGAAAGTGCAGAACACCATTATGTTAGGACGAAGTCGGAGAGCAACGAATACTGGGAACAGAGTTAGTGCAACAAACTGTGGACGTGGTGACAGTGATAAGAGCCAGACTAGTAGCAGCTCAAGATCGCCAGAAGAAGTACGCATATTTGCATCGGCAGGACCGAGATTTTAAAGTTGGTAGTTTCGTATTCTTAAAGGTATCTCCATGGAAGGGAAAGATCCATTTTGGCAAGAAAGAAAAACTGAGTCCAAGATTCATAGGACCGTTCGAGATACTGAAGCTAGTGGGCGAGGTAGCATACAAAGTTGCATTACCACCCGAGTTGGAGCACATCCACAACGTGTTCCACATTTTTGTGTTGCAACCATACAAGGCCAACTACAAGCACGTGACTTTGTACGAGCCCATTCAAGTGGAGAAGAACTTAGCGTACGAAGAAATTCATGTCCAAATTCTAGATAGGAAGGAGCAGACTTTAAGGAACAAAGTTATTTCCTCTGTAAAAGTACTTTGGCGTAACCACGATATCTAGGAGGTAACGTGGGAGTTAGAAGATAGGATGATGAGGGATTATCCCCATCTATTTGTGTAATTTTGTAGCAATTCCGGGACAAAATCTTTATAAGGGGGGAGGATGTAATACCCGAGAATTTCCATGTCTTATTAAATGAATATATTAATGGAAATGAATATTTATTTGACTGAAATGATTTCGTGTTATAAAACTAGTTAACTTAATTATATTAAAATGAATAATTATAACAAGTGAGGAAATGTGGAGTTGTAATAAACTCGTTGAAATGCCTTGTGTGGCACCGTGATGAGAAACAATAGTGATTATATTAATGAACCAAAGAATTGTGAAGCGAACAATTAATCTATATTAATTCTTAATTATTATTAAAGAATATTGAATAATTGTTATATGATATTAATGGTGATTAATAATGTCATTGATTAATATGGAATGGATTAATTAATTGGTAAGATAAATTACTTATTAATTGCTATGTGATAATTAAATATATAAAATATGTGGAATACAACTATATTATATAGTGTAGTGCGACACTTATGTTACTATACTATAGCTATCATATATTAATAGTTATTAAACTATATTGTATGAAGCAATGTGATTGAATATATTCACCAGTACAAAGTACCAAATAGACAACACTTAAATCACAATATTTTTTATAAAAACGTTGTGGTATTTTTTTTACAACATTTTTTAAAAAAAACGTTGTAGATATATATGCAAAAACGTTTTCTATTTAAAAGGGCATTTTTCTGGTGTTAACTAGATAACGTTTTTTTTAAAAACGTTGTCTATCAAGAAAAACATGGAGCTTTAAAATATCTCGCTGAAGTAAAAACTTAAATAATAAGTATCACTCTTATCAGTATTTTGCCCTAGCCCGCTCCCAGTCTCCAGGTCAGATCTGAAATTTCTCAGCCTTAACGAGAGGATTCTCCCTCGCGATTGCCTTTCTCCCTGCCGCCTTTAAATTGAAGGCGCAGCCGTACTGTTCCGGGTACCTGTAAGTCCCACAAAACATCGTCCCACACCTGCACGTGAAACCCATCAGCCCGACCCTCTTCCGGCACGCTGAGCACCGGTTCAGTTGGACCACCTGCTTTGCAACTATAACCTTCTAAAATTTTAGAATTTTAAATGTAATTTATAAATATTTATTAATTTATATAAATATTTATTGGACGTGTTATTGATTAATACATATTTGTATTTGTTTAATTTGATTTAAGTTGGTTAATTATTTGTTAAATAATTAATTAATAAGTTAAGGAAATTATTATTATAGTGATATTTTAATTTGATGGATAATTAGTGGTATTGAGTTATGTGATTAAATAATTTAATTAATAAATTGTTATTTGAATTACTTAATTCAGTATGAAAACTTAATTAATTAGAAGTGTGACAAATAACTATATTATAAATGGTTATTAAAATAAATTAAAGTAGTTTTAATTTATTTTGCCAAACAAAGCTTAAATATATTAAGTCTTTAATTTTAAAGAGTTTTTTCCAAACGGAGCCTATGGCTTTTGGATTTTTAAATTTGATTTATTAATAATATAAATTAAATTAAACAAAATATAAATAATATATAATATATTTGGTAACTGATAGTTTAATAGGATCATTAGTATATGGCAGTTACGTTTGGGTTTTAAACGTTTGAAAAGTGCGTTGGTTTTTAGTTTAGGTATTTTGTTTTTGGCTTAAGCCTAAGAAAAATAGAAGTTTGTCTGGGAAAAGTTCAGAGATAGTTTGAGATAGAAAGGGCTGTGATTCCCAAAATAAGTTCTGAGTTCGTCGAAGCTATTTGATTAACAAGTGTTGTCTGAGCAATTAAAAGGTATGTTGCATAATCTTTACACGTATATATGTTTTACAGTATAATGCTTAAAGTATGTATTCTTGAAATTCACTGTGTATAAGGTTTTTATAAAAATTGTATGTAAACCATGTTTTTATAATTGATTATGATATTACATGTATTTGTAATTTAAACTAGCATATATATATATATATATATATATATATATATATATATATATATATATATATATATATATATATATATATATATAGTTATGTATGTATGTATGCATGCTAATTACATATTAAAGGAAGGGAATTTGTTTTTACAGTGAACACATGTGTTGCAGTGATCTGTAGGAGTACCATAATTAGTAATTGATTTGTATGCTAATTATGAAATTGAACTGTGATTATATGAATTGGGTAAGAATTAAATAGGATATAGTTAGAATAAATCAAATTGTTTTCTAACTATGATAACAGTCCTTACTGTGTTAACAATGGAGTTTTGGGTTTTAAAATTTTGGTTTCAAAGATAAATAGTTTTCTAAAATTATTGTTTAGTGGTTTAAACTAGTATATGCATGTTGGGTAGTGTGTATATGTGTAATTTATATAAGTTATACATGTTAATTGGGGTTAATTGCTGTTTAAAATAAAGACAGTAGCTTTGTTATGTTCTTCATGGTTGGGTTCTGTAAGTTTCGGCGCCCCAGCGCCAAAATTTGAGCCCCAGCGCCAAAAATCGCGCCCCGGCGCCAAAATTCGCGCCCCAGCGCCAGAAGTTGGCGCCCCAGCGCTAAAATTCACGCCTCAGCGCCAATCTCGCGCCCCAGTGCCACTAGTTGGCTTAGTCCTCGCGCCCCAGCGCGGGGACAGAAGTCTGACTTGGACAGTTTTGACCTCCTGTAGTAAAATGGCCATAACTTCCTCATACGAACTCCGATCGAGGTGATTCAAGATGATCCGGAACGAGGAGGAGTAGACATACAACTTTCGTTTTTAAGTTTTTCAATTTGAGGTCATTAGGATGGGTCAAAATGGTCATATTTAGGACTATTGTGTTTTCGGAGGCAATCAGAGGGTGTCGGGCATGCACATATGCATGTGTAGTGCTCCAGACCGTAAAAGATGATGCCTTAAGTTATAAAACATGAATATTAGTAAATATAATGATGCTTAATATTAATAAATAATGTATTAGATAAGTTATAGAAGCATAGTAAGCATACACAAGAGAGGCAAATCGGGCGTGTGACGATTGAACGTCGAAACGCCGTGCCAAGTGTTAATGAACTTAAAACGTGTTTCAATTCCATTGAAATGGATATTATAAGATATGAAATGGGTTTAATATAAAACCAATAAGTAGTCCTAGCAAGACTTAAGTACTTGAACTTCGAGTTTGACTAAGAAGAAATATAGTGAGTCATAAGTCGAAAAGTTAACACAATCTAATTGACTATTGTGTATTTATTAATAGGAAAGATTATGAGATGTGGAGTATAGTTTACATTACAATTGCTATGTATTGTTATGTGACTAATAGTTGATGTGTATGATTATATAATTGTGTAGGGCACGTGAAGTGCAGATAACTGTAAGCTGTTAAGCTATTATTGGTAAACAACGATCAAGGCAAGTCTTTCGGTTTCTATTTTCTACGTGGACTTGATGAACTGTTTTAAATTGCATGATATGTTATGCATGTTGAAATCATGAAATGTTAAAGTCAATATATGACTGCATTGTTTTGGCTAAGTAATGATGATTGAGTAAGGAACTCAATCTTTATATTTGTTATGTGAATTAAAAGCATGTATGCCATGTTACTTTAATGAGATTTATGTCGAGCATGTTATTATGTGCTATGTGATGCATGAAAACTGTTAGACTTTGCTGGGCTGTCGAGCTCACTCTTACAAATAACCACTTTTGCAGGTACAAATTTTAAGGTAAAGATATGTGCTAAATGAGTTATAGAGATCTATATTCACGAAGATTACTTATATTTTATGAGAAATGTATTTCATATTTTGAACGTAACATGTTGAATTGTAAGTTGAGCTATCCAATGTATATGGATATTTAGTTATGATGTAAGACTTTGTATAGTCATTTTGTTGTAACAATTCATGATATAAGATTGAATCAAAGAGATGTAATGTAAAGGTTGCGATTCAGGCCAAGAAAGAAGGAAATGTATAAAAGTTTTAAATATTCCTCAATTTTAGTGTTTTTAATATCGAATAATGATGAAAAATTTGAGATTTAATGTATGGTTAACGACCGAAGTGGAGATTTAAATGGTATGAATTTTGGGATCGTTACAGTTGGTATCAAAGCTGTAGGTTATAAATCTTAGGTAGGAGTACCGTAGGCTATAACCTTAGAGAAGAGAGGTGAAGATAATGAACGAATAAGCTCAAATAGAGTTTGAACAATAAGGTATTAAAACTTGCGTGAAATGATTCAAAGAAGAATCTTGCAGAGTTATAAGGAATATAAATGTGGGGTTACCCAACTCCAATAATAAGGATGTAAGGTGATAATAAATAGACAATGTCTATAAAAAGATAATGATAAAGAAGTTATGAATAGAGAGTTATGTCTAAGTGTGGTACAATTGTACTCTTTAATAGTTGATGTATGGTATCTGGGCTAAACGATTCCTTCATGGAGCGGAGGTATATACGAACTAGCAACTCGGAACCTAGTTTGTTAGTTGTTTGTGGGAAACCACTCAGCGTACCATATTGAAACTGTTAGAGACTAGATGTGTACCAAGTGTAGAAATGGACACGTATGATGAGAGCTTAGAACTTGAATGAAATTTTGAGCGATGTAAATAAAGTTAGAAATTCTTAAAGGAAGAATTGTTATATAAACTAGAAGATTCAAAGAAGAATCTTGAAGAGATATAAAGATAAGAAATGGGAGTTTCCTAACTCCAATAGCCAAGATAACGAATAATGTCGTAAATGATGAAAAAGAGAAAGAATGAGGATCGTAAAACAAAACGATCACGAGCAAAAGAATTTTAAGGGAGATGATTATAGAATAAGGTCACGACGTGATCTGTTTAAGTTATAAAAGAAAGATTGTCTGTAATGTTTGAATGATTATAGCTTAATGTTATGAAGATGGTGTACTATGAAATAGTACGAGATAACTCATGAGGAGTTATAGATGATGTGATACGAGGAATTCGTATCCAGCAAAGAGAAAGTTAAAAGAAAATAGAGTTAGGTGGGATTTCAATTGAGAACTCATGTAATGGCTGAGTTGTACAAACCTTTGTATGGGCGAGGGTTTTGTGCTTGCACTCAGTTTATCACATTGATAATCATTGGAATGTTTATGTCGTGTTATTTGCTATATACCTGATGAGAAGGTGATTCTTTTCTCATGTGTATAACAGATAGGTAGAGTATAGTTAGAGAATATTATAAGGTTAAGTGCGAGTTCTTAAAACTCATACTTATGGTATGTTCGTGACTTATAATTATATGGTATATTTTTGAACCCCTTAGCGAATGGACGCCTATGGTCTGACTAGGATAAGTTCTTAAACTCATATGATTGTGACAAGTTCTTGAACTCATAACGTGTGGTAAGTTTGACGAACTGGGTATAGATAAGTGTAAATGGAGTATTGAGGATGATAGGAATAGATAGACCTATTAAACAATGGATCATTATAGAAAGTGGAGTTGATGGTGGAAGCATAGGTACTCTAAATCTACTAGCTATGCTAGACTTTCGAAATTTATCGACTTTGTGCTGATGTTTACACTTTTATTTTCTTAAAAAATATTGGATCAAATGATGGAACCAATGAGTTTTAACAACAAATACTATTATTCGTATGTCTATGCTAATTACTTCGGCTAGAAAAAAATGATTTGCAATATATCAAAATGTATTTTATATCATTAATGCATCATGTAACTTGGTGCAAAGATGATAAAAAAGATGGAGTCATCAATGAAGTATTACCTAGTGTTGGATGTGATCTAAGGATCGTCAACCCACTATGGTATGATGTAATATGATAAAATCACCAAATGACGGAATCCTCAATGGACTATAAATACAGTGCGGTATCATGACGTCAAAAAGAAAAAAGATTTTTGAGATTTCTTTAAGATATGAGAATACATATGTATGTATGTATATGTATATTTCGGTTAATGTCCGAGTTATTGTAGAGGTCTATGCTATTTGATTCAGCTAGACAAATATTGAAAGATTTTCATGAAATTCAAGAGTTTCTTGAGAAGTTACGCCAAACCAAATTATTTTGGTGCGGATTCAGATGTTGAAAAGCTGAGATGAACAACCCTTTTATAGGGGATTACGTGGAGGCGTTGAGATGTTTGTGTACAATACATTGTACGAAGGGCTGATCACCCTAAGTACGAGGAGTCCCTATAGTCTTATGACTGTTAAAGTTTAAGTTGAAAGATTACTTATAACTATGGACATATGCATAGCGTTTAAATGTTTGTGCATAATACATCGTACGAAGGGCTTAACACCCTAAGTACGGGGGTCCTTATAGTCTTATGACTGTTAAAGTTGAAGTTGAAATATTACTTGCAACTGTGGACATAGTTCGTGGTCTTATGACCCTCAGCATGATTTGGAATCTTTTAAAATTCCTGAGTTATTCAAACTACTTCCCAATTATTGAACAATTGTGGAAGATTCTTGTTATTCTACAAGATGGAAGTGAAAAAGAAAAATATTCCTTAGAAAGAAGTAAGTCGTAGAATGCAACACTGAATGATGAATGTGTTGATTAAGTGAGAAAAGAGATTTTGAAATGAGAAGGGGATGAGTTATCAAAGAATTTTGTGAAACTTTTAATAGAAAAGTTAATAATTGTAGAATGATCTTTGTGGAAGAAGTGGTTATAGAACCTAAGGAATGAATATAGTATTAACGTAAAATCTACTTTGATAGATGGAATGAATAAATATTAATTGATAAAATTTCGAGGACGAAATTCTTAGAGGAAAGAGTGAATGCAATATCCCGAGTGTTTATGATAGCGATTCCCGAGTGTTTATGATAACGATCCTTAGAAAAGGAAATGAATGGGTTAAAAGATATATAATACTCAAAATATAATTGAGTTCAAGTGAAGGTTATGAAATGAAACCTAAAATTTGTTAAGGTAACGAATGTAGTAGGAAATATAAAATCTATATTTAGATAAAATAATGAAAGAATACTCTGAGTTATTTGTTTAATTTGTGTCTTCGATTCTGGGGACAGAATCTTTGTAAGTAGGGAAGATTGTAACGAATGAGTGGTTTGAATTGTGATTCTGGGGACATAATCCTTATAAGAGGGGAATGATATAACATTCTAAAATTTTAGAATTTTAAATGTAATTTATAAATATTTATTAATTTATATAAATATTTATTGGATGTGTTATTGATTAATACATATTTGTATTTGTTTAATTTGATTTAAGTTGGTTAATTATTTGCTAAATAATTAATTAATAAGTTAAGGAAATTATTATTATAGTGATATTTTAATTTGATGGATAATTAGTGGTATTGAGTTATGTGATTAAATAATTTAATTAATAAATTATTATTTAAATTAATTAATTTAGTATGAAAACTTAATTAATTAGAAGTGTGACAAATAACTATATTATAAATGGTTATTAAAATAAATTAAAGTAGTTTTAATTTATTTTACCAAACAAAGCTTAAATATATTAAGTCTTTAATTTTAAAGAGTTTTTACCAAACGGAGCCTATGTCTTTTGGATTTTTAAATTTGATTTATTAATAATATAAATTAAATTAAACAAAATATAAATAATATATAATATATTTGGTAACTGATAGTTTAATAGGATCATTAGTATATGGCAGTTACGTTTGGGTTTTAAACGTTTGAAAAGTGCGTTGGTTTTTAGTTTAGGTATTTTGTTTTTGGCTTAAGCATAATAAAAATAGAAGTTTGTCTGAGAAAAGTTCAGAGATAGTTTGAGATAGAAAGGGCTGTGATTCCCAAAACAAGTTCTGAGTTCGTCGAAGCTATTTGATTAACAAGTGTTGTCTGAGCAATTAAAAGGTATGTTGCATAATCTTTACACGTATATATGTTTTACAGTATAATGCTTAAAGTATGTATTCTTGAAATTCACTGTGTATAAGGTTTTTACAAAAATTGTATGTAAACCATGTTTTTATAATTGGTTATGATATTACATGTATTTGTAATTTAAACTAGCATATATATATATATATATATATATATATATATATATATATATATATATATATATATATATATGTATATATATAGTTATGTATGTATGTATGCATGCTAATTACGTATTAAAGGAAGGGAATTTGTTTTTATAGTGAACACATGTGTTGCAGTGATCTGTAGGAGCACCATAATTAGTAATTGATTTGTATGCTAATTATGAAATTGAACTGTGATTATATGAATTGGGTAAGAATTAAATAGGATATAGTTAGAATAAATCAAATTGTTTTCTAACTATGATCACAGTGCTTACTGTGTTAACAATGGAGTTTTGAGTTTTAAAATTTTGGTTTCAAAGATAAACAGTTTTCTAAAATTATTATTTAGTGGTTTAAACTAGTATATGCATGTTGGGTAGTGTGTATATATGTAATTTATATAAGTTATACATGTTAATTGGGTTAATTGCTGTTAAAAATAAAGGCAGTAGCTTTGTTATGTTCTTCGTGGTTGGGTTCTGCAAGTTTCGGCGCCCCAGCGCCAAAATTTGAGCCCCAGCGCCAAAATCTGCGCCCCAGCGCCAGAAGTTGGCGCCCCAGCGCTGAAATTCACGCCCCAGTGCCAATCTCGCGCCCCAGCGCCACTAGTTGGCTTAGTCCTCGCGCCCCAGCACGGGGACAGAAGTCTGACTTGGACAGTTTTGACCTCCTATAGTAAAATGGCAATAACTTCCTCATACAAACTCCGATCGAGGTGATTCAAGATGATCCGGAACGAGGACGAGTAGAACTACAACTTTAGTTCTTTAAGTTTTTCAATTTGAGGTCATTAGGATGGGTCAAAATGGTCATATTTATGACTATTGTGTTTTCAGAGGTAATCGGAGGGTGTCGGGCATGCACATAAGCATGTGTAGTGCTCCAGACCGTAAAAGATGATGTCCTAAGTTATAAAACATGAATCTTAGTAAATATAATGATGCTTAACATTAATAAATAATGTATTAGATAAGTTATAGAAGCATAGTAAGCATACACAAGAGAGGCAAATCGGGCGTGTGACGATTGAACGTCGAAACGCCGTGCCAAGTGTTAATGAACTTAAAAAGTGTTTCAATTCCATTGAAATGGATATTATAAGATATGGAATGGGTTTAATATAAAACCAATAAGTAGTCCTAGCAAGACTTAAGTACTTGAACTTCGAGTTTGACTAAAAAGAAATATAGTAAGTCATAAGTTGAAAAGTTAACACAATCTAATTGACCATTGTGTATTTATTAATAGGAAAGATTATGAGATGTGGAGTATAGTTTACATTACAATTGCTATGTGTTGTTATGTGACTAATAGTTGATGTGCATGATTATATAATTGTGTAGGGCACGTGAAGTGCAGATAACTGTAAGCTGTTAAGCTATTATTGGTAAACAACGATCAAGGCAAGTCTTTCGGTTTCTATTTTCTACGTGGACTTGATGAACTGTTTTAAATTGCATGATATGTTATGCATGTTGAAATCATGAAATGTTAAAGTCAATATATGACTGCATTGTTTTGGCTAAGTAATGATGATTGAGTAAGGAACTCAATCTTTATATTTGTTATGTGAATTAAAAGTATGTATGCCATGTTACTTTAATGAGATTTATGTCGAGCATGTTATTATGTGCTATGTGATGCATGAAAATTGTTAGACTTTGCTGGGCTGTCGAGCTCACTCTTGCAAATAACCACTTTTGCAGGTACAAATTTTAAGGTAAAGATATGTGCTAAATGAGTTATAGAGATCTATATTCACGAAGATTACTTATGTTTTATGAGAAATGTATTTCATATTTTGAACGTAACATGTTGAATTGTAAATTGAGCTATCCAATGTATATGGATATTTAGTTATGATGTAAGACTTTGTATAATCATTTTGTTGTAACAATTCATGATATAAGATTGAATCAAAGAGATGTAATGTAAAGGTTGCGATTCAGGCCAAGAAAGAAGGAAATGTATAAAAGTTTTAAATATTCCTCAATTTTAGTGTTTTTAATATCGAATAATGATGAAAAATTTGAGATTTAATGTATGGTTAACGACCGAAGTGGAGATTTAAATGGTATGAATTTTGGGGTCGTTACAGCAACCGTCTCTATCGTACAAACCAACCGATCGACATAAGTTTTTGATAAGGACACCGCAAAACCACCGCCGGAGCTGGAGACAATTAAGGGTTCAGGTAGTGGAAAACTTTGGGTTCGGGCTGCGATTTTAGCGCTGTAAATGGAAACAGTCGCTGCTCTTTGATCTTCTATCGAAGTTATACCGTATGAATTTGCCCTGTGATGTCTCCCCCTTGCCACCAATTTAGGTATGTACATATCGTTGAATTGGGGGTTGTGTGCTTATCTCCCTCTTCTTTTGGTGATTCTCAAAAGCTCCAGTGCCTCTAGGTATTACCATTTTTTTTAATTTCTAACTTTGGGTGTGTTTATCGTTGAATTGTGGTTTGTGTGCTGATCCCCCTCTTCTATTCTCTTCTCTTCATTCTCCCTCCAAAAGTTAATGAGAAAGATGATGATACTAGAGAAGAACAGACTTAGAGGAGGCAGGGATGTTATGATATTTTTAGAATTCTTGCTGATTCTATTTTGGGTAAAGTATCACTTGAAGGTGAGCCTTGTGAACACGAAGTTAAGCAGTCATGTTCAGTTGAGAATACACTTAATTACAAGTTCAGATTTGAGGATGAGGACCCTGCACCAGTAGAAAAATCAGAACATGAGATTAAAATGGAAGCGTTATTTGAGGAAATGTATTTTTCTCTCAAGTGTGAAGAAATGGGTTCTTTTGACCTCCCTACTGTAAGTTTCTAGCCATATACTTATTGTATACCAGCTACTAGAACATAGTAGATAAGAACTTGATTTTGTTTTTGGCATTACAAATTTGATTATCTAGTTAAACTAGTCCCTTAATAAGCATTGTGAGTCACTTCACTAATACAGATATATATCACTCAATCATGTGATGAAGAGATTATACTTATCCCTGGACTATATTCTTATAGAAAATTCAATACTTTCTTGATCCCTCTTCTCAAATTTATTGGTTCCTATTTTTCTTGCTAAACTTATTATTTTTAATTTCTGAGATAGTGTGAGAGCCTTGTTGGTGCTTTTTGATCTTATTGATCCCAAGGATCTGAAAACAAAATTATCCTGAAAATTTAGCTCGTTTCTTGGCAGTCATCGTGGAAAATGAACCATCCTAATATTGTGAAGCTCAAGGAAGTAATTAGGGAAAATGGCATCTTGTACTTTGTATTCGAATACATGGTATGTGGCTTTAGCTCATCTTGCTTTGTCTTCATGTTCATTTGGTTGCCATAGTTGCATATTG
Source organism: Panax notoginseng (assembly GCA_016801055.1). Classification (NCBI taxonomy): domain Eukaryota; kingdom Viridiplantae; phylum Streptophyta; class Magnoliopsida; order Apiales; family Araliaceae; genus Panax; species Panax notoginseng. The sequence goes on along the minus strand of CM029021.1, from coordinate 56,560,822 downwards.
TATGTGATTATCCCCTTTTTCTAGGTTCAAGGTATATTTCTTATGTCCTTTACATTTCAGTTCTTCTCTTGCTACTCCTGTAATTAAATGTTCATTGGAATTTCATGTTGTCTAGTTTAGATTCTGACATGAATGAGTAGTTATTTGGTCTCCCTTGAAGTTTTGTGTTCTTGAAGGATGTTATCCTTCTTCCTTGACTAAACTGGAACAAGCTAAAACTTAGTGGCTGATTTTATTATTTTGTGTTTGTGTGTGCAAAGAGTAACAGAGAGTTTATAAGTAATGATATGTGGATTCCATTTCCCTAACGTTTTTATTTTCTGCTTAGCAAATGGGACTATATGAGTTTTTTTTCCTTCTCCCTTTCACTTCGGCAGTGAAGCAGATGAAATCTATAAAATATGCAGTGTAATAGGCAGTCCAACGGAGATTGAATGGGTTGAAGGACTTGAACTAGCAAGTGCAATCAACTATCAGTTTCCACAGGTGAGATGATCTTTCCTTCCTTGTGTCATAGCACAGTTCTAATTTGCATAAATTGTTGTATGAGTATCACTTGGAAAAAAACTTAACTATGTATACTGCTTCCAATTTGGTGTGGCAGCTTGCAACTGTTCCGCTTTCTGTATTGATACCATCTGCTAGCAAGGCTGCAATTAGCCTTATCACAGTAAGTTTTTTTTATAAGTTTTCTTCATTGATGTTTTGATTATTTTTATCTTGGAGGTCACTTACACATATTTTGTTTTTTTATTCTGGCAGAGTTGCTATTATGTCCCGCCATCTCTTCGCTCTAAACCAGCTGTTGTGAGGACTCCTCCATTTGGTTTGTTTCTATCACACATCTCATTTAATTTCTTACCACAAATAGATAAGGTGGACCCTAATTTTGTGATGTTGCTCCAGCTGGAACTAGAGGATCTTTGGAGCAGAAATGTGTGAGGAGGTATTTTGGGACTTTTCCTAATTCTAGGCTACCAGGCATTCTTTCTTCAGTCAACGTGCATTCATCTTTAAATGCAGGTGACGTGTCTAGAGTTGTAATTTTCATAATGTCTGAGTAATGTTGCCACTACTTTTGGGTGGGGGAAATAGTTTTTTGCTCTGTAGGGCCACAAATCTCTTTTCTCCTGAAAGTGGGTGAAAAGAGTAATGGAGATATAGCCAATGTGATATTAAATATTAGTTGACAAATCTACCTAGATATAAATAAATACTTTCATTATTACATTTTATGGAAAGATACATATATGGTCATAATAGTAAAATTACTATAAAAAAAATGAGCCATGTATTTCCCTTAGTTACGTTATTTAAAGTTATTGCCCCCCCCCCCCAAGAGGGGACACTTCCCCTGTGATGTCTCCCTCTTGTCACCAAACAATTTTTTTTTCTGTGCTCAACTTATGTTGGTGTGATCCCGATGCACTTTTTAGTTTCTAATCTGATCTAAACACTTGTTACAGGTGTGCAACGGAAGTTGGAAATGAGTAATCAGGTACTGGACTGGTTTCCCTTTTGTATTTGCTGCTTTTCTTTGTATTCTTTTGCCATTCAAGTTTTCCTAGTACTATAATGACTTGTCTTCCCGCTTCTTTCTTTACCAAATGATATCCCTCTATAGCACTGAAATATTTAGAATCCATGCTTTAAGACAAAGAGTTATGACGGTGATGATGTTGTGCACTGTTCTATGTTTCCACAACTTTTGTTATTCTATCCCCCTTGGTCGTCAGTCAAGGATCATGTGTTGTATTCTCTTGGAATGTGTGAATTAAGATAGTTCCATTGTTTTATGGTCGTGTTGCTGTTTATCTAGCTGACAATTTGGACATTGAACACACTTGGTATATATTTTGGACACTTGACACTTGTTATATCATTTTTGATTTTTCCTTGATGCCTTGCCTAAAATATTTTAGTGTCTACTTTTATAAATTTTAAATTTTTTATTGCTGGTAGCATGTAGTCTTGTCTCCCTAATAAGATTACTCAGTTTGGTGGCAGCAACAACTTACACTAGGAAAGCATTTGGAGTCTCTGATGCAGCTGAGAAGTTGGCAAACTAGGAAACTGGGATACCTGTTCACATATCTCAACAATGGGGTGAGGTGAAATACTCTGTCATTGCACACCAAACTGGGATCAATTCAATAGCATTGGTCGAGAGTTTTTTGCACATTCTTAGGTAGTAGCTTAATTTTATGGATAGTTTGGGTTATTTTATGGATTGAAAAGTGAATTTGAGATGTATATATGGATAGTTTGGTATATATTTTATGGATATAGTAATTTAAAACTGTAAACGAATGATATTATTGGGATGTATTTGGAATGGTTGATACATTTTGGCTTTAAATTTAAATGAGAATTTAGATCTTCTAGCTATATATCATGACATTAGTATATTACATGTGCATTGGTAATGTAGGTGAATTATAACTTTTTTTTTCTTTTTTTTAATCTACAACATTTTAAAAACGTTGTGTAAATGTGTCTAAACGTTGTCTGATATACTAAACAACAACATTTTTATCCAAAAAACGTTGTGGAATCATACATTCTACAACGTTTTTAAGCATTTGCTAATTTTTGAAAAACAAATCTACAACGTTTTTTCCTAAAAAAACGTTGTGTATTGTGCTTAACTACAACGTTTTAAAAACGTTGTGTAAGGGTGTCAAATTGACAACACCCTTAACCACGACATTTTTCTGACTGAAACCACAACATTTTTTCTGCGTTGTCTATTTACTGTTTTCTAGTAGTGATTGGAACTATATGTTATGAATACATCATGAAATGTGTATGTGATAAAAGGTACATGGATTATATATATGTTACATTGCCATATCACATCTACTACCTTGAAATATTAATTATGTAAATTATATTGTGACATTAAGATATAACCCATGTATGGATGATATGTATACCAAATATAACATAAGAGTGTATAGCTTAAGTGTGCAAGAATGCTGAGTATTTGGGTTGTCCCAATTTCAAAGACTCATTTCTCTCATTCACGCGTTTGGCAAAAAGGCTAAGGCCTATTTTCCTTTTCTTCTTCCAAGCTCCTTATAGCTCATGATTATTGGGGGGAGTGGTGGTTATGATGATTTCCAACTACCATCTAACAACTCTTTGATAACCTTCATGCAATCCTTCAATCCATATGTTTGATTTAGTGGGAAATTGCATTGTCTCTGTATTGGTTTTTCTATAAATATGGACTCTCCTTCTCCAATTGCCATTGCTGAGAATTGCTAAGTGTGAAATCGAGAGCATACAGGTATTCTAAGAGTTTGGAAATTCATTTAGCAGCAAACTCATTTCACATTACATAAGTATAATCCCTCTTCCTTGCTTTTCATTTTCAATCTCTGTCAACAGAATTCTTGAGTTCTTGAATTTTAATTTCTTGATTATGCCAAGTTGAATTGTGATTGGGTTGTAGAAGGCTTATATAGTTGTTATATAGACTTATTAACATGCTTAGTATGCAATGTGGCTTGGTTACAGTCGAATTAGTGAAGGAAATTTGGTATTGGGCTTGTTATCTGCCGAGGCTGGGAAGTCTCTGGTCTGGAACGGGAGCCGAGTGGCCGTGCGTATCCCTAGTACAAATGGCGCGCGCCCGCGCCCCTCTACAGATTTTGTTGGTTGTTTTTATGATATCTGGTTTATGGAGCATGCTAATACAACTTAGTTAAGCTTATTTCAGTCCTTGACATACTAGTTATGTTGTCTTTCATATAATTACTCACTTAGCTTGATTTCAAAAGAAAACCTGAGTTTTTAATGTGCAAACTTGATAGACCATATGTACCTTAAAGTTCTAACTTGAAGACATGTTAGTGCAGTCTGATTTCATTTATACGTAAGCATGCGAGCATGATGTATAGTAAGTAAAGTAGTTGAACATACTTAACGACATTGATAACATGCTAATGGAAACTTAAAGTTTCAAAATGGACATTGACTTACTATATTTGTTTTGATATTCGGATCTTGCAAGCATGTTAATATGATTTTGAAATGCATGTCGGACATACTAACTTACGTATACGGATTTCGTAATGAAGCATGATCATGTTGGATTTATTAGTGAGCTTTACTAATGAAAATACGAACTTTGAACATGAATATTAACATGATACTTTGAGAGTTAGAATCTGATATTTGTGAACATGTTTGATGATGCTCTTAGACTCACTCATGTATCATGAATATATAGATACCATGCTTAGGTATCGTAATTCAAGTGAAGCATAAACGAAGCATATTTTCAAACCAAAACGATGCTAATTACACATATGTGATATGAATACTCATAAGCATGTCTAAATATGAGTTATATGATTACCTTGTATGTTTAAGAAGCAAGCATGTTAGACTTTGTAGTTTCATAAATCTTGAATGGCCTTAACTTGTTGAGATGTTCAACTTCGAACCCTATTATGAAAGAAGGGACCTAGATTGAACTTGAGAGATACGAAAGGACCCTTGACATATTAATATATGTTATGTGTGTAAGGATGGGTAAGCTAGGCCAAGCAAAGGATTTCTCAGCTCTGGTTTGAACTGAGAGCCATGAGGCCGTGCATCTCCTTAGTACAAATCAGGCACGGCCGCGCCCTTCTGCAGATTTGGAAAGTGACTTTTATGATTTCTGAAATGTGTAGCATGTTAGTATAACTTCATTATGTTTATTTATGTCCATGACACACTGATAGAGGTAGCCTTGCATGTTAACACCTATCTTAGCTTGAATTGACAAGGTATTTTTAAATGATAAAGTATAACTATAGTTCCAAGATACATAATGACATATGTTAAGGTTTATGTGACTAGAAGAATATCAATATATGTTAGCATTGATAAAGTACACTTGTGTATGATAGTAAGTTAAGATAATAGGTGTACATGTTGAACTTGTATAACTAATGTGATTATACATGAATAAGATATCATAGTGCATTGGATTCATATTAAGATTTACTTTGGTAAACTAAGCTTGAGGCAAGTATCCGAAACTCTCTTTTATATCGATCAAGTTTCCTAACTTACACAACTTTGGATTTTATGCAAGTTTCTTGAATTTCATGTGATTCGTATATTGATTGCAAGTATTCGAAACTCTGTTTTATATTGAGCAATGTTCCTAACTTACACAACTTTAGATTTTGTGCAAGTTTCTTGAATTTCATGTGATTCGTATATTGATTGCAAGTATCCTAAACCCTTGCATTACTTTATTTAACGGATATCGTAAGCAACCCTTATCTCTTTGAATGCAAGTTATATTACCTTCTCGTTCAATTGAGCTAGTATGTTAAACTCTTGAGAAAACTATTATTCATGTTGAACTTGGTATTGTTATTGAATATTGTGACAGTGTCTATGCCATTTGATTATGCTAGACAATATACATGTTTATAAAACTATCCAAACCAATTGACTGGTGTGGAAATCTTAAAAACTGAGTTGAACAACCCTTATGATAAGGGGAGTGTTTATTGTTGGAAGCCCCAACACACGTGTGAATATTACTGTGTAGTTATGCATAACTTAGAGTATTGTAGACTGATCATCTATAGTACTTGATTCTTTTGGGCTATCAGTTTAATATTGGTAATTCTAGTAGATGTTCAATAGTTCTCAGTGACTGCTCAGTATAAATTGTTCATCCAGTTGGAAACATTGATAGTCTTTGAATTCATATATATCTGTTGATTTATATTGAATTATCGTTCCTATTCCAAGGAGTTGATTCAAGAATTATTGGTATGCATTATTCATGATATTATTCTGAAACCCTGAACTATCTTAGAGATGATACTTCAATATTTCAAACTCGTGTTATAGAACTCTTTACCCTTGTTGTATATTACTTGCTGGGCAATTTGTGCTCATTCTTGCTTATTCAAAACCTTTCAGTTAAGGCGGAACAGGGAAGTGTCTTTGGAAAAGACATGGGAAAGGGCAAGGCTACCGACTAGCTTGTTCCTTTATGCTTAAAGTTGTTATGTTGTATTAAGAATGTTTGCAGACTGTGTTTAAGCTTAAGTGGGATTATGTAATAAGTCTTTATTCGATATTATTATGTAATGTATTAAGTACTGTAGGTTGCAAGACTTGGGGGAATAATTATAATAAATCATTGTATATTATTCTAAATTCGATTTTCCGCTGTGATAATGTAATTCTAGTTATTATGGTATTACAATGAGAACGTGATGAACCGAATTCGAGTGACCAAGTGGATGTCCGAATTTGGGGGTGTCACAAACATCACATTATATGTCTAATACATTCATATGTTCATTAGATTTGGTTACAATTACATTTCCTGAACTTGAACAATTAAAAATCTCATTTCTGGGCAAAACTGTAGAGTGGCACTGCAGCTCCACCGTTTGAATTGTATCTGGCGCTGCAGCGCGGCTGGCGTTGTAGCTTTACCAAATAAGCTAACATTGGCGCTGCAGCTTGGACTATTGGCGCTGCAGCGCGGTTGGTGCTGCAGCCTGGACTTTAAGCCTGGAGCTGGCGCTGTAGCGTGACACGCCAGTTCCAGATTCTGAAGTTCGCGAAAAAAATAGAACATGGCCAAAATCATCCAATTACTTTACTCACACATTAATTTAGGCATACTCAGATACTATAATTCATATATGATCTTTACCCAACCTTTCTAACATGATTTTAACAACTTAAATCATACAATTACTCGAATCAAATCACACAATTTCACTGTCCTTTGTATTTTTTAAAAGTTTTGAAAATAAAACATGAAATTTGACATTACGGGTTCGTTATAACTCTGAATTTGTCTGTTCAAAGTTTGTTTTCTTCGTTTTAACATGTACTATCACAATCTACTGTTAAATTTCAAGTTAAACAACAATTCGTGGCATACCATTGTTCAAAAGGGTCATATATATACAACTTTTATACTCTATAACTTCAAAAATCTAATTACGACATGTTTATATGCAATTGATGTTTTGAAAACATACATAGATGGTAGAAAACATGTTATGATTATATATTATCATGTATAAATACATACATCCGCAATTCGTGCATTGATCACACAATTTTTGTTTTACATAGAACTAAAAACACTCATTAATGGAAAACTCTGATTTTAGCATGTTTACATGAAATCAATTACTCTAAACACATGAAAATATGATATAAACATATTGTAAACATATACTAACATATATACCATCATATACTCATCAATCAACAATCTCATCAATTATAGAGGACTTTAAAAATAGCTATTCATAGAAAAAAATATAACAACGTAAAATAAAATTTGGGTTGAAGAGATTACCCTATAGCAACTCCTCCGATTCTTCAATTTCTTCTTCAATCTCACAATTTCTCTCTAAACTCTCTCTGAATTCTATCTTGATTTTCTAAATTTTCCTTATGACAATTGATATAAAGTATAAGCTTAATATATTTATACATAATTAAACTAACGCTGTTGTGGTCAATTAATCCCTTCGTAGGTTAACTGCCCAACTCCTCTTACGGACCTATTTGGCTAGACTTTAAAAGGCTCTTTCCCATTTAATTTAATTAATCTTTTATTATATAGTTTAATTGTATGGACCCGGAATTTTACATTATTTTTCGAATAAATTTTTTTTTATTGATAATTATTTTTAGCTTGAGGAGTATGAATTAAATAGGCTAGTCAATTCATTGACTAAGTACTGTAAATAATGTAATCAAGAATACCTGATCGAAATCTTATTACGAATTTGGTTAATAATACAGTTATTATAATAATTGTATTCTAGAATGTTTGGTTAAGGGTAAGTACTGATCCGATAAGGTGTAATATCAATAAACACTAATGATCAGGTAGGAAACCCTAATATTATTTAGAAAATTCTAAATTTTGATCTAGTAACCCTAAACCCTGATAGCAAACCCTAACCCTAATTATGATTATCAATAAAAAGTTGTGATACAAAATATTATACTAGATATGTTGATTTAGGGTTAAGTATAAAATTTTATGAGGTAAATCAAGTGAGGATTAGGAAACCCTAACCTGGAATAGGAAACCCTAATTGGTAAACCATAAATTAAGTTTCAGAAATCTGAAACCTTAATCGGGAATATCAAAACCCTAATTCGAAAGCTCAAATGCTAAGTATAACACCCTAAGGGGTAATAATTGTGGGATATATATGAAAAGACTATTTTACCCTTTAAATTGAAGGGAAAATTACCAAAAAACCCTTAGTAGGTGCGAAAAGACCAAAATACACGTGAAATTATCTTTTAACAAAAGATAAATACAAATCTTGGTGACTCATCACCTAAGATTTGCCATGTGTCTAAATCCATTACATAAATGACCATATTACCCTCAAAGTTGAATAGGAAATCACAAAAGTACCCTTAGTACATAGGAAATTACTAAAATGCCTTTTTCTTATATTCTAAGCAAAAGATAATCTCAAATCTTGATGATTCATCAAATTGGATTTGACATGTGCTTTAAAAACCATTCTACCAGTTACAAATAGACACATATGACCAACCATATCCATTGAATAAAGACTTAGCTTATAAAATGGTTTAAAAGTTAGGAAAAATCCCAACTTTCTATTTATAAGGTTCTTCTTCTCTAATCCACTGATAATAACCTCAAAGCACTCCATATACTAGTCTATAATCAACACCTAGAAAGGCCTGATCAGAATCAGAAAGCACAAATCAAGAATTGGTCTAAAAAGGTGGGAACACAAACCCTAAACTTAGATCTTTGAACTTATATCAAAAGTTGTGATTTTAATGTTATATATATATGATATAACATGTTAATAAGTGATCTGGGTTACTAAAACACAAATCCATAACATTTAAATGCTTCAAAATGAAAATTTGCACAAACAGTCATGAACCCTAAAATCTTGTCTGACAACCGAATGTCAGGCCTCTTAGATCTAAATCTGTTAGTTGTTTGAGTTGTTTGATGTATTCTAGTTGTAGTATGTTATGAGCTTAGTGATCTAGAAGTGGAAACAAGACCATACGATGTATAGATTGCAAGATATTAGTGGTTAAAACCCGTTGACCGATCACGTTTTCAATTTCTGGAAAACCCAGAACTTCAAGAACAACGTCTGACAAGATATTTAAAGACCTTGATCTTCACTCTGACATGTTTATGGATTATATAAGTGTAATAGATTTGAACCCTGTCATGTGGACTACAAGCCCATGACAATAGATCACTCATTACATCAATAGGATGTGAGATATTATGGATCAAAGGTAGGTCCCCGAAACTGGAATCCTATTTTTTGGGTAACCCAAAAAATGGTAACACAACGCCTGACAGCCGGTTTGACCAGTTAAATCTTGATCCTTTGATGTTACAATGAACCTTTAGATGTTGTATTGTTGTAGTGTGACATGTATACTATATAATGGTTACATTATAACACTTATCTAATACATAGGATCCAAGATATTAGGTGTTAAAATAGGGAGCATGACACTGATCGAGTTTCTGGGTTACCCAGAAACTCAAGATCAGGCCTTGGAGCTACTTTGACCACCTATAACATGCTTATATGATGAAGATTTGATCACCCACTTGTTTCATATATATAGTACTACACCCTTGAACGATTTTCATGATCAAAAACACAATCCGTTAGGAATTAAAGTCGGTCAAACCAACCTACTGAACATTGACTTTCATGTTCTTCAGTTGGTGAAGAACACCAATAGCGACGTTTCTGTCATTATAGTGACCTTTAGCGACAGTTTGGTTTAAAAATAATAAAAATAAAATAATTAATAGAAATAAATACTAAATAATTATTATAAATTAATAATTAATTTCTAAAATACATTTTAAATTATAATAAGTAATTTTTAATATTTTGACATAAAATTTCATTAATATTAAATTTATTTAAATATTAATAATAATGAAATTATTTAATAATGCTATTAAATAAAATAATAAAAATGATAATAAATCATTTTAAATAATAATAAATTATTTAAAATGGAATTAATGATTTAAAAATCATTATCAAAAATAATAAAATTATTTAACAATAATATTGATGATATAATAATTATTATGAATGAATAATAATTATATTAATGATTTATACAAATCATTTTAATTGATAATAAATTAGATAATAATAATAATAAATCATTTTAAATAATATTAAATTATTTAAAAATGAAACTAATGATTTAAAAATCATTATCAATAGTAGTTAATTATTTGAAAATAATATGGATGGTTTAAAAATCATTATGAATGATTATTAAGTACTTAAAAATAATATTAATGATTTTAAAATCATTTTGATTAATAATAAATTAATATTAATCATTGAGAAATTATTTTAAGCTTCTAGAAAATATTATAAGTAATATTTAAATCCTTAAACGAAGTTTACTCGAAAGATAATTCGATAACTATCTGATCAAGTTATAAAACACCGAATAGACATCGAATACAACCCAGACACTAGTAAATTGATTAGATATCAACTGTTATTGGTTCTAATTACTGTAATGAACATATTTAGGATGCATAGACAGTTTTGAATATTATAAATTAGCAGATCGTCGGGCAGGCAAGTTTTTCTTACTCAACCTTGAGTTACTATTTTTCAAGTCTGTTAATGGATAATTGTTGTTGATTATTCCACATCTATGATTAATGCTGATTATTCGCATTCATTGCAAGTTTTCTGCACTTCATTCAAACTGTATATTTCCAATGCAAGTGTTCTAGCTTTATTCTAGTGTTTGTTAAATACAACGTTTGTAACATTCCATAATTTTAAAGTGTGACATTAAGTATTTATTGATTTATTTAAGTATTTAATGGATATATTTATTGTTGAATAAATAATTGTTCAATTTGAGTGATGTGGTTTATTTAATTATTTGTTAAATAAATAATTAAATATTAAGTATTAAATATTTATTGGCAATATTAAATATTTATTGAATTATATGGCAATTTGAGTTGATGTGATTTAATTAATTATTTGTTGAGTAAATAATTAAGGAGCTAAATAAATTAATTATTATGAGATTTTATAATAATGGAGTTTAATTTAATAAGCTAGAGAGCTTATAATGATTTTAAATAAATAATAATATTTAAATGAGAAATTATAGTTTGAAATATTAGTTGATTAAATGAAATTATAATTGTAAAAAGAATTATAATTGTTTATGTGTTAAAGTAATTTAATAGATTAATGTTTAATTGATTTATTAATTTAATAAAGGTGTGACTAATAACCTTGCTATAAAGGAGTTATTAAAATAAATTAAAAATGATTTAATTTAGTTTTCTCAAACAAGGCTTAATGCATAATAAGTCTTTAATCTATTAGGATTTTAGCAAACAAGGTATAAGGATTAATCTATTATATTTTAATTCAATTTACCAAACAAGGAGTAAGGATTAATAGGTTATTTTTATTAAGCTTAACCAAACAAGCCTTATGGCTTTTGATTTTTAAAATAATATAACTGATGTCAGTTAAATTCTATACTAAATATATCTATTATTACATACGTTATGTTATTATACGTAAACTAGAGAAAGACTTAGTGAAAGAAAAGAGAAGAAGAATAAGAAAAGAGAAAAGGGAAATAAAACTTGAGAGAATTCCTTGAAGGTTTGAGAAAGGAATTGGAGAAAAGTAATTGATAGTCAAAAGTAGCCATCAACTTTTCAATCAAAGGTAGGGGCTTAACCTTTTTCTTTAAAAGTCTAGTTTTCTTCTTCTTCTTAAATAAAAAAAACTCTCTGTAAATAATTATGGATGATGAATTTCTTATGTATATAGTTTTAGATGATGATTGTTGTTGTAAAACTATTTTCTTGAATGTATGTATGATTATAATCAATTTCTTTATGTATGTATGCAAATTATGAAGAAAATTTATCACAGTGTTCATATGAAATATATATATATGAGTATGGCTATTTTAAAATAGAAATTAAGGTTTTAATTATTGATAAATTGATTATAAGAATTGCTAGAGTATGAAAAATCATAATCATGATGCTTGGAAATTTCTGTTTTGATTGAATAACAAAATCACAGTGTTGAATTTCATGGAAAATATCAAAAAGTGGTGCTTTTGCCAAAAACATTAAAATTGGGTGTTGTATAATTGATGTTTGTGCTAATTGATGGATAGAAACATGTTAGGAGTACTCACAATATGTTTATATGATGTCTATATGCAATTTTCATGATAATCAGTCTATTAGATTCGAGCTTTTTGGCCAATTTGGCTTTTTCTTTCATGGTTGCCGAAGCTGTCAGTCGACGCTGACAGTTCGCGCCGCGGCGCGGCCCAGCAGTTCATTGCTGGCGCCGCAGCGCCATCACCATGACGTAAGCACGGCCTGTTGCATAATCACTGCGCCGCAGCGCCGGCTCATAGTATAATCGCTGCACCGCAGCGTCGACTCAGCGCCGCAGCGCGAGCCACAGTACAAACTGTGGCGCCGCGGCGCGGCTTGGCAGAACTGTCTGACAGTTTTGTTTAAATGTACAAAACTTGAAAAATAAATGTTATGTGTTTATCATAATAATGTTAAATGATAATTTCAGTATTATTAGACTATGAAATATCATGTTATTAAGTATTATCTACTTGAAAAATAATTGATTATGTGAATGGGTAATTCAACCCATATGATGAATGTAATTATTTATATAAATGTACAATGTTGGTTAGGACTAATTATGTCAATATGACATATGTTTAGGGTATCAATTCAAGTGGTAAAAGTGTAGCTTGTGCTAAAGGCAAGTTTCCTAAACCTACCTTTTACATTGAGCAAGTTTCTAAGCCTTAACTTTTGATATTTAGCAAGTTCTTTATTGTATAAGTTTTCTAATCAGTGGTGTTATTGAACTAATTATTGTTTCAATTTCGATTATCATATAATGGTGTAAATTTATTTGGAGCAAGTTATTCTTGTACTTAACTTGTGGTTTAGCATGTACAATTATATACATGTTGTGGATGTTAATTATTCAATTAACCTTGTCTTATTATTGTTCAAGCAAGGTAGGTTATAATTATTCAAATTGTATGGTTTTAGATTATCCCTAAATCATGATGTCAATTTATAAACATCAATTAAACTATGATTATTCCATAGTATACAGTTATGTCATTTGTAATCAACTAAACCTTAGTTGATTACTGTTGAATTCTAAATTACCCCATGATGTATCCAAACCAAACTCACTTTGGTATGGACTTGTATTCTAAATACTGAGAAGAACAACTCTTTTATAAGAGGTTACGCTTAGCGTTGAAATGATTGTGCACAATACATTGTACGAAGGGTTGATCCCCCTAAGTACGTGAAGTCCTTATAGTCTTATGACTGTTAAAGTTTAAGTTGAAAAATTACTTATAACTGTGGACATGATTCGCGGTCATTAGACCCTCAGTAAAGGTTAAAGCTTTCCAAAAGTTTAAAGAATATATTGTTAAATTCTATTGAGCTTAATGTTGACAAATGATGTAAAAGTTTAATGATTTAATTATTGTTATTTCAAGTGGGCATTGTTTGCTCACTCTTGCCTATAAAATTTCTTACAGCTAAGGTTGAAACTGGTGATGTACCTAGTACCAGTAAAGGGAAAGGAAAGACGAAACAATGCTGAAGACTTGTAATAGTTGAATAGTTTATTTTCAGACTTGGTTTAAAGATTGTAGTGAAGTTTATTTTAATTTTCCGCATGAATGATTGTTTGTAAAGGTTAGTTAACCTGGGAGATTTATTTAAGTTTAATCCTGTATGGGCAGGTTTTGTTATTCAATTTTATTATAATTGGGTAGTTAGAAATGAATGTTTTGATTACGTGAACACCAAATCCTGAGGAAATGAAGTACCGGGATTTGGGGGTGTCACAGGTTGGTATCAAAGCTTTAGGTTATGAACCTTAGGTGGGGAAAAAAAGCCTTAGGAAGTAACCTTTGAAAAGATAGTGGAGATAACTCTTATCGAGTTTTAAGAAATAAGTAATAAAACACTTATGTGGTTATGTGTTTATAACTTATGTGCTCGCGAGTGTCGAGTAGAATGATTAATAACTAAAACTTTAAAATTTTGTTGTCAGGATGACTAATGTCGGAGAATCCAGTCAGGCTAGGGAGGAGGGACCTCAAATGCCTATAGAGGAGGAGCCTCGCGACATTCAGGTAGTTTGGGAACAACTACTGCCACAGGAGTTAGCCCCATTAGTCACAGTAGTTGAAGATGAGGAGGATGATGTGGAGACAGATAAGGAGGATGAGGAAGAAAGGATTCCACTTAACTCGATAACAGGCCGTATTTACGATGAGGTGCATGACCGCAACGTGGAACTTCAGGATACAGTTGAGGAATTGCAAGAGATAGTAGCTGAACAACAGACTGCAATGACACAGAAGGACGATGAGATCCTGGATCGTGAAGAACGACTGACTAACGCCTAGGAGAAATTAATACAGACTGAAGGAGAGAAAGAATAATTGATCGAGATGGTTGCTGAACTAGAGAGCAAGCTGAGAGAAGAAGCTGCTAAGAGGGCAAGAGCTGAAGATGCATACGAGGAAGCTTATCAACGAACTGGAAGAGCAGCGAGAGACGCGCAGACAAAGAGGATGAAGATGGAAGAGATGGATAAATTATTTAACACCGCAATTAATCGAGCTCAAGATCGGGTCATGGGATATCCGATTCAGTTCGAGACACCGCCATCATTTGTGTTAGATCGCAGAACAATGTTTCGAGTCATGGAGGAAGAACGTGATAGGGCTACGAAGTACCTTAATAGATCATCGTACAAAATGTGTCGGTAATATACGTAATAAGTATTAAATAATGTGTAAGTCCCTAGTGTTAAGTAACCATGGGGTATGATAATAATGATGTTGTCCTGAAACTTTTGTAGTTCAGGAAAGGAATGTAGATAGCAGAGATGCTATTGTGTTATGTTTTCAGAAAGTTTATGAATAAATAAATGTTATTATTTTGTTCAAAGTGTTATGTGCTATGTGGGTATTTCTTTTATAGAGGCAAGTTAATTAGAAATACTTAAAGAAGTTGAGTAATGGTCTAATAGATGTTTTATTTTATCAGAAAATGCCTCCCAGACGTCAGCCAACACGACAGAGAACTACTGAAGGAACTAACAATAACGACAATGTTGATGCGAATCCCGTTCAACAACTAGTAACACTACTGACAGGAGCGTTGCAGAATCAACCTCAAAACCAAGGTACAACGTTTAAGGAGTTTAAGGCGGTTGGACCACCTGAATTCCGTGGGTCCATGAATCCAGTCGAAGCACAAACCTGGATTATGGAGATAGAGAAGGTGTTCGATATCGCTAGGGTAGGGGATGATCAGAAGACTGCTTTCGCAACGTTCATGTTGAAAGCAGAAGCTAGTTATTGGTGGCAGGCTAATAAAACTCGTGAAGGGCCAGGAGTGATGACTTGGGATAGGTTCAAGGAGTTGTTTTTCGAGACCTATTTCCCGGAGAGTTCAAAGAGTTAGCTGGAAGTACAGTTTCTAGAACTGAAGCAAGGGACGATGACGGTATCTGAGTATGCCGTAAAATTCAATGAATTGGTGAGGTTTGCGCCATATCAGGTTAGCACAGATGAGCGTAAGGCGAAGAGGTTTGAACAGGGACTGAAGCCATGGTTGTACAGTAGGGTTTCCCTGTTCCAATTGAAGACATTTGCAGCAGTGATGGAGAAAGCAGTACTCGCTGAAGGTGGAGGCGAGGCGGTGACAAAATTTAACCAGGAACAAAAAAAGAAGAAGAATGAGAATGAGGTGAAGAATGGTGGTAGCAGCAGTGGAAACAACAACAACAATAACAACAACAACAACAACAAGAGGAAGTGGAATGGGAGTATGGGTACTGGAAACCAGCAAGGTAACCAGCAGAACAAAAAGTTTGAAGCATGTGCGACATGTGGAAAGTTTCACAAGGGTGCGTGCTTGATGGGAAAACGAGTTTGCTACAATTGTGGCCAGGAGGGTCACATCGCCCCAAATTGCACTCAATCAAAGAAGAATGCGTGCTTCACGTGCGGATCCAAGGATCACTTTGCTCGTGAATGTCCTAAGAAGAAGGAGGGAGTGACAACCAGAAGCAAAGGAGATAACAATGGAGGTGCGTGGGCTATTACAAGACCTGCAGCATCAATCAAACCCACAGCCAGAACCTTTAACATGACTGTGCAAGATGCTGTGCAATCAAAGGATGTAGTTTCAGGTATTATCCCAATCAATGATATTGATGCATATGTATTATTTGATTCGGGTGCTACTTGCTCGTTTATATTTGATAAATTTGCTAAGAGGTTAGAATTGCCTAGAGAAGAACTGAATTTTCCTTTGAACATAGAAATTGCGAATAAGGAAATAATCCCTGTTAGATTCGTATACAAGAACTGTAGGGTGAACATTAAGGACAAAGTCTTGTTGGTAGATTTGATTCTGATTAGACTGGGGGAATTTGAAGTAATTTTGGGAATGGATTGGTTGTTCAAATGTAGAGCGGTAATTGACTGCCAAAAGAAGTGTGTAAACCTTATGACTCCGTCAAAGGTAGTATTTTATGGTAGCAAGTCGCCTAGACAAATGAAATGTCTGACGACTATGTAGGCCAAGAAATTGTTGAGTCAAGGTTGTGTAGGCTATTTAGCTTACATAGTCGATACTCAAAAGAAGGGGGTAAAGCTGGAAGAAATACCAGTAGTGAGGGAATTCGAAGACGTTTTTCCAGAGGATTTGCCAGGACTTCCGCCTGACAGAGAAATTGAGTTCGTGATCGACTTAGTACCGGGAATAGCACCGATATCGAAGGCCCCGAATAGAATGGCTCCGGTAGAAATGAAGGAACTAATGGTTCTGTTGTAAGAGCTGCTGGACAAGAAATATATTCAACTAAGCGTATCGTCGTGGGGAGCGCCAATTTTATTTGTGAAGAAGAAGGACGGGTCAATGCGTCTTTGCATTGATTATAGGGAGTTAAACAAAGTCACTATTAAAAACAAATACCCGTTGCCAAGAATAGATGACTTGTTTGATCAACTGAAGGGTGCTAAGTACTTTTCGAAAATAGATTTGAGAAGTGGTTATCACCAATTGAAGGTAAGAAAGGAGGATATACCACGAACGGCATTCAGAACTCAGTATGGACATTACGAGTTTCTGGTGATGTCTTTTGGTTTAACCAATGCACCTGTTGCGTTCATGGATTTGATGAACAGGGTGTTTAAACCATTCCTAGACAAGTTTGTAGTGGTATTCATTGATGACATTCTAGTGTATTCCAAAACTCAAGAAGAACACGTGGAACACTTACGTCTGACATTGGAGACACTAAGAAAGGAAAAACTGTACGCGAAGTTCTCTAAGTGCGAATTTTGGCTCGACCGTGAACAATTTTTGGGGCATGTGATTGACAAAGATGGGATCTCAATGGATCCGTCGAAAGTGGAAGCAGTAATCAATTGGGAACAACCAAAAACACCGTCGGAAGTGAGGAGTTTCTTGGGACTGGCTGGTTATTATAGAAGATTTATTCAAGATTTTTCTAAGATAGCCACTCCGCTAACAAATTTGACAAGAAAAATTGTAAAATTCGTTTGGACGGAGAAGTGCGAAGAGAGTTTCCAAGATTTGAAGAAGAAGTTAAGTGTGGCACCTGTATTGACTTTGCCAAATAATACAGGAAATTTTGTGGTATATAGTGATGCTTCACATAAAGGGTTGGGTTGTGTTCTTATGCAGAACGGCAAAGTTATAGCCTATGCATCAAGACAATTGAAGGATTATGAGAAGGGATATCCGACTCATGATTTGGAATTGGCTGCAGTGGTGTTTGCTCTAAAAATATGGAGACACTATCTTTATGGAGAGAAATGTGAGATCGACACAGACCACAAAAGTCTGAAGTATATTTTCACTCAGAAGGATTTGAACATGCGTCAAAGAAGGTGGATGGAATTAATAAAAGATTACGATTGTGAGATCTTTTATCATCCGGGTAAAGCGAATGTAGTTGCAGATGCTTTAAGCAGGAAAGGTCGGGAGAAGTTGATGCTGATAACAACTCAAAAGGAGCTCATTTCAGCAATGACAAAATTGGAGTTGGAAATTAAATTTCCAAAAGAATCTGACGAACAACTATTCCAGATAGAAGCTGATCTAACTTTAGTGAACAAAGTGAAAATTGCTCAATTACAAGATGGAGAGTGTGGAAAAATCAAAGAGAATTTGGGTGAAGGCGGAGATGTAAAATACAAGGTCGATACCGAAGGTTTACTACGGTTCGATGGACGAATTTGGGTTCCAGCAGTGCTAGAGCTGAAAGAAGAAATTCTAACTGAAGCTCATAGCTCAAAGTATTCAATTCATCCAGGAAGCACGAAAATGTATTAGGATTTGCGCCGACATTTTTCGTGGCCAAATATGAAAAGAGATGTTGCTGAATGCGTAGCAAAATGCTTGACATGTCAGAGAGTAAAAGCCAAACATCAAAGACCCAGCGGATTACTCCAACCGTTAGAAATACCGGAATGGAAGTGGGAACACATCACGATGGATTTTGTGGTGGGTCTTCCAACTACTCAGAGAGGATGCGATGCGATTTGGGTAATAGTGGACAGACTGACGAAATCAACGCACTTTTTACCAATAAAGATTAGATTCAATCTTGATCAGTTGGCAAGATTGTACATTAAGGAGATCGTTTCGAGGCACGGAGTGCCAGTATCAATTGTGTCTGATAGAGATCCGCGATTTACATCGAATTTCTGGAAGAGACTACAAGAATGTATGGGAACACAGTTGCGAATGAGTACGACTTATCATTCACAAACAGATGGCCAAAGCGAACGAACAATTCAGACATTGGAAGATATGCTGAGAGCATGTGTCATGGACTTTAAAGGAAGCTGGGAAGATCAACTACCATTGCTGGAATTTTCTTACAACAACAGTTATCACGCGAGCATCGGCATGCCACCTTACGAGGCATTGTACGGCAGAAAGTGCAGAACCCCACTATATTGGGATGAAGTCGGTGAACGCCAACTATTAGGACTAGAACAGGTACAACAAACTGCTGATGTTGTCAAACTCATCAGGACAAGACTGGTCGCAGCTCAAGACAGACAGAAAAAGTATGCTGATCAACACAGACAAGATCGTACATTTGACGTAGGAACTTTTGTATTCTTAAAAGTTTCTCCCTGGAAGGGGAAAATTCGTTTCGGTAAAAAGGGAAAGCTAAGTCCGAGGTTTATTGGACCCTTTGAAGTGCTGTGAAGAGTGGGAGAAGTGGCTTACGAGGTAGCTCTACCTCCAGTGTTGGAAAATATTCATAATGTT
Organism: Panax notoginseng; assembly: GCA_016801055.1. Classification (NCBI taxonomy): domain Eukaryota; kingdom Viridiplantae; phylum Streptophyta; class Magnoliopsida; order Apiales; family Araliaceae; genus Panax; species Panax notoginseng. The sequence goes on along the minus strand of CM029021.1, from coordinate 56,541,360 downwards.
TTTCACATTTCGGTATGAACCCGACTACAAGCATGTGATCGAGTATGAACCTTTGCAGTTCGAAAAAGATTTGACTTATGAAGAGGTTCCTATCCAGATAGTCGACAGGAAAGAACAAGTGCTCAGGAATAAAGTAATACCTTTTGTGAAGGTGATATGGAGAAACCACAACGCTGAAGAAGCTACGTGGGAACTCGAAGAGAAAATGTTGAAGGAATACCCTGAGTTATTTGTTTAATCTGTGTCTTCGATTCTGGGGACAGAATCTTTGTAAGTAGGGAAGAATGTAACGAATGATTTGTTTGAATTGTGATTTTGAGAACAGAATCCTTGTAAGGAGGGAATGATGTAACATTCCATAATTTTAAAGTGTGACATTAAATATTTATTGATTTATTTAAGTATTTAATGGATATGTTTATTGTTGAATAAATAATTGTTCAATTTGAGTGATGTGGTTTATTTAATTATTTGTTGAATAAATAATTAAATATTAAATATTAAATATTTATTGGCAATATTAAATATTTATTGAATTATATGGCAATTTGAGTTGATGTGATTTAATTAATTATTTGTTGAGTAAATAATTAAGGAGCTAAATAAATTAATTATTATGAGATTTTATAATAATGGAGTTTAATTTAATAAGCTAGAGAGCTTATAATGATTTTAAATAAATAATAATATTTAAATGAGAAATTGTAGTTTGAAATATTAGTTGATTAAATGAAATTATAATTGTAAAAAGAATTATAATTGTTTATGTGTTAAAGTAATTTAATAGATTAATGTTTAATTGATTTATTAATTTAATAAAGGTGTGACTAATAACCTTGCTATAAAGGAGTTATTAAAATAAATTAAAAATGGTTTAATTTAGTTTTGTCAAACAAGGCTTAATGCATAATAAGTTTTTAATCTATTAGGATTTTAGCAAACAAGGTATAAGGATTAATCTATTATATTTTAATTCAATTTACCAAACAAGGAGTAAGGATTAATAGGTTATTTTTATTAAGCTTAACCAAACAAGCCTTATGGCTTTTGATTTTCAAAATAATATAACTGATGTCAGTTAAATTCTATACTAAATATATCTATTATTACATACGTTATGTTATTATACGTAAACTAGAGAAAGACTCAGCGAAAGAAAAGAGAAGAAGAAGAAAAGAGAAAAGGGAAATAAAACTTGAGAGAATTCCTTGAAGGTTTGAGAAAAGAATTGGAGAAAAGTAATTGATAGTCAAAAGTAGCCATCAACTTTTCAATCAAAGGTAGGAGCTTAACCTTTTTCTTTAAAAGTCTAGTTTTCTTCTTCTTCTAAAAAATAAAAAATTCTCTGTAAATAATTATGGATGATGAATTTCTTATGTATATAGTTTTAGATGATGATTGTTGTTGTAAAACTATTTTCTTGAATGTATGTATGATTATAATCAATTTCTTTATGTATGTATGCAAATTATGAAGAAAATTTATCATAGTGTTCATATGAAATATATATATGAGTATGGCTATTTTAAAATAGAAATTAAGGTTTTAATTATTGATAAATTGATTATAAGAATTGCTAGAGTATGAAAAATCATAATCATGATGCTTGGAAATTTCTGTTTTGATTGAATAACAAAATCACAGTGTTGAATTTCATGGAAAATATCAAAAAGTGGTGTTTTTGCCAAAAACATTAAAATTGGGTGTTGTATAATTGATGTTTGTGCTAATTGATGGATAGAAACATGTTAGGAGTACTCACAATATGTTTATATGATGTCTATATGCAATTTTCATGATAATCAGTCTATTAGATTCGAGCTTTTTGGCCAATTTGGCTTTTTCTTTCATGGTTGCCGAAGCTGTCAGTCGACGCTGACAGTTTGCGCCGCGGCGCGGCCCAGCAGTTCATTGTTGGCGCCGCAGCGCCATCACCATGACGTAAGCACGGCCTGTTGCACAATCACTGCGCCGCAGCGCCGGCTCATAGTATAATCGCTGCACCGCAGCGTCGACTCAGCGCCGCAGCGCGAGCCACAGTACAAACTGTGGCGCCGCGGCGCGGCTTGGCAGAACTGTCTGACAGTTTTGTTTAAATGTACAAAACTTGAAAATAAATGTTATGTGTTTATCATAATAATGTTAAATGATAATTTCAGTATTATTAGACTATGAAATATCATGTTATTAAGTATTATCTACTTGAAAAATAATTGATTATGTGAATGGGTAATTCAACCCATATGATGAATGTAATTATTTATATAAATGTACAATGTTGGTTAGGACTAATTATGTCAATATGACATATGTTTAGGGTATCAATTCAAGTGGTAAAAGTGTAGCTTGTGCTAAAGGCAAGTTTCCTAAACCTACCTTTTACATTGAGCAAGTTTCTAAGCCTTAGCTTTTGATATTTAGCAAGTTCTTTATTGTATAAGTTTTCTAATCAGTGGTGTTATTGAACTAATTATTGTTTCAATTTCGATTATCATATAATGGTGTAAATTTATTTGGAGCAAGTTATTCTTGTACTTAACTTGTGGTTTAGCATGTACAATTATATACATGTTGTGGATGTTTATTATTCAATTAACCTTGTCTTGTTATTGTTCAAGCAAGGTAGGTTATAATTATTCAAATTGTATGCTTTTAGATTATCCCTAAATCATGATGTCAATTTATAAACATCAATTAAACTATGATTATTCCATAGTATACAGTTATGTCGTTTGTAATCAACTAAACCTTAGTTGATTACCGTTGAATTCTAAATTACCCCATGATGTATCCAAATCAAACTCACTTTGGTACGGACTTGTATTCTAAATACTGAGAAGAACAACTCTTTTATAAGAGGTTACGCTTAGCGTTGAAATGAATGTGCACAATATATTGTACGAAGGGTTGATCCCCCAAAGTACGTGATGTCCTTATAGTCTTATGACTGTTAAAGTTTAAGTTGAAAAATTACTTATAACTATGGACATGATTCGCGGTCATTAGACCCTCAGTAAAGGTTAAAGCTTTCCAAAAGTTAATAGAATATATTGTTAAATTCTATTGAGCTTAATGTTGACAAATGATGTAAAATTTTAATGATTTAATTATTGTTATTTCAAGTGGGCCTTGTTTGCTCACTCTTGCCTGTAAAATTTCTTACAGCTAAGGTTAAAACTGGTGATGTACCTAGTACCAGTAAAGGGAAAGGAAAGACGAAACAATGCTGAAGACTTGTAATAGTTGAATAGTTTATTTTCAGACTTGGTTTAAAGATTGTAGTGAAGTTTATTTTAATTTTCCGCGTGAATGATTGTTTGTAAAGGTTAGTTAACCTGGGAGATTTATTTAGGTTTAATCCTGTATGGGCAGGTTTTGTTATTCAATTTTATTATAATTGGGTAGTTAGAAATGAATGTTTTGATTACGTGAACACCAAATCCTGAGGAAATGAAGTACCGGAATTTGGGGGTGTCACAACGTTCATGATTTCTATTGTTAAAAGGTTATGATTTCTTGTTCAAACATAACCGGGACATATGAGCTATTGTTTGCGTAAAAATGCGTTTGATTTGATATCACAGCATAGATTTATGAGAAACCAATGTTGTTTGGTACAGATATATATATTGACACTATTACAACTGGCAATAACAAGCTGACCGGGAGTGTTGTACAGACATTTATAGCAATGACCGGACATTATTTAGATAGGATGATATGTATACTCCTAGTTTATTTTGTTGAGCGAATCAACCCGAATTTCTACATTTATAGGACTGACATAACTTTGAAATGGGCGGGGTTTGGCTGACAAACCTCAATATATATATGTGGAAAAACTCTGAACTTTATGTTCATTCAATCCAGATTTGGTGTGTATAACCTTGATTATTGTTTAAAACTTGCTTAGCTTTCTGTAGCTCATCGCTGCAAATATTTTTAATTTTTAGATAGAAAGAATGTATTTCAGCGGTTCCGGTATTTGTGGATAGAAGGGCTGAAGACATGGTTATTCTTTGGAGAACTATAATGTAATATTTGATAGCATTTCGAATCAATGTAATATATATTATTAGTTTCCAGTGTTTAGTTTTTATTCTAATGAAATTAGAAAAGAGTACAGTATCTATATGAACTATACATCTGAATGATAGTGTTAACAGACATTGGGCTTCTTTGATGCACTGAGGTAGCGCTTCTTAGTTGCAAGAACCCTACCATTAATACTATGGAGGTCAAATTGATAGGAATTATTGATATGGAAGAAATATCTGTAAGATACTAAACCCATACATCCAAGTGAGGGTACTCAATTACGATAATTATTCTGATGAGAACTATTAGTTGCTATGAGCAATGTGAATCTTGTATTTATGGGAGTTATTATCTTATAAAATATTTACCTGAGCACCAAATCTGCTGTAGGAAATGTATAGAATTTGGGGGCGTCACAATTTGGTATCAGAGCATTAGGTTATAGATCTAGGGTAGGAATACCTTAGGATATGACCTGAGAGAACGTGGTAAGGAGATAAACTTAGAGATAGTATTAAGGAATGAGTTTAAATACTCATTGTAAGAAGTATTATGGAGATATTAGGAATGTCTAGAATAGACAAAGGAAAGTTGTAAGAATGAGGAGATTATAAATGTTTTCAAACATACAGAGATAATTAAGGTTGTAAGAAAAGAGATGGCGATGGATCTAGGAAGTGACCTCTAAAGGTTAGATTTGAAGTTGAATATTGTGACGCCCCCAAAATTAGGTATACGTCACCCATCTTGGGTCGCCACTTACATGGTACATAAATCCAAATAAAACTTAATAATACAACTGACGTGTATAATACAACAAAACATAAACTGTGAGTTTGAATACAAATATTGTCTTCTAGAGAGTATCCATACTCAAAAGGAGTCCTCATTACAATTATTATCACACTATTACATAGAATAGTGAGGACTACTAATGCTATCATCAAAGACCATCACTCTGTTCCCCGACTAGTCCCAGCAACGTTCTCATTTCCTGAAGAGAACAGTGAAAGAAAGGGTGAGCTCAACTAGCCCAGTAAGAAATATTATGACTAAGATAATGCAAAATAAATTATCATTAGTCTTCAACGATGTTAAACTGATAAAATAAAATAGACACCAAGTTTAACTGCAGCGGATCAAGCAAACCATTAAAAGAGTCAAGTAGAGAATAAAATCTACTATCTTTTATGATTTAAAAGGTTTTTTATGACTTTTATCGCTGAGACTCAGCTTAATAAATAATCCACATCATCGAATCACCCCTGCACTACAGCCAACGATATTCTTTAGTATCACGACCACGAATTATCCATGCACTACGGCTAAAGATAATCATGTTTTCATCAACGGTACTGATTATGCCATATAACAATTCATTTTTGCACTACGGCCAAAGAGAATTCATAGCCATAATTATACCAAAAACTGTCCATCAATGCACTACGGCAAATGAGAATTTTTACCACATCATTCATTACATTACGGTCATGATTACACCGAATAATCTCTGGTCATAATCATACCAAGTCCATCTATACACTACAGGCCACAGATGACTTTATCCACATCATTTGTAACATTACGGTCATGATTACACCGAATAATCCCTGGTCATAATCATACCAAGTCCATCTATGCACTACAGGCCACAGATGACTTTCAACATAATATAAACATTAGGATGATGACAATAACTTAATAATCAATAAAACAAGTTCAAGAATTAATTTATCCAGGAACCAATAACGTCCAAATTGTCAACATGATACTGCTTTGTGGAGTAAAATTCAAGAATGCTTAGAAGAATATTTTTATGAAAAGATACTGGATGAACTGCAAATATCAAGGATATTCCACTAATTTCATCGAGTATAGAAGTCAAAACTTTAACCAACTGAGTATAATATAGAATGGAATAACAAAAGAAATCACCATGCATGCGGTACTTCGCATAGACAGGTTATTCCAACAGAATAATAATAACGGAACCAGGTCAGGCAAAATTTGCACCGACAGGATGTTCCAACAGAATAATAATGACGGAATCAGGTCCGGTGTAAAATACACAGACAGGATGTTCCAACAGAGTAATAATAAAGACGGAACCAGGTCCGGCGTAAAACGCACAGACAGGATATTCCAACAGAATAATAATAAAGATGGAACCAGGTCCGGCGTAAACGCACAGACAGGATATTCCGACAGAATAATAAATAATGGAACCAGGTCCGGCGTAAACGCACAGATAGGATATTCTGACAGAATAATAAAGAACGGAATATTAGAAGAATTTCCCCATGTATAGGGTAGCCCGCGTATAGAGGTTATTCCAACAGCATAATAAATAATGGAATAACAGAAGTTCTCTTCATGAGTACAACAAATAGCATCCCTTACCGTAAAAGAAACTTGATATAAGAGTAGGGAAGTAGCAGAATACTTTTCTTCTTTCTCTCTATAATTTTCTCTCTCTAGAGTTTCAGTGAATTTGTAAGAAATAATGAAGGAATGAGTTTCTATTTATAGGAGAATGGAAGTGCACTGTTCATGAACGAAATTATTTTGCAGCATTATTTCTTCAATCAACTAACAACTAAGTCAAACAACTAACCAATAAGATTTCAACAAAAATTAAAATATAATATATATATATATATATATATATATATATATATATATATATAAACACATGTTTTCAACTTATATATATCAATATTATATATACACCACTTAATTTTTCTCCCCCATAACCAACATCAATTCCCCACCCACCCAATAATCAAATTCACTACACTCTTACACATTACTATCACACACAAACATATCGTACACCCATCACTTTCATATAATTACTTATCCACCATTTTTCACTCACACACATCACTTTCACTCTTCCTTTTCCTCCACCACTCTCCACTCACACATAATATTATATATATACACACACATCACAATCTTATATATATAAAAACTCCTTCCCCTACGTAACTCTCTCCCACCCCCATTTCCAAAATCAATTTTTCAACACATACGGGCCCCACATGTGGCCCCCACATGTGGGCCCCACCTTTAAATAAATTTTACTGATTATTTTGAAAAATAGGTAAATGGGAGTCTATAAAATAAACAAAACTGAGTAACTTCTCACGTAAGCATCAATAATCAATACCGTGTGCTACTATGCAACCACGCGTATTACTGTACTTTTACTACCGAGTAGTTCAACAGTATTAACGGTAAAACTTCCGCCGTTATTTTCATAAAAATATTTTTATCATTTTCTCAATCCGACAATAATTCTGTTGTGGGGTCCACCAATGATTGCGTCGTTGTATGAATATTTCCTGCTAAAACGAATATTTCCCGACCAATAGAATATAATACAACAATGTGCATACTTTACAAAATTTATAAATACTACCCACAACTATAATATTATATCAAATCCACTCCATAATATTTAAAAAAATATTTCGAGAAATTTAAATCTTTTTTCATAAAATCTAGGGTCTCACAATCTCCCCTCATGAAATTTCGTCCTCGAAATTCACGTACGTACCTAGTATGCCGAACAGATGAGGACAGTTCGTCAGATTCTAACTCTTGAGGTATAACCTTTAAGCGTAGAATATATTTCAGGATTTTAACAGGTACATCTTCATACGTTAAATCATCCGCTATCTCGTTCGGTTTTAAATCAATAATATGGTTCGGGTCGTCCACATATTTACGTAACATCGATACGTGAAAAAAATATTTTGAACACGCAACATACTTGGCGGTAAAACGAGTCTATAGGCCACAGTTTCTACTTCAACGAGGATTTCAAATGGGCCAATTAAATCGAGGGTTGAGATTTCCTCTCTTCGTCGATTCTTGCTTCTAGAATAACGCCCTCTTGAACCTTCTTCTTTACATTCATCAGCTCCGGGTGTGTAGCTTGAGCGACCTTAACTTTATCGTTTAAAGTCGATTCTACTCATATAGTTGTTATCTTCACGTGAGTTCGTATATTCGCACTTGTAAACGCATACGATCTTCTACTCAACGCGTCAGCTACCACGTTCGTACTTCCACGATGATATTGCATGGTACGATCGTAATCTTCAATAGCTCGAGCCAACGTCTTTGGTGCATTATACGTTCATTTTGGTTGAAGAAATATGTGAGGTTTAAGAAATGGGTTTTGTACTGGGGTCAATACAAACTTCAATTTCACACTCTAGGGTAGGCTAAGAAGTCTTCAAGAATGCGTCAGGAACTATATTAATAATAGAAATATCGTTTAAAACTGTGACCCTCATCCAAGACTTGGATAGCATATGTAATGAAGGTTTCTCCTAACGAAGTTTCATCCAATAAGTCAAAGTCTATTTTCTCCGAAGTCAAATTTAACCGTTGAGCACAAGCAAGAGAGATAACAGAATGGGTAGAACCGGTATCTAATAAGGTATAGACTACGTAAGAATTTATAATTAACTAACCCATGATAACTTCGTTCGATTCCTCGTTAGGGTAATTCAAAACTCGATGCTGAATTTTTCCCAATTGCTGTTGAAAAAATTACATATCATCTATTTTAGCTTTCTTGGATCGGACTTCGCTTTCCAAAATATCAACGCGTCGTGCGGTTTTTACCCATGCATCTTTCATTCTCAATCGTTCAGTTATTTCTTCTTTCAGCTGCTCCTTGACATTTGAATTCTCAGATTCCAGCTTTAATATCATATACTCTGCCAAAGAGTGCTTCTGTTCAACCATTGCACGTCGGATAATACAATTTAGAATTGTTGCATCCCTTTGTTCTACGACCGCCTGTCGTTCTTCAGCCTGCTCTTCTAACTCATCAATACGATTTTGCAATTCTATATTTTGATCAATAAGTTCTTCTAATAAATCAACCTCAGGTTCCTCTTCTTCCTCACTCTCAGTTGCTACCTTTGTGACTAGCTTGAGTGCAACTTCTAATTCCTCAATCACCACATGGATATCTCTAATCACATTAACCTGGTTGGTGAGTAGAGGTGTGTCCACGTTCTCATGTGCTTCATTGCTTATCTCAACATTTTCGAATGCCATTTGCAAATACTGCCACAAAACAAAGGTTAATCGACATGTAACATATCATTCCTATATTCTGACTGACCAATTAAATACCAAATAAACTTAGGTAGGTCATACTAGCGAAGGAATTCCCCGTCTCTCCCCTCCTAGTTCTATTCTCACATCTTAGCCAGGGATCATATCCCTAAGCTCTGATACCAACTGTGATGCCCCCAAAATTAGGTATACGTCACCCATCTTGGGTCGCCACTTACATGGTACATAAATCCAAATAAAACTTAATAATACAACTGACGTGTATAATACGACAAAACATAAACTGTGAGTTTGAATACAAACATTGTCTTCTAGAGAGTATCCATACTCAAAAGGAGTCCTCATTACAATTATTATCACACTATTACATTGAATAGTGAGAACTACTAATACTATCATCTAAGACCATCACTTTATTCCCCGACTAGTCCCAGCTACGTTCTCATTTCCTGAAGAGAACAGTGGAAGAAAGGGTGAGCTCAACTAGCCCAGTAAGAAATATTATGACTAAGATAATGCAAAATAAATTATCATTAGTCTTCAACGATGTTAAACTGATAAAATACAATAGGCACCAAGTTTAACTGCAGCGGATCAGGCAAACCATTAAAAGAGTCAAGTAGAGAATAAAATGTACTATCTTTTATGATTTAAAAGGTTTTTTATGACTTTTATCGCTGAGACTCAGCTTAATAAATAATTCACATCATCGAATCACCCCTGCACTACGGCCAAGGATATTCTTTAATATCACGACCACGGATTATCCATACACTACGGCTAAAGATAATCATGTTTTCATCAACGGTACTGATCATGTCATAAAACAATTCATCTTTGCACTACGGCCAAAGAGAATCCATAGCCATAATCATACCAAAAATTGTACATCAATGCACTACGGCAAATGAGAATTTTTACCACATCATTCATTACATTACGGTCATGATTACACCGAATAATCCCTGGTCATAATCATATCAAGTCCATCTATGCACTACAGGCCACAGATGACTTTATCAACATCATTTGTAACATTACGGACATGATTACACCGAATAATCCCTGGTCATAATCATACCAAGTCCATCTATGCACTACAGGCCACAGATGACTTTCAACATAATATAAACATGAGGATGATGACAATGACATAATAATCATTAAAACAAGTTCAAGAATTAATTTATCCAGGAACCAATAACGTCCAAATTGTCAACATGATACTTCTTTGTGGAGTAAAATTCAAGAATGCTTAGAAGAATATTTTCATGAAAAGATACTGGATGAAATGCAAATATCAAGGATATTCCACTAATTTCATCGAGTATAGAAGTCAAAACTTTAACCAACTGAGTATAATAAAGAATGGAATAACAAAAGAAATCACCATGCATGCGGTACTTCGCATAGATAGGTTATTCCAATAGAATAATAATAACGGAACCAGGTCAGGCAAAATTTGCACCGACAGGATGTTCCAACAGAATAATAATGACGGAACCAGGTCCGGTGTAAAACACACAGACAGGATGTTCCAACAGAATAATAATAAAGAAGGAACCAGGTTCGGCGTAAAATGTACATACAGGATATTCCAACAGAATAATAATAAAGATGGAACCAGGTCCGGCGTAAACGCACAGACAGGATATTCCGACAGAATAATAAATAATAGATTCAGGTCCGATGTAAACGCACAGACAGAATATTCCGACAAAATAATAAAGAATGCAATATAAGAAGGATTTCACCATGTATAGGGTAGCCCGCGTATAGAGGTTATTCCAACAGAATGATAAATAATGGAATAACAGAAGTTCTCTTCATGAGTACAACAAATAACATCCCTTACCGTAAAAGAAACTTGATATAAGAGTAGGGAAGTAGCAGAATACTTTTCTTCTTTCTCTCTATAATTTTCTCTCTCTAGAGTTTCAGTGAATTTGTAAGAAATAATGAAGAATTGAGCTTCTATTTATAGGAGAATGGAAGTGCACTGTTCGTGAACGAAATTATTTTGCAGCATCATTTCTTCAATCAACTAACAACTAAGTCAAACAACTAACCAATAAGATTTCAACAAAAATTAAAATATAATACATATATATATAAACACATGTTTTCAACTTATATATATCAATATTATATATACACCACTTAATTTTTCTCCCCCATAACCAACATCAATCCCCCACCCACCCAATAATCAAATTCACTACACTCTTACACATTACTATCACACACAAACACATCTTACACCCATCACTTTCATATAATTACTTTTTCACCATTTTCCACTCACACACATCACTTTAACTCTTCCTTTTCTTCCACCACTCTCCACTCACATATATAATATTATATATATACACACACATCACAATCTTATATATATATAAACTCCTTCCCCTACGTAACTCTCTCCCACCCCCATTTCCAAAATTAATTTTTCAACACATACGGGCCCCACATGTGGCCCCCACATGTGGGCCCCACCTTTAAATAAATTCTACTGATTATTTTGAAAAATAAGTAAATGGGAGTCTATAAAATAAACAAAACGGAGTAACTTCTCGCATAAGCATCAATAATCAATACCGTGTGCTACTATGCAACCACGCGTATTACTGTACTTTTACTACCGAGTAGTTCAACAGTATTAACGGTAAAACTTCCGCCGTTATTTTCATAAAAATATTTTTGTCATTTTTTCAATCCGACAATAATTCTGTTGTGGGGTCCACCAATGATTGTGCCGTTGTACGAATATTCTCTACTAAAACGAATATTCCCCGACCAATAGAATATAATACAACAATGTGTATACTTTACAAAATTTATAAATACTATCCACAACTATAATATTATATCAAATTCACTCCATAATATTTAAAAAAATAGTTCGGGAAATTTAAATCTTTTTTCATAAAATCTGGGGTCTCACAATCTCCCCTCCTTATGAAATTTCACCCTCGAAATTCGCGTACGTACCTAGTATGTCGAACAGATGAGGACAGTTCGTCAGATTCTAACTCTTGAGGTATAACCTTTAAGCGTAGAATATATTTCAGGATTTTAACAGGTACATCTTCATACGTTAAATCATCCGCTATCTCGTCCGGTTTTAAATCAATAATATGGTTCGGGTCGTCCATATATTTACGTAATATCGATACGTAAAAAAAACGTTTTGAACACGCAACATACTTGGCGGTAAAACGAGTCTATAGGCCACAGTTCCTACTTTATCGAGGATTTCAAATGGGCCAATTAAATCGAGGGTTGAGATTCCTCTCTTCGCCGATTCTTACTTCTAGAATAACGCCCTCTTGAACCTTCTTCTTCACATTCATCAGCTCCGGGTGTGTAGCTTGAGCGACCTTTACTTTATCGATTAAAGTCGACTCTACTCGTATAGTCGTTATCTTCACGTGGGTTCGTATATTCACACTTGTAAACGCATACGATCTTCTACTCAACGTGTCAGCTACCACGTTCGCACTTCCACGATGATATTGCATGGTACGATCGTAATCTTCAACAGCTCGAGCCAACGTCTTTAGTGCATTATACGTTCGTTTTGGTTGAAGAAATATGTGAGGTTTAAGAAATGGGTTTTGTATTTGGGTCAATACAAAATTTAATTTCACACTCTAGGGTAGGCTAAGAAGTCTTCAAGAATACGTCAGGAACTTTATTAATAATAGAAATATCGTTCAAAACTGTGACCCTCATCCAAGACTTGGATAGCACATGTAATGAAGGTTTCTCCTAACGAAGTTTCAACCAATAAGTCAAAGTTTATTTTCTCTGAAGTCAAATTTAATCGTTGAGCGCAAGAAAGAGAGATAACAGAATGGATAGAACCGGTATCTAATAAGGTATAGACTTCGCAAGAATTTATAATTAACTAACCCATGATAACTTCGTTCGATTCCTCGTCAGGGTAATTCAAAACTCGATGCTGGATTTTTCCCAATTGCTGTCAAAAAAATTACATATCATCTATTTTAGCTTTCTTGGATCGGACTTCTCTTTCCACAATATCAACGCGTCGTGCGGCTTTTACCCATGCATCTTTCATTCTCACTCGTTCAGTTATTTCTTCTTTCAGCTGCTCCTTAAAATTTGAATTCTCAGATTCCAGCTTTAATATCATATACTCTGCCAAAGAGTGCTTCTATTCAATCATCGCACATCGGGTAATACAATTTTGAATTGTTGCATCCCTTTGTTCTATGACCGCCTGTCGTTCTTCAGCCTGCTCTTCTAACTCATGAATACGATTTTGCAATTCTATATTTTGATCAATAAGTTCTTCTAATAAATTAACCTCAGGCTCCACTTATTCCTCACTCTCAGTTGCTACCTTTGCGACTAGCTTGAGTGCAACTTTTAATTACTCAATCACCACATGGATATCTCTAATCACATTAACCTGGTTGGTGAGTAGAGGTGACTCCACGTTCTCATGTGCTTCATTGCTTATCTCAACATTTTCGGATGTCATTTGCAAATACTGCCACAAAACAAAGGTTAATCGACATGTAACATATTATTCCTATATTTTGACCGACCAATTAAATACCAAATAAACTTAGGTAGGTCATACAAGCGAAGGAATTCCCCGTCTCTCCCCTCCTAGTTCTATTCTCACATCTTAGCCAGGGATCATAGCCCTAAGCTCTGATACCAACTGTGACGCCCCCAAAATTAGGTATACGTCACCCATCTTGGGTCGCCACTTACATGGCACATAAATCCAAATAAAACTTAATAATACAACTGACGTGTACAATACGACAAAACATAAACTGTGAGTTTGAATACAAACATTATCTTCTAGAGAGTATCCATACTCAAAAGGAGTCCTCGTTACAATTATTATCACACTATTACATAGAATAGTGAGAACTACTAATGCTATCATCTAAGACCATCACTCTGTTTTTCGACTAGTCCCAGCTACGTTCTCATTTCCTGAAGAGAACAGTGGAAGAAAGGGTAAGCTCAACTAGCCCAGTAAGAAATATTATGACTAAGATAATGCAAAATAAATTATCATTAGTCTTCAACGATGTTAAACTGATAAAATACAATAGGCACCAAGTTTAACTGCAGCGGATCAAGCAAACCATTAAAAGAGTCAAGTAGAGAATAAAATCTACTATCTTTTATGATTTAAAAGGTTTTTTATGACTTTTATCGCTGAGACTCAGCTTAATAAATAATTCACATCATCGAATCACCCCTGCACTACTGCCAACGATATTCTTTAGTATCACGACCACGAATTATCCATGCACTACGGCTAAAGATAATCATGTTTTCATCAACGGTACTGATCATGTCATAAAACGATTCATCTTTACACTACGGCCAAAGAGAATCCATAGCCATAATCATACCAAAAACTGTCCATCAATGCACTACGGCAAATGAGAATTTTTACCACATCATTCATTACATTACGGTCATGATTACACCGAATAATCCCTGGTCATAATCATACCAAGTCCATCTACGAACTACAGGCCACAGATGACTTTATCCACATCATTTGTAACATTACGGTCATGATTACACCGAATAATCCCTGGTCATAATCATACCAAGTTCATCTATGTACTAAAGGCCACAGATGACTTTCAACATAATATAAACATGAGGATGATGACAATGACATAATAATCAATAAAACAAGTTCAATAATTAATTTATCCAGGAACCAATAACGTCCAAATTGTCAACATGATACTGCTTTGTGGAGTAAAATTCAAGAATGCTTAGAAGAATATTTTCATGAAAAGATACTGGATGAAATGCAAATATCATGGATATTTCACTAATTTCATGGAGTATAGAAGTCAAAACTTTAACCAACTGAGTATAATAAAGAATGGAATAACAAAAGAAATCACCATGCATGCGGTACTTCGCATAGATAGGTTATTCTAACAGAATAATAATAACGGAACCAGGTCAGGCAAAATTTACACCGACAGGATGTTCCAACAGAATAATAATGACAGAACCAGGTCCGGTGTAAAACACACAGACAGGATGTTCCAACAGAATAATAATAAAGACGGAACCAGGTCCGACGTAAAACGCATAGACAGGATATTCCAACAGAATAATAATAAAGATGGAACCAGGTCCGGCATAAACGCACAGACAGGATATTCCGACAGAATAATAAATAATGGAACCAGGTCCGGCGTAAACGCACAGATAGAATATTCCGACAAAATAATAAAGAATGCAATATTAGAAGAATTTTACCATGTATAGGGTAGCCCGCGTATAGAGGTTATTCCAACAGAATAATAAATAATGGAATAACAGAAGTTCTCTTCATGAGTACAACAAATAACATCCCTTACCGTAAAAGAAACTTGATATAAGAGTAGGGAAGTAGCAGAATACTTTTCTTCTTTCTCTCTATAATTTTCTCTCTCTATAGTTTCAGTGAATTTGTAGGAAATAATGAAGGAATGAGCTTCTATTTATAGGAGAATGGAAGTGCACTGTTCATGAACAAAATTATTTTGCAGCATTATTTCTTAAATCAACTAACAACTAAGTCAAACAACTAATCAATAAGATTTCAACAAAAATTAAAATATAATACATATATATAAAACACATGTTTTCAACTTAAATATATCAATATTATATATACACCACTTAATTTTTCTCCCCCATAACTAACCTCAATCCCCCACCCACCCAATAATCAAATTCACTACACTCTTACATATTACTATCACACAAACACATCTTACACCCATCACTTTCATATAATTACTTTTCCACTATTTTCCACTCACACACATCACTTTCACTCTTCTTTTTCTTCCACCACTCTCCACTCACACATATAATATTATATATATACACACACATCACAGTCTTATATATATAAATTCCTTCCCCTACGTAACTCTCTCCCACCCCCATTTCCAAAATTAATTTTTCAACACATATGGGCCCCACATGTTCCCCCCACATGTGGGCCCCACCTTTAAATAAATTCTACCGATTATTTTGAAAAATTGGTAAATGGGAGTCTATAAAATAAATAAAACTGAGTAACTTCTCACATAAGCATCAATAATCAATACCGTGTGCTACTATGCAACCACGCGTATTACTGTACTTTTACTACCGAGTAGTTCAACAGTATTAACGGTAAAACTTCCGCCGTTATGTTCATAAAAATATTTTTGTCGTTTTCTCAATCCGATAATAATTTCGTTGTGGGGTCCACCAATGATTGCGCCGTTGTACAAATATTTCCTACCAAAACGAATATTCCCCGACCAATAGAATATAATACAACAATGTGCATACTTTACAAAATTTATAAATACTACCCACAACAATAATATTATATCAAATCCACTCCATAATATTTAAAAAAATATTTCGAAAAATTTAAATCTTTTTTCATAAAATCTGGGGTCTCACAAATATGGTAAGGAGCTTGGAACCTATTGTGAAGAAAATAAGAAATTTAGTATTAGGGAGAGAGCAGTAATAAAGAGGTAAACTAAAGTTAGGTTGGTAGGAGATGAATTAAGGAAATTCATCTGCAGAAGTTGGAGAAAAGTAACAATAGATTGCTTATATAAGTTAGTGATATCAAATTTATATTTTGGTAAGTAAAGTAGGTAAGTGTATTCATATAATGAGTGAAAAGCTGATTGTTCCACTTAAGATAGTACTTGAACCATAATGGGTTGCAGCAATGGAGAATGATCTGAAGTATAGAATAGAGGAAGTGTCAGTAGAAGTAGTTTACAAAATATTTGAAGCTATAAAAGGTAAACCTACGGTAGATTTATAGAGTGCTCATGAAGAGTACCAAAGTTGGAGTTAAGTGAAGAGGGAGATTGAAGTTTCTATGAGACTCATATAGAGTCAGAAGGAGAGACAACCGAAGAAGTAGTAAGAGAAGAAAATTGTATAGGTTTTAAATAGTCGCTGGAAAAATTATGGATATCCGCAAGAGGGTTGATTGATAAATATCAAAGTTAATTAAGAGAAGGAAATAAAGAGCATGAGAGGTTAAGGAAAACATATGGCAGTAGAGGAATGGTAGTTGTGATAGTATGGTGTTCCTAGACTAGGAAGTCGTTAGGAAAAACTAGTGAAAATATATAAATCATTAGTAGGTCAATTATTTTTCTTGAAATATATGGAATATATATATATACACCTTGTTGTTTACCAATTTGAATTGATTATTGTACTTATACTTAGTTATTTGGTATCTTTAGATAAATGACATCACAAGGGAGATCACCAGCAGAGATCTACTGGAACCAATTAGAAACAAATCTAACTCAGTAGTTGGTAAATGTGTTACTAGAAGCTTTATAATAGAGGTCAAGGAATCCTCCAAAAATCGAACCCAATATGTAAGACCCCAACTTTTTATGAATAAAATTGAATTTTCTCTATTTATTATTTTGATATAGTAAGGGGATTTGATTAATGTGGTTAGTTATGGGTAAAATGCGTAAATATTTTAAGTAAGCAATAGGTTATAAAATACTCATTGTTATCGGGGAATATTCGTTTGGTCGTGGAATATTCTTGCTGTCGGGGAATATTCGTACAACGGCGCAGCCATTTGTGGGGCCCCATAACGGAAAATTGTCGGATGAAGAAAACGACAAGTATGAGTTTTTTTTATAAATACCAGCATAGTTGTTAGCATTAACACTGTTGAAACACCTGGTGGTTAAAGTACAGTAATACGCATGGTTGCACAGTAGCACACGGTATTGCACAATATTTTTGGATTATTAATTCTTATATAAGAAGGCACTACTCAATAATTATTACAGTAATTACTGTTCAATATTTTATTTTATTGATTCAATAATTGCTACGTTGATATTTTATATTATTGTTGTTTCAATAATTGTCACTGCACAATATTTCCCATTATCAGATCAATAATTTGTATTATTTGAATAATATTATTAGATAGCATTATTGACAATATCTAAGGAAGTTCTGTCTAGGAAAGGGGTTTGATCACCTAATTGCGTGCCAGTAAGGAGAAATTCTTATCGGAAAGCCCCTTTTTTCTTGGGAACGACCTGGTTGTCATTATTGTAATTCTGTAATATTATTTGTGAGTAATTAATTATTGATTTATATGATAAAAAAAATATTTATTTTGTGAATATAAGTGAAGTAATTAATGCTGAGGTGTTTTATCCGTATTTTGTCGGAATGAATGTATTAAAAATCATTCGTATATGAATTTCAGTCATTTTCTATTTGGAATTTGGAAAATCTTTCTTCTACAAAGTTGTAGAGAATTAAATTTTATATGGAATGGACATAAAGTTTATATTTTTTTGATAAAAGGGCTATTTATTATAAATTATTAATGTTTCGAAAATAAATGTTTTATTAAAAATATGGGTGGGCCTTACTTTTGTTTTTTATGGAAAATGTGCTGAGAATTATTTCAAAAGTGGTGTGCTCATTTTTCAAAGAAGGGGTGTGTAGAAGCCACCGAAGGGATTTTGTCAATCCTGACGTGTTAAGCATTTTCTATAAATTGGGTGCCTAGTTAAAAATGAAAATCACACCAGAATCAGAAATTTTCTCTCTCTATAATATCGAGCGTATTTTTGTGAGTATTTAGATACTTTGAGAGTTGATAAGCAGCGCAAGTTTCCTTCAACATTACATTCGATATTACAGTCAAAAGTACTATTCTTTTGAGATAAGGGATGTTATTTTCTTCGTAAATGATGTTATTTCTTTTAATATCACTATATCGAAATATTGATATGAATTTTATTATAAAATTTTTACCTTTTCATGTCGAGGTTACTATTCACGTATACGACACTATTCATGATTATGGTACTATTCACGAGTACTTTTCACGAAGTATGATTTTTCTTATAAAATTTTTACCTTTTTTGTGTCGGGGTCACTATTCACGTATACGACACTATTCACAAAAAAAATTAAATTTTCTTTTATTGGTCCAAGTTGTCTATCATGGTTACTACATTTGATTGTATCCATGTTTTGATCTTTATTTTTGAATTTTACTCCACAATTGATTATTATGGAGTATATTTAAACTTGGATAAACTGAAGCACGAATCCATAATCTTTGTCATTTTATCTCACTGGATTCATTTTCTTTAAAATATTTTTATCATCCTCAGTCCTAAATGGTGATATAACTGAATATCTTTGGCCTGTGGTGCAAAGATGAATGATTTCTTAATGAATATCTTTGGCTCGTAGTGCAAAGATGGACATGTGTTGAGATGAACATGACCAACTAATGATACAAATGAATATCTTTGGCCCTTAGTGTAAATATTAATATTTGATTCAAGATGTATATTGATTGATGTTACAGGGATAAAATATTGATAATGGATTTTTAAATCATAGAAGATAGTAGATTTCATTCTCTACTTAACTCTTCCAATAAATTGTTATTTTCGCTGCGAATATTGATCTAAAACTTGTTGTCCATTATATTTTATTTTATTTATTGAAGGCTAACGATAATTTATTCTACTTTATCTTAATAATAATATTCTTTACTGGGCTAGTTGAGCTCACCCTTTTCCTTTTTGTTCCATTTTTTTCTCAGGAGGCGAGAATATAATGGGAACTAGTCGGGGTGTGGAGTGATGTTTCAGGACAGTTGTTTTAGCAGTCCTCACTATTTTGTAAAATATTGTATCAATAATTGTAATGAGGACTTATTTAAGTTTGGATATTGTCTAGAAGACAATATTTGTATTTAAACTCACAACATATGTGTTGTTGTATTTTGCACGACAATTGTAATAATGAAGTTGTAGTTATTTTCTGTACCATCTATTTGACAACTCGGAATGGGTTGTGTGGACCTATTTTGGGGGCGTCACGCAATACTTTAAGAATTACTCTAGACTTTAAATTAGTGGAACCATCAAAATTGAAGGAACCGATGAATCAGGAAATGAAACATTAAGACAGTGTCAAGAGAAGAGAGATCGTAAAAGGAAAAGAGATGTCACTTCTCCAAATAACTCTAGGAGAGAAGGAAATAGTAGCACTAGTCAAAGAAGTGAAGGTTATCGTGTTTGTGGGAAGAAGCACGGAGGGGTATGTATCTTTATGGGGACTCAATGTTTTACTTGTGGAAACATTGGGCATTATTCAAATAGTTACCCATAGCAGAAGTATAGTAGGAATAGTAAGATCATCGAAATTAAGTGTTTCAATTGCGGGGTGGAGGGACACATTGCAAAATTTTGTCCAAAATCCAGAAATCATAACCTAAGGGGGAACCAAAGCCTCAAATCCAAACCAGCAGGTGAAGGGAGCGAAAATGTCTAAGATGAAAGTTAGATTTTGAAATGTTTGTAATACTAAGAATGTTCGGATAATAACTTGTATAACATATGTGAATACATCTATATGTACGGTAGAAGTTACAGCTTTTGTATAAGTTTGGTAAAGATAATAGATTTCATCTTTTGGCCTATGATTAAGGGATATGTACATTATATAGTAATAGTGGTAAGATGAACTAAAATGTAATTTGTAAAACTTGTTAATATATAATAAATATATTCTAAATTTGGAAGGAATTTGCAAAGTGTAAATTTTGTTAAAGAAAAGAGAATAATTATGCAAAAAATATGTTGAATTATGGTAGAATATGGGTTAACGATAAGTCTAAAAAGTATTTCGAAAGATACTATAAAAGATTTGAATAAAATTTTATTTTCCTAATAATAAAGGATGATGTTGTTGATCATATTCTTCTGGTCGAGGAAATTTGTGAAGGAGAAAAAGTCAATTAGGAAAGGAAGTAAAGGTAATTAAGGTTACTCTATATCAGAAGTATGAGATTAGCAGTGGATTAGACAACCATAGTCGAAGAAATTGCTTGAATAAACCACTAGGATTAATAATCTGAAGTGAAGAAAGTTAGAGATAAATTTGAGAAGTAAAGAAATGATTTAAAAATATCATTCTACAAGAAATCACACATTTTATGACGAATTTTTTGCCACGCACAAAATTTTGTCATAATTTGTTAATTAATAATTACGAAATTCATAATCGTCACTAAAACTTTTGCTTTTGTGATGACCTTTAATTTTGTTACTATTAATCATTTATTTCGTCACTAATTTACACATTTGATGACAATTAACAAAATTTCGTCACAAGTTATTTTGGAGGTAGAATTTCGTACCAAAATTTTGGAGGGAAACTTTTTAATGACATTTTGTAATAATTGATGACAGTATTTATTGTCACACAATATTTCTTTCAATGACAACATAATAGTTTGTCATTAATTATTTGAAAAATTTAGTGACAATGTGTTTTCGCCACTAATGTTCACATTTAGTGACGCCAAATACAAATTCATCACAATTTTATTTAGAGGCAAAATTTTTCTAAAAAATTTTGGAGCGAAATTTTTTAAAGACGGAATAATAATAATTTATGACAATTTGTAATGTCATAAATACCAATTTTATATGACGGGATAATAGTTTGTCACTAATTAGATGAGTGGATAAGTGACAAAAATGGTCTGTCATAAATTCTTATATTTAGTGACAAAGTACGTAATATCGTCACAATTTTTTTTGGAGGCAAAATTTTTCTGAAAAATTTTGGCGGGAAAATTTTTTAAAGACAAAAAAATAATAATTTATGACAATTTGTATTGTCATAAATACCAATTTTATATGACGAGATAATAGTACGTCACTAATTAGATGTGTGGATATGTGACAAAAATAGTTCGTCATAAATTCGTATATTTAGTGACAAAGCACGTAATATTGTCATAATTTTATTTGGAGGCAAAAATTTTAAAGAAATTTTGGAAGGAAATTTTGTAAAGATGAAAAATTAATAAATTGTGAAAATTTTTATTATCATAAATACCAATTTTATATCACGAGATAATAGTGGGTTACTAATTAGATAAGTGGGTCGTATTCCCCCCTATTCAAACGCTCTACACACACAGGGCTGATATATAAAATTTGGCTTCGAATTACCCCCAAACAAGTCGAGCCCTCTCGACTTCCCTAAATCTCTTATCTCTCATACCCAGCCCTAATTCCAGCCCCAAATCTCTTATACCCAACCCTAAAAACTCACTCTCTTTCGTATTCAATATCAAGGTCTGCATAATCCCTAGAGGATAACTTCTCTTTCATTCACTTTCTTGTGAAATACTATTCTGAACTTTGACAACTATTAAATTCAATCTATGTAGGATAATGGGGGAAATTAAGGACAATGATGCATACAAGGTAGAACTTATTGACTACGAGGAGGAAGACGAAAAAGCCCCCGACTCTGTAAACGCCAAGCCCAATGGCAAATCTGTCAAAAAGTAATTCTTTATTCATTTTTTTGTAAGTTCACTGCTGGTTGCTTGGTTTGAATTGAAGATACAGGGCTGGTTGGTTTTTTTGAAGTTATTGTTTGCCTGTTATTGGTTCTACTATTATTTACTTCATTGTTTGTCTACGTTTCTATTGCTTATAAACTGTGACTTGTACCAAAAAGCCTTTTTTCTTTGTCTGTGTGACCTGGAAATGGGTCACACATGTATACTCTTCTTAATTCATAATTGTTTGCCTTTGACTGTATAATGTAAGCTTCTTTCATTAGAATTGTTGGGCCATGATACTTTATGTGTTTGGCCGAACCGAATGGGCCCATCCCTTGGTCATGTTTACTTGGTCTTGAATGTATTGGGCTAGATCGTTGGGTAACCCATCAGGTAAATGTTATCTTGGCTTAGGCTTTAACCGATAAATGATGAATAAGATAACAGTTGACTGTTATCTCTGTTACCATCTATATGGCATTAATGAGGATGGGACTGTATTAACTGGCGGTGAAAAAAGGTGATGGAGCAGCAGGTGAGTCACCGGGAGTGGGGGGCTGTGTCAGTAAGGATTGGGTGGCACGAAAAATCGGACAGGGTGTATATGAGGCAAGGATCATACACAATTAAAAGGTAACTGAATTATTTTTTTTCTCAAGACTCTAGATATTTTATTTTCCTCCATTGTTAACCTTGTGATCGCCTGTACTGACTCTCACACCGGAGATATCCCCAGACGGTCGAAGCCGTCAAGCTTTTGGTGTTGTCGTGTTTACTGTGCATGATCAGACGTGTCTTACATGATTGGGACTCGTGGAAAGATCTTGGCATTAACATTGGCGCTAGAAGGAGGGCTTTCTAGTGTTCTTGAGGTTTTCAATCACAAACCATAGCTGTTATACATCGGAATCCACAGTGAAGAGTAAAACAGGTACCCTAGAGGGACAGTCGATGGCTGTAAGTTCGTCTAAACCACGAGTATCTATTAAGGATCGATTGGGTCCTGCGAACAGTGCTCATGCTAGTACAACTTCCAAACATTGGTCTGAGGGTTCTCGTTTGAGAGCCATTTGTAATGTTAGAAGAAGACTGGTTTTCACTGCCGAGAAAGAACCTGATCATGGTTATAAACGGGTAGAAGGCACACTGCCTAGAACCCGACACCGAGATGGTCAGGCCGATAAGGCCTCCAAGTTAGCCAAGATGGCATATGAGGCAGATAAGGCTTTGGAGGTGCTTTTGAAACAAAGAGAAGATATTGCTGAATAGATGTTTCGGATGGCAGAGTTGAAAGACGAAGAGTCTAGATATGTACAATCCGACAAGCATAGTGGACATACTGATAGAAGACATAGAAAAGGAAAGGAGCCTGCCCATTCGAGCTATGAATCTCGAGGCCGACTTCGGGACCAGAGAAGATTTAGAAGCCCTACTCCTCAGGAATTGAAGAGGGCACTCCACCCTATCGGTTCTAGGGAGCAAGATCGAAACAGACAGAGAGGCAGGTCCAGGGAGTACACGTATGAGAATATAAAGAAGGCATCCCACCTTGAGTATGCTCACCACATTGATAGAGCCCCACGATGAAGCATATCCAGAGGTCGTACTCCTGAGAGTCCTGTGAGGGTGCACCACCCTATGGACACTTGTCGTCAGAAAAGTCCCTCGAAGGTTGGGGGTTCGAATGATAAAGGTCGGTCTACTCAGAAGAAGAAAGATTCTCTAGACAAAGAAGTCTCATCACAGCCAGAAGGAGTAGAGTTTCTGGTCAAGGAATTGAAGGAACTTCAAAAACAGCTGGCCAAAGTCCAGCAAGTAAAGGATATTTCGGGAAAGAAGGCATCCCCTTTTTTTGCAGATATTCTCAAAGAGAAAGCTGACCCTACTAAGAAGTTTCCCTATATAGAGAGTTATAATGGGTCTGAAGATCCTTATGACCATGGTCAGGCATTTGATAGATTGATGGACTATTATGACTTTAGTGATGCTGCTAAATGTCATACCTTCGTTACAACGCTTCGAAAAGACGCCAGGCAATGGATGGGGACTTTGCCTTCGGATTCAATCTCATCTTGGGCAGTTTTATGTAGTAAGTTCCATGCTCGTTTCAGGAGCAATAAGAGAAGGGGAAAGCTAACAGGTTCATTGGCTCAAGTTCGACAATTTTTGAATGAGACATTGAGCCAGTATGTGAAGCGCTTCTGAGAAGCAGTTGGCTAAGTGACCGACCTAAATGATCTTAAGGCTGTTGGATTATTTCAGAACGGGTTGGACCTTGTGAAGTCTAAAAAGTTGGTGAAGAAACTGATGTTTCACCACCCAAAGAGTCTAGCAGAAGCTTTCGATAAGGCAGAGGGCTATATAGTGGTAGAGGAGGCTATGAATAGCTTGAAACGTCCTTCTTCGGACAGGCTTAAAGAGACAGATCGGGACAAAACTGATGTTGGTCAGAAAAAGAATGAAGGGAATAATGACCGCTACGATAGAGGGTCTAAGAAGTACAATAACAATTGGAGACAGGGAGGAGGTCGTTCGTCCGCTCCGGCCCAGAAGGTAAATAGGACGTACACTCAGCTGAACACAGATAGGGCTACTATTCTTGATCAGATCAAAAACCAACCCATTTTTGAACCACCTAGGGACAACCTTAAACCCGGAGCCGGTAATTCTCGCAAGTACAGTGATTACCATCAGGCTTCGAGTCATGATACGAATAACTGTACCAGTCTGAAGGACTTTATCGAGAGGACAGTTCAGGGTGGTGCCAACAAACGGGGAGAGAACCTGCATTGACAGCTCTTGAATAACAACCGAGGCATGTGGTCGATGTCATTACTGGAAGTACTTCTGGCAAACTTATTAGAAAGAAGCATCGAGGACACCTGGATTCGGTTATGTCAGTGGTGGGTACACTCTCGAAGACCGACAAACCTTATCCAGGTACGGTAATCATTACTTTGCATAACTTCATATTTTGCTCTCTTAGTGCTTGTTAGTTTTATTCAAGTGTTAAGTAAAAAACATTAAAAATGCGTATCTGAATGGATATTAATTTATAATAGGCCATCTGTTATTTAGATTTTAGACTGTTTGATTATTGGTACTGAATGGACATCTGGATATATGTAATTTGCAAAATTGTTTCTATTTAATATTTATTACTCAACTTTAATAACAAAGGCAAGTGAACTTATATTTTTGAATGAGCAAGGAAGTATATACTTTGTATGTATTAATGTGTGCATTGGGTGTCAATTCGAAGAGTGAGCTCAAATCATGATAAACTATATCAAATTTGATGAGTCATATTTTTCAAATCTTTTAGGACCGTCGATGATAGAGGAGATATAGGAGTGTAAGAAGTATAGAAAGTATATATTTGTCCAAAAAACACATTTAAATGATATCTTACCAAAAAAGTTGTAATTTTAAATCCAATTCAAGTCTTATAGATCTGCCACGAATTTGAGCTGTTCATACGTACTTGCCTGATATTAAGGTTGCTGTCTTTTATGGTGGCGTGAATATAAAGATTTACAAGGATTTACTGAAGAATGAATGCCCTCATATTGTTGTTGAAACCCCTAGAAGGATATTAGGTCTTGCTAGAGACAAGGACCTAGGATTAAAGAACGTGAGGCATTATATCCTTGATGAATGTGATAAGATGCTTGAGTCACTTGGTATAGTTTCACTCACGTTATTGTTTTATGATTGTATAGTGCAGATCAAGTTGGCAAGTAAAGCGGCATATCAACTTTTATATTAATTTGCTCCTGTTGTCCTCTACAGACATGAGGAGAGATGTGCAGGAGATTTTTAAGATGACGCCTCATGACAAGCAAGTTATGATGTTTTCTGCCACACTAAGCAAGGAGATTCACAATTTATTATTTAAACATTTCTTTCTTTATATACATTTCTTTTTTAATTTCATTACTATTTGATTGATTTTTGTCTATATGTTTTTTTGATTTGCAGATAAAGTTTTTTCTGGAAGGTCAATAACCACAAGGTTAAAGGTTTTAATTAAGCATTTTCTTAGGATATGGATTTCAGAATTTCAGCTTTTTGGATTATATAATTTGGTTTTATGATTCTCTCACCTCCACGATTTCTGAAAAATTGGAACAGGACAAGAAAGGAAAAGGAAAAGCATAAAGCTGTCCTCCAATAATCAGAAAATGACAGAAACAATATCTTCACTTTCTAGAAAGTAAAACTAGCTGCTCTCCATTACCAGTAAATGACGCCAGCTGTCCTCAATAATGCTCCACTCAACCGACAAGCTGTCTCACGCCTTCCACCTTCTACGGCTGAGACTTAAAGAAGGAAAGATAAGGATCACTGATCGACTCCACTGACAAGGATACGTACGATCCTTTCTTATCTTTTCACTTGTATAAATAGGGATACCTCACCCTTTGTTGAGGCAGAACTTCTTTCAGAATTTTCCTTTACTCCCTCTCTCTCTCTCTTTGTAAAATATTTGATATATATAAAAGTTCGAAGTTTAAGGATTTGCAGAGCCCTACTGTAAGTTCAAATCATTGCTTCTGTTAATTATTATATTTCGTTACTTGAGCTTTTATATTATCATATAGATAACAGTAATCGTTATAAAAAAGCATATCAAACTGCTACAAACAATTATAATCGTTCTTATTTTTTAGAACAGTTTAATAAATCTGAACAGTTAATTGTTTCAACCAAAGAAGCCATACATGAAGAAACCTGCAGGCTTATAGTTTTGGGTAGACCCCCAAACCAACAGTAACTTTATCAGACCATATATGTATTAGTTTATCTGATAATATGTAATCAATATGCCTCTAAATTATCCATGCCATTTTCGTAAATAAGACAGTATTTGGTTGATAATTGATTAAGTGGGACGTCACCCAAGTCGTGTTTAGGACTTTGTCTTTAGCCGTGTTATGGCATTGTGGCTTTTATCCTCTGTAAATCATTGACAGACTTGTTTAACTGACCATCTTCTTGATCATGCCTTCTTTGGTATCAGAGCCATGCTGATTTATTGTCATATTGATGAATATATTACTTATAAATTATGCATATATGGTCACTTTGAAAAATGACTGATTTTCCCCCTTCATCTGTGACAACAGTAGCTAATGCCTCAGCTTCTACTTTAGAAGCAACTGAACTAATTGTCTATCAGGATGTAAAGGAAGCCCTAGATAAATGTACTATTCCAAAAATCAAACCCAAAACAATTTATAAAATTGGAACCTTTGATTTTATCAGCAAAAGAATAATTAAGACTTTTGAGCATGCTGTTCCTTTACAGAATAATGATGAAATTTTATATTTTTTGCATGTTGAAGATTTATACCCTTTTCTGCAAAAATATAAATAAGTTCATATAGGACTTGTCCAAGTAGCTTTTAAACCCTTGACCTTACTTGGCCAAAACACCAGTATTCAATGCACCCTCCGTGATGGTAGGTGTCTCAACTGGAAAACCTCTCTTATGGGAGCTATTGAAACTAGTCTTGCTCATGGACCAGTATATTTCAATATTTACCCGAATCTAAGTGTAGCCTTAACTGATAATAATTTGTTAAAAGTTTTAGAAATGAGAATTATATCTCATGGTTATAAGTATCTGCCAGGATCTCCTCCTTTTGCCATATTATTCCGTATTCATCTTAAAGTTTTAACTACTTTAAACCCTTATATCCGTAAACAAAGCCAACAATGACATACTGTCCTAATTGACACTAATCTTTTTTGTAGTCAAGTGGCTATCCCCATAATGATCCCTTGGGAAGAAATTACTTTCCCAAAACAATGGCAAATTACTAATGTTGTTCCTACCAGGCCTATAATTATACAGTCCATAGAGGATGTCATCCAAACCAGTAATGGCAATGTTTATTTAAAATTCCATAGACATTTTACCCGTAGTCGGTCTATTAATAATGTTTCTTATAATATTGATTTTCCTGAATCCTCCAGACAATCTGTGTCTGATCCTTTAGAATTTGTTTATCAAGAATCTAAAAATGAGTCTGTTAAAAATGAAGACTTGATTAGAGGAATTTATATTTCTGAAAATCAAATACCTCATAGTATTTATGAAACAAATACTCCTCAAAACAGAAGACCTTATAGTCCAACTGCTAGTGATTTGAATTTTGAATGTTAATGGATTTTTGTCCCAATAGTAAAATTCGGCAATGTTTAAAATGTTGAAGGATTGCTTGAACAAGAGTGTAACAAGCATCTTCTCTTCTTGTAAGAAGACTGGTAATAGGATCAAGTTCTTCTTTGTAGGATTGAAGAATTTTGGTTCTTTGGATTGCAGTAAGTGCATTATCCCACCATCCTTTAAGGATGCCGACAAATCCATTAACTAAGAAACGACAAATCTGGTGGTCTATATTATCATTCTGTTTACAGACAGTTGCATACATCATGATATGATGGATGGTTTCGAAGATTTGATATTCTGTCTTACCATCAATATTCCATTCATTATGGCTTTTCAATGGTAAGATTTTTGACTATGAAGAAAGTCTTCTTCGTACAGAATATCCTGGGGAGTAGGTCTAGGATAGTAATACCTACTAGGTCCGGTTAGAGCCATACGGTTAACAGGTTACTGACTATAAGTAGTTTTATTAATATTCTGCATATCATGAAAGTTATTCTGGATTTCTAACAAATGACTAGGAGAGATAACATCAGGGTTATCAGTATCACTGTCAGTATTGTTACTGGTGGAAGAGGAGTGTCCAAAAATAACATTAATTTGAGAAGAAGAAGTAGGTGTAGTTGTGAATTTTAAATCTTTCATTTTGTTTAAAAGATTATAAATAAACTCATTGTTAGATTTAGAAGATTTCATTCTAAAATTACTAACTTCTAATGGCAATTTTATGGTTACGGGTTGAAGGTCAAGCTTGTGGGGAACAACTTGACAGTTTTCATTAATATTATAAATTTGTTCCTCGATTCTGGTTAATTATTTTCATACAATTTGAAGAAATAAATTAGTATAACTATTCTGTTTGGACAAAGGTAAAATATCTTTTATTTTAACCTCTTCTTGTTGATGGGGTATTTCAGATATATCAACATACGGATTGATGACCAAAGGTTTTAAGTTATCATTTCCTGGACTAAGTTCAAGGGACTTAGGAGGAGGATGACTGGATTGTATAAATTACCATTAGTGGTGATCCAATCCTTTTGAATTCTAGGTTAAAACATTTAGTTGACTTTCAGTGTAAAATTCTGATTTTAACAAGAAATCATAATACCATTTAACAAATGATAGGATGCACTGATTCTTAATCACATAAGCATAATAATTAGCTTTAAATTCTGCTAATTTTTTGCTTTCGTGATTTTTAAAATACAACCTTACCAGAATCGGTTCAAACAGTATTCAAGGAATGGCAAGTTGCCTATTCCCATATACCAGTAAATAGAGATTTATCCATGTCTAAATTATTTGCCCACTTTATAATCCGTTTCAGTATCCCTTGGATTTGGAAATGGGATTTTCGGTGTAATTACAAGAATAAAATTCCCCATCTCAAAAGGATATTCTTTACAAAATGGTGGGATAAAGGTCTTAATCCAACATTACCAGAACTCCTTAAAACTATTAAGAACCACACTCAGGCCTGCCTTGATGTTATCCCGCAAAGGCTTCCTTCATCAGTACCAGTTAATCCTTTTGTTAAAATTCAGGCAAATTTAAAGCAAAAGTTTCCTAATCTCACTGAAACATAATTAATTGTTAAAACTATGGATTATATGAAGGCTCAATTCTTACAATCCTTAGTTCCGGATGATGTTTCTATGAAAACAGTTAGCGATGAAGAATCCGAACAGGATGACAATCAATTTAATGTCCTAGCCAGAGAAAGTCAAGAACCGGAGCCCACAATGGGAGACTTTTGGGATTGTCTCACCTCCATTATTTCTGAAAAATTGGAACAAGACAAGAAAGGAAAAGGAAAAGCATAAAGCTGTCCTTCAATAATCAGAAAATGACAGAAACGGTATCTTCACTTTCCAAAAAGTAAAGCCAGCTACTCTCCATTACCAGTAAACGACACCAGCTGTCCTCAATAATGCTCCACTCAACCGACAAGCTATCTCACGCCTTCCACCTTCTACGGCTGAGACTTAAAGAGGGAAAGATAAGGATACTGATCGACTCCACTGACAAGGACACGCACGATCCTTTCTTATCTTCTCACTTGTATAAAAAGGGATACCTCGCCCTTTGTTGAGGCAGAACTTCTTTCAGAATTTTCCTTTACTCCCTCTCTCTCTCTCTGTAAAATATTTGATATATATAAAAGTTTAAAGTTTAAGGATTTGCAGAGCTCTACTGTAAGTTCAAATCATTGCTTCTGTTAATTATTATGTTTCGTTACTTGAGCTTTTAGATTATCATATAGATAACAGTAATCGTTATAAAACAGCATATCAAACTGCTACAAACAATTATAATCGTTCTTATTTTTTAGAACAGTTTAATAAATCTGAACAGTTAATTGTTTCAATCAGAGAAGCCATACAGGAAGAAACTTGCAGGCTTACAGTTTTGGATAGACCCCCAAACCAACAGTAACTTTATGAGACCATATATATATTAGTTTAACTGATAATATATAATCAATATGCCTCTAAATTATCCATGTCATTTTATTAAATAAGACAGTATTTGGTTGATAATTGATTAAGTGGGACGTCACCCAAGTCGCGTTTAGGACTTTGCCTTTAGTCGTGTTATGGCATTGTGACTTTTATCCTCTGTAAAGCGTTGACAGACGTGCTTAATTGACCATCTTCTTAATCTTGCCTTCTTTGGTATTAGAGCCATGTTGATTTATTGTCATATTGATGAATATATTACTTATAAATTATGCATATATGGTCACTTTGAAAAATGACTGATTTTTTCCCTTCATCTGTGACAACAGTAGCTAATGCCTCAGCTTCTACTTTAGAAGCAACTGAACTAAATGCCTATCAAGATGTAAAGGAAGCCCTAGATAAATGGACTATTCCTAAAATCAAACCCGAAACAATTTATAAAATTGGAACCTTTGATTTTATCAGCAAAAGAATAATTAAGACTTTTGAGCATGTTGTTCCTTTACAGAATTATGATGAAATTTTATATTTGTTGCATGTTGAAGATTTATACCCTTTTCTGCAAAAATATAAATATGTTCATATAGGACTTATCCAAGTAGCTTTTAAACCCTTGACTTTACTTGGCCAAAACACCAGTATTCAATGCACCCTCCGTGATGGTAGGTGTCTCAACTGGAAAGCCTCTCTTATGGGAGCTATTGAAACTAGTCTTGCTCATTGACCAGTATATTTCAATATTTACCCGAATCTAAGTGTAGCCTTAACTGATAATAATTTGTTAAAAGTTTTAGAAATGAGAATTATATCTCATGGTTATGAGTATCTGCCAGGATCTCCTCCTTTTGCCATCTTATTCCGTATTCATCTTAAATTTTTAACTACTTTAAACCCTTATATCCGTAAGCAAAGCCAACAAGGACATACTGTCCTAATTGACACTAATGTTTTTAGTAGTCAAGTGGCTATCCCCAGAATGATCCCTTGGGAAGAAATTACTTTCCCAAAACAATGGCAAATTACTAATGTTGTTCCTACCAGGCCTATAATTAGACAGTCCATAGAGGATGTCATCCAGACCAGTAATGGCAATGTTTATGTAAAATTCCAGAGACCTTTTACCCGTAGTCGGTCTATTAATAATGTTTCTTATAATATTGATTTTCCTGAATCCTCCAGACAATCTGTGTCTGATCCTTTAGAATCTGTTTATCAAGAATCTAAAAATGAGTCTGTTAAAAATGAAGACTTGATTAGAGGAATTCATATTTCTCAAAATCAAATACCTCATGGTATTTATGAAACAAATACTCCTCAAAATAGAAGACCTTATAGTCCAACTGCTAGTTATATGAATTTTGAATGTTAATGGATTTTTCTCCCAATAGTAAAATTCGTCAATGTTTAAACCAGGAGTTTATGCAAGATAAATACCAAAATTTTAGAAATTGGTATTTTAAAAATCATGAAAGAAAAAAATTAGCAGAAATTAAAGCTAATTATTATGCTTATCTGAATAAGAATCAGTGTATACTATCATTTGTTAAATGGTATTATGATTTCTTGTTAAAATCAGAATTTTACATTGAAAGTCAACTACATGTTTTAACTAGAATTCAAAAGGACTGGATCACCACTAATGGTAATATTATACAATCCATTCATCCTCCTCCTAAGTCCCTTAAACTTAGTCCAGGAAATGATAACTTAAAACCTTTGGTCATCAATCTGTATGTTAATATATCTAAAATACCCCATCAACAAGAAGAGGTTAAAATAAAAGATATTTTACCCTTGTCCAAACAGAATAATTATATTAATTTATTTCTTCAAACTGTAGGAAAACAGTTAACCAGAATCGAGGAACAAATTTATAATATTAATGAAAACTATCAAGTTGTTCCCCACAAGCTTGACCTTCAACCTGTAACCATAAAACCGCCATTAGAAGTCAGTAATTTTAGAATGAAATCGTCTAAGTCTGACAATGAGTTTATTGATAATTTTTTAAACAAAATGAAAGATTTAAAACTCACAACTGCACCTACTTCTTCTTCTCAAATTAATGTTATTTCTGGACACTCCTCTTCCACCAGTAACAATACTGACAGTGACACTGATAACCCTGATGTTATCTCTCCTAGTCATTTGTTAGAAATCCAGAATAACTTTCAGGATATGCAGAATATTAATAAACTACTTATAGTCAGAAACCTGTTAATCGTATGGCTCTAACCGGACCTAGTAGGTATTACTATCCTAGACCTACTCTCCAGGATATTCTGTATGAAGAAGACTTTCTTCATACTCAAAAATCT
Organism: Panax notoginseng; assembly: GCA_016801055.1. Lineage (NCBI taxonomy): Eukaryota > Viridiplantae > Streptophyta > Magnoliopsida > Apiales > Araliaceae > Panax > Panax notoginseng. Next base: position 56,507,838 of record CM029021.1, on the reverse strand, counting down.
TACCATGGAAAAACCATTTATGAATGGAATATTGATGGTAAGACAGAATATCAAATCTTTGAAACCATCCATCAAATCATGATGTATGCAACTGTCTGTAAACAGAATGATAATATAGACCACCAGATCTGTCTTTTCTTAGTTAATGGATTTACCGGCATCGTTAAAGGATGGTGGGATAATGCACTTACTGCAATACAAAGAACCAAAATTCTTCAATCCTACAAAGAAGAACTTGATCCTATTACCAGTCTTCTTACAACAAGAGAAGATGCTTGTTACACTCTTGTTCAAAAAATCCTTCATCATTTTGTTGAACCTGGTTAGATGAACACTGACAGAAGCCGTGAGCTCCTACAGAACCTTCGTTGCCCATCTTTAACCCATATTAGATGGTACAAAGATGTCTTTTTGATGAAAGTCATGCAGAGATCAGACGCTAACAGCGAACAATGGAAAGCCAAGTTTATTGATGGCCTTCCTACTTTCTTTCCTGAAAAAGTCCGAAAAAAGCTTAGAGATAAGCATGACCGTATGAGTATCTCTTATGACCAGTATTCTTATGGTCATCTCATTTTCAGTAATTATTGAGGAAGGTTTATCTTTATGTAATGATATGAAACTCCAACAATTAATGAAAAAATAGAATCTTACTAAAAAACATGAAATAGGAGAATTCTGTGATCAGTTCTCTTATGATACGAAATTACAGTATCCTCATAAGACTAGGAAACAGCACATATCTAAAACCTCTAGACCTTATCGGAAACGCTCTTCTAAAAAATCTTCTTCTAATAACAAAACCCCTGAAAAACCTACAAAGAAGAGGAAGAGAAGTAAGAAAAAAGATAAATCTAAAATTGAATGTTATAAATGCGGAAAAACAAGACATTTTGCTAATAAATGCAAATCCAAATTAAAACAAAAGCTCAATGAGATGTCCCTTGATGAGGATATCCAACAACAAATTATTAATTGTTTAGCTATCAGCAGTTCTGAGTCTGGTTCCGAAGATGGTTTAGCTGAAGTCTATTATGAATCTGATAACGATTCTGATAACGAGCAGTGTCAAACCTGCACAATTAATAACCGCAACATAACTACTGAAGCAGATTATTGGAAAGATATTGTCAAAATGAATGGTTTAGACATTGGAGGTCCCAGTATCAATGTTCTAACTGACACCCATAAATCTCTTCTCGACTTAGCTGTCAAAATTAAAGACCCCAAAGTTAAATTAAAATTTTTAGAGATCTGTTATAAAAATTAAAAAACTGAAGAAATTCTTCCTATTGATCAGTATAGCATGCGTGAAGTTATAAAACGCATGAAAGATGTTTCTATCGCTGAAAAACACCTACTATTCAGGATCTTAAAACTGAAATTAATATTTTAAAATCTGATATAAAACGGTTACAAAGCACTAATATTATTATTTTTCATGATTTAAAAAGTATCAAACAACAGTTAAATGATAAACAGAACAATCATGAAGCATCATCAAAAATTGAATCCGCTGAGAACCCAGAGTCTTCTGAACAGTATTTAATGCTAATGAATCAAGTGGTTTTCCAAAAATGGTATATTAGAATTACTCTTGTCATTAAACCAGATTTTATTATTAAAGACGCCATTGCCCTTGTTGATAGTGGTGCTGATATGAACTGTATCCAGGAAGGATTAATCCCTACCAAATACTTCCAGAAAACCACTCAATCTTTAACCAGTGCAAGCGGCAATACTATGAATATTAAATACAAAATTCCTGAAGCCTTAATCTGTAATCAATGTCTTTGTTTACCCTACCTCTTTTGTCCTCATCCGTATTATGAATCAAAGTATCACCTTAGGCACACCTTTCCTTTGTCTTTTAATGCCTATCTCAAAAATTTATACTTTAGGTATTCACACTACTCTAAATAACAGACATATTGTTTTTGAATTCATAACAAAACCTTATACTAAAGAATTAAATCAAGTCAAGCACATGATTTATTCAAAAGAAAAACAGATAAATTTCATCCAAAAAGAAATAAAGTTTCTTTCTACAAAACAAATAATTTTACAGCCTTCTTTACAGGGAAAAATAAAATTAATCCACGAAACTCTTCAAACAGAAATATGTAGTGATGTCCCGAATGCTTTTTGAAATAGTAAGAAACATATTATTTCTCTCCCTTATATTCCTAATTTCAATGAGAAAAATATTCCTACCAAATCTAGACCCAGTCAAATGAAGAAGGAATATTTACTCCTTTGCAAAACCGAAATTGAGTCCCTTCAACAGAAAAAACTGATAAACCCCAGTACTTCCCCTTGGAGTTGTACAGTTTTTTATGTTAATAAGAATTTCGAAATTGAACGAGAAACACCTCGTCCTGTTATTAATTATAAACCACTGAATGAAGCCCTTCAATGGATTAGATATCCAATTCCGAATAAGAAGGACTTTCTTGACAGACTTCATGATGCCACTATTTTCTCTAAATTTGATATGAAATCAGGATTTTGGCAAATACAAATTAGAGAATAAAATACTTATAAAACTGCTTTTACAGTACCTTTTGGTCATTATGAATGGAATGTTCTTCCATTTGGTGTCAAAAACGAGCCTTCTGAATTTCAACATATCATGAATGATATTTTTAATCCCTTTACTGAATTTACTATCTGCTATATTGATGATGTCTTAATTTTCTCTTCATCCATTGAACATCATATTAAGCATTTAAACATTTTTAAAAATGCTATCATAAAAAATGGTTTGGTAGTTTCTGCTCCAAAAATGAAACTTTTTCAAACGAAAATCAGATTCCTTGGACATAATATTTTCAATGGAACTATTATTCCAATTGATAGATGTATTGAATTTGCATCTAAATTTTCGGATGAAATTAAAGATATTAATCAAATGCAAAGATTTTTGGAAAGTCTAAATTATATTAGAGGCTATTACCCTAATATTTCCCAGGATGCTGCTATACTGTACATCCGTAATATGAATCAAAGTATCATCTTAGGCACGCCTTTCCGTTGTCTTTTAATGCCTATCTCAAAAATTGATACTTTAGGTATTCACACTACTCTAAATAACAGACATATTGTTTTTGAATTCATAACAGAACCTTATACTAAAGAATTAAATCAAGTCAAGCACGTGATTTATTCAAAAGAAAAACAGATAAATTTCATCCAAAAAAGAAATAAGGTTTCTTTCTACAGAACAAAGAATTTTACAACCTTCTTTACAGGGAAAAATAAAATTAATCCACAAAACACTTCAAACAGAAATCTGTAGTGATGTCCCGAATGCTTTTTGGAATAGGAAGAAACATATTATTTCTCTCCCTTATATTCCTAATTTCAATGAGAAAAATATTCCTACCAAATCTAGACCCAGTCAAATGAAGAAGGAATATTTACTCCTTTGCAAAATCGAAATTGAGTCCCTTCAACAGAAAAAACTGATAAAACCTAGTACTTCCCCTTGGAGTTGTACAGCTTTTTATGTTAATAAGAATTTCGAAATTGAACGAGGAACTCCCCGTCTTGTTATTAATTATAAACCACTGAATGAAGCCCTTCAATGGATTAGATGTCCAATTCCGAATAAGAAGGACCTTCTTGACAAACTTTATGATGCCACTATTTTCTCTAAATTTGAAATGAAATCAGGATTTTGGCAAATACAAATTAGAGAATAGGATACATATAAAACTGATTTTACAGTACCTTTTGGCCATTATGAATGGAATGTTCTTCCATTTGGTGTCAAAAACGGGCCTTCTAAATTACAATATATCATGAATGATATTTTTATTCCCTTTACTGAATTTATTATCTGTTATATTGATGATGTCTTAATTTTCTCTTCATTCATTGAACATCATATTAAGCATTTAAACATTTTTAAAAATGTTATCATAAAAAATGGTTTGGTAGTTTCTACTCCAAAAATGAAACTTTTCCAAACGAAAATCAGATTCCTTGGACATAATATTTTTAATGGAACTATTATTCGAATTGATAGATGTATTGAATTTGCATCTAAATTTCCGGATGAAATTAAAGATATTAATCAACTACAAAGATTTTTGGGAAGTCTAAATTATATTAGAGACTATTACCCTAATCATTCCCAGGATGCTACTATACTGTACATCCGTAATATGAATCAAAGTATCATCTTAGGCACGCCTTTCCTTTGTCTTTTAATGTCTATCTCAAAAATTGATACTTTAGGTATTCACACTACTCTAAATAACAGACATATTATTTTTGAATTCATAACAGAACCCTATACTAAAGAATTATATCAAGTCAAGCACATGATTTATTCAAAAGAAAAACAGATAAATTTCATCCAAAAAGAAATAAAGTTTCTTTCTACAGAACAAAGAATTTTACAGCCTTCTTTACAGGGAAAAATAAATTTAATCCACAAAACTCTTCAAACAGAAATCTGTAGTGATGTCCCGAATGCTTTTTGGAATAGGAAGAAACATATTATTTCTCTCCCTTATATTCCTAATTTTAATGAGAAAAATATTCCTACCAAATCTAGACCAAGTCAAATGAAGAAGGAATATTTACTCCTTTATAAAACCGAAATTGAGTCCCTTCAACAGAAAAAACTGATAAAACCCAGTACTTTCTCTTGGAGTTGTACAGCTTTTTATGTTAATAAGAATTCCGAAATTGAACGAGGAACTCCCCGTCTTGTTATTAATTATAAACCACTGAATGAAGCCCTTCAATGGATTAGATATCCAATTCCGAATAAGAAGGACATTCTTGACAGACTTCATGATGCCACTATTTTCTCTAAATTTGATATGAAATCAGGATTTTGGCAAATACAAATCAGAGAACAGGATACTTATAAAACTGCTTTTACAATACCTTTTGGCCATTATGAATGGAATGTTCTTCCATTTTGTGTCAAAAACGGGCCTTCTGAATTTCAATATATCATGAATGATATTTTTAATTCCTTTACTGAATTTATTATCTGTTATACTGATGATGTCTTAATTTTCTCTTCATCCACTGAACATCATATTAAGCATTTAAACATTTTTAAAAATGTTATCATAAAAAATGGTTTGGTAGTTTCTGCTCCAAAAATAAAACTTTTCCAAACGAAAATCAGATTCCTTGGACATAGTATTTTCAATGAAACTATTATTCCAATTGATAGATGTATTGAATTTGCATCTAAATTTTTGGATGAAATTAAAGATATTAATCAACAGTAAAGATTTTTGGGAAGTCTAAATTATATTAGAGACTATTACCCTAATCTTTCCCAGGATGCTACTATACTGTACATCCGTAATATGAATCAAAGTATCATCTTAGGCACACCTTTCCTTTGTCTTTTAATGTCTATCTCAAAAATTGATACTTTAGGTATTCACACTACTCTAAATAACAGACATATTATTTTTGAATTCATAACAGAACCCTATACTAAAGAATTAAATCAAGTCAAGCACATGATTTATTCAAAAGAAAAACAGATAAATTTCATCCAAAAAGAAATAAAGTTTCTTTCTACAGAACAAAGAATTTTACAGCCTTCTTTACAGGGAAAAATAAATTTAATCCACAAAACTCTTCAAACAGAAATCTGTAGTGATGTCCCGAATGCTTTTTGGAATAGGAAGAAACATATTATTTCTCTCCCTTATATTCCTAATTTTAATGAGAAAAATATTCCTACCAAATCTAGACCAAGTCAAATGAAGAAGGAATATTTACTCCTTTATAAAACCGAAATTGAGTCCCTTCAACAGAAAAAACTGATAAAACCCAGTACTTTCTCTTGGAGTTGTACAGCTTTTTATGTTAATAAGAATTCTGAAATTGAACGAGGAACTCCCCGTCTTGTTATTAATTATAAACCACTGAATGAAGCCCTTCAATGGATTAGATATCCAATTCCGAATAAGAAGGACCTTCTTGACAGACTTCATGATGCCACTATTTTCTTTAAATTTGATATGAAATCAGGATTTTGGCAAATACAAATCAGAGAACAGGATACTTATAAAACTGCTTTTACAATACCTTTTGGCCATTATGAATGGAATGTTCTTCCATTTTGTGTCAAAAACGGGCCTTCTGAATTTCAATATATCATGAATGATATTTTTAATTCCTTTACTGAATTTATTATCTGTTATACTGATGATGTCTTAATTTTCTCTTCATCCAGTGAACATCATATTAAGCATTTAAACATTTTTAAAAATGTTATCATAAAAAATGGTTTGGTAGTTTCTGCTCCAAAAATAAAACTTTTCCAAACGAAAATCAGATTCCTTGGACATAGTATTTTCAATGAAACTATTATTCCAATTGATAGATGTATTGAATTTGCATCTAAATTTTTGGATGAAATTAAAGATATTAATCAACAGTAAAGATTTTTGGGAAGTCTAAATTATATTAGAGACTATTACCCTATTCTTTCCCAGGATGCTACTATACTGTACATCCGTAATATGAATCAAAGTATCATCTTAGGCACGCCTTTCCTTTGTCTTTTAATGTCTATCTCAAAAATTGATACTTTAGGTATTCACACCACTCTAAATAACATACATATTGTTTTTGAATTCATAACAGAACCTTATACTAAAGAATTAAATCAAGTCAAGCACATGATTTATTCAAAAGAAAAACAGATAAATTTCATCCAAAAAGAAATAAAGTTTCTTTCTACAGAACAAAGAATTTTACAGCCTTCTTTACAGGGAAAAATAAATTTAATCCACAAAACTCTTCAAACAGAAATCTGTAGTGATGTCCCGAATGCTTTTTGGAATAGGAAGAAACATATTATTTCTCTCCCTTATATTCCTAATTTTAATGAGAAAAATATTCCTACCAAATCTAGACCAAGTCAAATGAAGAAGGAATATTTACTCCTTTATAAAACCGAAATTGAGTCCCTTCAACAGAAAAAACTGATAAAACCCAGTACTTTCTCTTGGAGTTGTACAGCTTTTTATGTTAATAAGAATTCTGAAATTGAACGAGGAACTCCCCGTCTTGTTATTAATTATAAACCACTGAATGAAGCCCTTCAATGGATTAGATATCCAATTCCGAATAAGAAGGACCTTCTTGACAGACTTCATGATGCCACTATTTTCTTTAAATTTGATATGAAATCAGGATTTTGGCAAATACAAATCAGAGAACAGGATACTTATAAAACTGCTTTTACAATACCTTTTGGCCATTATGAATGGAATGTTCTTCCATTTTGTGTCAAAAACGGGCCTTCTGAATTTCAATATATCATGAATGATATTTTTAATTCCTTTACTGAATTTATTATCTGTTATACTGATGATGTCTTAATTTTCTCTTCATCCATTGAACATCATATTAAGCATTTAAACATTTTTAAAAATGTTATCATAAAAAATGGTTTGGTAGTTTCTGCTCCAAAAATAAAACTTTTCCAAACGAAAATCAGATTCCTTGGACATAGTATTTTCAATGAAACTATTATTCCAATTGATAGATGTATTGAATTTGCATCTAAATTTTTGGATGAAATTAAAGATATTAATCAACAGTAAAGATTTTTGGGAAGTCTAAATTATATTAGAGACTATTACCCTATTCTTTCCCAGGATGCTACTATACTGTACATCCGTAATATGAATCAAAGTATCATCTTAGGCACGCCTTTCCTTTGTCTTTTAATGTCTATCTCAAAAATTGATACTTTAGGTATTCACACTACTCTAAATAACATACATATTGTTTTTGAATTCATAACAGAACCTTATACTAAAGAATTAAATCAAAACAAGCACATGATTTATTCAAAAGAAAAACAGATAAATTTCATCCAAAAAGAAATAAAGTTTCTTTCTACAGAACAAAGAATTTTACAGCCTTCTTTACAGGGAAAAATAAAATTAATCCACAAAACTCTTCAAACAGAAATCTGTAGTGATGTCCCGAATGCTTTTTGGAATAGGAAGAAACATATTATTTCTCTCCCTTATATTCCTAATTTCAATGAGAAAAATATTCCTACCAAATCTAGACCAAGTCAAATGAAGAAGGAATATTTACTCCTTTATAAAACCGAAATTGAGTCCCTTCAACAGAAAAAACTGATAAAACCCAGTACTTTCTCTTGGAGTTGTACAGCTTTTTATGTTAATAAGAATTCTGAAATTGAACGAGGAACTCCCCGTCTTGTTATTAATTATAAACCACTGAATGAAGCCCTTCAATGGATTAGATATCCAATTCCGAATAAGAAGGACCTTCTTGACAGACTTCATGATGCCACTATTTTCTTTAAATTTGATATGAAATCAGGATTTTGGCAAATACAAATCAGAGAACAGGATACTTATAAAACTGCTTTTACAATACCTTTTGGCCATTATGAATGGAATGTTCTTCCATTTTGTGTCAAAAACGGGCCTTCTGAATTTCAATATATCATGAATGATATTTTTAATTCCTTTACTGAATTTATTATCTGTTATACTGATGATGTCTTAATTTTCTCTTCATCCATTGAACATCATATTAAGCATTTAAACATTTTTAAAAATGTTATCATAAAAAATGGTTTGGTAGTTTCTGCTCCAAAAATAAAACTTTTCCAAACGAAAATCAGATTCCTTGGACATAGTATTTTCAATGAAACTATTATTCCAATTGATAGATGTATTGAATTTGCATCTAAATTTTTGGATAAAATTAAAGATATTAATCAACTGTAAAGATTTTTGGGAAGTCTAAATTATATTAGAGACTATTACCCTAATCTTTCCCAGGATGCTACTATACTGTACATCTGTAATATGAATCAAAGTATCATCTTAGGCACGCCTTTCCTTTGTCTTTTAATGCCTATCTCAAAAATTGATACTTTAGGTATTCACACTACTCTAAATAACATACATATTGTTTTTGAATTCATAACAGAACCTTATACTAAAGAATTAAATCAAGTCAAGCACATGATTTATTCAAAAGAAAAACAGATAAATTTCATCCAAAAAGAAATATAGTTTCTTTCTACAGAACAAAGAATTTTACAGCCTTCTTTACAGGGAAAAATAAATTTAATCCACAAAACTCTTCAAACAGAAATCTGTAGTGATGTCCCGAATGCTTTTTGGAATAGGAAGAAACATATTATTTCTCTCCCTTATATTCCTAATTTCAATGAGAAAAATATTCCTACCAAATCTAGACCAAGTCAAATGAAGAAGGAATATTTACTCCTTTATAAAACCGAAATTGAGTCCCTTCAACAGAAAAAACTGATAAAACCTAGTACTTCCCCTTAGAGTTGTACAGCTTTTTATGTTAATAAGAATTCCGAAATTGAAAGAGGAACTCCCGGTCTTGTTATTAATTATAAACCACTGAATGAAGCCCTTCAATGGATTAGATATCCAATTCCGAATAAGGACCTTCTTGAAAGACTTCATGATGCCACTATTTTCTCTAAATTTGATATGAAATCAGGATTTTGGCAATTACAAATCAGAGAACATAATACTTATAAAACTGCTTTTACAATACCTTTTGGCCATTATGAATGGAATGTTCTTCCATTTTGTGTCAAAAACGGGCCTTCTGAATTTCAACATATCATGAATGATATTTTTAATCCCTTTACTGAATTTATTATCTGTTATATTGATGATGTCTTAATTTTCTCTTCATCCATTGAACATCATATTAAGCATTTAAACATTTTTAAAAATGTTATCATAAAAAATGGTTTGGTAGTTTCTGCTCCAAAAATAAAACTTTTCCAAACGAAAATCAGATTCCTTGGACATAATATTTTCAATGAAAATATTATTCCAATTGATAGATGTATTGAATTTGCATCTAAATTTTCGGATGAAATTAAAGATATTAATCAACTACAAAGATTTTTGGGAAGTCTAAATTATATTAGAGACTATTACCCAAATCTTTCCCAGGATGCTACTATACTGTACATCCGTAATATGAATCAAAGTATCATCTTAGGCACGCCTTTCCTTTGTCTTTTAATGCCTATCTCAAAAATTGATACTTTAGGTATTCACACTACTCCAAATAATAGACATATTATTTTTGAATTCATAACAGAACCTTATACTAAAGAATTAAATCAAGTCAAGCACATGATTTATTCAAAAGAAAAACAGATAAATTTCATCCAAAAAGAAATAAAGTTTCTTTCTGCAGACCAAAGAATTTTACAGCCTTCTTTACAGGGAAAAATAAAATTAATCCACAAAACTCTTCAAACATAAATCTGTAGTGATGTCCCGAATGCTTTTTGGAATAGGAAGAAACATATTATTTCTCTCCCTTATATTCCTAATTTCAATGAGAAAAATATTCCTACCAAATCTAGACCAAGTCAAATGAAGAAGGAATATTTACTCCTTTGCAAAACCGAAATTGAGTCCCTTCAACAGAAAAAACTGATAAAACCCAGTACTTCCCCTTGGAGTTGTACAACTTTTTATGTTAATAAGAATTCCGAAATTGAACGAGGAACTCCCCGTCTTATTATTAATTATAAACCACTAAATGAATCCCTTCAATGGATTAGATATCCAATTCCAAATAAGAAGGACCTTCTTGACAGACTTCATGATGCAACTATTTTCTCTAAATTTGATATGAAATCAGGATTTTGGCAAATACAAATCAGAGAACAGGATACTTATAAAACTGCTTTTACAGTACCTTTTGGCCATTATGATTGGAATGTTCTTCTATTTGGTGTCAAAAACGGGCCTTCTAAATTTCAACATATCATGAATTATATTTTTAATCCCTTTACTGAATTTATTATCTATTATATTGATGATGTCTTAATTTTCTCTTCATCCATTGAACAACATATTAAGCATTTAAACATTTTTAAAAATGTTATCATAAAAAATAGTTTGGTAGTTTCTGCTCTAAAAATGAAACTTTTCCAAACGAAAATCAGATTCCTTGGACATAATATTTTCAATGGAACTATTATTCCAATTGATAGATATATTGAATTTGCATCTAAATTTTCGGATGAAATTAAAGATATTAATCAATTGCAAAGATTTTTGGGAAGTCTAAATTATATTAGAGACTATTACCCTAATCTTTCCCAGGATGCTGTTATATTGTACACCCGGTTAAGAAAAAACCCTTTGCCTTGGACTATTGAACATACTGATGTAGTCCAAAAGATCAAAACTAGAGTTAAACAGCTACCTTACCTCTCTTTACCCAATCCTGAATGGAAGAAGATTGTTCAAACTGATGCTTCTAATACAGGATATGGTGGTATTCTAAAGCAATTTAATCCTAACAGTAAAAAAGAAGATCTTATTCATTTTACTGCAGGAGTTTGGAAAGGACCTTCTTTGAATTATCCTACCATAAAGAAATAATGTCTTTCCATTGTTAAATGTGCTTTAAAATTTCAAGATGATCTTTTAAATCAGCACTTTTTAATTCGAGTTGATTGCTCAGCTGCAAAACTGATATTTAAAAAGGATGTCCAAAATCTAGATTCTAAATAGATAATTGCCACTTGGCAAAGTATTTTATCAGTATTTGACTTTGATATTGAGTATATCAAAGGAAAACATAATTCTTTGCCGGATTTTCTAACCAGAGAATACTTGCAGGAATGACCAGTAGAAGTCGTGGCCGCGGTTAAAGAGGCCGAGGCAGAGCTAATCTGTACTATACAGAATTTCCTACTCTGAATTCTCAGACCAGCAACTCTTCGGCTTCTTCTAGCCAACCTATAGTAAAAGATGTTCTTCTATTGCCAGAATAATATATCCCAAACATAAATGTGGATGGAACAGTATTATTCATTGAAAAGAATGATGAAAAATGGATGAAAGATCCATGGGAGATAAAGAGACGTTATTTAACGACTCAACAGTCTCCTCCCCGTTTTAATCAGTACCGCTATGTTTATGAACAAATTATCATCGAAGCAGCATCTATGGACATTAAGCATACGCTTCATGATCCTAACAAATCCACCAGCCCAATTTAATACAGTAAAACAACGGTCAAGTGCATCATGCCTCTTGCCAATTGGGGTATCAATCTTCATACCAACCGTACTATTGAATCCAGTCATACAACAGAAACTCATTACAGTTATTGGGATTATATTAATTCCTTTACCCAAGTTTTCTATTACCAGAATCCTATCCACAACCATACTTGGTTCATCCGAGTTTGTCCTGAAGTCCTTAAAAATGAAATTCCCAAATAGTTTTTCGTTTGGTGGGATAAGATTGGTGTCACCATTGAAACCTTACCAGAATCGGTTCAAACAGCATTCAAGGAATGGCAAGTTGCCTATTCCCATATACCAGTAAATAGAGATTTATCCATGTCTAAATTATTTGCCTACTTTATAATCCGTTTCAGTATCCCTTGGATTTGGAAATGGGATTTTTGGTGCGATTACCAGAATAAAATTCTCCGTCTCAAAAGGATATTCTTTACCAAATGGTGGGATAAAGGTCTTAATCCAACATTACCAGAACTCCTTAAAATTATTAAGAACCACACTCAGGCCTGCCTTGATGTTATCCCGCAAAGCCTTCCTTCACCAGTATCAGTTAATCCTTTTGTTAAAATTCAGGCAGATTTAATGCAAAAGTTTCCTAATCTCACTGAAACAGAATTAATTGTTAAAACTATGGATTATATGAAGACTCAATTCTTACAATCCTTAGTCCCGGATGATGTTTTTATGAAAACAGTTAGCGATAAAGAATCCGAACAGGATGACAATCAATTTAATGTCCTAGCTGGAGAAAGTCAAGAATCGGAGCCCATAATGGGAGACTTTTGGGATTCTCTCACCTCCATGATTTCTGAAAAATTAGAACAGGACAAGAAAGGAAAAGGAAAAGCATAAAGTTGTCCTCCAATAATCAGAAAATGACAGAAACAGTATCTTCACTTTCCAGAAAGTAAATCCAGCTGCTCTCCATTACCAGTAAACGATGCCAGCTGTCCTCAATAATGCTCCACTCAACCGATAACTTGTCTCATGCCTTCCACCTTCTACGGTTGAGACTTAAAGAAGGAAAGATAAGGATCACTGATCGACTCCACTGACAAGGACACGCACGATCCTTTCTTATCTTCTCACTTGTATAAATAGGGATACCTCACCTTTTGTTGAGGCAGAACTTCTTTCAAAATTTTCCTTTACTCCCTCCCTCTCTCTCTGTAAATTATTTGATATATGTAAAAGTTTGAAGTTTAAGGATTTGCAGAGCTCTACTGTAAGTTCAAATCATTGCTTCTGTTAATTATTATGTTTCGTTACTTGAGCTTTTAGATTATCATATAGATAACAGTAATCATTATAAAACAGCATATCAAACTGCTACAAACAATTATAATCGTTCTTATTTTTTAGAAAAGTTTAATAAATCTAAACAGTTAATTGTTTCAACCAGAGAAGCCATACAGGAAGAAACCTACAGGCTTATAGTTTTGGGTAGACCCCCAAACCAACAGTAACTTTATGAGACCATATATGTATTTCTTTATCTGATAACATATAATCAATATGCCTCTAAATTATCCATGTCATTTTATTAAATAAGACAGTATTTGGTTGATAATTGATTAAGTGGGATGTCACCCAATTCGCGTTTAGGACTTTGCCTTTAGCCGTGTTATGGCGTTGTGGCTTTTATCCTCTGTAAATCGTTGACAGACGTGCTGAATTGACCATCTTCTTGATCCATATAATCAATATGCCTCTAAATTATCCATGTCATTTTATTAAATAAGACATTATTTGGTTGATAATTGATTAAGTGGGACGTCACCCAAGTCGCATTTAGGACTTTTCCTTTAGTCGTGTTATGGCGTTGTGGCTTTTATCCTCTGTAAATCATTGACATACGTGCTTAATTGACCATCTTCTGGATCCTGCCTTCTAGCTTTATTTGGAAATAAGTTTAATAAAGAGGTATAATTGATTACCATAAGTGTAAATAATATCTAGATTTGAGACGTATGAATGAGGAAACATTTAACAATAATAATAAAAGTTAAATGAAACAACGAGGTACTGATAAAAGATTTTAATAAATTTAAGATTGAGATAAGAGTTTCAGCTAACTTTATCTAGAAGCGTTAGTTATATGAAAAGGTCACGAGAAGGATGATAAATCTTGAATAAGATAATAGATAGAGATGGGATGATAAGATATAAAGAAAGAATTTAAGACAAATTAATAAGAGGAAGGCACTGAAGCCAGATTTTCTGTAGGTACACCGAGTTGTTCGGTTGCAAACCGATAGGTACCATTATGAGATGTTATTGTTGAACCATGGAGGTCACAGTTGGGAAAATACTATGGTTAAAAAAAATTACCAAGGGTATAAAATATAAGACAATAAGTCAAAGAATGCTACAGTTAAAGAGGGACGAAATTAGAATTAATATTGAAGGAGAAATTTGAGTTCAAATAAGTTAAGATAAGGATAAATAGATATTGAGTTTTAACTTGACAAATAGTCGGGGTAAATGATAAATAAGGACATGGAAAAATAAATGTTTTATGTGTTTAACGCTTAAATTTAAACACAAAAGTTAAGTGTGTTGATAAATTTTATAAATTTCGAATAAAGAATGGATCAAGATTCGTAATATAGAATCTTATAAGGAGGGGAGAATATAATGATTCAAAATTTATGATTCTTAATTTTGCGTTAAATCTGTGGATATGGAACTATGTTCTCTAAGAAAATTATGAGCCCTGATAAGTTAAATAAAACTTAGGCTGAGCTCAGAAATTACTTTTATTCCTAAAAGGAATTAAGAGTGTAATAAATGTTGAATAATAGACATAAAGGTAAGTATACAGTGATGATGATTCTGTGGACGGAATCCTTATAAGGAGGGGAGAATGTAAGGACCCAGAATTTTACATGAATTTTTGAATAAATTTTTATTTATTTATTTGTTGATAATTATTTTTAGCTTGAGGAGTATGAATTAAATAGGCTAGTCAATTCACTGACTAAGCAGTGTAAATAAGGTAATGAAGAATACCTGATCGAAATCCTATTACGAATTTGGTTAATAATGCAGTTATTATAATAATTATATTCTGAAATGTTTGGTTAAGGGTAAGTACTGATCCGATAAGGTGTAATATCAATAAACACTAATGATCGGTTAGGAAACCCTCATATTATTTAGGAAATTCTAAGTTTTGATCTGGTAACCCTAAACTGTGATAGCAAACCCTAACCCTAATTACGATTATCAATAAGTTGTGATACTGAATATTATACTAGGTATGTTGATTTAGGGTTAAGTATGAAATTTTATCAGGGAAATCAAGTGAGGACTAGGAAACCTTAACTTGAAATAGTAAACCCTAATTTTAGTTCTGAGAATCTGTAACCCTAATTGAGAATATCAAAACCTAATTTGAAAGCTCAAATGCTAAGTATAAAATCCTAAGGGGTAATAATTGTGGGATATATGTGAAAAGACTATTTTACCCTTCAAATTGTAGGGGAAATTACCAAAATACCCTTAGTAGGTGCGAAAAGACCAAAATACTCTTGAACTTACCTTTTAACAAAATATAAATACAAATTGTGACACCCCCAAATCCGGGTACTTCCATTCCCACATGATTTGGTGTTCACTATTCAAACATCATATATCTATCTACCCATAATAAATACAAACCATGCGATAGATAGAAATCAATCCTCCCCTTATGTGGTTACAACATCTGAATAATAAATACAATCCCAGGTCATACTAACCTTAAACATATGTGCGGAAACATAAATAAATAATAAGTCTTAAACAACATTAACATAAGTCTTAACACATAAGTTCAACATCACATAAACAACAAGTCTTCATCACTTGATAATCTTGCCCTTGCCTTTACTAGTGGAAGGTTTGTCGGTTCTTTCGTTCTTAACTGCAATGTTATTATTAGGCAAGAGTGAGCACTATTGCCCATAAGTAAAATAATGAAATAACAATGTATAATAACATGCGAGTGGATCAAAGACTTATGAAATAAAGCTCAACTTTTGAATCAAGAATGAATAACAAGAATCAAAAGAAATCTGAGGGTCATAAGACCTTGAACTATGTCCTAGGTTATCAAGGGTTTATACTTGAAACCTTTAATAGTCATAAGACTATGGACTCTTCTTCTCGTACTTAGGGGGATCAGCCCTTAGTATCATACTGTGCACAATATCTTAACGCTAACGCATAAGTAATCCCCTATATAGGGTTGTTCATCTAAGTTTGACATTCGAGTCTGCGCCAAAGGAAGTTTGGTTTGGATAATTCATCAAGGGTTCTGAAATTTAGAACATTCATCAACTATGAACTAGTCGAATCATAAAGGGTTCGCTAGTTTAACAAGATTCACAATAACTAGTATATAAATCGAATAACAATTCCAAGAGATATACAATAGAATAATTATTGTATAACAACATCATGCTTTGAAAGATTAATATACTATTGATATAACAAAATGGGCTTAGTCAAAATAACGAGAACTTGCTCGATGAAAAGGGACAACCTATAATTCATATAATGATAACGAGTAGGGTTATGAAACTTGCCCCGTGCGTAGGTTACACTTTAACTATACTCGTTCTTTGATTTAACTCCTACATATCAATTACGTTCACAAAACTAGTCAATTATAACTTACTAAACATCACACGTTTATTCTTTGTCTAACTCGAATTCAGGACTATACTTAGTCATATTACCATACTTGTTTCCACATAATATCACAATATATGAACAACAAGCTAAGTATATAATCAACAATTCAATCAATATGTAATTGTCTTCTTGACTTGGTAAAAACTCACTTTAATATCTCATTATATATTTAACAAGTTTTTATATTCATTAGACTAGGTTACTAACACATTTCTATACTTAAACATTGAAAAAATGCATTTTCTGGACATTCTGCTAAGTGGCGCGGCAGCGCCACTTTTGTACTGGGTCTTGGCGCTGCGGTGCGGGAAATGAACTAGGAGTTGGCACCATGGCGCAACACTCCAGACTCTGAATTCCCAGTTCGCGAAGAACACATAATTCATCGAAAATAAACACTACATAATCATTAATTCCCCAAATTAAACATACCCACATGTTAGAATACGTATATAATCAATACCCAACATTTATAGAGTGATTTTAACCCATTAAAACACATAATCACATAATTAAATTATGCAAATTGTACTGTTCTTAAAGTGTTGAACATAAATTCCTAAAACTCAATGTCACGGATTCGTTATAAAACCAAATCCAACCATTCAAATTTCGATTTTGTTCGTTTTATCATGCATAATCACATAAAAGTGGAAATTCTGTAGAAAAATTCATGTTTGACATATTAAAATCACGTATAAGGCCATATGGCCATATTCCATACTCTGTAAATTTTTGAAACAACAAGTCATAATATTATGAAACTTATGATATGGAATCATATAAAATACATATTAAAACATGCTATACTACTAGAATTATTATATATATCTCTAACACAATTTTCCAATTTATTGAGATTCACAGAAAGAATGAAAGTCATATTCATGAAAACTTTAAAAGATGTAAAATAAAAATTTGGGTTGAAGAGAATTACCCAAGCGTAGATGAAAAAGGATGACAATTACCCTCTAATCTTTCTCAAAGATTTCTCAAACTCTCTATGAAATCTCTCTGGCTCTCAATTAATTCAAATGAAGAATACGTAAGTTAAACTCAACTGAGCCTTTATGCGCAGAGTTGAGGTCAGTTATTCTATTCGTGGTTTAACTACCCTCAACTCCTCCTAAGGCCTCATTTGGCTAGCAAACTAGGTTCAAAACTCTTTATTTTAATAAAACCTTTTATCATATAGTTAAAATAATGTCACACCCATTTCAAATATCTTATTTAATTTAACTTAAATAAAATATAATAATTTCTCATTAATTAACATAGTCACATACTTAAATTTCTCCTTTAATAATCATGTCAAATTATTAAATCTCTAATTAATAAATTAATTAATTAAAATAACATTAGGCTTATTAAATATTTCTTTTAATACAATAAGCTCACATAATGACATACTTCGAATAACAAAAATTCTCTACATTAATTTAATAAATATAACACATATAATTAAATTAATCTACCACAATTTTATCAATTAATTATTTAATCTATTAATTAATTCATTGAAAAATATTTATTCAATCCAATAAATATTAAAATTAATTACAAAATCTCGATTGTCACATCTTTCCCCTCTTAAAAGGATTCTGTCCTCAGCATCACAACTCAAACAATTCGTCCCGTTACACAAATCTTGGTGACTCATCAACCAAGATTTGCCATGTGTCTAAGTCCATTACATAAATGACCAAATTACCCTCAAAGTTGAATGGGAAATCACAAAAGTACCCTTAGTACATAGGAAATTACTAAAATGCCCTTTTCTTATATTTTAAGCAAAATATAATCTCAAATCTTGATGATTCATCAAATTGGATTTGCCATGTTCTTTAAAAACCATTCTACCAGCTACAAATAGACACATGTGACCAACCATATCCATTGAATCAAGACTTAGCTTATAAAATGGTTTTAAAGTTACGAAAAATCTCAACTTTATATTTATAAGGTTCTTCTTCTCTAAGCCACTGATAATAACCTCAAAGCACTCCATATATTAGTCTATAACCAACACCTTGAAAGGTCGGATCAGAATCAGAAAGCACAAATCAAGAATTGGTCTAAAAAGGTGAGAACACAAACCCTAACCTTAGATCTTTGGTTATATCAAAAGTTGTGATTTTAGTGTTTATATATATATATATATATATATATATATATATATATATATATATATATATATATATATATATATATATGATATAACATGTTAATAAGTGATATGGGTTGCTAAAATACGAATCCATAACATTTAAATACTTCAAAATGAAGATTTGCACAAACAGTCATGAACCCTAAATTCTTTTATGACAACCGAATGTCAGGCCTCTTAGATCCGAATCTGTTAGTTATTTGAGTTGTTTGATGTATTCTAGTTATATTATGTTATGAGCTTAGTGATCTAGAAGTGGAAAACATGATCACATGATGTATAGATTGCAAGATATTAGTGGTCAAAACCCGTTGACCGATCACGTTTTCAATTTCTGGAAAACCCAGAACTTTAAGAACAGCATCTGATAAGATATTTAAAGACCTTGATCTTCACTCTAACATGTGTATGGATCATATAAGTGTAATAGATTTGAACCCTGTCATGTGGACTACAAACCCATGACAATAGATCACTCATTACATCAATAGGATGTGAGATATTATGTATCAAAGGTAGGTCCCCGAAACTGGAATCCCAGTTTTCTGGGTAACCTAGAAAATGGTAACACAACGCCTGATAGTCGGTTTGACCAGTTAAATCTTGATCCTTTGATGTTACTATGAACCTTTAGATGTTGTATTGTTGTAGTATGACATGCATACTATATAATGGTTATATTATAACACTTATCTAATACATAGGATCCAAGATATTAGGTGTTGAAATAGGGGGCATTACACTGATCGAGTTTCTGGGTTACCTAGAAACTCAAGATCAGGCCTTGGAGCTACTTTGACCACCTATAACATGCTTATATGATGAAGATTTGATCACCCACTTGTTTCATATCTATAGTACTACAGCAGTACTACACCCTTGAACCATTTCCATGATAAAAAAACAATCAATTAGGAATTAAAGCCGGTCAAACCTACCTACTAGACATTGACTTTCGTGTTCTTCAGTTGGTGAAGAACACCAATAGCGACGGTTCTGTCATTATAGTGACCTTTCGCAACAGTTTGGTTTAAAATTAATAAAAATAATATAATAAATAGAATTAAATAATAAAAAATTATTATAAATTAATAATTAATTTCTAAAATAGATTTTAAATTATAATAAGTAATTTTCAATATTTTGACATAAAATTTCATTAATATTTAATTTTTTTATATATTAATAATAATAAAATTATTTAATAATGTTATTAACTAAATTAGTAAAAATGATAATAAATCATTTTAAATAATAATAAATTATTTAAAAATGGAATTAATGATTTTAAAATCACTATCAATAATAATAAAATTATATAACAATAATATTGATGATGTAATAATTATTATGAATGAGTAATAATTATATTAATGACTTATAAAAATCATTTTAATTGATAATAAATTAGATAATATTAATAATAAATAATTTTAAATAATATTAAATTATTTAAAAATGAAACTAATGATTTAAAAATCATTATCAATAATAGTAAATTATTTAAAAACAATATGGATGGTTTAAAAATCATTATGAATGATTATTAAGTACTTAAAAATAATATTAATGATTTTAAAATCTTTTTGATTAATAATAAATTAATATTAATCATTGTGAAATTATTTTAAGCTTCTAGAAAATATTATAAGTAATATTTAAATCCTTAAACGAAGTTTACTCGAAAGATAATTCAATAACTATCTGATCAAGTTATAAAACACCGAATAGACATCGAATACAACCCAGACACTAGTATATTGATTAGATATCAACTGTTATTGGTTCTAATTACTGTAATGAACATATTTAGGTTGCGTAGATAGTTTCGAATATTATAAATTAGTTTATCATCGGGCAGGCAAGTTTTTCCTACTCAACCTTGAGTTACTATTTTTGAAATCTGTTAGTAAATTATTGTTGATTATTCCACATTTACGATTAATACTCAATATTCGCATTCATTGCAAATTTTTTGGACTTCGTGCAAACTATATATTTCCAAAGCAAGTGTTCTAGTTTTATTACGGTGTTTGTTAAATACAACATTCATGATTTCTGTTGTTAAAAGGTTATGATTTTTTGTTCAAACATAATCATGACATATGAGCTGTTATTTGCGTAAAAATGCATTTAATTTGATATCAAAGCATAGATTTGTGAGAAACCAATGTTATTTGGTACAAATATATATATACTAACATTATTACAACCGACATTAACAGGCTGACCAGGAGTGTTGTACCTGTGACGCCCCCAAATTCGGGTCCCTTCAAACCTCGGATCCGGTCTGCCACGATACTACTATCATCCAACTATTTATATTTTTTCATTCATAACTTAATGAATATAACGTTGCTTATTACAATTTAGAATATAAATTCATTCCATTTCCAAGATCTTCATACTGACCCCAAACTTTTATAAGTTTCACAACTTGGTCATTTACTATTCATGTTTTACATCACATTCGATGTTATAAAAATATACGAAATAATTTAAACTTTTTCAATCTCCTTCAAAAAATAATCTTTTATTGTTTTCTTAACTTGAATCAATTACCAATCCCTGAATCAAATTATTCTATGATTCACTTTACACAATTTTCGTATAAATCTTTACATTTCGATTCGAATTTCTCTATGTATCTCATAGTACAACTTAACATGTATTACACATTATAAACTACTATCATGTACATCTACTAAAACCTAAACATGGTTTAAGAGTATATATTTAAACAAATGAATCAGTCTCCTTTGATACTATTAAACTTTATCAATCAAGTAGCACGTAATCTTTACCATGAGTCCTTAACCTGCAAAAGTGGTTATCTGCAACGGTGAGCTCAACAGCCCAGTAATTCTAACAGTTTTCATGCAGCACATAGCATATAAAAACATACTCAGTTCATGCATTCATAATTAATTAATATTTACTACGCATGTTACTTCAAACATAACAAGCATAGAGATTTTCATCATAAGTATATCATCAAAGATCAACTTTCACATTTCATACATATCTCATATGCATTTCATGTATATACATATCTCATATGTATTTCATATATATACATCAACATTCTAATAGCATAATATAGCTCAACAAACAGTTATCAAATTCATTTATCAAATAGGAACTGAAAGACTTGCCTGATTCGTAGTTTATCAACTACAACTTAACTGCGTATTGCTAATTACACTTCGTGTATTCCTACACAGTTATATATAATCATGAATTCATACCCATCAGTTATACATTTCATACACTCTTAATGTAATAAAAATTTACATTGTTTCATTTCACTTCTTCAATATACGTTTAGGATAGCAATGTTGTTAGCTCATTATACTCTCTTGCTTATTCTTTCGAAACAATCTTACTTCATCTTTTACAGTCTTCAAAGTATATATATAGACATGCTCTAAATTTCAGACAGTTAACAAACTGCTCTTGACCACTCTGCAGCACGACGCAGCTGCACTGGGTATAAGCTAGGGAGTGGCGCGGCTGCGCTACTCCCTGCCAGAACCAGAACATAAATTTTCAAAAGTCTAGTTCTCTTGCTAACACCTTAATATCTTCGAACACAGTATAAACACATAAAGATATGGTCTAAAATAATTTTGATTTCTCACACTTGTTAACGTTGATGTTAACTTCTAAAACTTTTAAATTTCTCTTTAAAACACATACTAAATCGAGCTTGACAACCTTTTATGTGCAATATATCTTGAAATTACATTCCTTATCCATCCGCGCACATAACTAGGCCACATTCACATGTTCCCAAGGTCGAAAATTAAAAGTCATAAAATTCGTCAAGTTTTATTTTCAAAACATCTAAATTTTATTTCCATAAACAATGTCATACTAAACTAATCATGCAAGGCAATTTAAACTCACATATCTTACTTGTTTGTACATGTTTCTACACACGTTTACAAGGTCAAAATATAACCACTCTATGTTTATAAAACTTATTTTGCAAAATATCCGACTTTGGATCTGAAATCATTTTAAACCAATTCAAGGAGATCCAACACATAAAAAATAACTTTAAATCTTATATCATGCACAATGAAACCTAGTATACATGCTATCAAAGTAAGAACTTAAATGACTCAAAGTTCATCAATGTTTGTTTTTCAAAATCTTCAAGTCTCTTTAGAAAATCATTAATACCAAGCTAACACAACTCATTATATGCAAGATAACTTAAAATCATATATTAGATCCCTTTACGTATTTAGTTAGGCCAAACTAGCATGCTCACAAGATCAGAATACAAGTAAGTTTATTTCCAACAAGGTTTGTCTTTCCAAACTTATAAGTTTCCTTTAAAACTCAATCTAATCCAAGTTATAGTGGCCTACTATAACTAAAGTAACTTCAATCCATGTATTGGGGTTATTTCTGTGCATATCTAAACCAGCTTAACATGCTCAAAAATCAAATTATAGTATAAGTTGGAGTTCAGGACAGACACACGGCGCGACCGCGCTGGGTTTGTACTGGGAAGTGACGCGGCAGCGCCACTTCGGCACCAACCCAGACTTGGCCTCTGTTTCTACAGATTCTAGCCCAAACAACCAATACATTTTCATTTAGTATACTCAACGTAGCTGTATATTATCCATAACATATATACCAACTCATATAACATTATGATAACAATTCACAAACCAATTATCAAGAATTCATTCTAACTCTCAAGAATTTATCAAAACCCAATTCAAGAACATAAATAGAATATATACCTCCTTAAGCTTGAATTAAACTCCTCACGCACTGATTATACTTCTAAAATTACTCTGCAACCCACACCCTAAAACTTAGACTTATCAGACAATGCAACAGAAAACTTAGGAAGGTGAGCTTCTATTTATGGAGAATTGATTTACCAGTTTATAGCTTTGCACCCATGTTTGATTCTATGGGAAATGAGAGTAACCAACAGATATTCAAGAGTTGGCCAACTGCTCCGTTGTAGCCATCATCACAGCTAACTTAGCTCTTAACTGCCGGCCAACTTTTATGCAATATAATATTAGGCCACTGTTCATGTACTGATAAATGACACTTATTTTGGGACAAGGCTAACTCTCAGCACTAAAGCTTAGTCTAGTTACTTTAACTCCAAAAAATATAATCTTAATGTACAATAATATGAAAATTAGGGATCTAATATATTCCCATTTCATATAATTCATGTACATTGGGCTAGTCCAAATAATATTTTAATTAGGCTAAGTATAATTCAATTGGGTATTCCCAACCCATTATTTCTTATCACACTTAAATATCAAAATGATTAATATCAACCATTTATTCTCTTTTCAATAATTTCAGTTAAACCTTTCAGTTTGATTTAACATTAATACTCAGACCACACACAAGGCTCATCTATTGGAGTTATACAACTCAAGCTCATAATCTCAACAATAAAATATTAATGGTCTAGGCCACATTTGGCTTTTTCCCAATTTCACGTTATTTTATTATTTATTTAATTTAATGTTTGTGTGACATACTTTAACTTAATGCTAAATTATTTAGCTTATTCTACACTTGTAATATGTATAATCCTTTTCATTTAAAATAATTAATATCTACTCTATTAATTATTTAGATTATACACTATGCGTATTCAATTGTCCCGAGACAACTTCTTCCATCTTATTCAAATATTAAACCCTTTCATATATTACCATATTATGTAATATATTAAAATACCAAAATTAATTAACATAATCATTCATTTTCTTCATGTAAAACATATATATTAATCCACCATTTTACTTAAGTGAATTATCCATTTCATTCAACTTACTATCCCGCCACTACCACACAAGGCTTTAATACTCAAATTATATTATTCCATAATATAATTTTCAACTTATTTAAATTAACTAATATTTATTTTTGTTTAGTTAATTTCGATAACTAACCTACATTCAATTAATGCTTTGCAATCTTAATCCATTCATGGACAGTAGGAACACCACTTATGATCCTTATTATAACATATTAGCCACTAATATATAACTTTTAAAGTTCAGAGTACACAAACTCATCCTGAACCATCTGCAAACCGGCGCGGCCGCGCTGGTCTTAGGCTTGAGAGTGGCGTGACCGCGCCACCTCAAGTTAGGACATAAACATGTTATCCTTCAGTAGAACAGAACTTAACTCACAAATCATTTAACATGCTATCTCATTATACTAACCAAAATGAATCTCCAATGACTACATTCTTTAATAATTTAAAGATTAAACTTCAAGTTCAACTCTATTTCCCTTATTAGTTAGTTAACTATAAAGATCTCATATATATACATATATATATATATATATATATATATATATATATATATATATATATATATATATACACATGCATTCATTCCTATAATCTTCACTTCTTGCCAAGTATCAAATTACTTAATAATTCTTTAACCAATTTAAAGGTATATCGATTTTCTTCTCTTGTCGACAACGTACACGCATACAAGTCTAAACCTAACACGCATCGAGCCTTTAATAGTATTCAATATAGTACACTGAGTGGTTTTTCATAAACAACCAACAAATTAGTTTTCGTCTCGTCTACACCGTTTTCCACAATGAGTTAGATCGGTTACTAATTCGTATATATCTCCGCTCTCTAAAGGAATTGTTTATCCCTGCTCCTATACGTCCACCATTAAAGAGTACGATTTCACTACCTTAGACTTGATACTTACTCGTACAAATACTCAAGAAATTGGTGATTATGAAAGATATTTAATGTCACCAACTTACTATTATAAAATAATTTTACATAAATTATTTAATATTAATAGATAAATTTCTATCCATCTTCTTTATTAATTCACCTCTACAACAAATATATAATAATGATATATATTTATTAAACACAACATCACTTATTATGTAGCTCATATTACCCTATGTAACACAATACCACAAATCTCGTAACACATATATTCTTGTTCGAACCCTTCACATGCCTTAAAAATTTTATTTACTAAATTCTTATTTTAATAATTTCTGAAAATTCGGGTTCTTACATCCTCTCCCCCTTATAAGGATTCCGTCCTCGGAATCACCAAAACCTCCTCTACTCAGTGTTATTCCGAATATTTCATATTCTTTTTGAATAATTTTATCTATTCTTTGTTCGGAAGTTTTATTGTAACTTGCTCACTTGTATTCTACCACATTCTCCTTTCTAAGGAACATTCTAATTACTACTTCATCACATAAAAGAATAAGAATCTTCCACGATTTCTCAATAATCAGGAAGTAGTATGAATAACTCGAATTCCAAACTATGCTGAGGGGTCATAAGACCGTGAACTAGTGGTTCAACACAATCCTTCACACTGCAAACCAGAGTGTTTATCTATCACAAAGACTGAAAACACCCTCCACACGTACAATAGGTGGCCAACCTATTGTACCACTATGTTGGGCCGCAACGTAGTGTTTTGTAATGACTACATGTATTACGCTCGGAACCATTGTCCCCGAAAATATGTCCCCTTATAGGGTTGTTCACCTCAGCTCTTCAACAACTAAATTCGTACCAGAGCAATCTGGTTTGACATAAATACTCAAGAACGCTTGAATTCCATAAATATTTTTCAACAGCCGTCTAGCCGAATCAAATAGCTTAGACTTGTATCAACAACTTAGACATCAATTGAAATATTTTAGCCAACTTAATTTACCTTCTTCATAATCTAAAAGAAAACCAAAAATTCTTTTATGACATCATGATACCGTAGCAGATTAGTAGTACATTAAGGATTTTGCCATTATATGACTTTGCCATACTACATTATACCAAAATTGGCTGACGACCTTTCAATCACAACCAACACTGGGTTCAACTGCATGGATGACTCCATCGTTTACCATATACTATATCAATGATGCACATGGTTAGAAATACATTTTGAAAATTTTTAAATCATTTTCGTCTTAGCCGAAATAATTAGCATAAACATATGGATAACGATATTATTTTTAAAACATCATTGGTTTCATCACATAATCCAATATTTTTTAAGAAAATAGAAGTGAAAACATCAGCACGAAGTCAATAAATTTGAAAATTTAGCAGAGCTAGAAGATTTAGAAATCCATGTTTCTCCATCAACTTCAATCTTTACTCCATTGTTTCATTCTATCAATCTCTAACACCATCAATGCTCACTATTTCAGAATTTCTAACTTCATAACATATATATACCTGATATAGTTCATCAAACTTACTACACTTTGGAAATTCAGGAACTTACCATAATTATATGAGTTCAAAAACTTATCCTAGTCAGACCATAGGCGTCCATTCGCTAAGGGGTTCAAAAACATTTCGTATAATTATGAGTCACGAACTTACCATAAATATGAGTTTTAAGAACTCGCAACTTATCCTTATATTCTCTATCTTAATCTTAATAGTCTCTATCTATCAAATATGATACGAGAAAAGAATCACATTTTGACCATAAGCATATCGATAGCACGACACCAACATTCCATTGATTATCATTGTGAGGAGCCGAGCGTGAGCATAAAGCCTCCGCCCACACAAAGGTTTGTACAACTCAGTTCTCACATGAGTCCTCAACTGAAATCCCACTTAACTTTATCTCACTCTTAACTTGTTCTTTGCTCGATACGAATTCTTCGTATCTCATCACATACAACTCCTCGTGAGTTCACATCGTACCATTTTATAGTACATTCTCTTATAGCATCAAGCTATACACACTTAGTTAATACAGACTATTTATCACTTCATAGCTCAATCCGATCATGTCGTGATCATCAATTTACCTTAGGGTTCTTTCCCTATTATCAACAAAACTCCACTCGAGCTCATTCTTAATATCTTTGCCATATAGACACCATCTTAACATTTTTATTATCGGAGTTAGGAAACTCTTGAATTCTCATTCTCTTAGATACTTCAAGATTCTTCTTTGAATCTTCACTTATATATAATTTAATCTTTATCTTTCTATCTCTCTCTCTCAGGTTATAGCCTAAGGTACACTTACCTAGGTTTATAACCTACAGCTTTGATACCAACCTGTGATGCCCCCAAATTCGGGTCCCTTCGAACCTCAGATCCGGTCCGCCACGATACTACTATCGTCAAACTATTTATATCTTTTCATTCATAACTTAATGAATATAACTTTGCTTATTACAATTTAGAATATAAATTAATTCCATTTTCAGGATCTGCACAATGACCCCAAACTTTTATAAGTTTCACAACTTAGTCATTTACTATTCCTGTTTTACACCACATTCGATGTTATAAAAATATGCGGAATAATTTAAAAAATTTTAATCTCCTTCGAAAAATAATCTTTTATTGATTTCTTAACTTGAATCAATTACCAATCCCTGAATCAAATTATTCTATGATTCACTTTATCCAATTTCCGTATAAATCTTTACATTTCGATTCGAATTTCTCTATGTATCCCATAGTATAACTTAACATGTATTACACATTATAAACTACTATCATGTACATCTACTAGAACCTAAACATGGTTGAAGAGTATATATTTAAACAAATGAATCAATCTCCTTTGATACTATTAAGCTTTATCAATCAAGTACCACGTAATCTTTACCGTGAGTACAAAAGTGGTTATTTGCAAGGGTGAGCTCGACAACCCATCAATTCTAACAGTTTTCATGCAGAACATAGCATATAAAAACATACTCAGTTCATGCATTCATAATTAATTAATATTTACTACGCATGTTACTTCACACATAACAGGCATAGAGATTTTCATCATAAGCATATCATCAAAGATCAACTTCCACATTTCATACATATCTCATATGTATTTCATGTATATACGTATCTCATATGCATTTAATATATATACATCAACATTCTCATATCATAATATAGCTCAACTAACATTTATGAAGTTTATATATCAAATAGGAACTGAAAGACGTGTCTGATTCGTAGTTTATGAACTACAACTTAACTGCGTATTGCTAATTGCACTTCGTGTATTCCTACACAGTTATATAATCATGGATTCATACCTATCAGTTATGCATTTCATACATTCTCAATGTAATAAAAATTTACATTGTTTCATTTCACTTCTTCAATATACGTTTAGGATAGCAATGTTGTTAGCTCATTATACTCTCTTGCTTATTCTTTCGAAACAATCTTACTTCATCTTTTACAGTCTTACATCTTAAAAGTATATATATAGACATGCTCTAAATTCGAGATAGTTAACAAACTGCTCTTGACCACTCTGCAGCACGACGCGGACGCACTAAGTATAAGCTAGGGAGTGGCGCGGCCGCGCTACTCTCTGCCAGAACCAAAACTAAAATTTTCAAAAGTCTAGTTCTCTTGCTAACACCATAATATCTTCGAACACAGTATAAACACATAAAGATATGGTCTAAAATAATTTTGATTTCTCACACTTGTTAATGTTGATGTTAACTTCTAAAATTTTTAAATTTCTCTTTAAAACACGTACTAAATCGAGCTTGACAACTTTTTATGTGCAATATATCTTGAAATTACATTCCTTATCCAACCGCGCACATAACTAGGCCACATTCACATGTTCCCAAGGTCAAAACTTAAAAGACATAAAATACGTCAAGTTTTATTTTCAAAACTTCTAAATTTTATTCCCATAAAAAATGTCATAGTAAACTAATCATGCAAGGCAATTTAAACTCACAAATCTTACTTGTTTGTACATGTTTCTACACACGTTTACAAGGTCAAAATATAACCACTCTATGTTTATAAAACTTGTTTTGCAAAATATCCAAGTTTGCATTTGAAATCGTTTTAAACCAATTGAAGGCAATCCAACACATATGAAATAACTTTTAATCTTATATCATGCATAATGAAACCTAGTATACATGCTATCAAAGTTAGAACTGAAATGACTCAAAGTTCATAAGGGTTTATTTTTCAAAATCTTGATGTCACTTTAGAAAATCATTAATACCAAGCTAACACAACTCATTATATGAAAGGTAACTTAAAATCATATGTTAGACCCCTTTACATATTTAGTTAGGCCAAACTAGCATGCTCACAAGATCAGAATACACGTAAGTTTATTTCAAACAAGAGTTGTCTTTCCAAACTTATAAGTTTCCTTTAAAACTCAAACCAATCCAAGTTATAGTGGCCTACTATAACTAAAGTAACTTCAATCCATGTATTGAGGTTATTTATGTGCATTTCCAAACCATCCTAACATGCTCAGAAATTAGATTATAGCAGACGTTGGAGTTCAAGACAGACACACGGGGCAGTCGCGCTGGGTTTGTACTAGGAAGTGTTACGGCCGTGCCACTTCGGCACCAACCCGGACTTGGCCTTTATTTCTGCATATTCTAGCCCAAACAACCAATACATTTTCATTTAGCATGCTCAACCTAGCTATATATTATCCATAACATACATACCAACTCATATAACATTATTATAACAATTCACAAACCAATTATCAAGAATTCATTCTAACTCTCAAGAATTTATCAAAATCCAATTCAAGAACATAAATAGAATTTATACCTCCTTAAGCTTGAATTGAACACCTCACACACTGATTATACTTCTAAAATTGCTCAGCAACCCACAGTCTAAAACTTAGACTTATCAGACAATGCAACAGAAAACTGAGGAAGGTGAGCTTCTATTTATGGAGAATCGATTTACCAGTTTATAGCTTTGCACCCATGTTCGATTATATGGGAAATGAGAGTAACCAACAAATATTTAAGAGTTGGCCAACTTCACCCTTGTAGCCATCATCACAGCTAACTTAGCTCTTAACTGTCGGCCAACTTTTACGTAATGTAATAATAGGCCACTGTTCATGTACTGATAAATGACACTTATTTTGGCACAAAGCTAACTCTCAGCACTAAAGCTTAGTCTAGTTACTTTAACTCCTAAAAATATAATCTTAATGTACGATAATATGAAAATTAGGGATCTAATATATTCCCATTTCATATAATTCATGTACATTGAGCTAGTCCAAATAATATTTTAATTAGGCTAAGTATAATTCAATTGGGTATTCCCAACCCATTATTTCTTATCACACTTAAATATCAAAATGATTAATATCAACCATTTATTCTCTTTTCAATAATTTCAGTTAAACCTTTCAGTTTGATTTAACTTTAATACTCAGACCACACACAAGGCTCATCTATTGGATTTATATAACTCAAGCTCATAATCTCAACAATAAAATATTAAGGGTCTAGGCCACGTTTGGCTTTTCTCCAATTCAACGTTATTTTATTATTTATTTAATATAAAGCTTGTATGACAAACTTTGCCTTAATGCTAAATTATTTAGCTTACCCTACACTTGTAATATGTATAATCATTTTCATTTAAAATAATTAATATCTACTCTATTAATTATTTAGATTATACACTATGCGTATTCAATTGTCCCAAGACAACTCCTTCCATCTTATTCAAATATTAAACCCTTTCATATATTACCATATTATGTAATATATTAAAATGCCAAAATTAATTAACATAATCATTCATTTTCTTCATGTAAAGCATATATATTAATCCACCATTTTACTTAAGTGAATTATCCCTTTCATTCAATTTACTATCACGCCACTACCACAAAAGGCTTTAATACTCAAATAATATATTTCCATAATATAATTTTCAACTTATTTAAATTAACCAATATTTATTCTTGTTTAGTTAATTTCCATAACTAACCCACGTTCAATTCATGCTTAGTTATCTCAATCCATTCAAGGACTGTAGGAACACCACTTATGATCCTTATTACAACATATTAGCCACTAATATACAACTCTTAAAGTTCAGATTACACAAACTCATCCTGAATCATCTGCAGACCGGCGCGGCCGCAGTTGTCTTAGGCTTGAGAGTGGCGCGGCCGCGCCACCTCAAGTTAGGATGCAGATATGTTATGCTTCAACAGAATAGAACTTAACTCACAAATGCTTTAACATGCTCCCTACATGCTATCCCATTATACTAACCAAAATGAATCTCCAATGACTACATTCTTCAATAATTTAAAGATTAAACTTCAAGTTCAACTCGATTTCCCTTAATAGTTAGTTAACTATAAAGATCTCATATATATATATATATATATATATATATATATATATATATATATCTAATCTATTTTCACAATTCAAGATATATATATAACACATACATTCATTCCTATAATCTTCACTTCTCGCCGTGTATCAAATTACCTAATAATTCTTTAACCAATTTAAAGGTATATCGATTTTCTTCTCTCGTCGACAACGTGCACGCATACAAGTCTAAACCTAACACGCATCGAGTCTTTAATAGTATTCAATATAGTACAATGAGTGGTTTTCCATAAATAACCAACAAATTGGTTTCCGTCTCGTCTACACCGTTTTCCACAGTGAGTTAGATCGGTTACTAATTCGTATATACCTCCGCTCTCTGAAGAAATTGTTTAGCCCAGCTCCTATGTGTCTACCATTAAAGAGTACGATTACACTACCTTAGACTTGATACTTACTCGTACAAATACTCAAGAAAGTGGTGATTATCAAAGATATTTAATGTCACCAACTTACTATTATAAAATAATTTCACATAAATTATTTAGTATTGATAGATAAATTTCTATCCATCTTCTTTACTAATTCACCTCTACAATAAGTATATAATAATGATATATATTTATTAAACACAACATCACTTATTGCATAGCTCATATTACCCTATGTAACACAATACCACAAATCTCGTAACACATATATATTCTTGTTCGAACCCTTTACATGCCTTAAAAATTTTATTTACTAAATTCTTATTTTAATAATTTTTGAAAATTCTCGTAACACATATACTAACTGCTTTATGTTCATTCAATCCAGATTTGGGGTATATAACCTTGATTATTATTCAAAACTTGCTGAGCATTCTGTAGCTCATCTCTGCAAATATTTTTCATTTGTAGATAGAAAGAATGTATTCCAGCGGTTCCGGTATTTGTGGATAGAACGGCTTAAGACATGGTTATTCTTTTGAGAACTATAATGTAATATTTGACAGCATTTCGAATCAATGTAATATTTATTATTAGTTTCTAGTGTTTAGTTTTTATTCTAATAAAATTAGAAATGAGTACAATATCTATATGAACTATATATCTGAATGATTGTGTTAACAGACATTTGGCTTCTTTGATGCACTGAGGTAGCGGTTCTCGGTTCCAAGAACCCTACCATTAATACTATGGAGGTCAGATTAATAGGAATTATTGATATGGAAGAAATATTTGTAAGATACTAAAGCCGTACATCCAAGTGAGGGTACTCAATTACGATAATTGTTCTGACGAGAACTATTAGTTGCTATGAGCACTGTGAATCTTAGATTTATTGGAGTTATTATCTTATAGAATATTTACGTGAGCATCAAATCTACTACAAGAAATGTAGAGAATTTGGGGGCGTCACATTAATAATGTCAGACTCATTTAAGCAATTAATCAAATATCTTATTTAATTTAATTTAAATAAAATATAATAATTTCTCATTAATTCATATAGTCACATAATTAAATTCTCATTTATTAATTATGTCAAATAATTAAATCTCTAATTAATTATTAAATTAATTAGAATAACGTTATGCTTATTAAATAATTCGTTTAATCAAATAAGCTTAATTAAATACATACTTTTGAATAATAATTTTTCCACATTAATTTAATCAATGTAACACATATAATTAAATTAACTTACCACAAATTCATCAATTAATTATTTAACCCTATAAATAAATCATCGAAGAATATTTGTTTAATTCAATAAATACCCAAATTTATATTATAAAATCTTGTTCGTTACATCTTTCCCCCCTTAAAAGGATTCTGTCCCCAGAATCACGACTTAATCAATCCGTCCAGTTACATTCTCCCCCCTTACAAAGATTTTATCCCCAGAATCGCTTACACATAATTTAAGCAAATAAATGTGTATAATTTTTTATCATGTGCTCTTCGAGTTCTCACGTAGCTTCTTCAGCGTTGTGGTTCCTCCAGATTACCTTAACAGAATGTATTACTTGATTTTTGAGTACTTGCTCTTTCCTGTCAACTATCTGAACATAAACTTCTTCATAAGATAAATATTTCTCAAATTGTAGGGGTTCATATTCGATAACATGCTTGTAATCGGGCTTATACGTTCGTAAAACAGAAACATGGAAAACATTATGGATATGCTCTAAGGCCAGTGGTAAGGCTACCTCGTAGGCAACTTCACCAATTCTCCTTAAAACTTCGAAGGGTCCAATGAACCTCGGGCTCAATTTCCCCTTCTTACCATATCTTATCTTTCCCTTCCAAGGAGAGACTTTCAAGAAAATGTAGCTACCAAATTCAAATTCTCAATTCTATCAGTGTTGATCAAGGTATTTTTTTTGTCTGTCTTGAGTAGTTATCAATCTTGTCCTGATTACCTTGACAATCTCAGCGGTCTGTTGCACCAATTCTAGTCCTAGTAGCTGTCGTTCACCAACTTCATCCCAAAATAATGGAGTTTTGCATTTTCTGTCGTACAATGCTTCGTAAGGCGGCATACCAACACTTGCGTGGTAACTGTTATTGTAAGTGAATTATACCAGTGGTAGATGATCATCCTAATTTCCTTTAAATTCCATTATACAAGCTCTTAACATACCCTCCAATGTCTGAATTATCATTTTGCTCTGCCCGTCTGTCTGAGGGTGATATGTCGTACTCATTCTCAATTGTATACCCTTCTATTCTTGTAGTCATTTCTAGAAGTTTGATATAAAGCGCGAATCCCTATCCGAAACAATTGACACCGGAACTTCGTGCCTCGAAACAATCTCTTTCACATATAATTTTGCTAACTGGTCTAAGTTGAATCTAATTCTGATTGGAAGAAAGTGTGCGGATTTCGTCAATTGGTCAACGATAATCCATAATGTGTCATAGCCTTTCTGAGTTGTCGGAAGGCCAACCACGAAATCTATCGTAATATGTTCCCATTTCCATTCTAGGATCTCTAATGGTTGTAACAACCCACTCGGCCTCTGATGTTCTACTTTCACTTTCTGACATGTCAGACACTTGACAACACACTCCGCGACATCTCGTTTCAAATTTGGCCACCAAAAATGTTGTCTAAGATCTTGGTACATCTTGGTACTACCAAGGTGAATCGAATATCGTGAAGTATAAGCCTCACTCAAAATGTCTTCCTTAATCTCTGGCACTAGTGGTACCCAAACTATGCTCTCAAATCTCAGTAGTCCCTCACTGTTTGTCTTGAATCTCGGTTCGATTCCTTCAGATATCTTCTTTTTCACCTTCTAACATTCTTCGTCTAGAAGTTGAGCCTCTTTAACTTTATCCGGTAAAGTTGTACCAGCTTGCATCAGGAACAACTTCTCGTCAATCTCCATAGGATACTCCACTTCCAATTCCAGCTTCTCCATCGCTGAAATTAGCTCCTCTTGAGCGGTCAACATCATCAATTTCTCCCTACCCTTTTTACTTAAGGCGTCAGCAATCACATTTGCCTTACCTGGATGGTATAAAATCTCACAATCATAGTCCTTAATTAACTCCAACCACCTTCTCTGGCGCATATTCAAGTCCTTCTTTGTAAAAATATATTTCAAACTCTTGTGGTCTGTATATATTTCACACTTCTCCTTATAGAGATAGTGTCTCCAGATTTTCAAAGAAAATACCACTACAGCTAACTCCAAGTCGTGGGTTGGATACCCCTTCTCATAGTCCTTCAATTATCGTGACACATACGTAATGACCCTGCTATTTTACATAAGCAAACAACTAAGTCCTTTATGCGACACATCACTATAAACCATAAAATTTCATGTGTTATCTGGAAGAGATAACATAGGTGTTGTACTCAACCTTTTCTTAAGTTCTTGAAAGCTTTCCTCATACTTCTCTGTCCACACGAATTTCACAGCTTTCCTAGTCAAATTCGTCAGCGGGGTTACGATCTTGGAAAAATCCTGAATGAATTTTCTGTAATAACCTACCAATCTAAGAAAACTTCTCACTTCTGACGACATTTTCGGCTGATCCTAGTTCGTCACAACTTTGACTTTGGAGGGATCCATCAAAATTCCATCCTTATCAATCACATGTCCGAGAAATCCAAAATTCGCATTTTAAAACTTGGCATACAACTTCTCCCATCTCAACGCCTCTAACATTGCCTTCAAATGCTCTACATGTTTTTCCTTGGTCTTTGAGTATACCAAAATATCATCGATAAATATCACCACAAGTTTGTCCAAAAACAGCTCGAACACTCCGTTCATTAGGCCCATAAATGTTGCAGGAGCATTCGTTAGACCGAATGATATCACCAAAAATTCGTAGTGACCATATCGCGTTCTAAACACTATCTTTGGTGCATCCTCTAGCCTCACCTTCAACTAATGATAACCACTCCTCAAGTTTATCTTTGAAAAGTATCTCGCTCCCTTCAATTGATCAAACAGGTCGTCGATCCTCGGTAATGGATATATGTTCTTAATTGTGACCTTATTCAGTTCTCTATAGTCGATGCAGAGCCGCATCGTCCTGTCCTTCTTCTTTATAAATAACACTGGCGCTCCCCACGATGATACACTCGGTTGAATGTACTTCTTATCCAGCAAGTCTTGCAGTTGTACCATTAATTCTTTCATCTCTACCAGAGCCATTCGGTACGGTGCCTTAGATATTGGAGCCATTTCTAGCACCAAATCGATCACAAACTCAACCTCTTTATCTGACAGAAGTCCTGGTAGATCATCCAGAAATACGTTTGTGAAGTCCCTCACTATTGGTATCTCCTCTATTTTCGGGTTCTCTTTACGATTGTCGATTATGTAAGCTAAATATCCTACACAGTCTTGTCTTAACAACTTCCTGGCCTGCATCATTGTTAGATAACTCGCTTATCTAGGTGACTTGCTGCCACAAAACACAACCTTTGATGGAGTCATAAGGCTAATACATTTCTTCTGGTAATCAATTACAGCCCCATAATTGAATAACCAATCCATTCCTAGAATGACGTCAAATTCCTTAAGTCTGATAGGGATAAGATCTACGTCCATAATGTTACCCTTAAT
Organism: Panax notoginseng; assembly: GCA_016801055.1. NCBI lineage: Eukaryota > Viridiplantae > Streptophyta > Magnoliopsida > Apiales > Araliaceae > Panax > Panax notoginseng. The sequence goes on along the minus strand of CM029021.1, from coordinate 56,470,647 downwards.
ATCCACCCTACAATTCTTGTGTATGTAATTAACAGGGATCACTTCTTTATTCGCAATTTCTATGTTCATGGGGTATTCTAACTTATCCTTAGGCAATTCTAAGTTCTTAGCAAAGTCATCAGATATAAACGAACAAGTAGCACCCGAATCAAATACTACATAAGCATTAACTTTATTGATCAGAATGATACCTAACACCACATCACGAGACTGCACAACATCCTGCACTGTCATGTTAAAAGTCCTAGCGGTTGGTCTGTTGGTTGCGATTGGTCCCGTGATAGTTAGAGCATTGCCACCGCTATTTCCATTATTCCCTCCTGTTTATGCCCCTCTAAATCCTTTTTTTGAACAGTCCCTAGCCAAGTGGTCCTTTGACCCACATGTGAAGCAAGCACCCTTCTTTAGGTTAGGTCAATTAGGTGCAATGTGGCATTCCTGACCATAATTGTAGCAGACTCTTTTTCCTTTCATACAAACCCCAGATGAGCTTTCTCATAGGTCGGACATGCTTCAATCCTCTTCTTTTGACCTCCTTATTGATTTCCAGTTGACGAGTTATCAGACCACCTTATCTTCTGATTGTTACTTCCTCCCGTGTTATTGCCACTGGCCTTGTTAATTCCTTCATTTTCACTCTTCTTCTTCTTCTGATCCTGATTATACTTAGTCACCGCATCGCTCCCACCTTCAGCGAAGATGGCCTTCTCCAATACTCTAGCAAAAGTTTTTAGCTGAAACATTGACACTTTAATATATACCCAGGGCTTCAGTCCCTGTTCAAACCTTCTTGCTTTTCTCTCATCCGTGTGAACTTGATATGTGGCGAACCTAGCCAACTCACGGAATCTTACCGCATAGTCTGGCATGGACATATTTCCTTATTTCAGCTCCAGAAATTGGACCTCCATTTAGTTCTGCGAGCTGTTTGGAAAATACATCTCGAAGAACATCTCCTTAAACCTCTCCCAGGTAATCACACCTTCACCTCCCCGGACCTTATTTGCTTGCCACCAATAACTGGCTTTGAATTTCAGTATAAACATTACGTAGGCAGTTTTTTAGTCCTCTCTGACTCTGGCGACGTCAAAAACTTTTTCCATCTCCATAACCCAAATTTGAGCCTCTATCGGGTTCATGGAGCCTTTAAAATCTGGCGGTCCCATCGCCTTGAAGACCTTAAATGTATTATTTGGTGGAGCTTGTGGTTGATTGTTAATTGTTCCTATCAGTAAATTTAGCAACTGTTGAACGGGGTTAGCATTGGCGTCATTGTTGTTGTTCGTTGTCCCTTCTTGGGCTGGTTGACGGTTTGGTCTTCTTCCCGGTGGCATATTTCTGTTAAAATATATGCTTATTAGCTCTTTATTCAATTATCTAAATATTTAAGTCTTAACTCAAACATTTTAACATAATCACTTAACATATTTTCTCAAATAACTCTGATATATTTATTCAATCAAAAGTTTTAACAAACTACGATAGCATCACTGCTATTTACATCAACTATCCCGAGATAAAGAATCTATATGATTTAAAACGTCAAAATATTATTCTATTTATAAACACATCGGAATTTACATTATTACTACTAGATATGTTTTCACATAATTAAACTATTCTTATCACTGCCTGCTAAGGCGTTGAATAGCTTTGCTATGCTCTTTTTCCATAATACGGGACATCGTCCTGCTATCTAGCATGTAGGATGTTAGTCCTTCAAACTAAATTGGGTATCTCATACCCCGCTCATGGGCCTCATCAATTGCATTTTGAAGCGTAGAGTGTGTCTCCTCAAGCTTAGCCTTCTTCGCCCAACAGTTCTCTTCTACAAGATCTGCACGTCGTGATTCCCTTACCTAGGCCTCCTCTGCTATGGCCAGCCTTGCTGAGTTCTCTTTTAGTTCATTCTTCAACTCTTTTATTTCCTCTAACTTCTGCTAAGTTTGGCCCTTCTCGTGAACCAAATCCCACTTTACGTTTCCTAGACGTGTGTGAAGGGCCTCAACCTCTCCATCCCTCTGCTCGATGGTAAACTGTTGAATAATCGTCCGCTCCCTCAGCTCCTGAACAATATCTCGTAACTCTATGTTATGGTAATATAGCTCGTCGTACATCTCAGCACTGATAGAGTTCGGTGGGAACTCATCTTCTTCCTCAGGGTCCTCCTCTGGATCAATCTTAGGCTCATGTTCCTGACCAACAACAGTGATCAACGGAGATGGCTCTCTCTGTACCAACTGCTCCCAAACGACATGAATGTCTTAGGGCTCCTCCTCTCTAGGTACTCGGGGTTCCTCCCCAGCTCGACAAAATCCTCCAACATCTGATATCCTTATAACACAGTTTTAAGTTTTAGTTACTAATCGATACTCGCGAGCACATAAGTTTATCACATAAGCACATAAAGTCTTTTATTATCTTCAATGAATTAAGGAATTCATTTCTTAGAATTCGATAAGAGTTTATCACCACTATGTTCTCGTTCTTCTATAAGGCTACTGATAAGTAGGTTTTATACCTACTTATTGGTTACTAACTCACGAGAATTATGCTTAACTTAAGTAGTTTATTATGTTTTATTTGAATTTTATGTTTTTTTTTGTAGTTTATGTAGTTGGAACCCCTTTTTAATAGCATAAGGCATGGAATTACATGGATTGGCATGGATGGCATAAAGCTAGCAAAAGCATAGCAAGGTGGTCGTGAGCATGTGAAGAACTGGAGCAGTGGAGGAATGAAGTAGCAAACGACAAGAAGTAACAAAAAGCAGCAATAGCAGAATACAGAAGCAGAAATTCATACCGCGCGGCCGCGCTTTAACATTAAAGGGGCATGGCGCGCCCGCACGATGAATACGCCAAAGAAGCCCACAGCGCACCTGCGCTCGTTATGCAGTATTATATCGCGCAACCGCACGAGTCTTTGTTAGTTTAAAATTTTTGACTTTTTGTAATTTGAAATGAAGCGTATTTGGCTCAACAGAAACAATATGGTTGGCACCAGAGACGTGTTTTGATAAGTTTTTATTAGTCTTGACTACTATTAGGTTTTAGTTATTCTAAGGGGAGTGGGAGCATGGAATTTTCTACATTTTAGTTTTTCTCTTATTCTATATTACTAAATAAATAAAGTTTTCAATTTATGGAGATTTGTATGGATTGGAACAAGTCTGGAAACGGAGCTTACAGCAGGATTTAACAGATTTGATCTTTCATTTCTTTATTAACTCTTGTTTGTGATTTTCATTTCTATGATTAGTTTCAATCCCATAATGGCTTTTGGTTCAGAAATGAATTAAATTCCATTATGGGATTCTAATGGATTCTTATGTGTAGTCTAAACATGTATGACTGATTGTATTGTTGATTATTTAATATTGGTTTGCTCATTATGGTTTTGCTTAATGTATGAATGCTTGATCACCATTCACAATAATTGCTTGTATCGACTTGAAAAATGAAATATAAGTATAGATTAGATCATAATGGCATATGTTCTTAAGGCTTAGTTAGGATAGGCTTTGTGATTCGTGAACTGGATAGACATATAATGTTTCACCATGTGTAGTCATTAAAAGAGCATGAGCTTAAATCTTATTTGCTTTAAATTCACATAGACATATAATGAGTTTAGTATTTGTGATGATTGCATGAATTCTATCATTCGTGGATTTTGTGTAAATTGGGCATAATTCATTGAAAAATGATTGTGTTTCACTATTGTGCTCTCGGCTAGCTTTCCGTTTTAAATAAGTAAACATAACATGAGGTATACAGTTTTCATAAAGCATTAGATGATATTAGAATCCCATATCTTTCCATTTTGATTACATCCTTTTGTTAATTTTTTTTTGTTTAGTTGATGATTAATTTAGTTATAAATTCATTTATTAACTAATAGTTTAAGCATATATAATTAGTTATAAAGTTGTTGCATGATAATTTAGATATATTCCCCTTCTTCGTGGATCGATACTTTTCTTACTCTGTACTACTTGTTGACCAATGTATACTTGCATGAGTTAGAGTCCATTTTGTTAGACTAAAAAGGAGGTAACAAGTTTTTGGCGTCGTTGCCGAGGAAAGGCGTTTATTTTTAATATTGTCGTCATCAATTAAAGCTAGATTAGTGTGACTTAGACAATTCTATTCTTATTTTTATTTTATTTTTGTTTGAATTTCAGGTACTTGTGCATAGTATATGTGCACTCGATCGTCACATCCTGAGTTTATTCCTGCACAGGAAAACATCAACGGTAGTGTTTGGAGATCGAGAGCACTTAGAAATATACAAGTAGATTTAGAAAATACAACGTCCAGCATGGCAGCAGAAGAGCAAAGAGAACAGCAACACAGGACCTTGAGGGATTATTCAATGCTGAATATAAATGGGTTGCAGTCGAGCATTGTGAGGCCAGCTATAGCAGCCAACACTTTTGAGATCAAATCGGGAACTATTCAAATGGTTCAAAATATGGTCCAGTTTGGGGGTGCTGCTACAGATGACCCGAATGAACATCTATTGAGCTTCATAGAGATATGTGACACCTTCAGGTACAATAAGGTGACAGAAGATGCAATCCGGCTTAGGCTATTTCCATTTTCATTAAGGGACAAGGCTAGAAGTTGGCTCCACTCTTTGCCGTAAGGATCGATTACAACATAGGAGGATTTAGCGCAAGAGATTAGCAAATTTTTTTCCAATGGCTATGACTGCTAAAATGAGGACAACGATCTCTCAGTTTGAGCAACAGTAGGGTGAGTCATTATATGAAGCTTGGGAGTGCTACAAGGAGATGCTAAGGAAATGTCCCCATCATGGCATACCAGATTAGATGGTGATTAATTCATTTTATAATGGATTGGGATGGCAGTCAAGGCCAATTGTAGATGCAGTCGCAGGAGGAGCCTTATGGGCTAAGAGTTATGAAGAGGCTTACAATCTTATCGAGACTATGGCAGCAAACGATTTCTAAAATCCTACAGCCAGAATGCCACAACCCAAAGTTGCGGGAGTGTTAGAGGTTGATGCTATCACACAGTTGTCAGCTCAGATGGCATCTATTGCAAAGAAGATTGATTCGTTGGCAGAAAGTAAAGTAAAGACAGTTACTTTTGTCTGTGAGATTTGTGCAGGGTCGCATCTGACTGATCAATGTGCAATCAGTTCAGAATCGGTACAGTATGTGAGCAACTATTAAAAGAATCGAAATCAGTTCCAGAATTCCTATAACTCCAACAATCGTAATCATCCCAATTTCAGTTGGTCAAACAATCAAAGCAATCAAAGTCAATAGTTTCAACCACAACACCAGGTTCAGTCACAACCATCTCATCAGTAGTTTACATCAAAACCACCCTACCCTCTAGGATTTTCATAACAACAACATCATCATCCACCATCTGCACCTCAGCAACAGAAGAAGTCAGAGATTGAGGAGATGATGATGAAGTACGTGGCAAATACTGAGGTAATAATCAAGAGCTAAGCAGTGGCTATTAAAAATTTGGAGACGCAGATGGGTCAAATGGTTAGTGTGCTCAACAACAGACCACCGGGAACATTGCCAAGTACAACAGAGGCTAATCCAAGAAAGGAGGGTAAGGAACAATGTCAGGCAATAACTCTCAGATCAAGGAAGCAAACTGTAGAATCACAGTATGGAGCACCCACGCCACTTTTGCAAAGAGAAACCATGCGGCCGCGCAATGAAGAAAATGGGTCTGATGAGGTTTTATGTAAAGAAGGTTCTGAACAAGGGAAAGTAGAGAAGAAGAGTGAAGAGTCGACTGAGAAACTAGTGACCAAGACATGAATTGTTCATCCTCCTGTTCTGTATCCACAGAGGTTACAGAAGTAAAGGGAAGACAACCAATTCAGTAAATTTTTGGAGGTGTTTAAAAAGCTACAGATTAATATAACTTTCACTGAGGCATTGGAACAGATGCCTAGTTATGCAAAGTTTATGAAGGGTATCTTATCAAGGAATAGAAGGCTAGAAGATTTTGAGACAGTAGCCTTAACTGAAGAATGTAGCGTAGTGCTTCAACACAAATTACCTCCAAAGCTGAAAGACCCAGACAGCTTCATGATACCTTGTACGATTGGAAAGATGAGTTTTGATAAATGCTTGTGTGATTTAGGGGCGAGCATCAATTTGATGCCATTGTCAGTATTCAACCAATTGGGATTGCCGGCTCCAAGACCGATAAACATTTCATTACAGCTTTCTGACAGGTCCATTACATATCCACGGGGTATTGTAGAAGATGTGCTAGTTAAAGTGGATAAATTCATCTTCCCGGCTGATTTCATCATCTTAGATTATGAAGAAGACAGAAACATAACTATCATTCTTGGAAGACCATTCTTAGCCACGGGATGGACCTTGATAGATGTTCAGAAAAGTGAATTGACAATGAGAGTTAATGATCAATGTAAGACCCCAACTTTTATAAATAAAGATGAATTTTCTATAAATATTATTTTTGAATATTATGGAGTTAATTTGATATAATGTTATAGTTGTGGGTAATATTTATAAATTTTGCAAAGTACGCAAGTTGTTATATAATATTCGATTGGTCGGGGAATATTCATTTTAACAGAGAATATTCGTACAACGGCACAATCATTGGTGGACCCCACAACGAAATTATTGTCGGATTGAGAAAACGACAAAAATATTTTATTAAAAATAACGGCGGAAGTTTTACCATTGTTACTGTTGAACTACTCGGTAGTAAAAGTACAGTAATACGCGTAGTTGCATAGTAGCACACGGTATTGATTATTAATGCTTATGTGAGAAGTCACTCAGTTTGATTCAATTATTGTCAGTTAATAATATGAATTATTTAGCGATAATGACGTTTTGTTTTATTCGTATTATTAACGTAATAAAATAGAAACATCTTTTTATATAAAACAGAATACTTTATTAAAGTTATTCTATAAATAGAATATATTATATTTTATTTAAAAGATTTTTCTTTAAATATGGACCGTCAGATTAAAGTAATCAATCTGGACCGTTCATGGATTAGTTACTATGCATTCTATTTTTCTATAAATAGCAGCTTATTCCTTCATTATTTCTTACGAATTCACTGAACTCTAGAGAGAGAAACTATAGAGAGAAACTATAGAGAGAGAGAAGAAGAGTATTCTGCTACTTAACTACTTCCTTATTTCAGCTCTTCTTTAAAACGGTAAGGGGTGTTATTCTTTCTTATTCATGAAGAGAACTGTTGTTATTCCATTTCTTATTATTCTGTTGGAATAACCTGTATACGCGGTCTACCCTATACTTGGTGACATTCTTCTGTTATTCTGTTGGAACATCATGTCTGTGTGTTTTACACCGGACCTGGTTCCGTTTTTATTATTATTCTGTTGGAACATCCTGTCTGTGTGTTTTACACCGGACCTGGTTCCGTTTTTGTTATTATTCTGTTGGAACATCCTGTATGTGTTTTTTACACCGGACCTGGTTCCGTCTTGTTATTATTCTGTCGGAATATCCTGTCTGTGCGTTTACGCCGGACCTGGTTCCATTATTTATTATTCTGTCAGAATATCCTGTTTGTGCGTTTACGCCAGACCTGGTTCTATTATTTATTATTCTGTTAGAATAACTTGTCTGTACGGTCTATCGCATGCATGGTGATTTCTTTTGTTATTCCATTCTTTATTATACTCAGTTGGTTAAGTTTTGACTTCTATACTCCATGAAATTTGTGAATTATCCTTGATAATTGCGTTTCATCCAGTATCTTTTTATGAAAATATTCTTCTAAGCATTCTTGAATTTTACTCTACAAAGTAGTATCATGTTGACAATTTGGACGTTGTTAATTCTTGGATAAATTAATTCTTGAACTTGTTTTATTGAATTCTTATATCATTGACATCATCCTCATGTTTATAAAATGTTGAAAGTCATCTGTGGCCTGTAGTGCATAGATGGACTTGGTATGATTATGACCAGGGATTATTCGGTATAATCATGACCGTAATGTTACAAATAATGTGGTAAAAGTCCTCATTGGCCCGTAGTGCATTGATGGACAGTTGTTGGCATGATCATGACCATTAATGAATACACGAATATCCTTGGTCGTAGTGCAGGGGTAATTCGATGATGTGGATTATTTTATTAAGCTGAGTCCCAGCAATAACAGTGTTGAAAAACCTTTTAAATCATAAAAGATAGTAGAGTTTATTTTCTACTTGACTCTTTTAATGGATTGCTTGTTCCGCTGCAGTTAAACTTGATGTCTATTTTATTTTATCAGTTTAACATTGTTGAAGGCTAATGATAATTTATTCTGCATTATCTTAGTCATAATATTTCTTACTGGGCTAGTTGAGCTCACCCTTTCTTTCACTGTTCTCTTCAGGAAATGAGAACGTAGCTGGGGCAAGTCGGGGAACGGAGTGATGGTTCGAATGATAGCATTAGTTAGTAGTCCTCACTATTCTATGTAATAGTGTGTTAATAAATGTAATGAGGACTCCTTTTGAGTATGAATACTCTCTAGAAGATAATATTTGTATTCAAACTCACAGTTTATGTTTTGTCGTATTATACACGACAGTTGTATTAGTAAGTTGTATTTGTATTCTGTACTTTGTATCTGACGACCCAAGATGGGTGATGTATACCAATTTTTGGGGGCGTCACAGTTGGTATCAGAGCTTAGGGATATGATCCCTGGCTAAGATGTGAGAATAGAACTAGGAGGGGAGAGACGGTGAATTCCTTCGCTAGTATGACCTACCTAAGTTTATTTGCATGGTATTTAATTGGTCGGTCATAATATAAGGATAATATATGACATATCAATTAACTTTTATTTTGTGGCAGTATCTGAAAATGGCATCTGAGAATGTTGAAAATAGCAATGGAGCACTGGCGACTGTTGATTCACCACATATCAATAATCAGGATAATGTGCATCAGGAAGGTGACAATCCTCATGCAAACAACAACACTGACCAGATGATGAATGATGGAATGTTCAGAAACTTTATGCAGTTCATGCAACAGCAGGCGAGAGCGGCTCCTGTCCAAAATATAGGTGGAAACACTAAAAACTCTCGGACGGTCACCGCTAAACAGTTCAAGGACCTAGGACCGCCAGAGTTTAAGGGAGAGCCAAAACCACTTATACCGGAAACATGGATAAAGTAGATTACCAAGATATTTGATGTCTTAGGATGCTCCGAGGAGGAAAAGGTTCCCTTTGCCGCCTTTATGTTGCGAGGAGAGGCAGATTACTGGTGGGAATCGATTAAGCGTACTCAACCTGCCGCACTGAAGATGTCTTGGGAGAAGTTTCAAGAGCTGTTCAATGATAAATACTTTCCCGAAAGTGTTCGTCACATGAAGGAGGTGGGGTTCATCAAATTGGAGCAAAATAATATGATCGTGTCGCAGTATGAGGCTAAATTTGCTGAGTTGTCCCAATTTGCGTCCCACTTGGTGGATAATGAACAGCGAATGACGCAAATGTTTTTGCGAGGTTTGAAACCTGAGATGCGTCAACATCTTATTTCTCATAAACTGTGTTTGTATTCAGATGTTGTGAATACGGCTCAGTTAGTGGAGCGCGATAACGAGTCAACACAACCAAAAGAGAGCAGTCGGCAAAATGATAATACCAGTGAGAGCAGTCATCGAAGTGGTGACAACAAGCGTGGAGGGAATCAACAGGCCAGAAATGGTAACCACTTCGGAGGTAATCAGGGCCAAAATAATAAGAATGGTCATTTCAAGAAGAGGAGATTCAACAATGATGGAAAGACGTCAGCACCAGCACCCGTTGTTAAGGAAGGAGAACGACCACCTATCATATATTTCAAATGCGGAGGGGAGGGGCACATCAGTCCAAACTGCGCGATGCCGTCTAAAGCATGTTATAATTATGGAAGAGAAGGTCATTTAGCTCGATTTTGTCGTTTACCAAAAACAAGTTCAGCCAAGATGGAGACACCAAAGGCCGTCCCAGAAAAGTCAAAATCGGTAGTGCAAGGGAGAGCGTTTGTTGTGACCTCCCAGAAAGCAAGGAACCCGAATGAGGTTATTACGGGTAAGCTTATCATAAACTCTAACAAAGTCTATACTTTATTTGATACCGGTTCTACCCATTCTTTTATTTCTCCTACTTGCGCTCATCGATTAAATTTGACTCCAGAGAAATTAGACTTTGATTTATCTGTTGAAACTCCATTGGGAGAAACCTTCATTACATCCACGGTTTATAAGTCTTGTTTGGTTCAAGTTGGTACCCACACATTACCTGTCGATCTGATTTCGTTAAAAATACTTGCATTTGACGTGATTCTAGGGATTGATTGGTTAACTACTCATCATGCAAAAATTGATTATTTTCGTAAGGTTGTTAGCTTTCATATTCCTAATCGACCTATTATGTGAATCCAAGCAACCAAACCATTAAAATCAATCGCTGTCATCTCAAGCCATAAAGCTACTCGTTTATTGAAAACCGGATGTCAAGCTTTCTTAGCTTATGTCACGGATCTAAACAAAAATACGTCAGTTTTGAATGATATTTCTATTGTTAATAAATTCCCTGACGTATTCCCTGAAGAACTTCTTGGCCTACCCCCAGAGCGTGAAATTGAATTTCGTATCGACCTTAAACCCAGTACAAAACCCATTTCCAAAGCCCCATATCGAATGGCTCCTATTGAACTTCAGGAGTTAAAGATCCAACTGCAGAAATTGTTAGACATTGGCTTTATTCGTCCTAGTACTTCTCCTTGGGGTGCTCCTGTGCTATTCGTGAAGAAGAAAGATGGAAGTTTGCGATTTTGTATTGATTATCGGGAGTTGAATCATGTCACCATCAAAAACAGGTACCCATTGCCACGTATTGATGACCTGTTTGACCAGTTGCAAGGAGCACAATTCTTTTCAAAGATCGATCTTCATTCTGGATATCATCAGCTGAAGGTTAGAACTGAGGATATTCCAAAGACAGCTTTTAGAACTCGGTACGGGCATTATGAATTCCTAGTCATGTCCTTTGGATTGACTAATGCTCCTGCTGCCTTCATGGATATGATGAACCGGGTATTCAAGAAATATTGGATCACTTTGTGGTCGTCTTTATTGATGACATCCTTATTTATTCCAAAAGTCGTGAAGATCATGAGCAACACTTGAGGCTGGTACTCCAAAAGCTTCGTGAATACAAGCTTTATGCCAAGTTGAAGAAATGCGAATTCTGGCTGGAGGAGGTAGCATTCCTTGGGCACGTAGTATCAAGTCGTAGAATATCGGTTGACCCGGCAAAGATTGAAGCTATTCAAAGCTGGGAGCAACCTAAATCAGTGACCGAAGTACGTAGCTTTCTTGGTTTAGCTGGTTATTATTGGAGATTCGTGGAAGGATTTTCTCGAATCGCTACTCCATTAACTCAGCTGACTCAGAAATATACAAAGTTCGGTTGGAGCGAAGAATGTGAGCAGAGTTTTCAAGAACTCAAGAGGAGACTCATTTCAGCACCTGTTCTAACAATACCATCTGGTTCGGAGGGATTTGTCATATACAGTGATGCTTCGAGCAAAGGGTTGGGATGCGTTCTCATGTAACATGAAAAAGTCATAGCCTATGCATCAAGACAACTCAAGGAATATGAGAGGAATTATCCTACTCATGATCTAGAGTTGGCAGCTGTTGTCTTTGCACTTAAAATTTGGAGGCATTACTTGTATGGGGAGAAGGTGGAGAGCTTTACGGATCATAAAAGCCTCAAATATTTCTTCACTCAAAAGGAACTCAACATGTGACAACGACGTTGGCTTGAACTGTTGAAAGATTATGATCATACCATTCAATACCATCCTGGAAAAGCGAACGTGGTAGCTGACGAATTGAGTAGAAGATCATATGCAAGTACGAGTGCGATATTGTCAATACAAAGGCCCATTTTGTGTGATTTGCAAAGGATGGAGATAGAGTTAAAGACTCCAGGGACCCATGTGATGATGAAGAATATACGAGTAGAACCAACTTTAATCGATAAAGTTAAAGCTGCTCAAGCTATAGACCTGGAGCTGATGCGTATGAGGAAGAAAGTGCAAGAAGGTGCTATGCCGGAAGCAAGAATCGATGAAGAAGGAATACTTCGAGTCAACTCCAGACTTTGTGTTCCTAACAACCCTAATTTAAAGTATAAAATCATGATGGAGGCGCACAACACACCGTTTGCAATCCATCCTGGAAGTACCAAAATGTATCATGATCTTCGTCATACATTTTGGTGGAGCAATATGAAGAGAGAGATAGCGTTGTTTATCTCAAGGTGTCTAACTTGTCAACGAGTCAAAGCGGAGCATCAAGTACCAAAAGGTCCATTGCAACCATTTGAAATTTCATAATGGAAGTGGGAGCACATTACCATGGATTTCGTTACCGGTCTTCCTAAAGTTTCTCAAGGTATAGATGCGATTTGGGTCATTGTTGATAGATTGACCAAGTCTGCTCATTTCTTACCGATACGAGAAACTTATACACTTGAACGTCTTGCTCGTATGTACATAAACGAGATTGTAAGACTGCATGGTATGCTAGTATCCATAGTTTCTGATCGAGACCCAAGATTCACTTCACGATTTTGGGTTAGTTTACAAAAAGCTATGGGTACAGATTTACGATTTAGTTCAGCATATCATCCTCAGACGGACGGATAATCAGAGAGGACTATTCAAACTCTAGAAGATTTATTAAGACTTTGTGTCCTTAACTTCAAGGGAAGTTGGGACAAGTTCTTACCATTGATGGAGTTTTCCTACAACAACAGTTATCAAACAAGTATTGGCATGGCTACATTCGAAGCATTGTATGGAAGAAAATGTCGTTCTCCAGTATGCTGGGATGAGGTGGGTGAAGCAACGTTGTTGGGACCGGAGTTGGTACGTATGACTACAGAAAAGATTCAAACGATCCGACAACGTATAAAAACCTCACAAGATAGACAAAAGAGTTATGCTGATCTTCATCGAAAGGACGTGGAATTTGATGTAGGAGATCATGTGTTCTTACGTGTTGCTCCATGGAAAGGAGTTACGAAATTTGAAAAGAGAGGAAAGCTCAATCCTCGATTCATCAGTCCATTTTTAATCCTCGATCGAGTAGGAACTGTGGCTTATAGACTCGCTTTACCGCCAAGTATGTCTCGTGTTCATAACATTTTTCACATATTCATGTTATGCAAATATGTGAAAGACCCGAACCACATTATTGAGTTAGAACCGGACGAAATAGCGGAGGATTTGACGTATGAAGAAGCTCTTGTTCAAATCTTGGATAAGAAGGAACATATTCTACGCTCCAAGGTTATACCTCAAGTCAAAGTTTTGTGGAGAAACCACGATGTTGAGGAAATGACTTGGGAGTTAGAATCTAAAATGAAATCATGGTATCCTTACCTCTTCGACATACCAGGTACGTAGCCTAATTTCGAGGGTGAAATTTCATAAGAAGGGGAGGTTGTAAGACCCCAACTTTTATAAATAAAGATGAATTTTCTATAAATATCATTTTTGAATATTATGGAGTTAATTTGATATAATGTTATAGTTGTGGGTAATATTTATAAATTTTGTAAAGTACGCAAGTTGTTATATAATAATCGATTGGTCGGGGAATATTCATTTTAACAGAGAATATTCGTACAACGGCACAATAATTGGTGGTCCCCACAACGGAATTATTGTCGGATTGAGAAAACGACAAAAATATTTTATTAAAAATAACGGTGGAAGTTTTACCATTGTTACTGTTGAACTACTCGGTAGTAAAAGTACAGTAATACGTGTGGTTGCATAGTAGCACACGGTATTGATTATTAATACTTATGTGAGAAGTCACTCAGTTTGATTCAATTATTGTCAGTTAATAATATGAATTATTTAGCGATAATGACGTTTTGTTTTATTCGTATTATTAACGTAATAAAACAGAAACATCTTTTTATATTAAACAGAATACTTTATTAAAGTTATTCTATAAATAGAATATATTATATTTTATTTAAAAGATTTTTCTTTAAATATGGACCGTCAGATTAAAGTAATCAATCTGGACCGTTCATGGATTAGTTACTATGCATTCTATTTTTCTATAAATAGCAGCTTATTCCTTCATTATTTCTTACGAATTCACTGAACTCTAGAGAGAGAAACTATAGAGAGAAACTATAGAGAGAGAGAAGAAGAGTATTCTGCTACTTAACTACTTCCTTATTTCAGCTCTTCTTTAAAACGGTAAGGGGTGTTATTCTTTCTTATTCATGAAGAGAACTGTTGTTATTCCATTTCTTATTATTCTGTTGGAATAACCTGTATACGCGGTCTACCTTATACTTGGTGACATTCTTCTGTTATTCTGTTGGAACATCATGTCTGTGTGTTTTACACCGGACCTGGTTCCGTTTTTATTATTATTCTGTTGGAACATCCTGCCTGTGTGTTTTACACCGGACCTGGTTCCGTTTTTGTTATTATTCTGTCGGAACATCATGTTTGTGTGTTTTACACCGGACCTGGTTCCGTCTTGTTATTATTCTGTCGGAATATCATGTCTGTGCGTTTACGCCGGACCTAGTTCCATTATTTATTATTCTGTCGGAATATCCTGTCTGTGCGTTTACGCCGGACCTGGTTCCATTATTTATTATTCTGTTAGAATAACCTGTCTGTGCAGTCTATCACATGCATGGTGATTTCTTTTGTTATTCCATTCTTTATTATACTCAGTTGGTTAAGTTTTGACTTCTATACTCCATAAAATTTGTGGAATATCCTTTTTTAATTGTATTTCATCCAGTATCTTTTCATGAAAATATTCATCTAAGCATTCTTGAATTTTACTCTACAAAGCAGTATCATGTTGACAATTTGGACGTTGTTAATTCTTGGATAAATTAATTCTTGAACTTGTTTTATTGAATTCTTATATCATTGTCATCATCCTCATGTTTATAAAATGTTGAAAGTCATCTGTGGCCTGTAGTGCATAGATGGACTTGGTATGATTATGACCAGGGATTATTCGGTATAATCATGACCGTAATGTTACAAATGATGTGGTAAAAGTCCTCATTGGCCCGTAGTGCATTGATGGACAGTTGTTTGCATAATCATGACCATTAATGAATACACGAATATCCTTGGCCGTAGTGCAGGGGTAATTCCATGATGTGGATTATTGTATTAAGATGAGTCCCAGCGATAACAGTGTTGAAAAACCTTTTAAATCATAAAGGATAGTAGAGTTTATTTTCTACTTGACTCTTTTAATGGATTGCTTGTTTCGCTGCAGTTAAACTTGATGTCTATTATATTTATCAGTTTAACATTGTTGAAGGCTAATGATAATTTATTCTGTATTATCTTAGTCATAATATTTCTTACTGGGCTAGTTGAGCTCACCCTTTCTTTCGCTGTTCTCTTCAGGAAATGAGAACGTAGCTGGGGCAAGTCGGGGAACGGAGTGATGGTTCGAATGATAGTATTAGTTAGTAGCCCTCACTATTCTATGTAATAGTGTGTTAATAAATGTAATGAGGACTCCTTTTGAGTATGAAAACTCTCTAGAAGATAATATTTATATTCAAACTCACAGTTTATGTTTTGTCGTATTGTACACGACAGTTGTATTAGTAAGTTATATTTGTATTCTGTACTTTGTATCTGATGACCCAAGATGGGTGATGTATACCTATTTTTAGGGGCGTCACAATCAAGAAGTCACCTTCAACTTGTTCAAGGCTATGAAGTTTCCAATAGAAGAAGAAGAATGTTTCAGGATTGATATGGTGGATAAGGTGTTGATTGATGAAGTATAAAATTTGGTGGAACATGAACCTTTATAGAAGGCTATTTTGGGAAAGTCTGAGATGGAAGGTGAGGAGATTACTGAGCTGGTTCAAATTCTTGACACAACTCCAGTCTTCAGAAGATTCAAGACTCTTATTGAGCCACTAGAGAATGATGGAGAGACATAAGTGAAACTTAAGCCATCACTTGAGACACCTCCAGAACTTGAGTTGAAACCATTTCCAGATCATTTTAGGTATGCATTTTTAAATGATAATTCAAAATTACCTGTGATTATTTCTTCTGCACTAACATCTTTTCAGGAAGAAAAACTGCTAAGAGTTCCCAGACAGTTCAAATCAGCTATTGGATGGACTATAGTAGATATCAAAGGGATCAACCCATCTTTTTGTATGCACAAGATCCTACTGGAAGACGACAACAAACCCTTAGTGGAGCAACAAAGGAGACTTAATCCAATTATAAAGGAAGTGGTTAAGAAGAAAGTTCTGAAATGGCTGGACACAGGAATTATATATCTGATCTCAGATAGCTCGTGGGTGAGTCCAGTGCAGTGTGTGCCAAAGAAAGGGGGAATGACTGTAGTCTCCAAGGAGAACAACGAACTGATACCGACGAGGACAATAACGGGGTAGAGAGTCTGCAAGGATTACCGAAGACTTAATAAAGCTACAAGGAAAGATTGAGAAGCCCCCAAATCTAGGTTCCCTAACCTCAGGTTTAGTGCTCACGATCCATCATATATATCACATCTAATTACTCATTTCTTAATGAAAAACATCATTCATAATATTCCTTAATACAACTTATAACAATATCCCAGGTTAACTAACATTGACATAACTTACATACTCTTATATAGCCAAAAGGTTTACATAATTAATTACATAATAAAACATAACCATTAAAAGTTGACACTAACTACTCATACGCCTTTCCTTTGCCTTTGTCCCTGTTAGAACCTTCTGCTACATCGGTATTAGATGAAATATTTTATTTAAGCAAGGGTGAGCAACGAGTTTGCTCAGCAAGTAAAAATATACAACAAATGATATATATCATGAATAGAAGATTCTAGCTTCTATAGAACTTCAACAATAATCAAATGATTTCGTAGTAGCGGAATAATAATTCAATCTCAGTAATAAAACTTTCTCCCATTTCATAATGAATAACATATCAAAGATGAAAGAGTAAACTTCTTTTAAAGATTCAATAGTATTCAATTGAAGAAAAAGAATTAACAATACTGCAACAATATTCAATAAAGTGGGATATACCCATATTTCATGCTGAGTGATCACAAAAGGATTATGAACTAATAGAAGAATAATTTAGTTATTAAACTAAATTACCATAAGAATATAAATTAGTTATAAACACTAAACTATACTCTTCTACAAGTACCTGTAGCGACCAACTCCTTTGTACCATATATTATGCATAATACTCAATAATAGCGCATAGGTCGATTTACTACTTTAAAATTTGTTCATCTCAGTCTTACGTCACGAGTTCGTACCACAACAATATGGTTTGGATTGGTTTCAAATAACTGTTATGATTTCAACATTTAATAACAATACTAATCTAGCCAAAACCAATGGCATAGATCTTCCAATAACAATTCAGTTCATAATAAATAGAACATTTCATGCTTTAACAAATACTAGTCTTGCCAAAATAATTAGCTAAGACATGATTTATAAACAGTTCAAGAATTAATTGCACTATGTGCGAATTACAACAATCATTATAGATGTAAATAACTATCAATAATTATTCACTACCATGCTTGAAAAATAGTAACTCAAGTTGAGTTAGGAAACTTGCCTGATTCATTGACTACTACTACGCAATTTAAGTTAACTTCTTTTGTAAGACCTATCATTAATCAGATTGGTCTTTAGTTAGCATATCATACTTTGTGTCATAATACAATTATTTTATCAATTAATTATCTAACACTTAATCACATAATTAAATATTAGATAACACCTTACAATATTAGTATTATTATCATTCTTTGATAATTCTTTAATCACTATATCATATACATCATGATTCAACACTCTAATCTTATATATTATAAGTTCTTCTCTAAACTCTAATAAGTCAAATACCAAACCAGCAACCTGGATTCCAAATCCAGCATCTAGATGGTCAATCCAGCAAACCAAACTGCAATCCAGCAGACTAGAGATGTACAACTCCTTTTTCAGTGATCCCACTTGGAGATGTTAGAAAACTTATCATATTATCCTGCCAATTTTTTTTAGAATTTTTGAATGTCAGAAAAATGACGAAACTGCCCCTACCCTTGACTGTCCAAAACAGTCTGTTTTTCCTTAAAAGATACAAAACTATTTTTGTTAAATCAGTCACTACGGACTGTGTAATCAACATTTTTGAGTGCTACCACTTGGGTTTAATAGTTAACTTACATATCTAGAACCTCTCTTTTGACGGATCACAAAAAGAAGGTGTAGATCAAAAACTGTGAAAATCCAAAGTACATTGAAATTTTAGGGTTTATAAACTAGAAAAATCACTTTTCTTTACTTTTGATTTCCAACTAAAACAACACCCAATATGGGTATATCTAAATATGAAACACTCATAAATACATGGATCTAAGGTTTTAAATCTCAAGATCTTAACTTCATACTATCAAAAATTAAATCAAACAAAAAAGAAAATAAACTAGATTAAGGTTAAAATTGTATACCTTTGCTTGATTTCCTTTCTTCTTCTTTCTAAGTTTTGGTTATGGGGCTAGAGAGCTTGCAAAAACTCTCCATCTCTCTTCCTTAAGGCTGGCCAAAAATCCTCCTATCTTTCTCTCTTGGTTTTGTTTTGTTCTTAACTTTCTAGGAGATAAAAGTAAAGAAAAACTTTTGCTAGATAATTAAATGGGGGTATTTATAATGGGAAAAAATATAATATAATATATATATATATATATATATATATATATATATATGTATGTATGTATATATATATATATATATGTATGTATGTATATAATCTCCTAAGATCTCCCATTCTTCTCTCTCTTAGTCATTGGTGGTTGCTTGTAGCCTTAGCAAAATATTGCTTGCAAGATTGGTTATAAGTGGTGTTTCAATGAAAAATTGACACGTGGGAAAGTTGGTGACCAACTATGGATACTAAAAGAAGTTACCATGATTAAAGCACATGTCCCTTTTCTTTTCTCCTTGTTGACCGAAATTTTCCCCTTTTCCCTATTTTTGATTTCATTTTTAATGCTCCATTTTGCTTTATTAAATGTCCAAAATATCCCTTAGCAAGTGGCTCAAAATTGGGCTTTCTTAAACAATTATTTGGGTCATGTAAATCAAATTAGGTCCAACACTTTTAATTTTATCCTTTCCTAATTATTTAATTAGGGTTTCCATTCTCCTCCTTTGTAATTTAAATCCTTACTCATGAATCTTTAATTTCGTAACCCAATTAGACTTGCTATTCTTAGGTTATAAAATTAATTATTGGAGATGTATAAAATAAATCTCTTGGAATTGGTATATCTTTTTAAATACTGTCATTCTCTTAAATTATAACACATTAGGCTATTTAATTATCATACCTAATATATGTATTAGGTTACATAACTTTATTCTTCATCTCTTTACAAAATAAATGTATACACATTATATAATACATATTTACTCAATCACGTACATAATTCACACACGTCCTAACATATTTCCCCTAGTTTATTAACTTATTAGCCCAAATTGACTTAATAAGTTATAAACACATACATACTCATATCAATAATCAATTGCTTAAGGATTGTAAATCCCTTTAATTTAATAATCAAGTGTAACCTTCAAGCTATGTTAATTTCTTACATAACTTTCATTACTCTTCCTTGAAAATGATTAAGTATACTTCTTAGTTAATAAATTAACTATTTAACATAATTATCATATACACTTATATGATTCAAGTACTTTCTTTTTCTTTTCTTTTTTTTAAAAAAAAAATATTCGAAAAAAATTGAATTATGTGAAATTCTGGGTTCTCACATTCTCCCCTTCTTATAAGGATTCCATCCTCGGAATTACCACTTTCTTACTCTCTAATATCCTTTAAAGTTGTATCATCAATTCATTTATATCAACACAATATTATTTTTTGTTTCATATACCAACTTGTTACTTGGGATCTATAAAAGAAAACCATTCACAGCTATATCTACCCAATATTTCTCGCATAATTCATTTACTCAACTAAATCATTACCTGTCACCACCTCTTGGGCAGCTACTGCATCTTGCAACATCATGTTGAACGTGTGCGCTGTCGGTCTTCCCGGCTGAGCAGGTCCTTTGATCGCTAGTGTTCTACTGCTGTTTCCTCTATTGTTGCTTCCTCTTTCTGCATTCTTCTTTGGACAGTTACGAATTTGATGTTCTAGAGATCCACATGAAAAATAACCTGGTATCTTCTTTGCACTTGGACAATTTGGAGAGATGTGTCCCTCTTATCCACAGTTAAAACACACTCCTTTTCCCTTCAAACATACTCCCTGATGCTTTTTAACGCAATTTGCACATGCCTCACCTCTCTTCCTATTATCTCCTGACTTGTCTCCAGATTCAGTATTGTCCTTCCACTTACGCTTATTAGAGTTACTTCCTCCACTGCTACCTCCTTCATTCGTCTTTTTATTCTTCTCTTGATGATACCTTGACACAACTTCACTTCCTCCTTCGGCGATGATTACTTTTTCCAACAGGGCCGAAAATGTCTTAATCTGCAACACAGCTACCTTGCTATATATCCTTGGCTTCAGTCCATTCTCAAACCTTCGTACCTTTCGTACCTCAGTGTCCACCTGATGCGGAGCAAATCTCTCTAGTTCATTGAATTTGGCGGCGTATTCTGTAACCGACATATTCTCCTACTTCTATTCCAAAAAGTTTACTTCCATTCTTGCTTGCATACTTTCTGGGAAATAATTTTCAAAAAATAACTCCTTAAACCTTGTCCAAGTTACTACTGTTGTACCAGCTCTAGCTTTGTTCGTCTCCCACCAGTAATTCACCTCACCCTTCATCAAATAGGTAGCAAAATCTATCTTTTGCTCCTCCGCTACTCTAGCAATTACAAAAGTTTTCTCCATCTCCTTTACGCATGTCTGGGCTTCTATAGGGTCAGTGGTTCCCTTGAATCCGGCGGTCCTACGGCCTTAAAGTCTTTAAAGTTAGCCAATCGATTAGCTGGTCGATTTCTTGCTGTTGGGGCTCTAGTTTGCATAGCTTGAGATAGCATGTCTGCGAAGTTCTGCATTGGATAAGCTTGATCTCCTTCATTATTCGCAGACCGCTCCTCCCTTTGGTTACGATTTTGTCGTCTTGGCGGTATTATCTGATGAAATAAAGACTTACATTAATACTATATCTTTATGTCACATCTTATTAGTAGTATACAAAATTTTAAACTTTAACCAATTTCAGCTTTTTGGATTATCTAATTCACCTTACTAAATTATCAAATTCATCATATAATCATCTTAATAATTTAATTCTTAGAATTTAATTATGTATTCAAACATATAATCATACCATTGCATTTATATTCAAGCAAATAGTACATAGTACTTTTCAGTACATAGCACATACTGCTACAAACGGTTACTATCCCCTTGTGACAAAAGTCGGGATTCAGTACGATAACTTTACACAAAAAGTTGAGACATACTAAAGTTATCTTGATATTCATACCAAAGAAAATATTATACTCCTAAAGATTATACTCCTCACACTTAATCTTTATTCCGTCCACTTCCTCCACCTGTCTTCTTTTTAGGACAATTCTTAACCCTATGACACGTTCCACCACACGCAAAACATCCTCCTTTCTTTAGTTTAGGACAATTCGATGATAGATGTCCTTCCTGACCACAATTATAACACACATTCTTACCCCACATACATTCCCCCGAATGGTTCTTTCCATACTTGCCACATGCTTGTTTCTCCTTTGAATGCGAATTCTCTGAGTTGTCACTATCGTTGTTCTTTTTCCTTTTATTACCCTTTTTTTTCTTAATTACATCTTTAGATGATACATTACACTTAACCCTCATTTGATCGACTTATGCCTTCAGATTGTTTCATTCTTCTGTCATCCCGTGTAATGCTCTTTCTGTCTTCCATAATTTCTCCAGGAGAAGTACTTTAGCCAATCTTTGATCTTTATTTCTGGCTCCACCTTAGTTTCTTTGGAATATACTTCTTCCTCTTCATCCAGCTCCATTTCGGGATACTCGTCATGATCGCTTGCTAGATTTACCGCCGATTAGTCTCTTAAAACTTTCTCAACTAACTCACTCTGAGCTAGCACCTCGACTAATGGCATTGGTGCAGCTACTAACATTTTCGTAACCATCTTATCATCTCCTGACATCTTGTCACCAGTTTTAAATAACTTCATTAGTACATCACTATCAAACATAATCCATAAACACTGAGTCTCCCTGTATCTTACTATTGATGAATTTTCCTAATCCATCACTTAGAACTCTAAACGAGTTTTCTCTATCCTATTTATGGTTATATTCCTAAGGCTTTTCCCCCCACCCTACAGCTTTGATACCAACTTGTGATGCCTCAAAATTTGGGTTCCCTAACCTCGGGTTTGGTGCTCATAATCCATCATATATATCACATATAATTACTCATTCCTTAATGAAAAACATCATTCATAATATTCGTTAATACAACTTATAACAATATTCCAGGTTAATTAACCTTGACATAACTTACATACCCTTATATAACCAAAAGGTTTACATAATTAATTACATAATAACACATAACCATTAAAAGTTGACACTAACTACTCCTGCGCCTTGCCTTTGCCTTTGTCCCTGTTAGAACCTTCTGCTACATCGGCATTAGCTGAAATCTTTTATTTAAGTAAGGGTGAGCAACGAGTTTGCTCAGCAAGTTAAAATATACAATAAATTATATATATCATGAATAGAAGATTCTAGCTTTTATAGAACTTCAGCAATAATCAAAATATTTCGTAGTAGCAGAATAATAATTCAATCTCAATAATAAAACTTTCTCCCATTTCATAATGAATAACATATCATAGATGAAAGAGTAAAAATTTTTCAAAGATTCAATAATATTCAATTGAATAAGAAGAATTAAAATACTGCAACAATATTCAATAAAGTGGGATATACCTAGATTTCATGCTGAGTGATCACAAAAGGATCATTGTGACACCCCCAAATTTGGGTACTTCATTCCCACAGGATTCAGTGTTCACTTTATACAAACATTCATTTCTAACTACCCAATCATGATAAAATTGAATAATAAACCTACCCGTACAGGATTACATTTATAAAAATAAATCTCCCAGGTTATCTAACCTTTAAATACAATCATTCATGCGGAAAAATTTAAATAAACTTCCTTACATAATTCAAATAAAGTATGACAATAAATTGTCAACATAATTATTACAAGTCTTCAGTACTTGTTCATCTTCCCCTTTCCTTTACTGGTGCTAGGTACATCGACCTTCTCAACTTTAGCTGTAAGGGTTACATAAGCAAGAGTGAGCAAACAAGACTCACTTGGAATAACAATAAATAAAACTTTACATCAACTGCCAAATAATAGGCCCGATAGAACTAAACAATATGTTCTATTAACATTCTAAAATATACAAATGAGGGTCTAATGACCATGAACCATGTCCACAGTTATAAGTACTCTTTCAACTTAAACTTTAACAGTCATAAGACTATAAGGACTCCACATACTTAAGGGGATCAGCCCTTCGTACAATGTATTGTGCACAAACATTTCAACGCTAAGCGTAAACCCCTAATAATAGGGTTGTTCATCTCAGTATTTATAGTACAAGTCCGCATCAAAGTAAGTTTGGTTTGGATACGTTTGAAGGAAATTTAGAATTCAACGGTCATCAACTAAGGATTAGTTGAATATAAAGTTAATAATGTTATGCTATGGAATAATCATAACTGAATCGACAATGTAAATTAAAGTCGTGCTTTAGGAATAATCTAATAGTATGAGTATTTGAATAATACAACATACCTTGCTTTGAACAACATTAAGCTAAGGTTAAAATCTTAGAATTGAATATTAAACATGCATAACAAGCAATAACTTGAACGATAAACTTGTTCGTCATAATAAAGATACTTGTATGCTAACAATAACAAGTTTAGGTTATAAACACTTGCACAACATAATAATAGAACTAGCTCAATGAAAGTGTTGAGTTAGGAAAACTTGCATAATTGTAATCGAACTAGAAACAATAAGTTGTTCAACGAAACAAGTTAACAACAAGAATAACTTGATCAATATAATCGAGGTAAGTAAGTAAACTTGCATAATGGAAATAACTTGCACAACGAAGGTTTAGTTTTAGAAGACTTGCTCAATGAAAGTAATTTACTCAACAAAAGTGTGGAGTTAGGAAACTTGCCTTGCTTGTAGGCTAAACCGAATTAATCTGAATTACAATTATGTTATATACATGTCATCATGACATAATCAGTAATTATCAACACTCTATATCTCTACATCACATATGCTTTGATTTTTAAATCACTTAATCAATTTACACCAATAACATAATAATAAAGCTTGTTAGGTGTTAATAACATGATCGTTCTTAGCACTATAATACCAAAATAACAAAATTACATGTTAAACAATCATCATATTGCATTACGTTAACCATTACAGACTTTTGTGCAAGACAAAAGTCATTCCTGGACCTACTGCAAACTGGCGCCGTGGCACCACAGTTTACACGGTGGGCCGCGCTGCGGCTCGGGTCTGGCGCTATAGCGCGAGAACTATGCCACGCATCGGTGCTTCGGCGAGAAGGTTGGCGCTATGGTGCTGACTTCGGCGCTGCGACACGTAGTGCTGGGCTGCAACTCTGATTTTGGCGTTGAGGTGCCCAAACATGCAGAACCCAACACATGAAGAACAAAACAACTAAATTTTGACTGATTAACACTGCTAACATCTAAATTAACATGTATAATTTATGTACACTACACATAAACATTACCAAGCATGCCTATACTAATTTAGCACAACTTAAACAATAATTTAAGAAAATTTAAATCCTTGAAACACTGTTTTAAAACAAAACTCTTGTTGACGTTGTTTAACAAGATTTAACACTGTAAACCACAATTATCCATCAAATTCATTCCTTTGAACTACATTCTCATTAAATTCTTACCCAATTAACATACACAAGGTTCAATTTCACCATTAGTTCACAAACAAAGTATAAATTTTGATACTCTACAAATCACGTTCGTACATCTATGTTCACTGTCAAACCAATTTCTTTCTTTTAAATGTAATTTATCATACAATCTTATCTATATATTAAGCATATATATATATATATATATATATATATATATATATATATATATATATATATATATATATATATATATGCTAGTATAACAATCACAATTACAATTACACACAATTTCCTAACCAATTATAAAGACATGGTTTACCCACAATTTTTGTAAAACTTTATACACAGTGACTGAATTTCAAGAACACGGAGAACGTAAAACATATATAGGTATATGGTATTAAGATTATAGGAAAAATACCTTTTTGTTGCTTTGTAATCTTGCTAACACCACTGACTTTAGAATCACAGACTTGCCTTTCTCTCAATTTTCTCTAACAATTCTCTCTCAAAACTCTATTGTCTCTCACTTATCTTTTCTTGATTATCAGTATAGGCCAAATGCATTTGACGTAAACAAAATAAACTACTATCAAGTATGCGTAAAGTAAAAGCTGATACGGCCTTAATAATCATAATAACTAATACTAACTAATATCAGTTACCCAAAGTATAATGTATAGATTATAAATATATTTTATTTATATTTTTATTTATTTAGTTTATTTAAATTTCAAAAATCCAAAAGCCATAAGGCTCTGTTCGGCAAAACTCTTTAAAAATAAACATTTAATATCTTTAAGACTTGTTTGGCAAAACTAAATTAGACTCCTTTAATTTATTTTAATAACTCCTTTATAATATAGTTATTTGTCACACTTTATTTAATTAAGTTTTCATACTTAATTTAATTAATTCTAATAACAATTTATTGAATAAATCATTTAATCATTATAAACTCTCTAACTTAATTATTAAATTAAATTAGAATACTATCTCATAATAATTAATTTCCTTAATTATTTACTTAACAAATAATTAACCAAATCAAATCAAATTAAACAATTATTTATTCAATAATAAACAGATCTATTAAATAATTATATAATTCAATAAATATTTAAAATTACAATTAAAATCTGGATTGTTACAATCATGAACTAATAGAGGAATCATTTAGTTATTAAACTAAATTACCACAAGAATATAAATTAGTTATAAAAATTAAACTATACTCTTCGGCAAGTACGTGGAGTGGCCAACTCTTTTGTACCCTATATTATGTATAATACTCAATAATAGCACATAGGTCGATTTACGACTTTAAAATTTGTTCATCTCAGTCTTACGTCACGAGTTCGTACCATAACAATATGGTTTGGAAAAAAATGTTATGATTTCACCATATAATAACAATACTAATCTAGCCAAAACCAATGACATAGATATTCCAATAACAATTCAGTTCATAGTAAATAGAATATTTCATGCTTTAACAAATATTAGTCTCGCCAAAATAATTAACTGAGACACGATTTATAAACAGTTCAAGAATTAATTGCACTACGTGTTACAACAATCATTATAGATGTGAATAATCAATAATTATTCACTATCATGCTTGAAAAATAGTAACTCAAGTTGAGTTAGGAAACTTGCTTGATTCGTTGACTACTGCTACGCAATTTAAGTTAACTTCTTTTGTAAGACCTAACAATAATAAGATTGGTCCTTAATCAGCATATCATAATTTGTATCATAATACAATTAGTTTATCAATCAATTATCTAACACTTAATTATATAATTAAATATTAGATAACACCTTATAATATTAGTATTATTATCATCTTTTGATAATTCTTTAATCAGTATATCATATACATTATGATTCAACACTCTAATCTTATATATTATAAGTTCTTCTTTAAACTCTAATAAGTCAAATATCAAACCAGCAACCTGGATTCCAAATTCAGCATCTAGATGGTCAATCCAGTACACCAAACTACAATCCAGCAGACTGGATTCCAAATCCAGCAACCATATTACAATCCAGCAAGTTGGATTCAACAGATTTGTCAATTCAATAAACTTCTTTTCAATCCAGCAAACTAGATTCATTAATTATTCAATCCAGCAAGCTGGAGTCCATATCATTTTCACGAAAATACCAAATCAACTTATTTTTTTCTATCCTTTGTCCAAACATATATACATATATTTCATACATAAGAAGTATTTTTCCATAATTTTCCAACTTCCTTTAGTATTTTTCAAAAATTATTTTTATTGTGTAGCTTAAAAATTTAGTCACATCATGCTCAACTCCAGAAATTCCCATCTCTTGATAAAATCTTATACGTGTTAACGTGAGCTACCAGTTTAAATTTTGTGGCCATCAGAGTTATAGAACTCCGGTTATAGTGGTTTTTGTCCTAAAAACCCAAATATTGAAATGGTCATAACTTGGTCATTTTAAGTCGGAATGAGCTCATTTTTGGACAGGAGGTACTTTATACCATATATTTTTTAGTCCAAAAAGTCCAGATTTTATCTCATTACATAAGTTATCGAAACATCCCTTGCAAAATATTGGGCAGTAGCTATTTTGGATAAAACACGATTTTCGTACTTTGTTAAAAATAATCCATACGGAAATCTACAACTCTTTTTTCAGTGATTCCACTTGGAGATATTAGAAAACTTATCATATTATCCTCCCAATTTTTTCCAGAATTTTTGAATGTCAGAAAAATGGTGAAACTGCCCCTACCCTTGACTGTCCAAAATAATCTATTTTTCCTTAAAAGACACAAATCTATTTTTGTTAAATCAGTCACTACGGACTGTGTACTCAACATTTTTGACTACTACCATTTAGTTTTAGTAGTTGACTTACATATCTAGTATCTCTCTTTGACGGATCGCAAAAAGAAGTTGTAGATCAAAAACTGTGAAAATTCAAAGTACATAGAAATTTTAGGGTTTATAAACTAGAAAAATCACTTTTCTTTACTTTTGATTTTCAACTAAAATAACACCCAATATGGGTATATCTAAACATGAAATACTCATAAACACATAGATATAAGGTTTTAAACCTCAAGATCATAACTTCGTATTATCAAAATTTAAATCAAACCAAAAAGAAAAAAAACTAGATTAAGGTTAAATTTTTATACCTTTGCTTGATTTCCTTTCTTCTTCTTTCTAAGTTTTGATTATGGGGCTAGAGGGCTTGCAAAAACTCTCCCTCTCTCTTCCTTAAGGCTGGTCGAAAATTCTCCTCTCTTTCTCTCTTGGTTTTATTTTATTATTAGCTTTCTAGGAGTTAAAAGTAAAGAAAAACTTTTGGCTGATAATTAAATGGGGGTATTTATAATGGAGAAAAATATAATATATATATATATATATATAATCTCCCAAGATCTCCCATTCTTCTCTCTCTTAGTCATTGGTGATTGCTTGTAGCCTTACCAAAATATTGCTTACAAGATTTGTTATAAGTGGTGTTTAAATGAAAAATTGACATGTGGGAAAGTTGGTGACCAACTATGGATACTAAAAGAAGTTACCATGATTAAAGCACATGCACCTTTTCTTTTCTCCTTGTTGACCGAAATTTTCCCATTTTCCCTATTTTTGATTTAATTTTTAATGCTCCATTTTGCTGTATTAAATGTCCAAGATATCCCTTAACAAGTGGCTCAAAATTGGGCTTTCTTAAACAATTATTTGGGCCATGTAAATTAAATTAGGTCCAACAATTTTAATTTTGTCATTCCCTAATTATTTAATTAGGGTTTCCATTCCCCTCCTTTGTAATTTAAATCCCTACTCATGAATCTTTAATTTCGTAACCCAATTAGACTTGCTATTCTTAGGTTATAAAATTAATTATTGGAGATGTATAAAATAAGTCTCTTGGGACTGGTATATCTTTTTAAATACTATCATTCTCTTAAATTATAATATATTAGGTTATTTAATTATCATACCTAATATATGTATTAGGTTACATAACTTTATTCTTCATCTCTTTAAAAATTAAATGTATACACATTATATAACACATATTTACTCAATCACGTACATAATTCACATACGTCCTAACATATTTCCCCTAGTTTATTAACTTATTATCCCAAATTGACTTAAATAAGTTATAAACACATACATACTCATATCAATAATCAATTACTTAAGGATTGTAAGTCCTTTTAATTTAATAATCAAGGATAACCTTCAAGCTATGTTAATTTCTTACATAACTTTCTTTTCTCTTCCTTAAAAATGATTAAGTATACTGCTTAGTTAATAAATTAACTATCTAGCTTAATTATCATATACACTTATATGATTCAAGTACTTTCTTTTTCTTTTTCTTTTCTTAAAAAATTTATTGGAAAAAATTTGAATTATGTGAAATTTTGGGTTCTCACAAAGATCACTTCTCATTGCCATTTATTGATCAGATGTTCGACAGACTAGCAGGACATTAATTTTATTGCCTTTTAGATGGGTGTTCAGGCTACAATCAGATTGTGATAGCTCTAGAAGACCAAAAAAGATAACTTTCACATGTCCATATAGTACATTCGCCTTCAGAAGAATGTCTTTTAGGTTATGCAATGCCCCAGCCACATTTCAGAGATGTATGATGGCAATCTTTTTAGATATGGTGGAGCATAATGTGGAGGTGTTTATGGATGACTTCTCAGTATTTGGTGATTCTTTTGATTTGTGCCTGGAAAATCTAGTGATGGTATTGAGAAGATGTGTTGAAACGAATTTGGTTTTGAATTGGGTAAAGTGCCATTTTATAGTACAAGAAGGAATAATATTGGGACATAAGGTGTCGAAGAAAGGGTTAGAGGTGGACAGGGCGAAGCTAGAGACCATTGAGAATCTGCCTCCACCAACTTCTGTTAAAGGTGTGCGAAGTTTTTTAGGGCATGCAGGCTTCTACAGGAGGTTTATTAAAGACTTCTCCAAGATCACAAAGCCACTTTACAGCTTATTGGAGAAGGATGCATAGTTCAAGTTCGATGAAGATTGCCTATCTGTATTTGAGCATTTAAAGAGGAAGTTAACTTCAGCATCAGTGATTACAGCACCAGATTGGGACCTACCATTTGAGTTGATGTGTGATGCCAGTGATTATGACGTGGGAGCTATTTTGGGCCAGTAAAGGGAAAGGATCATTCACGTGATATACTATGCGAGCAAGACCCTTACTGATGCTCAGTTGAACTACACCACCACAGAGAAGGAACTTTTGGCAGTTGTGTTTGCTTTTGACAAATTTCGAGCGTATCTAATTGGGACTAGGGTGATAGTATAAACAGATCATGCAGTAATTCGATACTTGGTGGCAAAGAATGATGCAAAGCCTCAATTAATCAGGTAGATACTTCTGTTGCAAGAATTTGATTTGGAGATTAAGGATAGGAAAGGTACTAAGAGTCAAGTGGCGGACCACTTATCTAGACTAGAAAATTAGGGAAGAGATGATGATGACAAAGTTGTGATTAATGAGTCTTTCCCAGATGAACAGTTATTTATGGTGAAAAGGGAAGTGCCCTAGTTGGCGGACAATGCTAACAATTTAGTGAGCAAGATCATTCCTGCATACTTGATTGGTTATCAGAAGAAGAAATTTTTGCATGATGTGAAGTGGTTTATATGGGATGAACTGTATTTGTTCAAGCAATGTGCCGATCAGATGATAAGGAGATGTATCTCATATAGCGAGAGCGAGGGGATTTTGCAGGATTGCCACACTTCATTATATGGAGGTCACTATGGTGGAGAAAGGACAACGGCTCGAGTGTTGCAAGAAGAATTCTATTGGCCGACGATTTTTAAAGATGCTTACAGTTTTGTCCAAAGGTGTGTAGATGTCAGAGAGTTGGGAATATTTCTGAGAGAAATGAAATATCCCTGAATACAATTCTCGAGGTTAAAATTTTTGATGTGTGGGGGATATACTTCATGTGCCATTTCATTTCTTCATATGGGAATTTATACATCTTATTGGCACTTAATTATATTTCTAAGTGGGTAGAAGTGGAAACTCTTCCAACTAATGATGCCAAGGTGGTCTTAAGATTTTCACACAGAAGCATTTTTACAAGGTTTGAGATTCTAAGGGCCATTATTAGTGATGAAGGTAGTCATTTATATAATCGACAGTTCACAGCCCTTTTGGCTAAGTATAAGGTAAATCATCGCATTGCTACAGCTTATCATCCTCAAACTAATGGCCAAGAAGAGGTTTCGGATCGTGAAGTAAAGAGAATTTTGGAGAATATCGTGAACCCCACAAGAAAAGACTGGTCAATGAAGCTTGAAGATATTGTATGGGCCTCTAGGACCGCCTACAAGACTCCATTGTGCATGTTACCGCTTCAGCTGGTTTATGGAAAGGCTTGTCACCTTCCCATGAAGCTCGAGCACAAGGCGTATTGGGCAATTAGGAAGCTCAACTTTGACTTGAAGGCTGCGGGTGAAAAATGCCTACTCCAACTCAATGAGTTAGATGAATTCAGATTGCAGGCTTATGAAAACTCAAAGCTATACAAAGAAAAAGTGAAGAGATGGCATGATCGCAAGATCTTGGAGAGAGTGTTTGAGCTGGGACAAAGAGTTTTATTATTTAATTCCTGACTTAAACTCTTTCCTGGGAAGCTCAAATCAAGGTGGTCAGGCCATTTACTGTGAAGACAGTTTATCCATATAGTGCGATTGAGGTATTCGACAAATTCCCAGTCAAGCCGTTCAAAGTGAATGGACAGCGGCTTAAGCATTATTTTAGTGGTGAGGTTGACAGGTAGAAGGTCACCTCCATTCTTTCTTCAACATGATTGAATCAGAGATAGTCAAGCTAATTGACTATAACTTAGCGCTCGATGGGAGGCACCCCATTATTTCTATCCCTACCTCTTGTTTAATTCTGTTAAGATCATATTTATTTCTCATTTTTATGTTAGTTTTTTATAGTATAACAAGTGTTGGTATATGTTTTATTGAAACTGAATGTGCATATTATGATGATTAGGAGTAGCATATAGAGCATTGTTTTGGGATATTCATTTATGCATGTAATTATTTTATGTTTGATCTTGGAGAGTTGTTATATCTCATATTTATCAATGTTGTATGTGCAGGTGATGTGCAAAATGTTAGCACCTACTAATTTCAATTTCAAAGTGCAGTTCAGTATTGTCATGATGCAGGGTTGCGCGCTCGCACGATTAAACAGCTCAATAGTTGCGCGCCCACGCCATGTCTCTTTGCAGTCTGGGTATTAGAGCACCCGCTCTCTGAATTAGTGTAAAGAGACGCGCGACCGCGTTCGTGACCGGAGCCAGAATTTTTTTTTAGTTTTAAAGACGTGTCTCATCACATCTCTTATATCAGTTACAATTCAAAGCGTGAGTTTTTGTCTCTCATTTTCAAAATTGACACCTATCTTCTCCTCTCCCAATCCGTTTCTTTTCAAACTCAAACTCCTCATCCCACTACCAATTTTTACGCGATCATTCTCTTACCCACGTTCAAATCCTTCGTTCAGTTATAAAGATAAAGTCAGGGTTTGCCCAAGGTATCAGTACACCAAGTTTGGGAGAGAAATATATAGAGCTTGCATGTTTCTCAGCCAAATTCTTCTCTTTAATTTAGGGTTCTCTTCATCAACAAGTGTAATGGGGCCAAAAAGAGCTCTTTCTCACACTCTAGAGTCATCTTCCTCAAGCAGCCAGAGTGAGGATACTGTTGATTTCTCTAAATTCATAAGTCTTGAGGCATAGATAGAGTACTACAAAATAGTGGCAAAGGCATTTGTGAGGGAGCGTGGTTTCAAGCCAGAACCACAAGATGGGCAACTGACAGAAATGATCAGAGAAAGATGTTGGCATGAAGTCTGTTCTACACCCATAGCTGCACCCATGGCCATTATACAAGAATTTTATGCAAATGCAAAGGAGACCATGGGTGGATTTTCATATGTCAAAGGTGTTCAAGTAGACTATTACCCACAAGCGATTCACAGAGTGTTCAATTTAACCGAACCTCCAGCTGGACGTGCAAATTAGGTCGAGGCAGCACGATATGAGATAGACTATAACGTGGTCATCACTGACTTGTATGTACCGGGCACACAGTGGGCTTAGAAGCCTGGCACGAATCAACCTAGGACTTTTCAGGCTTTAACTCTGAACCGTTATACCAAGGCTTGGAATCTATTTGTCTGTGCAAAACTTCTGCCATCATCCCATCAACATGAGATTACGACTGAGCTGGTAATTATTCTGTGAGGTATAATTATAGGAAAATACATTGATGTTGGTTATCTCCTTAATCAGAACATGTTACGTTACATGCGGGGGAGCACTACAGGGAGTATACCACATCCCTCGATTGTTACTCATTTATGTGCTCGAGCAGGAGTCATGTGGGTTGATCAACAGTTACAATACCCAAGTCAGGATATCACTCACGCCATGATAGCCAAGTTCGAGGATTGGGCAGAAGGTACCCCGCACCCAAGGGGTAAGGGTTTCATACTTCCACCCGCATTATCGATGCCATCACCACAACCATCGCGAACAAATGAAGCAGGCACTTCAACTCAAGCTACGGCTACTACTGACGATCGAAATCTCTGAAGGTTGGAGAGGAAGGTTGATGCTATGTACGATAATTTTACAGCATTTTCTACTGGATTGACGAGGTCTCTAGCCGAGGCTTTCGCGTAGTAGGGAACCATGCTTAAGTGGCCATAATTTGGGATAGCAGTGCCATTTCCACTGCCAGATTTACCACCCAAAGAGGGTGGTACAGCTGATACATAGGGGAGTTCCTTTAAACCCTTTACCTTCATTCATTGGGACAATGAATAGTTTAAGTTTGAGGGTGTTGGGTAGTAGTGTAGTTGCATGTAGTTAATTTGCATCATTTTTGCATGTTAGTTTAATTTTTGCATGTATATTTGTTTAGTATGTGTTTATTTAATAATTGCAAAAAAAATTTGAATTTTAGCGGTTATTATGTGTTTTAATTTTGTGTTTTAATTTTGTGTTTAGTTGCATATCCCAAGTATATAGTCTTATGGAATTTTAGTCTAGCCAATGATGAACTAGAATTTGATGGATTTTTGAATTTAGTAAATAACATGAGCTTAGTTATAATGTTTTACATGATGTGAGCCATGCTTGTTGTTTAGATGTTTTCGGTTAGCAAGTTGTTGTTCATATATGCTTGTTACTACAAGAATAACATATTTTGCCTACTTTGTAGAAAATGTTGTTTTTAAAAATAGAATTGTGTAGAAAGTGGACTTAGGCTATGAAATCATTGATAATCAAACTTTGGGAACAATGGGTATGCTTATTGTATATATATAAAAAAAAGAAAAAAAAAAGAGAAAAATCCATCTTGGAACCTTCCTGAGTTGAATTGTTGAATCTTGTGAAGGGGCGAGATGGAGCGTAAAACGCACTCGCTGTAAAAAAAATATATAGCAGTAAACATCGTGGGAAAGTGCGAAAATAGCCCTGTGAGTAAAAATAAAGTAGATTAAACCCATTGTTGAACCTTAGTTTGTATTGATGTGTTGGAGTAGCCTTTGTTGCATTAGTATACATGGTTCTTGACTTAGACTTCAATTTTCTGTCTTTAGCATTCTAACATGTGTAGGCTTTGCCTTGGTCGAGTTTATTTATGAACACAACACACACACACACACATCATCTTTATAATGAATATGGATTATTTGATTGTATGATATTATGTCTGTAGTTTAGGTTGAAACTTTGTTCTTGAATTCGGATAATTCTCTGAGGCATAATTGATTGGAATTTCATTTTAGTTGGAAAACTTAGGACTCATTTGCATCATAGTGTAGTTTGCATAGCATGTAGTTGCATTGCATTACTTATTTTCATTTGCATTGCTTGAGGGCAAGCAATAATTTAAATTTGGGGGTATTTGATAAGTAGGTTTTATACCTACTTATTGGTTACTAACTCACGAGAATTATGCTCAACTTAAGTAGTTTATTATGTTTTATTTGCAATTTATGTTTGTTTTGAAGATTATGTAGTTGGAACCCCTTTTTAGCAACATAAGGCATGGATTGGCATGGAATTGCATGGATTGGCATGGATGGCATGAAGCTATCAAAAGCATGGCAAGGTAGTCGTGAGCATCTGAAGAACCAGCGCAGTGGAGGAATGAAGTAGAAGAAGACAAGAAGCAACAAAAAGCAGCAACAGCAGAATACAAAAGCATAAATTCATACTGCGCGGTCGCGCTTCAACATTAAAGGGGCATACCGCACCCACGCCATGCATACGCAAAAGAAGCCTACTGCACGCCCGCGCTCGTTATGCAGTATTATATCGCGCAGCCGCGTGAGTCTTTATCAGTTTAAAATTTCTGACTTTTATAATTTGAAATGGAGCGTATTTAGCTCTACAGAAACAATATGGTTGGCACCAGAGACATGTTTTTGATCAGTTTTTATCAGTCTTGACTATTATTAGTTTTTAGTTATTCTAGGGAGAGTGGGAGCATGGAATTTTCTACATTTTGGTTCTTATCTTATTCTAGATTACTAAATAAATAAAGTTTTCAATTTTTGGAGATCTGTATGGATTGGAACAAGTCTGGAAACAGAGTTTACAACATGATTTAATAGATTTGATCTTTCATTTCTTTATTAACTCTTCTTTATGATTCTCATTTCTATGATTAGTTTCAATCCCATAATGACTTTTGGTTCTGAAATGAAATAAATTCCATTATGGGATTCTAATGGATTGTTATGTGTAGTCTAAACATGTATGACTGATTGTATTGTTGATTATTTAATATTGGCTTGCTCATTATGGTTGTGCTTAATGTATGAATGCTTGATCATCATTCACAATAATTGCTTGTATCGACTTGAAAAATGAAATATAAGTATAGATTAGATCATAATGGCATATGTTCTTAAGGCTTAGTTAGGATAGACTTTGCAATTCATGAACCAAATAGGCATATATTGTTTCACCATGTGTAGTCATTAAAAGAGCTTGAGCTTAAATCATATTTGCTTTAAATTCACATAGACATATAGTGAGTTTAGTATGTGTGATGATTGCATGAATTCTATCATTTGTGGATTTTGTGTAAATTGGGCATAGTTCATTGAAAAATGGTTGTGTATCACTATTGTACTCTCGGCTAGCTTTCTGTATTAAATAAGTAAACATAACATGAGGTATACAGTTTAGATAAAGCATTAGATATATTAGAATCCCATATCTTTGCATTTTGATTACATCCTTTTGTTAATTTTTATTTACTGAGTTGATGATTAATTTAGTTATAAATTCATTTATTGACTAATAGTTTAAGCATATAAAAATAGTTATAAAGTTGTTGCATGATAATTTAGATATATTCCCTTTCTCCGTGGATCGATACTTTTCTTACTCTGTACTACTTGTTGACCCATGTATACTTGCATGAGTTAGAGTTCTTTTTGTTAGACTAAAAAGGAGGCAACATCTACTACCTAAGGTTTTCCCCCTACCTAAGGTTCATAACCTACAACTTTGTACCAACCTGTGACACCTCCAAATTTGGATACTCCAATTCCCACAAGATTTGGTGTTCACTGTACAAACATCATATGTCTATCTAACCATAAATAGATAGAAATAAATCCTCTCCTTAAGGAGTTACAACATCTGAATGTAAATACATCAATCCCAGGTCATACTAACCTTAAATCTCAAATGCGAAAACATAAACAAATAATAAGTCTTACACAACTTTAACATAAGTCTGAAACATAAATACATCAAATAAATAATAAGTCTTCATCACTTGTAAACTTTGCCCTTACCTTTGCTAGTGGAAGGCTCGTCAGACCTTTCGTTTTTAACTGCAATGTTATTATTACGCAAGAGTGAGCATGATTGCCCACAAGTATAATAATATAAGAATAAAATAATAACATGCAAATGAATCAAAGACTTCTGAAATAAGAAAACTCGGCTTTTGAGTCAAGAATGAATAACAAGAATCAAAAGAACTTCTGAGGGCCATAAGACCTTGAACTATGTCCTAGGTTGTCAAGTGTTTATACTTGAAACCTTTAACAGTCATAAGACTATGGACTCTTCTTCTCATACTTAGGGGGATCAGCCCTTAGTACCATACTGTGCACAATATCTTAACGTTAAAGAGTAATTAATCCCTATAACTGGGTTGTTCATCTCAGTTTGACATTAGAGTCCGCACCAAAGGAAGTTTGGTTTGGATAAGCTCAGCAAGGGTTCTGAAATTTAGAACGTTCATCAGCTATGTACTAGTCGAATCAATAAGGGTTCGCTAATCTTACATGGTTCAACAATAAATGATATTCAGTTTGAATAATAAACTCAAGAGGTATACAATGAAATAAGTATTGTATAACAGGAATCATGCTTTAAAAGAATGATAACATCTAATATGAAATCTTGAACTTGATCAATAAATAATAAGAACTTGCTCGATATATATTATAAGTCTAGAACTTGCTCAAATAAAGTTAAGGGTTAGAAAACTTTCTCAATGTACGGAGGTAAGGTTTAGAAACTTGCCTCGTGTGTAGATTACACGTTAACTATTCACGTTTCTCAATTTAATCCTACATACCATTTATAATAACAATACTAGTTAATTATAACGTAATTAACATCACAAGTTCATTCTCTTTTGTCTAAACTCTAATTATGATTATACTAATCAAATCACAACACTTGTTTTCACATAATATTAGACTTCACGAACGACGAGCTAACTATGCGTTCAACAAATCAATTAAACATGTAAATACCTTATTGACATGTTAAGAACCTATTTTAACATCACATTATATGTCTAATACATTCTTATGTTCATTAGATTAGATTACAATTACATTTCCTGGACTTGAACAATTAAAAATCTCATTTCTGGGCAAAACTGTAGAGTGGCACTGCAGCTCCACCATTTGAACTATATCTGGCGCTGCAGCTCCACCAAATAAGCTAACATTGGCGCTGCAGCTTGGACTATTGGCGCTGCAGTGCGGCTGGCATGGCAGCTCGGACTTTAAGCCTAGAGCTGCTGCTGCAGTGCGACACGCCAGTTCCAGATTCTGAAGTTCGAGAAAAAAACATAGCATGGCCAAAATCATTCAATTACTTTATTCACACATTAATTTAAGCATACCCATATACTATAATTCATATATGATCATTACGCAACCTTTCTATCATGATTTTAACAACTTAAATCATAAAATTACTCGAATCAAATCACATAATTTCACTATTCTTGGTGTTTTAAAAAGTTTTGAAGATAAAACATGAAATTTGACATTACGGGTTCGTTATAACTCTGAATTTGTTCGTTCAAAGTTTGTTTTCTTCGTTTTAACATGTACTATCATAATCTACTGTTAAATTTCAAGTTAAACAACTATTCGTGGCATACCATTGTTCAAAAAGGGTCATATATATGCAACTTTTATACTCTGTAACTTCAAAAATTTAATTACGACATGTTTATATGCAATTGATGTTTTGAAAACATACATGGATGGTAGAAAACATGTTATGATTATATATTATCATGTATATACACATAAATCATCAATTCATGCATTGATCACACAATTTTTGTTTTACAAAGAACTCAAAACACTCATTAATGGAAAACTCTGATTTTAGCATGTTTACATAAAATCAATTACTCTAAACACATGAATATATGATATATATAAACATATTGTAAATATATACTAACATATATATCATCATATACTCATCAATCAACAATCGTTTCAATTATAGAGGACTTTAAAAATAGCTTTTCATAGAAAAAAATATAACAACGTAAATTACAATTTGAGTTGAATAAATTACCCTATACTAACTCCTCTGATTCTTTAATTTCTTCTTCAATCTCACAATTTCTCTCGAAAATCTCTATGAATTCTCTTTGGATTTTCTAAATTTTCCTTCTGATGAATGATATAAAGTTTAAGCCTAATATAATTATACGTAATTAAACGGACGATGTTGTGGTCAGTTAATCCCTTTGTGGGTTAACTGCCCAACTCCTCTTAGGGTCCTATTTGGCTAGCCTTTAAAAGGTTCTTTCCCATTTAATTTAATTAATCTTTTATTATATAGTTTAATAATGTCACACTCATTTAAGTAACTAATCAAATATCTTATTTAATTCAATTTAAATAAAATATAATAATTTCTCATTAATTCACATAGTCACATAATTAAATTCTAATTTATTAATTATGTCAAATCATTAAATCTCTAATTAATTATTAAATTAATTAGAATAACATTGTGCTTATTAAATAATTTATTTAATCAAATAAGCTTAATTAAATACATACTTTTGAATAATAAATTCTCCACATTAATTTAATCAATGTAACACATATAATTAATTTAATCTACCACAAATTCATCAATTAATTATTTAACCCTATAATTAAATCATCAAAGAATATTTATTTAATTCAATAATACCCAAATTTAAATTGTAAAATCTCGTTCGTCATAATTTGAGCTTTCCTCTCTTCGTCGATTCTTGATTCTGGAATTACACCTTATACTTTTTTCTTCATATTTATCAGCTCTGGGTCTGTAGCTTGATCAACTTTAACTTTATCGATTAAAGTCGGTTCTAATCGTATATTTGTCATCTTGACGTGGGTCCTTGAAGTCTTGAACTCTATTTATATTCTTTATAAGTCGTACAAAATGGGTCTTTGTTTTGACAATATCGCACTCATACTCGCATAAGATCTTCTACTCAACGCGTTAGCTACCACGTTCGCTTTTTAATGATGGTATTGAATGGTATGATCGTAATCTTTCAACAGCTCGAGCCAATGTCTTTAGTGCATGCTATGTTCCTTTTGGGTTTAGAAATATTTGAGGCTTTTAGAGTATATTAGGATGTCATCAATAAAGACAACCACGAAATGATCCAAATATTTCTTGAATATTCGGTTCATCATGTCCATGAAGGCAGCGTGGGCATTGGTCAATCCTAAAGACATAACTAGAAATTCGTAATGCCCGTATCGAGTTCCAAAGGTAGTCTTTGGAATGTCATCTGTTTCAATCTTTAACTGATGATATCCAGAATGAAGATCGATCTTTGAGAAGAATTTAGCACATTTAAACTAGTCAAAAAAGTCATCAATGCGAGGTAATGGATTCCTATTTTCGATGACGACATGGTATAATTCCCGATAGTCAACGCAGAGTCGCATACTCCCATCTTTCTTCTTTACGAATAAAATACGAGCACCTCAAGGTGACGTACTAGGACGAATGAAACCAATGTCTAACAATTCTTGTAGTTGAGTTTTTAACTCCTGATGTTCAATAGGAAACATTAGATATGGGGTTTTGAAAATGGGTTTTGTACCGGGTTCAAGGTCAATACCCAATTCGATTCCACGCTCTGGGGGTAGGCCAGGAAGTTCTTCGAGAAATACGTCAGAAGATTTATTAACAGTAGAAATATCATTCAAATATGACGTATTTTTGTTTAAATTTGTGTCATAGTGTTGCCTCTTTTATAGTTCTTATAAAAGAGCTCTAACTCATGCAAGTATACACGGGTCAACAAGTAATACAGAGCTCTAACTCATGAAAGTTGTTAATATTAGACTACTATGCATTAATTGACTCACTATGTTTATATGCTAAGACTATAGACTTAAGTGTTGATTTGAATTAACTATGATTACCAACTAAAAATAAGAATATAAATGAACTAAATAGAATGTGGAAACAATGGGATCCTAACTTCATTCAGTATTTCGTTTAATCGCCATATGTCATGTAAGAAGTGTTCACATATCACAAGATAATAGCCAAGGGCACAAAGCGAGTTATAACTATTTTCCAATGCACTATAACCAACTCACATATCATCTACAGATGTTAGAATCTATGTAATCACCAATACCATCACAATTACCATATTCCTATGCGCAATTGCAATCCTATTGATTTTAAGCACAACCCTTATTCTAGCTCATAAGGTGAAACAGTGTATTCCTATCTGATTCACAAAACATGCAAGACTTACTCTAGCCCCATATTCACATGCTATCATGATTTCACTCCATATTCATATGTTCATTTCCAATCCCATACAAATACTAACACGAATGATTATCAGTCATTCATACATGCACACCAACCATGCTAGATAATCCATATGATATACAAAACAAATCGAACACTTAGATATACAACCGAACTACATATTGAAATCCGTTAGAATCCCATAATGGAGTTTAGTTCATGATTGAACCAAAAACCATTTTGGGATCAATGTTAAGCATGATCAATAAACAAGCAATCAAAGTAAGAAGGATAGAACGATCAAACCCAATCGCTGAATAGAAATCAAAGATTAACTATTAAATCCATAAAGAAATCTAATAAACAATAATCAATATCTACGATGGTGAAGAACTCCACGAAGAAGAAGAGAATAAGACGTTGTGGCTTCGTTCTCCTTTGGAATCTCTCCAAGGTGTAAACCCTAATTGCTACTATGAAAATTACGTAAATAAAAGTCTTGTCGCACTGTCTGACACACGTCAGAATCATTTTATATCAAATTACACATCATTAAGTTGAGAAAAAAAAATAAAACAAATTACAACATCAGCATCGCGCGCGGCCGCGCACGTCCCTAGTGTCTCTGGCTCGCGACCGCGAGACTTACAGTAAGCTCAGACCAACTAGGCGATCTCTCGCGCGGTCGCGTGCTCATGCCTTGTGGTAGCGCGCTCAAGCCTCGCGGTCGCGTGCTCATGCCTCGCGGGCGCTTGACTTGCAGAAGGTTCCCTATGTAAAGCCCTGCATTCGCGCGGGCGCGCGAGTCTTCACTTGTTCTGCCGCGCAGCCGCGCGGCCGCGTAGCCTGTGTTCTACAGTTCCTGAGTCTGGTTTTTGGTCTGCTGCTGCTGCTACTTGTTTATTCTTGCTTAAACCCTCTTACTTGCTTGATTTCCATACCTCGTTGTACCCCCATGCCGTGCACATCCTCGCCTTGCGACTAGCCTTCATGCATCTGCTCACCCATACCTCAGTTTCCACCAAAATGACGCCGATTCCTGCACTTATTCACCAAAAGGAGTTTTAAGTTTATGCAATGCAGAATAACATGAAATGAACTAAAACACAATGAAATGTACTCGAGGTGGGCACAATTCGCCTGGATTAATATACAATAAGTGAGTAAAAATATCACTTATCAAGTACCCCCAAACTTGAACTATTGCTTACCCTCAAGCAATGCATATGAATGAACACTGCAAATGTTACTACTAAACTATACACTACTCTATGATGCAAACTAGTCTCACATAATCTTAGCCATAACAGAATTTCAGCCCACATTGCCTCAGTGAATTATCCCGATTCCAGATCATAGTTTTAAACCAAACCATAGACATAGCATCATACACGCAGATAATTCATGAATGCTATAGAGATGCTGTGTGTGTGGTGTTCACAAAAACTTGATCTAAGCAAAGATTATATATCATGCACTGCTCCAAACAGAAAATTATAGTCTAAATCAAGATTCATGTATACTCATGAAACATAGACTGTTTAAACATATCAGTGCAAACTAAAGTTCAACAATGGGTTAATTGCTTCATTGCTACTCACAAGGGCGATTTCGCACTTTCCTGTGGTGTTTATTGCTATTGTTTCTTTTCTCTTCTTTTTTTTTTC
The DNA here is from genome assembly GCA_016801055.1 of Panax notoginseng. Lineage (NCBI taxonomy): Eukaryota > Viridiplantae > Streptophyta > Magnoliopsida > Apiales > Araliaceae > Panax > Panax notoginseng. Next base: position 56,427,691 of record CM029021.1, on the reverse strand, counting down.
CTTCACATGACTATGCAAAGTCTAAATCCATTAGGCACACTGCTACCCCTTAACGAGCTTTCAACCAACGACTCCCAGACTATAAAAGACCTTAGGGCGCTAGGTGTAGAGACAATCCCCTCGGGCGTACTTACTCAAGTAACCAGGGCCCCGAATTAAGACTAGTCACGTTATTGCATATATATATATATATATATATATATATATATATATATATATATACAGGGAGGATCTAAAGCGAACCAAAAGAACGGATCAAGGAGCGGACCAAGGCAAAAACACACGGGTTTCAGGGTCAACCCGCGTGTTTTTGCGACCAAGACCCTGAAACCCGCGTGTTTTTGCCTTGGTCCGCTCCTTGGTCCGTTCTTTTGGTCCGCTTTAGATCCTCCCTATATATATATATATATATATATATATATATATATATATATATATATATATATATATATATATATTTTATACAGCATACCCATGTTTCCCCAAAATTTGCACTTCAATGACTTATACAATCTATAACACCTTTCTCATGTTTCTCTTTTTAACACTACATGTTCTATTGAGCAATGCATAACATACATCCTAAACTTACAAGTGAATGTGAACACAATTGTGCAAACCGAAAGCATATAGACAACAACATGAATCGCATTGTGTAAAACATTATATCCAAGTTGTGCTATGCAACATATTCTGAAATCTTCCACAATTCACTATCCTAATTGGCTTAGGCAAAAAATTCTATTTATAAGCAAAAATTTATGTGAGACATTAAACTAGAACATACTAACAATGAATAAAAATAAAAATTTTATGCTAAAATTTAACTAACACATATTCATGCAAAATTAAACTAAACATGCTAAAATAAAATGTAATCTAAACTACAATGCAAGTACTCTGATACCCCCAAACTTGAAATGTTCAATGTCCTCATTGAATGAAGGTAAAGGGTATGAGAAAAACTCCCCTAATGATCGGCATGACCACCCTCCTCGGGCGGTGAATCTGGTGGTGGATACGGCACGGCGGTCCCGAACTGGGGCCATTCAAGCATGGTTTCTTTCTGCGCGAATGCTTCGGCCAAAGCCCTAGAGAGTCCCGTAGCAAATGTCCCAAGATTGTCATACAGTGCGTCGACTTTGCGCTCCAACCTTCAGATGTGTCGATCGCTAGAGACAGGCTGCGCACGGGTGGATGGACCTGCTTCATCGGGCTGTGGGGGCCGCTGGGGTGGTTCGAAAAAGGTGGGTCGGAGAATGAATCCTTATCCTCACGGATGTGGCTAGCCACCTGCCCAGTCCTCAAATTTGGCAATTGTGGAGTGCGTGATATCTTGGCTGGGATACTGCATTTGCTCATTGCCCCAACGAACCCCTTGCTACGCACATAACATCGCTATCACTGAAGCGTGTGGGATGCTTCCAGTGGTAGTTCCCTTCAGATACTTTACAATGTTTTGATGGATCAAATACACTACGTCAATATATTCGCCAGTGATGATGCCCCACAGAAGTATGGCTTTCTCTGCTGTGATTTCATGTTGATGCGATGATGGCAATAATTTAGCACAAATGAACAGATTCCATGCCTTGGCGTACCGATTCAATGCGGCTGCTGGAAAAATGCGAGGTTGGGTCGTACCGACTTTGTAAGTCCATCGTGAGCCGGGAATGCACAATTTTGCGATGACCTGCTCCAAGTCTGTTTCCTGATGAGCTCCCGTGATCCAATTGGCCGCCCCTAGTGGTGGTCGAGCGGGGAGCCTCAGCACGTTTTTGATGGCAAAGGGTTGGTAGTCTACTTCTGTACTACGAACCATAGAGGTATCGTTCATGGTGACTTTGGCATTAGCGTAGAAAGTTGTTAATATGAGACTACTATGCATTAATTGACTCACTATGTTTATATGCTAAGACTGTAGTCTTAAGTGTTGATTTGAATTAACTATGATTACCAACTAAAAATAAGAATATAAATGAACTAAATAGAATGTGGAAATAATGGGATCCTAACTTCATTCAATAGTTCGTTTAATCGCCATATGTCATGCAAGAAGTGTTCACATATCACAGGCTAATAGCCAAGGGCACAAAGCGAGTTATAACCATTTTCCAATGCACTATAACCAACTCACATATCATCTACAGATGTTAGAATCTATGTAATCACCAATACCATCACAATTACCATATTCCTATGCGCAATTGCAATCCTATTGATTTTAAGCACAACCCTTATTTTAGCTCATACGGTGAAACAGTATATTCCTGTCTGATTCACAAAACATGCAAGACTTACTCTAGCCCCATATTCGCATGCTATCATGATTTCACTCCATATTCATATGTTCATTTCCAATCCCATATAGAAACTAACACGATTGATTATCAGTCATTCATACATGCATACCAATCAAGATAAATAATCTATATGATATACAAAACAAATCGAACACTTAGATGTACACTTGAACTACATATTGAAATCCGTTAGAATCCCATAATGGAGTTTAGTTCATGATTGAACCAAAAACCATTATGGGATCAATGTTAAGCATGATCAATAAACAAGCAATCAAAGTAAGAAGGATAGAACGATCAAACCCAATCGCTAAATAGAAATCAAAGATTAACTATTTAATCCACAAAGAAATCCAATAAATAATAATCAATATCTACGATGGTGAAGAACTCCACGAAGAAGAAGAGAATAAGACGTTGTGGCTTCATTCTCCGTTGGAATCTCTCCAAGGTGTAAACCCTAATTGCTACTATGAAAATTACGTAAATAAAAGTCTCGTCGCACTGTCTGACACACGTCAGAATCGTTTTATATCAAATTACACATCATTAAGTTGAGAAATAAAAATAAAACAAATTACAGCATCAGCATCGCGCGCGGCCCTAGTGTCTCTGGCTCGCGGCCGCGAGACTTACAGTAACCTCAGACCAAACCAAGTGACCTCTCGCGCGGTCGCGCGCTCATGCCTCGTGGGCTCTTGACTTGCAGAAGGTTCCCCATGTAAAGCCTTGCATTCGCGCGGGCGCGCGAGTCTTCACTTTTTCTGCCGCGCGGCCGCACGACCTGCGTTATGCAATTCCTGAGTTTGGTTTTTGGTCTGCTGCTACTGCTACTTGTTTATTCTTGCTTAAACCCTCTTTCTTACTTGAATTCCATGCCTCATTGTACCCCCATGCCGTGCACATCCTCGCCTTGCGACTAGCCTTCATGCATCTGCTCACTAATACCTCAGTTTCCACCAAAATGACGCCGATTCCTGCACTTATTCACCAAAAGGAGTTTTAAGTTTATACAATACAGAATAACATGAAATGCAACTAAAACACAATGAAATGTACTCGAGGTGGGCACAATTCGCCTGGATTAATATACAATAAGCGAATAAAAATATCACTTATCACATAGGCTAAGAAGGGTTGACATCCATTTTTAAATAAACGAATGACAATGTATGACTTGAAATAATAGTGATTGATTTTAGTGGTTTGGTTGCTTGAACTCGCATAACAGGTTAGTTAGGAATATAAAAGCTAACGAACTTATGGAAACAATCAATTTTAGCATGATGAGTAGTTAACCAATCAATCCCAAAAATCACATCAATGCAAGTGTTTTCAAAGAGATGAGAACAAAAGGTAATGTGAGGGTGTCGATTTGAATCAAACAAGTTTTATAAATGGTGGATGTATTGAAGGTTTCTCCCAACGGAGTTTCAACAGATAAGTTAAAGTCTAATTTTTCCGGAGTCAAGTTTAAATGTTGAGCACAAGCAGGTGAAATAGAAGAATTGGTAGAACCAATATCTAATAAGGTATAGACTTTGTAAGAGTTTATGATTAGCTTACCCGTGATAACTTTGTTTGGGTTCCTCGCTTTTTGGGAAGTCATGACAAACGCTCTCCCTTGAACCATCGACTTTGACTTGTTCGGGACAACCTTTGGTATCATCATTATCGCTGGACTTGACTTCACTATAGGGCATATTCCACCCTCAACTGCTTCGTCATACTCCTGATTCATGATCTAAATCATTAATCTTCGATCCATATCGAATTAGGGTTAATCGCTCTGTACAGGGTAATTTAAAACTCGATGTTGGGTTCTCCCAATTGCTTTCTAAAAAGATAAATACATATCATCTATTTTAGCCTTCTTGGATCGGACGTCTATTTCTACGTTATCAACGCATCGTGCGACTTTTACCCATGGATCCTCCATTCTCACTCGTTCAGTTATTTCTTCTTTCAGCTGATATTTGACATTCTCATTCTCATATTCCAGCTCTATTATCATATACTCTGCCAAAGTGAGCTTCTATTCAAGCTTCGCATATCGGGTAGCAAAATCTTGAATTGCTGCATCCCTTTATTCCACGACCGCCTGCCATTCTTCACCATGCTCCTCTAACTCACGAATATGATCTTCTAGTTCTATATTTCGATCATAAAATTCTCCTAATAAATCCTCCTTAGGTTCCTCTTCTTCCTCACTCTCAACTGCTACCTTTGCGATTAGCTCGGGTGAAACTATTAATTCTTCACTAATCACATATATATCTCTAATTTCTTCTTCACTTGACATCCTACAATCAAGTTTAATAACTTAATTAGTACTCCCCAATAAAAATCTTTGTTATAGCAAGATATTCTACTTCAATATTTATTCTTTAAATGAATCTCCTCAATTCATAACTTAAAACTCTATATGAGTAAATCTCTTGATTTTCAGATGTTATTCTTAAATACTGCCACAAAACAAGGGTTAATTAAAGAAAATGACATGCCACATATTATCCCTATATTTCGATCGACCAATTAAATAACAAATAAGCTTAGGTAGGACACACTAGCGATGGTTTTACTCATCTCTCCCCTCCTAGTTCTAACCTCAGATCTCCGTAAGAGATCATATCCCTAAGCTCTGATATCAACTGTGACTCTCATCCCACCTTTAGATAGCTCCTCACAGTGATACCTATCAGCTTACCACCGTTATTCATAGCGTCCCCTACGAAAAGTCGAGCTTCGGTGCATCCCACATATAAGGGAGTCACCAGCAAGAGGCTAGGGGCCCTTTACTTATTTCTCTGATACCAACTGTGACGCCCCCGAAATAGGTCCACACAACCCATTCTGAGTTTCCAAATACATGGTACAGAATCCAAATATATACAACTTCATTTATACAACTATCGTGCAAAATACGATAATACATAAACTGAGAGCTTCAATACAAATATTATCTCGTCAATAGCCAAACTCAAATAAAGTCCTCATTATAATTATTGTCACCCTATTTTACAAAATAGTGAGGACTACTATAAGAACCATCTTTGATCATTACTCCACTCCTCGACTAGTCCCAGCAACATTCTTGCCTCCTGAGAAGAACAATGGAACCAAAAGGAAAAGGGTGAGCTCAACTAGCCCAGTAAAGAATATTATGACTAAGATAATGAAGAATAAATTATCCTTAGTCCTCAAATGTGAAACAAAATTTGATAGAATACGATAGACAACATGTTTTAGATCAACAACTGCAGTAGAAATAGCAATCCATTAGAAGAGTCAAGTAGAGCATCTATCTTCTATGATTTAAAAATTCATCATCAATATTTTATCCATGTAATACCAATTAATAATCATTTCAGATCAACGAATTATCCGTGCACTACTGGCCAAGGATATTCGTATGTATCACCAATTGTCATGATCATGCCAAACAACTGTCCATCTATGCACTACGGGCCAAAGAGGACTTTCACCATAACATTTGTCTATAACATTACAGGTCGTGATTATACCAATACACAATTCTTGGTCATAATCATACCAATCAACAGTCCATCTATGCATTGCCGGCCAAAGATGAATTTCATCACAATATAAGCATGAGGATGATAAAAATGATATAAAGAATCAATCAAGTAAGATCAAGGATAAATATTAGAGATTTATAATTTAATTTATCCAGAGTTCAAGAATATCCAAATTGTCAACATGATCACCAATTGTGGAGTAAAATTCAAGAATGATATTCATGTATTAAAAATAATTTGGACAGAAAGAAAATTAAATTCTATTATGAATAGTACTGTACGAATAATATCGTATGAATAGTACCCCGAATGAATAGTACTCCGACATTAAAAGATTAAAATTCCAATAAGAGAGTTCAGATCAATATTCCAGTGAAATGATATTAGATGAAGCACAAACTATTAAAAATATTCCATTAATTTCAAGGGTTTTCACCATTTAATAACAAGGTTATGTAAACAAGCAATAAATTCGTACCATAAATGGAGAAATATGAAAGAAGATAATATCCCTTGATGAGTATAAAAGAAATGATATCTCATACGAGTATGAAAGAATATACGAAATTGCAAATGGATTTTCACCTGTCATGCGATAATCCGCATTGACAAATCATTTCCACAATTTAATAAAGAATGAATACGAATGGTTATTCACCATGGATGCGGTAATCCGCGTAGATAGGTTACTTCCGCGGATTAATAAAGAATGAATACGAAGGGTTATTCAGCATGCATGCGATAATCCGCGTAGACAGGTTACTCCCACAGATTAATAAAGAATGAATATGAAGGGTTATTCACCATGCATTCGGTAATCCGCATAGACAGGTTACTCCCGCAGATTAATAAAGAATGAATACGAAGGGTCATTCGCCATGCATGTGGTAATCTGCGTAGACATGTTACTCCCGCAGATTAATAAATAATGAATACAGAGGGTTATTCACCAGGCATGCGGTAGTCCGCGTAGACATGTTATTCCCATAGATTAATAAGAAATGGAATGACAACCCTTATGAGTATAAATAAAATAACATTCTTTACGAATACGAAAGAAATAATACACCTAATGAATATAAAAAATAATATCCCTTAACTTAGGAGATTGGATATTGCAATAGTGTAGCAGTAGAATACTCTTATTCTTTCTCTCTCTATAGTTTCTCTTACTATAACTTGTGATTATAACTTTGCTCTTCAAAAATGGTAGGAAATAATGAATGGATGGAGGAGTATTTATAGGCTAGGAAAAGGTGGTAAATTAAAAGGTTAATTATACTTTAGTACCTTCATCTTTGCCTCTATTTTTAATCTAGTCCTTCAAATATTATCAATCTTGCATAACATCCCCTAATAGTACTTGCATGTGAACCAATAGTTCCTTACATGTGAACAAATAGTTCCTTGCATGTGAATTAATTGCAATTAATTGCTCATTTATCTGATTAATTGCGCAATTGGTCAATTTAACATCTACAAATCAACTATTATTGAAACAAATATCGATTTCTACTAACATTAATATTCCCAAAACAATGAAAATACTTTTATCAACAATTTCATCTTTGAACTTTCGAAGTTTCACTTTTTCTGAAAAAGTCAATTGTTGACTTTTTGACCAAAAAGTCAACTCCGACAAATTTTGTGTTTATAGTCTATTTTGACTAATTTCATCATCCCGGACTTAAATATCTCGTCCGCGTCTCCAAATTCAATTCCAAACTCAAATTCGATTTTTAATTTCATTTTCTTGTGTTTTATACACACTTTTACTTTCTTAGTTAGTTCAAACTATTTAATTATTCTTGACTAACTATTAAATTAAATCTCATCATTTATTACAAATAAATATATATAACACATTGTTAATCTTTCAATAATTATTCATCATTAATATTATAACTCATAATATTGACAACCAGATCGTTCTCAGGAAATAAGGGGCTTTCCGATAAGAATTTCTTCTTATTGGTAAGCAATTAAATAACCTAATCCCTTTCCTCGACACAACTTTCTAGATATTTTCAATAATGCAAATAATAATATGAATAAATGTGTCGTCTTAATTATTGATTTAATAATATAAAATATTATGCAGAGCATACTGTGATAATAATGGAATCAATAATATGAGATATTTTAGAGCAACTACTACGACAATTATTGGATAAAAATGAGTTCTTACGTAAGCATTAATAATCAGAGATACTGTGCAATACCATGTGCTACTGTGCAACAACGCGTATTACTGTACTTTTATCACCGGGTATTTCAAAAGTTTAACGGTAAAAGTTTTGTCGTTATTTCTACAAAAAGGTTATTTCTGTCGGTTTCTATATCCGATAGTTATTCCATTGTGGGGTCCACCAATGATTGCGCTGTTGTACGAATATTCCCCGACACAACATATATTTTATGACATCTTGCTTACTTCGTAAAATTTTCACATATCACCCTTAACTTTAACCTTTTATCAATTTAACCATTTACTGAATTGAATAATATTTATAAGAAAATTGAATACTTTTATTTTAATAAATTTAGGCTCTTATAAGGATTCCCAATTAGGGTTTAGGGTTTCTAAAACTAGAATTAGGGTTTTAAAATAATCGTTAGGGTTTCCTAACGAAACATTAGAGTTCTTAATATAACATTAGGTTTTATAAATGTTATACTTTATCTGATCAACACTTAACCCTTAACCACACACTGCACATACACATAATCACAATACCCAAAACTATATTCCTTGTTATAAGATAATCACTTTTAGTTAATATATCATACAAATCCCTCTCAAAACTTTTAATCAGTACTCTATTTCCAGTATAGGTTTTATTATTTAACATTTATTTAATCATTCAAGATTTTATTAATCTTATAAATATTCAGATTGTCACATTCACCCATTCTTCTAGGAATTTCGTCCTCAAAATTACAACCTACTACACTCTACTCCTTCCATTCACCAAAAATAGGCTTTTAATATACCCTTTATCTAATCATATCAGATTCTACCCGTACTTAATGAGTTCATGTTATTTCATATCCATCATCACATCCAACCACGACTTCAATTTAAAGAGTTAAAACTTTTCATTTTATGCTGATGGGTCATATAGACCATGAACACATAGGTTTAACGGTATTTATACCACAAAACGGTAAATTACTAAGTATGTTTAAAATCACAGAGAAGGTAAACTACCGCTGCTAGTACTTTAGGTTATTAGCCTATCGTACACTTATGTCGTGTACGACGTATCAATCATGTCTCGCGAATATTACACTACTAGATTGGTTTATTTTATCCAATCATCATATCCCCTTTTTTATGGTTGTTCACCTCAGACTTATCATAAGATTCCGCACCAAAACAAATTTGTTTAGGATAAATTTGCAAAAAAAAACTTTGAATTTCATAAACATTTGTCTAGCTGACTCAAATAACTTAGATTCATACAAATAATTTGAATTTCAATCGGAACATATGTCTAGCCAAATATAATTGGCAATAATTTATCTTTAAAATTATGAAAATCATTTTATAACGTCATGATTCTACACTATATTTGCAGTCTATTTGAGGATTACGTCATTTTGTGACTTTGTCATACTACATCATACCATAGTGGGCTAACGATTCATAGATCACATCCAACATTAGGTAAGTCTGCATTGATAACTCTATCATTTTTATCATCTTTGCGCCAGGTTCCATGATGAATTAATGATATATAAAATACATTTTGATATTTCAAATCATTTTTGTCTAGCCTAAACAATTAGCATAAACTTTTCTCTTAAACGGTTTAAAACCATCAATTTTAGTATTATCATGCCGCTACAGGTAACGATGTGTTAGTGGCTCGATGTCGACACATACACACTTGTCACCATGTGTTGAGGATAACAAAAATTTATTTTTAAAGGCACATCAGTGCGAATTTAGCTTGATGTTAAAAATTTTGAAGTCTAGCATAGCTAGAAGATTTAGAATACATATGCTTCCACCATCATCTCCAATTTTCTCCCCTGCTTCATTACTTAATAATTCTATCTATTTGATAAGTAGGTTTTATACCTACTTATCCAGTATATATTACTTGAATTAGTGGCTTAAACCTATGTTTCGTAGTAACTTTGAATGCATTTTGTGTTCATTTTATAGATTTTATGCTTGGGAACTGTGTGAGCGACTATTGGTATAAAAAAGCAAAGAAAGACAATTCAGACATCGTTTGGGCTTTTATGTTCATTTCATTTTCTTTGCTTGAAACTTGTATTATATTATAGAGCTTCTTCTTCGCTTTTCGAAACTTCTTGAATCATTCCAATCAGAGTTTGGATGCAAGAGTTGTGATCTTTGTACTAACGGACGTTAAACTTCACTATTTTGGGTGGCCATTTTCGCATCAGTCAATTCCAACCTAATTTCGAACTTCATTCGTCCATTATTTCTCAATTCTCAAAGAATGAAAGTTGTAGAACTCGTCGAGATCTTTGATTTGATAGGTGGCCGACCTTGTAACTCCTCCCGGATCAAAAGTTATGTCTATTTCTAGTTCATTTGGAGCGTCGCCGTGCCGTTCCCTGGTCCAAGAAAATGATATCTGCTACTTGAGCGCAGCCACGCCCAACTCCAAGCTATTTTCAGCGCGACCGCCCCACTTCGAAAGTTGACTAGAGTTGACTTTTTGATTAAATAGTGCAATTAGAACGTAACTTGGGCGAGGGTCAATTAAGGCTCATATACAGAAGATATATCAGTATGTAAAGGGGTATTCCCCTCTTGGGGATCATTTAGATTACATATGCTCTTTTCTTTTCTTTAATTTCCTTATTAGATTAGATTAGATTAGAACCCTAGATTAGCTAAGATTTGGGGATTGAAGCAATTGAAGATCCTTGAAAGTTTAAAAGTGAAACAAGAGAAGAAACTCCTATTTGTTATTCTTAATCCTTAATTCTCTTTACTTATATTTGTATCTTTTAATGTATAATCAATTTTGAATCATGGATTCTAGTTCAATCATAAATTAAACTCTATTTTGAGATTACTATGGATCTTGTTGTGTAGTTTACTTTAATATACTTCCTTGTTAGTCTTATTAATTGTTAATGGATTGTCTATTATGATTTGTGTTGAATTTCTTAATTGCCTAGCTATCAATTATCGTGATAATCCATGTGAAATTGAGAGACGGATTATGGGTTTAGATATGATCATAGTAGCGATTGTTTGTGACTTCTATATGGCGATGGAATTCATGATTCGTGCCTAGGATAAAGATATACCTATGCACCGCATGTAGTCAATTGAGAACTTGAGCTCCAACCCTCTTTAATTGTAAATTACATAAAGATATAGTGGGTTAATTAATTAGGGTGTTCACATTTATTCTATCATCTATGGATTTAGTGTGATATGGGTATGATACATCGAGAGATGGCTATATTTTACTTTCATATTCTCGACTAACAATCCGGTATAATTAATTTGGCTTAACTGGAAGTGTGTCGATTTAAATGATTCAATAGGTGAAATTATAATCTCAAGTCTTCATTATCTAGTCTCATTCTAGGGGTAGTTAGTATTAGTTAATTACATAGTTTAAATATAAAATATCAAATCAACCATTTAAATAAGATTGAGTTGGTTATGGGTTTGTGCTTGGTAAGCTTTATTAGTAATTCACTCTTTATTACTTGTTGACCGTGTATACTTGCACGAATATATTGATCGGGATTACAACCAACAAGTTTTTGGCGTCATTGTTAGGGAATTTGTTTAATAATTTTTGCCAACATTAATTCCAATCAAATTAGTCTTAATTTAAATATTTTATTTTATTTTAATTCTCTTCCTATATTTCTCTCTTTTCAGGTACCATGGATGATTTTGCTTATCAATGGCCATATGTGAATATAAATCAACAAAAGGACACATGAATTGATGGACTCAATGCATTTTTTGCATTTTCAGCATAAATTGAAACACTTTCGAAGTGGTTGGATGTTCTTGCAACCTAACGTATTCGAAAGATCGCAGTAGTTTGTAATTATTGTGCTGGCAATCATCCAAGTATTCAATGCAACGTCAGATTTGGACCAATACAGTATGGGGGTGATTACCTCAACAACTATGTTTATCCCAATTAACATTAAGGTTGGGGGTATCACCCAAATTCTTCATGGAGCTATAATTATGAAGACCAATACTACGCTCCAAATGCAATATACACGCCGGAATTCTTTTATCCACATCCAATGCAACAAGAAGAACATTCAAAGTTGAAGGAATTCATGTCAAAGATCATAGGAAACCAAGAAGAGATGATGATGAGTCAAGAGTTATCAAGCCAAAATCTTAATAAATAGATGGAACAACTCTTTATTCCCTCAATGAATGGTCTTCAATACATGGATTTCGAAATTGAAACAGATAATTTAAGATTAGAGGAATTGTGGTTCAAGTTTGTAGCGTCAAATGATGAGAAGATGATTGAGCAAAAGATGTCAATTCAAAATCTTCAGAATCAGATAGATCAAATGTTCGAAGCCTTGAACATTTGTCCTCAAAACAATTGGCGCTATGACATGGATTTTGGGAATGATGGAGAACCCGAGTTAAATCTACAACTGGATGAACCACAAAAGTTCAAAAAAGGGGAGACAAGTGGGGATAAGGAGTATGAGGCCAACAAATATCTATCTTTAAGTTCTAATGATGATGACCCTAATCTGTTAGTGCCCCAAGTGCCTTCTCCACTAAGGTTCAAGAATCCAGTCAATTTTATAAAACCCTGCCCGTTGGGGAGTCACGTCGTCGGTAAAACTCTTTATGACATGAGAGCTAGCATAACTTTGAAGCCATAGTGTGCCGAGGAAGAGAAGATAGAAGAAGATCCTGTTGTGTTTGACAAGCCCCAATGCCCTAATCTTATCACAGACACAACGAAGGAAAAAGCACATACTTATTCAACATTCTTAATTAGGCACTTATCTAAACAGAGTAAACTAGGTGACTTTAATTCAATAGCTATCATTGTGGGGAACCTACCAAAAGCTACATTGCTCCTGATGGATGGAGGATTCCTTATCGAAGAAGAATTGGATACAATTGACAAAAAGAAGTCTGGCTGAAGGACTATAAACTAAGCGCTCGATGGGAGACACCCTATCCAAATTACAAACTGTAAGCAGCGCTTCAGGCAAGTATCTTACCTTTGCATTTTCTTTATGCAATGGACATGAGTAAGAATGTTTCTAAATTATATTATTATTGTACAGATTATTAACTTTATATTATATAAGCTCATTGCTTATCAATATGTTAGTATATGGTAATTCAGATATATATATATATATATATATATATATATATATATATATATATGTTGAATTATAGATTATTGTTGAATAAGATAAAACCTTTGGTTTGAAACCCAGACAAGAATGAACATCTCTACACATGAAAACTTTTATGCGCCCAAGGCGGAATAGAGTGAACGATCCTATCGTTCTTGTAATGTAGTATTGATCAATGCAGGGCATAACGGGCTGATCACCCCCCGTGCCCGTAAGTTATGTCGGTTTGCAGATGAATTTCTGTTTAACCTTTTCGAAAATGAAAATAATGTTCATGGCATGTCACCATAACCCCAGTTATAGTCATTATGTAGTTTGAAAATTTTGAAAGAGAGTTGTTATGTTATTATTATCGGTTCAGAATACTTCACAACTATTGACTTGTTGTAGAAGAACAGTACAAAGAAAATATTTAAATTCTTTCAGATTATATATATATATATATATATATATATATAATTGCTATTACTTGCTGGGCACTCAAATGCTCATCCTTGCTTAAATTTAAATGTTTTCAGCTAAGTGCGAACGACCAGAGAGCTCTTCTAAGAACAAAGGGAAAGGGAAATGTTGCTGAATGAATGAACGTTATCTTATGTAATAGTTTAAAATTATTAAGACATGTACGATATTAATTATCTATCATGGGTTGTAATGAATGTATTAAAGGTTGCGTACTTGGGAGCTAGACTCTGATAATCATCTAAATTAAGTTGACTTTTATATTATTGTTATTATTATTAGTATTATTCCGCTCATAGAAATGGTATCGTGAAGCACCGAGTTCGGGTTTCAAGTACCTGGATTTGGGGGCGTCACAGGTTGGTATCAGAGCTATAGGGTTAGAAACCTTAGGTGGGTTAGACCTTAGGCTATAACCTTAGAACAGAGGGAAACGTTGAAAATATAAATAACTCATATAGAGTTTAAAAAGAGATGAATTGACTAAATTCATCGTCAAACAAAATAAAAGATAACTTATATAAAACTCTTAATTGTTGTGTGTATATACTATATGCTAATCAGGATAATTTATGTGTGTAGATGTCAGGTGAAAAAGGATTTGATTACCCTCGGATCGTAAAGAAGGAGCCAATATCGAAGCCGATAGCTGACATAGAGGCTCACAATGAAAATAACTCAGAAGATGTGGTTATTGTGAAAAATATAGTACCAGATCCGGAGATGGTGGAGCTGACAGATAGCGATTCAGATACTAAAGTTGAAGTTGATCAAGCATCAACAGAGGTGCAGAATCTGAAGAACAAGGTTTCTTCTCTGGAAAGGTTGTGAGAGATAGAAAAGCTATTGAATAGTCAGTTGCATCAAGCGTTAATAGAAACAATGGAAGGAAAAGATAAGCTTAAGATCCAAATTGGTCAGATGGGAGACACAAGCAACACATCGTGTGCAGCTCCGGACAAGAAGGGGAAAAGAAAGATAGAAGACCATGACTTAGGAAAATCCAATAAGAAGAAATGGAAAAGAATATGTTATCTCTGCGGCTATGAGGGACATACTACTCTGTATTGTCCTGACTACAAAAAAGAAGCATGTTTTATCTGTGGGGTAGAAGGTCATCAGGCGAAAAGTTGTCCAATGAAAAAGAATAATAAGTAGTATAGGTTCTGTTGTGATGTAGGTGTTTAATATGTGTGCTTAGTATGTCTGTGAAATGTAATATTCTAAAACTTTTATGTTGGTCAAGTCAATAAATCCCGACTTTTGTAGTCACAAAGGGATGAATGATGTTTAAAGCATTATATGCTATGCTATGTAAAATATTCGTTGAATGAATATGAATCTAAGTTTGAGAAATAAAACAAGTTTAGAATATTAAACTTATGAAATAAGGTTTAGAATGTAAGTTAAAGTTATGATTTCCTTTAATCAGATAATGCCGCCAAGACGTCGAACTCGCAACTAAAGGGCAGAAGAGTCTGTCAATAATGTTGAGGGACAACAACAAGCTGATCCAATGCAGCAATTTGCAAACATGTTAGCTCAGGTTATGCAACAGGGAATACCAGTCGCTGGAAACTAGTCGGACAACCGCTTAGCGAACTTCAAAGACTTTAAGGCTATAGGACCACCGGAATTCAAAGGTACAACTGACCTGTTGAAGCACAAACTTGGGTTAAGGAAATTAAAAAAGCATTCGTGGTAGCTAGGGTATCTGAGGGGCAAAAGACCGCTTTTGCCATCTACATGATGAAGGGGAAAGCAAATTTTTGGTGGGAAGCGAATCAGACTAGGGCAGGAGAAGGTGTAGTCACATGGGATAGATTTAAAACTTTGTTTTTTAAAAACTATTTTTCACCAAGTATGCAGGCAAGGATGGAGGTTAAATTTTTAGAGTTGAAGCAGGAGAATATGACGGTGTCTGAATACGCCACCAAATTCAATGAGTTAGCTAGGTTTACCCCGCATCAAGTCGATACGGAGGCTAGGAAAGCGAGAAGGTTTGAGCTGGGATTGAAACCCTGGCTCTACAACAAAGTGGCGGTGTTGTAAATTCCTACATTTGCAGTACTCATGGAGAAAGCGATCATAGCTGAGGAGGGAAGTGAGGCCATGAGCGTTTACAATAAGGAGATGAAGAATAAGGGTAAGACCGAAGGAGCTGGAAAAGTAGGAGCTAATAGTGGGAGCAGGAGTGGAGATAGCAAGAGGAAGGTGAGCAGTTTTGTAAGTGTACAAGTGAAACAGGAAGGTGTTAAGAAACAGATAGTGCCATGTAAGACATGTGGAAAGAATCACTCGGGGGAGTGTTTGAAAGGAAAATTTGTTTGCTACAAGTGCGGGCAGGAGGGCCATATCTCTCCCAACTGCCCCAATCCTAGGATGAATAGTGGATGTTTTATATGCAGATCGACAGAACACAGGGTGAAAGATTGTCCGAAGAGGAGGGTGGAGACAGGAAGTGTTAACATGGGCACTGGCAGTGGGACGTTAGCAATCACGGGACCGACTTCGTCGAGCAAGCCGACAAAATCTACGGCAAGGGTCTACAACATGACAGTCCAGGACACGGCAGCAGCTGGCAATGCAACTCCAGGTATTATTCGTATAACTTTTATTTTATTATACATGATTTTCCTATTTTTAGTAAATTAGTTTATAAAGGAATTTTGAGGAGGAATTTGAGTTCTTTTAGAAATTAAATTTCCATTTAATCCGAAAGACAAGCTTTATGTGAATAGTTAAAGATCAGTTCGATCAAAGTTGATCGAGATCAACTTGCAATGATTATGTATGTTATGTGCCGTGTATGTATAAGTTTTTAAACGGTGATTCCGGGGACGGAATCTTTATAAGGGAGGGTGAATGTAACAACCCGATATTTTTACATAAATAAATAAGAAATTTTGCATATAAATTATTTATTTATTTATTTAAGGATGAGAATTTGTACAAGATAATGTGTATGTATATTTATGTGGTAAATAAAAATATATTTATTACAAAAATATTTACAAATAATTTTATTTTAGAATTATTAATTATTATAAAGTACATTCTTATAATAATTAATTTTATAGTAGAAATGTTTTTATTAATTATTTTCCATGAATATATAGTCATATATTATTTAAATAATATATGGAGGGATTTTTAGAATAATTATAATAATTATTTTATTATATGAATTTTAGTACATGCTATTAAGTTAATTATTTTACCTTAATTATTAAGGTTAAATAGGAAGAATAAATTAGATATGGAATGCAAACCCTAATTTTGGATTATTGTCAAGGTATGAGAATAATAATATAATATTAATTATATTTTGATTTTTTAGTGTTATAAATATGTACTGTATGTACGTATTGATGATTATTGGTCAATTATGGTGTTTAATTCGTTAAACCTAATTTTTATGCGTTAAATCCTAACTCAAAAACTCAAACCGGAGTTTATGATTGGTAAGAAATTGTGTTATTTGATTAATGTTGAGTATTTATAGAATTTAAGGTTAATTAGGGAAACCATAATTATTATTTAGGAACCCTAATTATTTAAAACCCTAATTGCTAAAATGGTAACCCTAATTATTATTTTAGTAAGTAATTATGTTAATTAGGAAACCCTAATTCATAATTTGGTAAACCCTAATTATATTAAGAAACCCTATGTATTTTATAAAAAAACCCTAATTTTCTATTAAAACCTTAATTTTTAATTAGTAAGTTATAATTAAAATTTTATTGAACTTTAGTCTTAATTGTTCAAACCCTAAAAATTATTTGGAAAACCTTAAGGTTTAAAATCAAGTGATTAAAACCTAGATTCAAGTACCATGGACAAGAATACCCTTAATTACTTTGTTAATTTACTAAAATAGCATTTTTGGATTTATTTAATTGAGCTTGCTTGCAAATCTTGCCATAATTTGGGTTGTTTACCAACCCTAGATATCCCATGTGCCAAAATCATTTCATATCAGCCAATACACCAGCCATACATTGCATCTAACTCAATATAAAAATAGATTAAGGGAGAGAAAGTTTATAATTTGGGTCATTTGTGTTCTAACACTCAACCTAGCCATCCTCTCTCTAAACCCACGAAATTCTCTAAGTTTTTCAGTCCTCACACAAGTTCTTAGATCATCACAAACAGAATAGGAAGCAAGATTAAAGCAATTTCAAGAAGGAGGTATAACCCTAAAGCTCAATCTTGATTCTTTAAAGCCATGTTAGATTTCTTGTTTATGTGTTTATTTAAGTGTTAGAAGATGTTATATGATGATCTATGATGTTACATCATAGATCTATAACCTCAAAGTACCTTAAAATTAAAGTTTTTCAAAACTGTCATGAACCCTAATTTTGTGTCTGACAACCAAATGTCAGAGGCCATAGATCTGAGCATGTTAATGATTTTGCATGTTTGATGTTTTATACTTGTCGTTTGCTGTAAGGAGTGTACTCTGAACTTGAAATCAGGCTTAGATCATGTCTAGAACAAACGTTATTCATGGTCAAACTCAGTTGACCGAGCATGACCAAGAGTTTCTGGGCAGCCCAGAAACTCAAGAACAGTGTCTGACAACATTTTTCAAGGCTCTTATCTGTCAGGTGTTAAATGTTTTGTTGATGTTGTTGCATTTAGTTTGTATCCAGTAAGTTATACTCCAGATCCATGCCTTTAAATCACTCAAACAATCAACAGATTGTAAGTAGTGGATGGTCAAAGTAGGTCTCTCAGAATTGACTTTCAAATTCTGGGTAACCCAGAATCTGTTCTTCAGCGTCTGACAAGAAGTTTGTGGTCCCAGATCTTGCATGTTTTTGGCTGATTTGTTTGTGTTAGTATTTTAAGATTGTACTCTTGTATGCGTGCTACATATTCATGCTCATAAATCACCTAAGAGATAAACAGAATGATCGTAATCTATGGTCAAACTAGGCCACTCACTCACGGATAGAGTTTATGGGAAAACCCAGAAACCGTATGAACATTAGTTCTATCAATGTTTGACAAGATTCTAGATTATAATTTTGATGTAGTTAAGTCGGTTTGATGGCTGATAATTGTACCTTGTCATGTATACTACAACCCTAAACAATTAAATCACATTAACAGTAACTAGAACGTATAGGAATTTAAGCTACAAAATGGACCTAGAAGCTGACTGGGTTTCTGGAAAACCCAAAAAGTTCTGACAACGATTTTGAATGGCCAGATCTTTGTGCTATGTGTTTGTATGACTGATTTGATGCTTGATTCATGTAGTATTACATAAACACTACATGATCAATTCCTAATATTGTCCAGAACATGTGTAGACTGAAAATTAAAGCCGGTCAAAGTAGGTGCCTTAGCCACTGAATGTCAGTGTTCTTGGCCCTCAAGAACACCTATTGCGACAAAAATCGTCGCTAAAGCCTTTAGTGACGGATTTAATTATTTTTGATTTATAATTTTCAAAAAATCATTAAAAATAGAAATAAATTTCTAAAAATTACAAGATCGGTTTTAAAAATTATTTTAAATTATGAAAATTAACTTTTAATTATTTGGGATATTTTTCATTAATATTTATAATTAATTGAATATTAATGGTATTTAATTTATTTAATTAGTGTATTAAATAAATGAGAGAAAAATGATTTTATTATGATAAAAATCATTTTAATTAAGAATAAAGTGTTTTTCAGTTATAAAAGTTAACTTTTAATAATTTTACATATTCTACAAAAATATTAGTATTTATTTAAATATTATTGATAATTAATTTATTCACTAAATGCATTAAATAAATTAATTAAAAATAATTTTATTATGTTAAAAGTTATTTTAAATGATAATAAGATATTTAAAAATATTTTAAGTTATAAAACATAACTTTTAATCTTTTAAGGCAAATTTCAATAATTATTTGATATTAAAGATATTAGATTTATTTAATACTTATATTAAATAAATTAGTTTAAAAATAATTTTAATATTATAATAATCATTTTAAATGAAAATAAAATGTTTAAAGAAATTTTAAGTTATAAAACATAACTTTTAATATTTAAAACATAATTTCATTAATAGTTTAATATTAATGATTATTAACTTATTATTAAAAATAGTAAATTTATTTAATAATTATATTAAATAAATAGTTTAAAAATAGTTTTATTAAGTTAAAAATCATTTAAAAAGGATATAAATGAATTAAAAATATTTTAAGTTATGAATAATGACTTTTAATATTTTGATAAATAGAACATTAATACCTTAATATTAATGGTAATTATTTAGAAATGATTTTAAATGTTTTAAAAATCATTTAAGGGTAATATTAATACTTTAAAAATATTTTGAGTTATTATAAATAACTTTAATATTTTGAAAATGGTTTCATTAATAGTTTAATACTAATTAAATATTAATGATAATAGAATTGATTAGTATTTAAATCATTTAAATATGATTCCAATGTTTGAAAATTTATGATAAATCATAATAAATGTTTTAAAATTATTATAAGTCATTTAAAAATAATATGACTGATATTAAGTTACAGTATAGAGTCTTAGACTCGATAATTACCCGATAAAGTTGTCGGTACACTGACATGTTTCAGAAATTGATCTGGACTTCGATAATGTGATTAGATAAGTGATTATTTGTGATTCAATGGTTATTAAATCTATGTGTCAATGTGATTAGGGTATGTGCTGACTGCATTAAGCAGTGTTATGTGTTATAGTATGTTGTTCTAACTGAACGAATGATCTGATTAATGATAGGTCGCGAGATAAGCGATAAATCTAAATTACAAACTATAAGCAGTGCTTCAGGCAAGTATCTTACCTTTGCATTTTCTTTATGCAATGGACATGAGTAAGAATGTTTCTAAATTATATTATTACTGTACAGATTATTAACCTTATATTATATAAGCTCATTACTTATCAACATGTTAGTATATGGTAATTCAGATATATATTCTGTTCGTTAATTTCTGTAAATGGTTATACAAGTGTCCCCGCTTGGATAATCATTGTATTTATTCACATGTTGATATACCTTTGTCAATTACCCTTATATATATATATATATATATATATATATATATATATATATATATATATATATATATGTTGAATTATAGATTATTATTGAATAAGATAAAACCTTTAGTTTAAAACCCAGACAAGAATGAACATCCCTACACGGGAAAACTTTTATGCACCCAAGGCGGAACAGAGTGAACGATCCTATCATTCTTGTAATGTAGTATTGATCAATGCAGGGCATAACGGGCTGATCACCCCCCGTGCCCGTAAGTTATATCGGTTTGCAGATGAATTTCTGTTTAACCTTTTCGAAAATGAAAACAATGTTCATGTCATGTCACCATAACCCCAGTTATAGTCATTATGTAGTTTCGAAAATTTGAAAGAGAGTTGTTATGTTATTATTATCGGTTCAGAATACTTCACAACTATTGACTTGTTGTAGAAGAATAGTATAAAGAAAATATTTAAATTCTTTCAGATTATATATATATATATATATATATATATATATATATATATATATATATATATATATATAGTAAGACATAAAAGGGATCAACCATTCTTTTTGCATGCATAAGATCCTGTTGGAAGATGATAGTAAGCCGTCCGTGGAGCAACAAAGAAGACTTAATCTGATAATGAAAGAAGTGGTCAAGAAATAAGTATTGAAATGGCTAGATGCAGGCATAATCTATTCGATTTTAGACAGTTCATGGGTGAGCCCAGTGCAATGTGTACCGAAAAAGGGTGGTATGACCGTGCTTTCAAATGAGAATAATAAGTTGATTCCAACACGAACAGTGACGGGGTGGAGAGTCTGTATGGACTATCGCAGACTTAATAAAGCTACGAGGAAAGATCATTTCCCACTGCCTTTTATCGATCAGATGTTGGACAGACTAGCAGGTCACGAGTATTATTGCCTTCTAGACGAATATTCAGGCTACAACCAAATTCTTATAGCTCCAGAAGACCAGGAAAAGACAACCTTCATATGTCCATACAACGCATTTACTTTCAGAAGGATGTCTTTCGGATTGTGCAATGCCCCGTCCACCTTCCAAAGATGCATGATGGCTATTTTTTCGGATATGGTGGAACATAATGTGGAGGTATTCATGAATGATTTCTCGGTATTTGGGGATTCTTTTGATTTATGTCTTAAGAATTTGGTGATGGTCTTGAGAAGGTGTGTTGAAACAAATTTGGTACTAAATTGGCAAAAGTGCCATTTTATGGTACAAGAAGGAATTATTTTGGGACACAAAGTTTCGAAGAAGGGACTTGAGGTGGATAGAGCGAAGTTAGAAACTATTGAGAATTTGCCGCCACCAACTTCAGTTAAAGGTGTTTGAAGTTTTTTGGGACATGCAGGATTCTACCGCAGATTCATTAAAGACTTCTCTAAGATAACTAAACCACTTTGCAGTTTATTGGAGAAGGATGCACAGTTTAAATTTGATGAGGATTGCGTGACTGCATTTGAGCATTTGAAAGGGAAGTTAACTACAACACCAGTCATTACAGCACTGGATTGGGACTTGCCATTCGAACTGATGTGTGATGCCAGTGATTATTCTATGGGGCTATTTTGGGTCAGCAAAAGGAAAAGATCTTTCATGTGATATACTATGCTAGCAAGACCCTTACTGATGCGCAGTTAAACTACACCGCCATAGAGAAAGAGTTATTGGCAGTGGTGTAAGCCTTTGATAAATTCTGAGCATATCTGATTGGTACAAAGGTGATAGTGTACACGGATCAAGTGGCAATTTGACACTTAGTGGCAAAGAAGGATGTCAAACCTCATTTGATCAGGTGGATATTATTGTTGCAGGAATTTGATTTGGAGATCAAGGATAGAAAGGGCACTGAAAACCAAGTGGCGTACCACTTATCTCGACTAGAGAATCCGAAAAAGGAGGCAGACGACAAAGTTGTAATTAATGAATCCTTTCCAGATGAGCAATTGTTTGTGGTGAAAGGGGAAGTGCCATGGTTTGCAGACTACGCGAACTATTTGGTGAGTAAGATGGTACCTTCTGACTTGGTGGGTCATCAGAAGAAAAAATTTCTACGTGATGTTAAATAGTTTATATGGGATGAGCCATATTTGTTCAAATAATGTGTTGATCAGATGATAAGGAGGTGTATTCCGTATAGAGAGATCGAGGGGATTCTACAGGATTGTCATGCTTCTGTGTATGGGGGTCACTATGGTAGAGAGCAAACAGCGGCTAAATTGCTACAAGCAGGATTCTACTGGCCGACAATTTTCAAGGATGTGTACAGTTTCATCCAGAGATTTGATAGATGTCAGAGAGTCAGGAACATTTCAAAAAGAAATAAAATGCCATTGAACACAATCCTCGAAGTGGAAATTTTTTATGTGTGGGGGATAGATTTCATGGGTCCTTTCGTTTCTTCATGTGGAAATCTTTACATCTTGCTTGTAGTGGATTATGTGTCGAAATGGGTAGAAGTGGCAGCTCTTTCAACAAATGATGCCAAAGTAGTCCTCAGGTTTTTACAAAGAAGTGTCTTCACGAGGTTTGGGACTCCTAGGGCCATCATTAGTGATGAAGGAAGTCATTTCTGTAACAGGCAGTTTACAGCTTTGTTGGCCAAGTATGTGGTGAACCATCGCATTGCTACAGCTTATCACCCACAAACAAATGGCCAAGCAGAAGTGTCAAATCAAGAAGTTAAAAGAATTATGGAAAAAGTTGTGAATCCCACTAGAAAGGACTGGTCCTTAAAGCTTGATGATGTTGTTTGGGCATACAGGACTGCATATAAGACTCCATTGGGCATATCACCTTTTTAGCTAGTTTATGGCAAAGCATGTCATCTTCCGATGGAGCTAGAGCATAAGGTATATTGGGCGATTCGAAAGCTCAATTTTGATTTGAAAGCTGCAAGGGAGAAGCGCCTATTCCAACTCAATGAGTTGGATGAATTTCGATTACAGGCGTATGAAAATTCTAAGCTGTATGAGGAAAAGGTGAAGAAATGGCATGATCGCAAGATCGTAGAGAGAACATTTGAGCCGGGACAAAGAGTGTTGCTTTTCAACTCCAGACTTAAACTTTTTCCAGGGAAGCTAAAATCGAGATGGTCAGGGCCATTTACAGTGAAGATTGTCTTCCCACATGGTGCAATAGAGGTGTTCGATAAGTTCCCGGATAAGCCGTTTAAAGTTAATAGACAGCGGCTGAAGCATTACTTTGGTGGTGAGGTGGACAGATAAAAAGTCACCTCAATTCTTTCCTCGACATGAAATTCAGAGACAGTCAAGCTAATTGACTATAACTTAGCGCTTGATGGGAGGCAACCCATTTCTATCTCAACTTTTTATTTATTCAGTTTAGATTGTTTTTGTTAGTTCATCTTCATTTTTAATTATGATAGAGTAATGTGTTTTGCATAAGTGAGTGTGTAGCTGAATTTGCATTGGACTGTGTTTGAGATTAGCATAGAAAATATGATAATGAGATGGTCATTGTTGCATATTCATTAATTTAAGCATTGACATGTAAATTGGTGTTTATGCAGGTGCATTGAAATGAAGTACTCACTGTGTGCTATATTGGAAGATGCAAATTGGAATTGCAGGATTCAGGGTCGCTCGGCCACACTATGTTAGCAGTACAATACCGCACGCCCGCGCGACATGTCTGCGTAAGAGTAAAAATTCCACTCGCGCGCCCGCGCCCGCGCCATATCTCCGTTGAAAATCCGCGCCGTCGCGCGCGACACAGGAAGTTGACAATTTTTTAGCTTTAAAGACGTGTTCTCCCACTTATCTTCTATCAGTTGAAGTCCTATTCCCTTGCTCTCCATTACATGCATGTTTCCTCATCTATACTAAGTCACAAATTGAAGCCATAATGTCTTTTCTCCACTACTGATTGTCGCTTCAGATCTCATGCCCATGATCGATTACTACACTGATAAAACCTAGGGTTTCATAGTGGTTGTGCGAAATCAGTTTGGGGGTTATTCACTTCATCACCTTTCACTCACGATTTTATAAGGCAAGTCATCTTCTTTTCATTCAATCTCAGATGGGTCCTAAGCGTGCTCGATCTCGCACCCCTGAATCATCCTCTACTAGTAGTCAAAGTGGGGACAATGTTGATTTTATAAACTTTATTAACTTGGATGCTCAAATTAAATATTATCGCATTGTGGGGAAGTCATTTATTCGGTAGCGAGGGTTCAAGCCAGATGTGCAGGATGGCCAGTTGGTGCAGATGATTCGAGAAAGGTGTTGGCATGGTGTTTGCTCTACGCCGGCGGCTTTTTCATCTTAGAGAACTAGGGTTTTTACGCTTTAAGCGAATTCCAACGAGGATCCAAGCATAGATTTAATATTTTATATCTCTTCTTTGGAATTCAATCATCGACTACGAACTACTGTTATGTTGCTAGAGAGTATTGAGGATTTGAGCATCACATTTGGATTATAATCTGCAATTGGGTTTGATCAATTCTCTCTTCTCTTTCAATTGTTTAATTATTTTCCACGTGTTACTCTAATCCCATAATGGCTTTTGGTTCAAACATGAACTAAACTCCATTATGGTATTCTAATGGATTTTAATATGTAGTCTAATTGATGGCTTGATTGCTGGATTGTTAGTGTATCATCAGGAACTTCTATTATGGTTGATTTGATTACATGAATGCTTGATCACCATTCATTTTATGTACTTGTATGGAATTAAAAAATAACATGCGAGTATGGTTGTAATAATGATAGCATGTGTGTATGGGGCTGAGTTGCTTAGCTTTATACTTCGTGAATCAGATAGACATATATTGTTTCACCATGTGAGGTATATAAGGGCTTGTGCTTAAATTCAACATGGCGGCAATTTCGCATAGAAATATAGTGATTTTGGTTGTATTGATGATTACATGATTTCTATTGTAGGTGGATATTATGTAAGTAGGTCATAATTTATTGAAAAATGGTTATATCTACATTCGTGCTCTTGGCTAATTTCTTGTGGTATGTGAATAATCTTGCATGATGGTGATATTTAGATGAACTATTAAATGAAGTTAGGATCCCATTATTTCCAGATTTGATTTATCACTTTATTATTCTTCTTTTATTTATTACTTAGTTTATATTCATTCAAAATCATAGCGTTCGTTTAAGCATATAAAAATATTGATATAGTTGATGCATAATAGTTTAATTTAGAAACCTTTCTCTGTGGATTGATACTTTACTTACTCTGTATTACTTGTTGACCCATGTATGCTTGCATGAGTTAAAGTCCTTTTGTTAGATCTAAAAAGGAGGCAACACAATGTCGATGGGCAAATGAAGAGGCAGATATACGCGAAAGGTTGGGATAGGTTTAGTGACGAGCTAGAACTAACAATAGTCAATGTGGTGAAGGAGTTTTATGTAAATGTTGAGGATAGGGCCTTGTTCAGTGCATTCGTGAGGGGTAAACATGTGCCCTTCAGTCCTGAGGCTATTAACAATTACTACATCTTGCGAGCACCTGTGGTATGCCATTATGCACAATTGCGTGACAGTGGTCCCGATTATGATCAGATTCTAGCCGAAATAACTAAGCCGGGTACTACCTGGGTTAAAGGATGAAAAGGTGGCATAATCTTCCTCAGCAAGGACTTAAGCCATTATGGAAAGATATGGTATGCGTTCTTGTGCACAAAGTTGTTCTCGTCCACGCATACCACTGAGGTGACAAGGGATAAAGTGCTTTTGTTATATGCAGTTGTGAAAGACTTCCACAATTTTATTGTCGGGAGACCGACGTGCGCACTTAAGTACGATTAAACGATATGCATACCGTAGGGTACTTTAGGCTAATCACATGTTGTACTCATTTTTGTTGGATTATCAGTTTATTACTGTTAATTCTAGTAGAAGTTCTTAGTCCTTAGTGACTGCTCAGTATTCATTATTTTGAAATCTAAAGTTGAATAAACGTTGAATCTTATTGATATCTTTCTGTCCTTAGCGACTGTTGTTAAGAATCATTGATACTTTTTGTTATCCTTGAACTATCATTATAGTTGTGCCCTTGAGAAATTAAAATTGTATTGAACACCCTTATTGCTATATTATTTATTGAGTAAATTTGTTGCTCATCCTTGCTTTCCTTAAAACTTTCAGTTAAGGCAGAACGTGGTGAATCCTCGGGAAAGGACAAGGGTAAAGAGAAGGCTACAGAATAGTTTATTTCCTAGTATTAGGACTTTATTATTATCATGTGGTGTGAAGACTTATTTACTATGATGTATTATGTTATGTTTAAACTAAGTTGTAATGTAATAGTAACGGTTGCGAGACCTTGGGACGAGAATATTTATATTATATCAATGTAAATTATTGTGTTATTCCGTTATTGATGATTTTAGTAGGATATTAGAGTTAGCACGTGATGAACCAAATTCGAGATATGAGTGTCTGGATTTGGGGGCGTCACAACTACAACATACCAGAAAATCAACAATTTACAGAACCATTAACCAACCCAAATCTTGACCCAAAACTCATGTTCATACTTTGTTTTTCATGTTTTAACATGTTTAGTGTAATCATTCACCATGGATTCGATTCCTAACCAAATTAATCTGTTTAACCTTTGTTGTTTTCATTTTTCAATGTATTAACAACATCTACCATCAATTTAAGGTTTCTATAACGAATTCATCATCAATTTTGTGTCTCAAAGCAGACCAAAACATATATTTTTCAACCAAAACTCTAATCTTCATCTTTCAACACATTCTTACAAATTTGATCGCTATAAAACACTTTTAGATGATATAAAACGAATTAAACATACCCATTAACATATATAACTAATTTCTTAACAAATTAACCATCAAATCAATTATAAAGGAGAACTTTTAGAAAACATAGGCTAAGAAACTTTAAACTTGATTATTACCTCTTGATTAGCTAGAGAACTAGGACAATCTCCTTGATTCTTCCTCCTTTGATTCTCAAATTCTCAGAGAATTCATCCTATCCCTCAATTTTCTCTCTTTTCTGATCTATTCTGTTAGGAATAAGCATGTGAATGATATTCCTATTTATATATGATTTGATTATGATATAAATGAATGAATATGCAAGTATGCTTGCATTAAGAAAAGCTGTAAAGTCCTTTGATAGATAATAGGAACATATGTACAAGGACTTAGAATAAATTGATCAAATATGTTAGGTTGATCCTACATAAGCAAAACAGCTTTGTAAAGTCCTTAAAAAGAAATGATGTGCAAGGACTATAAATAAATAAATATCAAGCTTTTTAGGTTGATCTTATAATGTAATAGATAGGCATGTCTGATCGTCGAGCACTACACCAGAATTGTAGTCTGCCAGAAGAGTCAAGGAAAACTCGAGAACTATCAAGGCGAAATTGTAATATGCAAGATAGTAGATCTCGGAGTTCGTAGACTGCAAGGAGAGACGAGGAATGATCGTAGTGTGTCGAGAGAACTTTCTCAGAGCCATAGTCTACTAAGGAAGTCATGTTCAGAATCGTAGAGAAACCCTGTCTAAGAGCCGACCGAGCATCTGTCAAAGCCAAGTCAAGAATCGTAGACCACACTTAAAGTTGTAGAGTCTACTGATCATATCAGAGGCAGAAATCGTAGTCGAGCCAGATCAGACGAAGACAACAAGCTTAAAGACAAAAATTGTAGAGTGTCAAGATCTGATCTCAGAGTCGTAGTGTCTGTAGAACCAAAGCTAAATCGTAGAATACAGAACTAATGCTTCAACAGAGGTGCTCACAACACTAAGCCAGAATCGTATAGTAAACATGATTCTCAACAAATGAGCACTCCCAGAATATCAAAAGTATGAAGCCTCTAGTTCGAGTTGCAAAGATACATTCCACCTTAAGGAAACCAGAGAGCACTCAACAAATGGCATGCAAGCTAACGGAAGATCTAAACACCAACCCAATCAACATCCAGATTGTGTTGTGAAGCCATTTAAGATGAAGTCTTCCATAAGTTGATCAGAAGAAGACTTCAGTAAAAGTGGCTGACTAAGGAAAGTCGGCAAGTGCAGTAGCTATCAAGAGAACAGAAGACAATGATCTTGGGGTCAACCAAGATCCTAGTATTTGCCAAACACAGGAGGAACTGATGTAGTTTACATAAAAAC
Organism: Panax notoginseng; assembly: GCA_016801055.1. NCBI lineage: Eukaryota > Viridiplantae > Streptophyta > Magnoliopsida > Apiales > Araliaceae > Panax > Panax notoginseng. The sequence continues at coordinate 56,398,773 of CM029021.1, read as the reverse complement.
ACTGGCCAACCTATACAGAACATACAAAGAAGATGAAGCATGGGTCAGACCATTGATGATAGGTGAACAGGAGATCACAAGGAGAAAGATACTGAGTATGCCTATTCTGATAAGTCTTGAAGTAAAGGAGGGCTAGAATAATTAGACAAGTTGTCAGTACCTAATGTAAGTAAAGGCAAACAGAAGTGACGAAGCACTGCATAAGAGAAGGAAGATGTGTTCTACAATGAAGATCCAATGAACACTCTTCAGAATTGTAGTGTTGTCTCAACCTGTCAATGAAAAACATTCAATAAGATACATTACGATCAGGTCCAAAAACATATGCATCAGAATCGTAGAGTTCAGCTATCTGAAGATTGAAGCATTGGCAACGGTTCAATCTGAAGACTGATATTCGAACATTACTAGTTGAGAGCATCGATGCAAAAGGACATCTCTTGACATTCTAATCGAGAAATCATAAAGGAGAAATAAAGTTGACTACCTGCCCGAGTCACCAAAGTGACATCTCTGACGGGGTAGGTGAAATAGTAGACTGCAGTGTCAGAAAGGGGAAAAAGGAGATGTCATGTCACATCTGTAGTCTACATCAAATAACTCAAGATATTTGAAGCAATTTAAATAACTCCCAACGACTATATTCCAATGGGAAGATTGTGAAGGAGTATAAATCAGCTAGAGCTTCAAAGATCAAGAGTTGTTGAGTTGCATAATCATTGGGTTATTGGAATGTTATATTGTTGACTCTACGAGTTCCACCAGAGCTGAACATAACAAGTCTCAGTGGCAGTGAGACTACGAAGGTGGAAGTGAAGCATATTTGAAGAAGAACATAAACAGACTAAAGCTTCACTCAACAAGGATGAGAATGCCATTGAAGATGGCAGCTAAGCTGAGAGCCGAGAAGGCCAAGAAGATAGCATTCAGAAAAGTGATAGTGCACAAAAAAGATCCAGAGAGCCACTATACGAATCACCATGAACCAAAAGCTGAAACAGAACAGATGCAGAACCGTGTCTGCAAACCATTTAAGAAGGGTTTAGGGAATGCTAAGTGCCAAACGAAGTCTACCAAAAGCTCAAACACTTAGCAAACCTAAATGGTGATGGTGCACAACTGACATCAAATGAAGATGAGCAGAACAGAATGAAGATCAGCTGCACCAGAGAAGATGTGGTCCAGACTCTACGCAAAATGCAAAGAGGACCACTCCAAGCTGCTAAGTATAGAAGATGTTCAAGCTTAAAGATATCTTAGTAGCTCAAAACCAACAACAACTACAACAACAACAAGTAGCCAGGGCCTGAAGGGTCCTTGTCCGGAGGGACTAAATTAAGTTCCAAGCTTGCTGGGCTTGAAGAGTTCCTAGGGAACTAGAGGAGTTCCAAGCCTGCAGGGCTTGAAGAGTTCTTAGCGAACTGAAGTTCCAAGGCTGCTGGCCTTGAAGGAATCTTAGTGATTCAGGGTGCTACCCTTCCTTAGTGGAATTCATGCTTGTTAAGCAAAAGAGTGGATTAGGAGCTTGAGTCTCTGAACCACTTAAAATCCCTTGTGTCGTTTACATTCAGTCATTTACTTTTTGTTATTTACATTATATACCTAACTGCAATAAATGCTATTTATATATTAACTACATACAACTAAACTAACTCTACGAACAATGTATGTATGTTCGTGAATATATCAATGAAGGGGATCTTTTACTTATTCCGCTATGCTTAAAAAGATTCTTATGTTTGTCATATGCTAAGTCATTAGCCATACAAAAGAAACGAGAAATGTAAGACCCCAACTTATTAATGAATAAAATCAAATTTTCTCTAAATATTATTGTGAATAATAAGGTGTTAATTTGATATAATACTTTGGTTATGGGTGAAATGTGCAAATTTTGTAAAATAAATAAGTGGTTATAAAATTTTTATTTTGTCGGGGAATATTCGTTTGGTCGTGGAATATTCATTCTGTCGGAGAATATTCGTACGGCGGCGCAGCTATTTGTGGGCCCCATAACGGAAAATGATTGGATGAAGATAACGATAAAAATTGAGTTTTTATAAATAACGGCGTAGTTGTTACCGTTAACACTGTTGGAATACCTGGTGGTTAAAATACAGTAATAGGCATGGTTGCACAGTAGCATACGGATTGCACAGTATTTTTGAATTATTGATTCTTACGAAGGAAGGCACTACTCAATAATTGTTACAGTAGTTACTGTTCAATATTTTACTTTATTGATTCAATAATTGTTACGTTGATATTTTATATTATTGTTGTTCAATAATTGTTACTGCACAGTATTTCCCATTATCAGATCAATAATTCATATTATTTGAATAATATTATTAGATAACATTATTGGCAATGTCTAGACAGTTCTGTCTAAGGAGAGGTTTGGTCACCTAATTGCGCGCCAGTAAGGAGAAATTCTTATTGAAAAGCCCCCTCTTTCCTGGAAACGGCCTGGTTGTCATAAATGTGATTCTGTAATATTATTTGTGAATAATTAATTATTGATTCATATGACAAGGAAATATTTATTTTATGTGAATATAAATGAAGATATATTTTGTGGTTAAAAATGAAGGAGTTAATGTTGAGGTGTTTTATCTGTACTTTTATCGGAATTGAGGTATTAAAAATCAATCAAGGTTTTTGAGATATATTGAGGGGATTATAATTTTTAATCCGACCGTTGGATCGTTGTGATTTTTTGATATGTTATACATATATAAGTTGAGTATATGTCCACAAATTTTGAACCGTTAAAAATGAACGTATGATTTGTTATGAATTTTAAGAGATGACTGGTTCAGAAATTGTTGAAGTTTCAGAATTTATCATTTTGGTAAAAAATTCTAGAATTGGTGGGCCCCACTTTTGGTTGGTGAGAAATGTGCTGAAATTTTTATTGAAATGTGGTGGGCGGGAATAGTAGCAGGTAAAGTCATCAGGTTGCAGGTCAAGTCTGCTTCGGCGTGCTAACATTTTCCTATAAATAGAGGGCTAAGTTAGAATTGAAAATCACACTAGAATTCATAAGTTTTCTCTCTTTCTCTCTCCAGATTATTGAGTGTATTTTGTGAGTATTTAGATACTTTGAGAGTTGCTATTCAGCACAAGTTTCATTCAGCCTCATATCTGATATTCAGTCAGAGGTACTGTTTGTTTGAGGTAAAGGATATTATTTTCTTCTTAAATGATATTATTTTATTCAATATCATTATACTGAAATATTGATATAAACTTTTTATCAAATTTAAAACTTTTTGTGTCGGGATTACTATTCACGTATACGACACTATTCATGTATACGACACTATTCACCGAAAAATAAAAAATTTTCTTTTTGTCCAAGATGTCTATTATGATTACTATCTTTCATTATATCCATATTTTGATCTTTATTTTTGAATTCTCCTTCACAATTGGTTATTATGGAGTATTATTGCACTTGGATAAACTATAATACGAATCCCTAATATTTGTCCTTCTGTCTCATTGGATTCGTTTTCTTTAAGATAATTTTTCATCATCCTCAGTCCTAAATGATGATATTAGTGAATATCTTTGGCCTATAATGCAAAGATGAATGATTAACTGATGAATATCTTTGGCCCGTAGTGCAAAGATGAACAGGTGTTGTAAGACCCCAACTTTTATAAATAAAGATGAATTTTCTATAAATATCATTTTTGAATATTATGGAGTTAATTTGATATAATGTTATAGTTGTGGGTAATATTTATAAATTTTGCAAAGTACGCAAGTTGTTATATAATATTCGATTGGTCGGAGAATATTCGTTTTAACAGGGAATATTCGTACAACGACACAATCATTGGTGAACCCCACAACGGAATTATTGTCGAATTGAGAAAACGACAAAAATATTTTATTAAAAATAACGGCGGAAATTTTACCATTGTTACTGTTGAACTACTCGGTAGTAAAAGTACAGTAATACGTGTGGTTGCATAGTAGCACACGGTATTGATTATTAATGCTTATGTGAAAAGTCACTCAGTTTGATTCAATTATTGTCAGTTAATAATATGAATTATTTAGCGATAATGGCGTTTTGTTTTATTCGTATTATTAACGTAATAAAACAGAAACATCTTTTTATATAAAACAGAATACTTTATTAAAGTTATTCTATAAATAGAATATATTATATTTTATTTAAAAGATTTTTCTTTAAATATGGACCGTCAGATTAAAGTAATCAATCTGGACCGTTAATGGATTAGTTACTATGCATCCTATTTTTCTATAAATAGCAGCTCATTCCTTCATTATTTCTTACGAATTCACTGAACTCTAGAGAGAGGAACTATAGAGAGAGAGAAGAAGAGTATTCTGCTACTTAACTACTTCCTTATTTCAGCTCGTCTTTAAAACGGTAGGGAATATTATTTCTTTTATATTCATGAAGAGAACTTCTGTTATTCCATTCTTTATTATTCTGTTGGAATAACCAGTATACGCGGTCTACCCTATACTTGGTGACATTCTTCTATTATTCTGTTGGAACATCCTGTCTGTGTATTTTACATCGGACCTGGTTCCGTTTTTGTTATTATTCTGTTGGAACATCCTGTCTGTGTGTTTTACACCGAACCTGGTTCTATTTTTATTATTATTCTGTTGGAACATCCTGTCTGTGTGTTTTACACCGGACCTGGTTCCGTCTTGTTATTATTTTGTTGGAACATCCTGTCTGTGTGTTTTACACCGGACCTGGTTCCATTATTTATTATTTTGTCGGAATATCCTGTCTGTGCGTTTACGCCGGACCTGGTTCCATTATTTATTATTCTGTTGGAATAACCTGTCTGTGCGGTCTATCGCATGCATGGTGATTTCTTTTGTTATTAAATTCTTTATTATACTCAGTTGGTTAAGTTTTGACTTCTATACTCCATGAAATTTGTGGAATATCCTTGATAATTGCGTTTCATCCAGTATCTTTTCATGAAAATATTCTTCTAAGTATTCTTGAATTTTACTCCACAAAGTAGTATCCTGTTGACAATTTGGACGTTGTTAATTCTTGGATAAATTAATTCTTGAACTTGTTTTATTGAATTCTTATATCATTGTCATCATCCTCATGTTTATAAAATGTTGAAAGTCATCTGTGGCCTGTAGTGCATAGATGGACTTGGTATGATTATGACCAGGGATTATTCGGTATAATCATGACCGTAATGTTACAAATGATGTGGTAAAAGTCCTCATTGGCCCGTAGTGCATTGATGGACAGTTGTTGGCATGATCATGACCATTAATGAATACACGAATATCCTTGGCCGTAGGGTGATTCAATGATGTGGATTATTTTATTAAGCTGAGTCCCAGCGATAACAGTGTTGAAAAACCTTTTAAATCATAAAAGATAGTAAAATTTATTTTCTACTTGACTCTTTTAATGGATTGCTTGTTCTGCTGCAGTTAAACTTGATGTCTATTATATTTTATCAGTTTAACATTGTTGAAGGCTAATGATAATTTATTCTGCATTATCTTAGTCATAATATTTCTTACTAGGCTAGTCGAGCTCACCCTTTCTTTCACTGTTCTCTTCAGGAAATGAGAACGTAGCTGGGGCAAGTCAGGGAACGGAGTGATGGTTCGAATGATAGTATTAGTTAGTAGTCCTCACTATTCTATGTAATAGTGTGTTAATAAATGTAATGAGGACTCCTTTTGAGTATGAATACTCTCTAGAAGATAATATTTGTATTCAAACTCGCAGTTTATGTTTTGTCGTATTGTACACGACAGTTGTATTAGTAAGTTGTATTTATATTCTGTACTTTGTATCTGACGACCCAAGATGGGTGATGTATACCTAATTTTGGGGGCGTCACAGTTGGTATCAGAGCTTAGGGATATGATCCCTGGCTAAGATGTGAGAATAGAACTAGGAGGGGAGAGACGGGGAATTCCTTCGCTAGTATGACCTACCTAAGTTTATTTGCATGGTATTTAATTGGTCGGTCATAATATAAGGATAATATATGACATATCAATTAACTTTTATTTTGTGGCAGTATCTGAAAATGGTATCTGAGAATGTTGAGAATAGCACTGGAGCATAGGCGATTATTGATTCACCACATATCAATAATCAGGATAATGTTCATCAGGAAGGTGACAATCCTCATGCAAACAACAACACTGACCAGATGATGAATGATGGAATGTTCAGAGGTTTTATGCAATTCATGCAACAACAGGTGAAAGCGGCTCCTGTCCACAACGTAGGTGGAAATACTGGAAACTCTCAGGCGGTCACCGCTAAGCAGTTTAAGGAGCTGGGACCACCGGAGTTTAAGGGAGAACCCAAACCACTTGTAGCTGAAACATGGATAAAGCAGATCACCAAGATATTTGATGTCTTGGGTTGCTCCGAGGAGCAAAAGGTTCCCTTTGCCGCCTTTATGTTGCGAGGAGAGGCAGATTACTGGTGGGAATCGATAAAGCGTACTCAACCTGCCGCACTAAAGATGTCTTAGGAGAAGTTTCAAGAGTTGTTTAACGACAAATACTTTCCCGAGAGTATTCGTCACATGAAGGAGGTGGAGTTCATCAAATTGGAGCAGAATAATATGACCGTGGCGCAGTACGAGGAAAAATTTGCGGAGTTATCCCGGTTTGCGTCCCACCTGGTGGATAATGAAGAAAGAATGACGTGGATGTTTTTAAGAGGTTTGAAGCCGGAGATACGTCAACACCTTGTTTCTCATAAACTGTGTTTGTATTCAGATGTTGTAAATAGGGCTCAGTTGGTGGAGCGCAATAACGAGACAACGCAACCAAAAGAGAGCAGCCGGCAAAATGATAATACCAGTGAAAGCAGTCATCGAAGCGGTGACAACAAGCGTGGAGGGAATCAACAGGCCAGAAATGGTAACCACTTCGGTGGTAATCAGGGCCAAAACAATAAGAATGGGCATTTCAAGAAGAGGAGATTCAACAATGATGGAAAGACGTCAGCACCAGCACCTGTCGTTAAGGAAGGAGAACGACCACCTATCATATGTTTCAAATGCGGAGGGGAGGGGCACATCAGTCCAAACTGCGCGATGTCGTCCAAAGCATGTTATAATTGTGGAAGAGAAGGTCATTTAGCCCGAATTTGTCGTTTACCGAAGACAAATTCAGCTAGGATGGAGGCACCAAAGGCCGTCCTAGAAAAGTCAAAACCGGTTGTGCAAGGGAGAGCGTTTGTTGTGAACTCCCAAAGAGCAAGGAACCCGAATGAGGTCATCACGGGTAAGCTTATCATAAACTCTAACAAAGTCTATACTTTATTTGATACCGGTTCTACCCATTCTTTTATTTCTCCTACTTGCGCTCATCGATTAAATTTGATTCCGGATAAATTATACTTTGACTTAGCAGTTGAAACTCCATTGGGAGAAACCTTCATTACATCCACGGTTTATAAGTCTTGTTTGGTTTAAGTTGGTACCCACACATTACCTGTCGATCTTATTTCATTAAAAATACTTGCATTTGACGTGATTCTAGGGATTGATTGGTTAACTACTCATCATGCAAAAATTGATTGTTTTCGTAAGGTTGTTAACTTTCATATTCCTAATCGGCCTATTAAGCGAATTCAAGCAACCAAATCATTAAAATCAATCGTTGTCATCTCAAGCCATAAAGCTATTCGTTTATTGAAAAACGGATGTCAAGCTTTCTTAGCTCATGTCACAGATCTAAACAAAAATACGTCAGCTTTGAATGATATTTCTGTTGTTAATAAATTTCCTGACATATTTCTCGAAGAACTTCCTGGCCTACCCCCAGAGCGTGAAATTAAATTTTGTATCGACCTTGAACCCGGTACAAAACCCATTTCCAAAGCCCTATATCGAATGGCTCCTATTGAACTTCAGGAGTTAAAGACCCAACTGCAGGAATTGTTAGACATTGGTTTTATTCGTCCTAGTACTTCTCCTTGGGGTGCTCCTGTTCTATTCGTGAAGAAGAAAGATGGGAGTATGCGACTTTATATTGATTATCAGGAGTTGAATCATGTCACCATCAAAAATAGGTACCCATTGCCACGTATTGATGACCTATTTGACCAGTTGCAAGGAGCACAATTCTTTTTAAAGATCGATCTTCGTTCTGGATATCATCAGCTGAAGGTTAGAACTGAGGATATTCTAAAGACTGCCTTCAGAACTCGGTATGGGCATTATGAATTCTTAGTTATGTCTTTTGGATTGACTAATGCTCCTGCTGCCTTCATGGATATGATAAACAGGGTATTCAAGGAATATTTGGATCACTTTGTGGTCGTCTTTATCGATGACATCCTTGTTTATTCCAAAAGCCGTGAAGATCATGAGCAACACTTGAGGTTGGTACTCCAAAAGCTTCGTGAATACAAACTTTATGCCAAGTTGAAGAAATGCGAGTTCTGGCTGGAAGAGGTAGCATTCCTTGGGCACGTAGTATCAATTCGTGGAATATCGGTTAACCCGGCAAAGATTGAAGCTATTCAAAGCTGGGAGGAACCTAAATCAGTGACCGAGGTACGTAGCTTTCTTGGTTTAGCTGGTTATTATCGGAGATTCGTGGAAGGATTTTCTCGAATCGCTACTCCATTAACTCAGCTGACTCGGAAAGATACAAATTTCGGTTGGAGCGAAGAATGTGAGCAGAGTTTTCAAGAACTCAAGAGGAGACTCATTTCAGCACCTGTTCTAACAATACCATCTGGCTCGGAGGGATTTGTCATCTACAGTGATGCTTCGAGCAAAGGGTTGGGATGCGTTCTCATGCAACATGGAAAAGTCATAGCCTATGCATCAAGACAACTCAAGGAATATGAGAGGAATTATCCTACTCATGATCTAGAGTGTGCAGCTGTTGTCTTTGCACTTAAAATTTGGAGGCATTACTTGTATGGGGAGAAGGTGGAGATCTTTACGGATCATAAAAGCCTCAAATATTTCTTCACTCAAAAGGAACTCAACATGCGACAACGACGTTGGCTTGAACTGTTGAAAGATTATGATCATACCATTCAATATCATCCTGGAAAAGCGAACGTGGTAGCTGACGCATTGAGTAGAAGATCATATGCAAGTACGAGTGCGATATTGTCAACACAAAGGCCCATTTTGTGTGATTTGCAAAGGATGGAGATAGAGTTAAAGACTCTAGGGACCCATGTGATGATGGCAAATATACGAGTAATCGATAAAGTTAAAGCTGCTCAAGCTACAGACCTGGAGCTGATGCGTATGAGGAAGAAAGTGCAAGAAGGTGCTATGCCGGGAGCAAGAATCGATGAAGAAGGAATACTTCGAGTCAACTCCAGACTTTGTGTTCCTAACAACCCTGATTTAAAGTATGAAATCATGATGGAGGCGCACAACACACCGTTGGCAATCCATCCTGGAAGTACCAAAATGTATCATGATCTTCGTCATACATTTTGGTGGAGCAATATGAAGAGAGAGATAGCGTTGTTTATCTCAAGGTGTCTAACTTGTCAACGAGTCAAAGCGGAGCATCAAGTACCAAAAGGTCCATTGCAACCACTTGAAATTCCAGAATGGAAATGGGAGCACATTACCATGGATTTCGTTACCGGTCTTCCTAAGGTTTCTCAAGGTATAGATGCGATTTGGGTCATTGTTGATAGATTGACCAAGTTTGCTCATTTCTTACCGATACGAGAAACTTATACACTTGAACGTCTTGCTCGTATGTACATAAACGAGATTGTAAGACTGCATGGTATGCCAGTATCCATAGTTTCTGACCGAGACCCAAGATTCACTTCACAATTTTGGGTTAGTTTAAAAAAGCTATGGGCACGGAGTTACGATTTAGTTCAGCATATCATCCTCAGACGGACGGACAATCAGAGAGGACTATTTAAACTCTTGAAGATCTATTAAGACTCTGTGTCTTTGACTTCAAGGGAAGTTGGGACAAGTTCTTACCATCGGTGGAGTTTTCCTACAACAACAGTTATCAAGCAAGTATTGGCATGGCTTCATTCGAAGCATTGTATGGAAGAAAATGTCGTTCTCCAGTATGCTGGGATGAGGTGGGTGAAGCAACGTTGTTGGGACCGGAGTTAGTACGTATGACTACAGAAAAGATTCAAACGATCCGACAACGTATAAAAACCTCACAAGATCGACAAAAGAGTTATGCTGATCTTCATCGAAAGGACGTAGAATTTGATATAGGAGATCATGTGTTCTTACGTGTTGCTCCATGGAAAGGAGTTACGAGATTTGGAAAGAGAGGAAAGCTCAATCCTCGATTCATCGGTCCATTTTTAATCCTCGATCGAGTAGGAACTGTGGTTTATAGACTCGCTTTACCGCCAAGTATGTCTCGTGTTCATAACGTTTTTCACATATCCATGTTACGCAAATATGTGGAAGACCCGAACCACATTATTGAGTTAGAACCGGACGAAATAGCAGAGGATTTGACGTATGAAGAAGCTCCTGTTCAAATCTTGGATAAGAAGAAACATATTCTACGCTCAAGGTTATACCCCAAGTCAAAGTTTTGTGGAGAAACCACGATGTTGAGGAAATGACTTGGGAGTTAGAATCTGAAATGAAATCAAGGTATCCTTACCTCTTCGACATACCAGGTACGTACCCTAATTTCGAGGGTGAAATTTCATAAGAAGGGGAGGTTGTAAGACCCCAACTTTTATAAATAAAGATGAATTTTTTATAAATATCATTTTTGAATATTATGGAGTTAATTTGATATAATGTTATAGTTGTGGGTAATATTTATAAATTTTGCAAAGTACGCAAGTTGTTATATAATATTCGATTGGTCGGAGAATATTCGTTTTAACAGGGAATATTCGTACAACAACACAATCATTGGTGGACCCCACAACAGAATTATTGTCGGATTGAGAAAATGATAAAAATATTTTATTAAAAATAACGGCGAAAATTTTACCATTGTTACTGTTGAACTACTCGGTAGTAAAAGTACAGTAATACGTGTGGTTGCATAGTAGCACACGGTATTGATTATTAATGCTTATGTGAGAAGTCACTCAGTTTTATTCGTATTATTAACGTAATAAAACAGAAACATCTTTTTATATAAAACAGAATACTTTATTAAAGTTATTCTATAAATAGAATATATTATATTTTATTTAAAAGATTTTTCTTTAAATATGGACCGTCAGATTAAAGTAATCAATCTGGACCGTTCATGGATTAGTTACTATGCATTCTATTTTTCTATAAATAGCAGCTCATTCCTTCATTATTTCTTACGAATTCACTGAACTCTAGAGAGAGGAACTATAGAGAGAGAGAAGAAGAGTATTCTGCTACTTAACTACTTCCTTATTTCAGCTCGTCTTTAAAACGGTAGGGAATATTATTTCTTTTATATTCATGAAGAGAACTTCTATTATTCCATTCTTTATTATTCTGTTGGAATAACCAGTATACGCGGTCTACCCTATACTTGGTGACATTCTTCTATTATTCTGTTGGAACATCCTGTCTGTGTATTTTACACCGGACCTGGTTCCGTTTTTGTTATTATTCTGTTGGAACATCCTGTCTGTGTGTTTTATACCGAACCTGGTTCCATTTTTATTATTATTCTGTTGGAACATCCTCTCTGTGTGTTTTACACCGGACCTGGTTCCGTCTTGTTATTATTCTGTTGGAACATCCTGTCTGTGTGTTTTACACCGGACCTGGTTCCATTATTTATTATTCTGTCGGAATATCCTGTCTGTGCGTTTACGCCGGACATGGTTCTATTATTTATTATTCTGTTAGAATAACCTGTCTGTGCGGTCTATCGCATGCATGGTGATTTCTTTTGTTATTCCATTCTTTATTATACTCAGTTGGTTAAGTTTTGACTTCTATACTCCATGAAATTTGTGGAATATCCTTGATAATTACGTTTCATCCAGTATCTTTTCATGAAAATATTCTTCTAAGTATTCTTGAATTTTACTCCACAAAGCAGTATCATGTTGACAATTTGGACGTTGTTAATTCTTGGATAAATTAATTCTTGAACTTGTTTTATTGAATTCTTATATCATTGTCATCATCCTCATGTTTATAAAATGTTGAAAGTCATCTGTGGCCTGTAGTGCATAGATGGACTTGGTATGATTATGACCAGGGATTATTCGGTATAATCATGACCGTAATGTTACAAATGATGTGGTAAAAGTCCTCATTGGCCCGTAGTGCATTGATGGACAGTTGTTGGCATGATCATGACCATTAATGAATACACGAATATCCTTGGCCGTAGTGCAGGGGTGATTCGATGATGTGGATTATTTTATTAAGCTGAGTCCCAGCGATAACAGTGTTGAAAAACCTTTTAAATCATAAAAGATAGTAGAATTTATTTTCTACTTGACTCTTTTAATGGATTGCTTGTTCCGCTGCAGTTAAACTTGATGTCTATTATATTTTATCAGTTTAACATTGTTGAAGGCTAATGATAATTTATTCTGCATTATCTTAGTCATAATATTTCTTACTAGGCTAGTTGAGCTCACCCTTTCTTTCACTGTTCTCTTCAGGAAATGAGAACGTAGCTGGGGCAAGTCAGGGAACGGAGTGATGGTTCGAATGATAGTATTAGTTAGTAGTCCTCACTATTCTATGTAATAGTGTGTTAATAAATGTAATGAGGACTCCTTTTGAGTATGAATACTCTCTAGAAGATAATATTTGTATTCAAACTCGCAGTTTATGTTTTGTCGTATTGTACACGACAGTTGTATTAGTAAGTTGTATTTATATTCTGTACTTTGTATCTGACGACCCAAGATGGGTGATGTATACCTAATTTTGGGGGCGTCACAGTTGGTATCAGAGCTTAGGGATATGATCCCTGGCTAAGATGTGAGAATAGAACTAGGAGGGGAGAGACGGGGAATTCCTTCGCTAGTATGACCTACCTAAGTTTATTTGCATGGTATTTAATTGGTCGGTCATAATATAAGGATAATATATGACATATCAATTAACTTTTATTTTGTGGCAGTATCTGAAAATGGTATCTGAGAATGTTGAGAATAGCACTGGAGCATAGGCGATTATTGATTCACCACATATCAATAATCAGGATAATGTTCATCAGGAAGGTGACAATCCTCATGCAAACAACAACACTGACCAGATGATGAATGATGGAATGTTCAGAGGTTTTATGCAATTCATGCAACAACAGGTGAAAGCGGCTCCTGTCCACAACGTAGGTGGAAATACTGGAAACTCTCAAGCGGTCACCGCTAAGCAGTTTAAGGAGCTGGGACCACCGGAGTTTAAGGGAGAACCCAAACCACTTGTAGCTGAAACATGGATAAAGCAGATCACCAAGATATTTGATGTCTTGGGTTGCTCCGAGGAGCAAAAGGTTCCCTTTGCCGCCTTTATGTTGCGAGGAGAGGCAGATTACTGGTGGGAATCGATAAAGCGTACTCAACCTGCCGCACTAAAGATGTCTTAGGAGAAGTTTCAAGAGTTGTTTAACGACAAATACTTTCCCGAGAGTATTCGTCACATGAAGGAGGTGGAGTTCATCAAATTGGAGCAGAATAATATGACCGTGGCGCAGTACGAGGAAAATTTGCGGAGTTATCCCGGTTTGCGTCCCACCTGGTGGATAATGAAGAAAGAATGACGTGGATGTTTTTAAGAGGTTTGAAGCCGGAGATACGTCAACACCTTGTTTCTCATAAACTGTGTTTGTATTCAGATGTTGTAAATAGGGCTCAGTTGGTGGAGCGCAATAACGAGACAACGCAACCAAAAGAGAGCAGCCGGCAAAATGATAATACCAGTGAAAGCAGTCATCGAAGCGGTGACAACAAGCGTGGAGGGAATCAACAGGCCAGAAATGGTAACCACTTCGGTGGTAATCAGGGCCAAAACAATAAGAATGGGCATTTCAAGAAGAGGAGATTCAACAATGATGGAAAGACGTCAGCACCAGCACCTGTCGTTAAGGAAGGAGAACGACCACCTATCATATGTTTCAAATGCGGAGGGGAGGGGCACATCAGTCCAAACTGCGCGATGCCGTCCAAAGCATGTTATAATTGTGGAAGAGAAGGTCATTTAGCCCGATTTTGTCGTTTACCGAAGACAAATTCAGCTAGGATGGAGGCACCAAAGGCCGTCCTAGAAAAGTCAAAACCGGTTGTGCAAGGGAGAGCGTTTGTTGTGAACTCCCAAAGAGCAAGGAACCCGAATGAGGTCATCACGGGTAAGCTTATCATAAACTCTAACAAAGTCTATACTTTATTTGATACCGGTTCTACCCATTCTTTTATTTCTCCTACTTGCGCTCATCGATTAAATTTGATTCCGGATAAATTATACTTTGACTTAGCAGTTGAAACTCCATTGGGAGAAACCTTCATTACATCCACGGTTTATAAGTCTTGTTTGGTTTAAGTTGGTACCCACACATTACCTGTCGATCTTATTTCATTAAAAATACTTGCATTTGACGTGATTCTAGGGATTGATTGGTTAACTACTCATCATGCAAAAATTGATTGTTTTCGTAAGGTTGTTAACTTTCATATTCCTAATCGGCCTATTAAGCGAATTCAAGCAACCAAACCATTAAAATCAATCGTTGTCATCTCAAGCCATAAAGCTATTCGTTTATTGAAAAACGGATGTCAAGCTTTCTTAGCTCATGTCACAGATCTAAACAAAAATACGTCAGCTTTGAATGATATTTCTGTTGTTAATAAATTTCCTGACGTATTTCCCGAAGAACTTCCTGGCCTACCCCCAGAGCGTGAAATTAAATTTTGTATCGACCTTGAACCCGGTACAAAACCCATTTCTAAAGCCCTATATCGAATGGCTCCTATTGAACTTCAGGAGTTAAAGACCCAACTGCAGGAATTGTTAGACATTGGTTTTATTCGTCCTAGTACTTCTCCTTGGGGTGCTCCTGTTCTATTCGTGAAGAAGAAAGATGGGAGTATGCGACTTTGTATTGATTATCAGGAGTTGAATCATGTCACCATCAAAAATAGGTACCCATTGCCACGTATTGATGACCTATTTGACCAGTTGCAAGGAGCACAATTCTTTTTAAAGATCGATCTTCGTTCTGGATATCATCAGCTGAAGGTTAGAACTGAGGATATTCTAAAGACTGCCTTCAGAACTCGGTATGGGCATTATGAATTCTTAGTTATGTCTTTTGGATTGACTAATGCTCCTGCTGCCTTCATGGATATGATAAACAGGGTATTCAAGGAATATTTGGATCACTTTGTGGTCGTCTTTATCGATGACATCCTTGTTTATTCCAAAAGCCGTGAAGATCATGAGCAACACTTGAGGTTGGTACTCCAAAAGCTTCGTGAATACAAACTTTATGCCAAGTTGAAGAAATGCGAGTTCTGGCTGGAAGAGGTAGCATTCCTTGGGCACGTAGTATCAATTCGTGGAATATCGGTTAACCCGGCAAAGATTGAAGCTATTCAAAGCTGGGAGGAACCTAAATCAGTGACCGAGGTACGTAGCTTTCTTGGTTTAGCTGGTTATTATCGGAGATTCGTGGAAGGATTTTCTCGAATCGCTACTCCATTAACTCAGCTGACTCGGAAAGATACAAATTTCGGTTGGAGCGAAGAATGTGAGCAGAGTTTTCAAGAACTCAAGAGGAGACTCATTTCAGCACCTGTTCTAACAATACCATCTGGCTCGGAGGGATTTGTCATCTACAGTGATGCTTCGAGCAAAGGGTTGGGATGCGTTCTCATGCAACATGGAAAAGTCATAGCCTATGCATCAAGACAACTCAAGGAATATGAGAGGAATTATCCTACTCATGATCTAGAGTGTGCAGCTGTTGTCTTTGCACTTAAAATTTGGAGGCATTACTTGTATGGGGAGAAGGTGGAGATCTTTACGGATCATAAAAGCCTCAAATATTTCTTCACTCAAAAGGAACTCAACATGCGACAACGACGTTGGCTTGAACTGTTGAAAGATTATGATCATACCATTCAATATCATCCTGGAAAAGCGAACGTGGTAGCTGACGCATTGAGTAGAAGATCATATGCAAGTACGAGTGCGATATTGTCAACACAAAGGCCCATTTTGTGTGATTTGCAAAGGATGGAGATAGAGTTAAAGACTCTAGGGACCCATGTGATGATGGCAAATATACGAGTAATCGATAAAGTTAAAGCTGCTCAAGCTACAGACCTGGAGCTGATGCGTATGAGGAAGAAAGTGCAAGAAGGTGCTATGCCGGGAGCAAGAATCGATGAAGAAGGAATACTTCGAGTCAACTCCAGACTTTGTGTTCCTAACAACCCTGATTTATTGTATGAAATCATGATGGAGGCGCACAACACACCGTTGGCAATCCATCCTGGAAGTACCAAAATGTATCATGATCTTCGTCATACATTTTGGTGGAGCAATATGAAGAGAGAGATAGCGTTGTTTATCTCAAAGTGTCTAACTTGTCAACGAGTCAAAGCGGAGCATCAAGTACCAAAAGGTCCATTGCAACCACTTGAAATTCCAGAATGGAAATGGGAGCACATTACCATGGATTTCGTTACCGGTCTTCCTAAGGTTTCTCAAGGTATAGATGCGATTTGGGTCATTGTTGATAGATTGACCAAGTTTGCTCATTTCTTACCGATACGAGAAACTTATACACTTGAACGTCTTGCTCGTATGTACATAAACGAGATTGTAAGACTGCATGGTATGCCAGTATCCATAGTTTCTGACCGAGACCCAAGATTCACTTCACAATTTTGGGTTAGTTTAAAAAAAGCTATGGGCACGGAGTTACGATTTAGTTCAGCATATCATCCTCAGACGGACGGACAATCAGAGAGGACTATTTAAACTCTTGAAGATCTATTAAGACTCTGTGTCTTTGACTTCAAGGGAAGTTGGGACAAGTTCTTACCATTGGTGGAGTTTTCCTACAACAACAGTTATCAAGCAAGTATTGGCATGGCTTCATTCGAAGCATTGTATGGAAGAAAATGTTGTTCTCCAGTATGCTGGGATGAGGTGGGTGAAGCAACGTTGTTGGGACCGGAGTTAGTACGTATGACTACAGAAAAGATTCAAACGATCCGACAACGTATAAAAACCTCACAAGATCGACAAAAGAGTTATGCTGATCTTCATCGAAAGGACGTAGAATTTGATATAGGAGATCATGTGTTCTTACGTGTTGCTCCATGGAAAGGAGTTACGAGATTTGGAAAGAGAGGAAAGCTCAATCCTCGATTCATCGGTCCATTTTTAATCCTCGATCGAGTAGGAACTGTGGTTTATAGACTCGCTTTACCGCCAAGTATGTCTCGTGTTCATAACGTTTTTCACATATCCATGTTACGCAAATATGTGGAAGACCCGAACCACATTATTAAGTTAGAACCGGACGAAATAGCAGAGGATTTGACGTATGAAGAAGCTCCTGTTCAAATCTTGGATAAGAAGAAACATATTCTACGCTCAAGGTTATACCCCAAGTCAAAGTTTTGTGGAGAAACCACGATGTTGAGGAAATGACTTGGGAGTTAGAATCTGAAATGAAATCAAGGTATCCTTACCTCTTCGACATACCAGGTACGTACCCTAATTTCGAGGGTGAAATTTCATAAGAAGGGGAGGTTGTAAGACCCCAACTTTTATAAATAAAGATGAATTTTTTATAAATATCATTTTTGAATATTATGGAGTTAATTTGATATAATGTTATAGTTGTGGGTAATATTTATAAATTTTGCAAAGTACACAAGTTGTTATATAATATTCGATTGGTCGGAGAATATTCGTTTTAACAGGGAATATTCGTACAACAACACAATCATTGGTGGACCCCACAACAGAATTATTGTCGGATTGAGAAAATGATAAAAATATTTTATTAAAAATAACGGCGAAAATTTTACCATTGTTACTGTTGAACTACTCGGTAGTAAAAGTACAGTAATACGTGTGGTTGCATAGTAGCACACGGTATTGATTATTAATGCTTATGTGAGAAGTCACTCAGTTTTATTCGTATTATTAACGTAATAAAACAGAAACATCTTTTTATATAAAACAGAATACTTTATTAAAGTTATTCTATAAATAGAATATATTATATTTTATTTAAAAGATTTTTCTTTAAATATGGACCGTCAGATTAAAGTAATCAATCTGGACCGTTCATGGATTAGTTACTATGCATTCTATTTTTCTATAAATAGCAGCTCATTCCTTCATTATTTCTTACGAATTCACTGAACTCTAGAGAGAGGAACTATAGAGAGAGAGAAGAAGAGTATTCTGCTACTTAACTACTTCCTTATTTCAGCTCGTCTTTAAAACGGTAGGGAATATTATTTCTTTTATATTCATGAAGAGAACTTCTATTATTCCATTCTTTATTATTCTGTTGGAATAACCAGTATACGCGGTCTACCCTATACTTGGTGACATTCTTCTATTATTCTGTTGGAACATCCTGTCTGTGTATTTTACACCGGACCTGGTTCCGTTTTTGTTATTATTCTGTTGGAACATCCTGTCTGTGTGTTTTATACCGAACCTGGTTCCATTTTTATTATTATTCTGTTGGAACATCCTCTCTGTGTGTTTTACACCGGACCTGGTTCCGTCTTGTTATTATTCTGTTGGAACATCCTGTCTGTGTGTTTTACACCGGACCTGGTTCCATTATTTATTATTCTGTCGGAATATCCTGTCTGTGCGTTTACGCCGGACATGGTTCTATTATTTATTATTCTGTTAGAATAACCTGTCTGTGCGGTCTATCGCATGCATGGTGATTTCTTTTGTTATTCCATTCTTTATTATACTCAGTTGGTTAAGTTTTGACTTCTATACTCCATGAAATTTGTGGAATATCCTTGATAATTACGTTTCATCCAGTATCTTTTCATGAAAATATTCTTCTAAGTATTCTTGAATTTTACTCCACAAAGCAGTATCCTGTTGACAATTTGGACGTTGTTAATTCTTGGATAAATTAATTCTTGAACTTGTTTTATTGAATTCTTATATCATTGTCATCATCCTCATGTTTATAAAATGTTGAAAGTCATCTGTGGCCTGTAGTGCATAGATGGACTTGGTATGATTATGACCAGGGATTATTCGGTATAATCATGACCGTAATGTTACAAATGATGTGGTAAAAGTCCTCATTGGCCCGTAGTGCATTGATGGACAGTTGTTGGCATGATCATGACCATTAATGAATACACGAATATCCTTGGCCGTAGTGCAGGGGTGATTCAATGATGTGGATTATTTTATTAAGCTGAGTCCCAGCGATAACAGTGTTGAAAAACCTTTTAAATCATAAAAGATAGTAGAATTTATTTTCTACTTGACTCTTTTAATGGATTGCTTGTTCCGCTGCAGTTAAACTTGATGTCTATTATATTTTATCAGTTTAATATTGTTGAAGGCTAATGATAATTTATTCTGCATTATCTTAGTCATAATATTTCTTACTAGGCTAGTCGAGCTCACCCTTTCTTTCACTGTTCTCTTCAGAAAATGAGAACGTAGCTGGGGCAAGTCGGGGAACGGAGTGATGGTTCGAATGATAGTATTAGTTAGTAGTCCTCACTATTCTATGTAATAGTGTGTTAATAAATGTAATGAGGACTCCTTTTGAGTATGAATACTCTCTAGAAGATAATATTTGTATTCAAACTCGCAGTTTATATTTTGTCATATTGTACACGACAGTTGTATTAGTAAGTTGTATTTGTATTCTGTACTTTGTATCTGATGACCCAAGATGGGTGATGTATACCTAATTTTGGGGGTGTCACAGGTGTTGAGATGAACATGATCGACTGGTGTTACAAATAAATATCTTTGGCCTGTAGTGCAAAGATGAATATTTTATTCAAGATGTATATTGATTGATGTTACAGGGATAAAATATTGATGATGGACTTTTAAATCTTGGAAGATAGTAGAATTCTTTCTCTACTTGATTCTTCTAATGGTTTGCTGTTTCCGCTGCAGTTGTTGATCTAAAACTTGTTGTCTATTATATTTTATCATATTTTTCTCTATTGAAGACTAACGATAATTTGTTGTATATTATCTTTGTCATAATATTTTTTACTGGGCTATTTGAGCTCACCCTTTTCCTTTTTGTTCCATTTTTCTCAGGAGGCGAGAATATAGCGGGAACTAGTCGGGGTGTGGAGTGATGTTTCCAGTCAGTTGTGTTAGCAGTCCTCACTATTTTGAAAAATAGTGTTTCAATAATTGTAATGAGGACTTATTTGAGTGTGGATATTGTCTAGAAGACAATATTTGTATTTAAACTCACAGTATTGGGTTGTTGTATTTTACACAACAATTGTATTAATGAAGTAGTTATTGTTTCTGTACCAAGTTTTTGGCGACTCATAATGGGTGATGTATACCTATTTTAGGGGCGTCAAAGTTGGTATCAGAGCTTAGGGATATGGTCTCTGGCGGAGATCGGAGAATAGAACTAGGAGGGGATAGACGAGTAAATCCTTCGCTAGTGTGTCCTACCTAAGCTTATTTGTTGGTCGGTCATAATATAGGGATATTATATGATATGCTAATTTGTTTAATTAACCCTTGTTTTATGGCAGTATTTGAGAATGGCAGCCGAGAACGTTAACAATGGAGTATATGATACTATGGAATAACCTTTAGTCACAAACCAGGAGAACGTGCAACAGTATTTCTCCTGTAAACAACGTTACCAGGCAAACGATAAATGATGGAATGTTTAGGAGCTTCTTGCAATTCATGCAAAATTAGACGAGGGAGACTCGTGTACAAAATACGAGTAGAAATGATGGCAACGCGCAGTTTGTCACAGCCAAGCAGTTCAAGGAGTTGGGACCACCAGAATTCTAGGGAAAGCCGGATCCGATTAAGGCAGAAATATGGGTCAAACAAATTACCAAGATATTTGATGTCTTGGGATGCACGGAGGAACATAAGGTTTCATTCGCCACATTTATGTTCCGTGGTGAGGCAGATTACTGGTGGGAATCTGTAAAGCGTACCCAGCCTGACGCACTCAACATGTCCTGGGAAATATTTTAGAAACTGTTCAATGACAAGTACTTTCCTAAAAGTATTCGTCATATGAAGGAGGTAGAGTTTATTAGACTAGAACAAAATAACATGACCGTGTCTCAGTACGAGGCGAAGTTCGTGGAGTTATCCAGGTTTGCACCTCATTTGGTGGAGAACGAGGAACGTATGACAAGGATGTTTTTGAGAGGTCTAAAACCCGAGATTCGGCAATATCTTATCTCTCATAAATTTTCTTTATATTCAGATGTTGTAAATAAGGCTCAATTATTAGAGCGAGATAATGAGTATGTTCAACCGAGGGACCACAACCAGGGACATACCGATGGTGGCAGTCATCGGAGCAATGAAAACTAGCAGGGAGGAAAGCATTCGAACAAAAGCGGTAACCACTCTAGTGGTAATCGTGGTCGTGATAATAGAAGGAGCAAGTCGGGAGGAGATTTCAAGAAGAGAAGGTACATCAATGATAACGTGAAGACGTCAGCACAAACATCAACTGTTTCTAGGGGAGGAGAACGACCACCGGTCGTATGTTACAAATATGGGAAAGAGGGACATATCATCCCAAACTGCCCACAACAATCCAAGGTATGTTATAACTGTGGAAAGGAGGGTCATATAGCTCGAGAGTGTTCTGTAGCAAAACCAAGTTCAGCGGGGATGGTGACTTCAAAAGTTGTCCCGGATAAGTCGAAATCAGCGGTTCCTGGAAGGGCGTTTGTCATGACTGGCCAAAACACGAGAAACCCGAACGAGGTGATCACGGGTAAGCTAATCTTGAATTCTTGCGAAGTTTATACTTTACTAGATACCGGTTCTACCCATTCTTTTATCTCTCCTGCTTTTGCTCAACGTTTGAACTTGACTCCGGAGAAATTAACCTTTGACTTATCTGTTGAAACTCCGTTGGGTGAAACCTTTGTTACATCTACAATTTATAAATCTTGCTTAATCCAAGTTGGCACCATCACATTACCTGTTGACCTTATTTCTTTAAAGATACTTGCATTTGATGTGATTTTAGGGATTGATTGGTTAACTACTCATCATGCCAAAATTGATTATTTTCGTAAGGTTGTTAGTTTTCATATTCTTAACCAACCTGTTATGCGAATTCAAGCAACCAAACCATTAAAATCAATCGTTGTTATGTCAAGTCATAAAGCCATTCGTTTATTGAAAAATGAATGTCAAGCTTTCTTAGCCCATGTTATGGACTTGAACAAAAACACGACAGATTTGAATAATATTTCTGTTGTTAGTGAATTTCTTGACGTATTTCCTGAAGAACTTCCTGGTCTACCCCCAGAACGTGAAGTTGAATTCTTTATTGACCTTGAACCCGGTACAAAGCCCATTTCTAAAACCCCATATCGAATAGCTCCTATTGAACTTCAGGAGTTAAGAGTCCAATTACAGGAGTTATTAGACATCAGTTTTATTCGTCCTAGTACATCTCCTTGGGGTGCTCCTGTTTTATTCGTAAAGAAGAAAGACGGGAGTATGCGACTTTGTATTGACTATAGGGAATTGAACTATGTCACCATCAAGAATAGGTATCCGCTACCTCGCATTGATGACCTGTTCGACCAGTTACAAGGAGCACAATTCTTTTCAAAGATCGGCCTTTGTTTTGGATATCATCAGCTGAAGATTAAAACTGAGGATATTCCAAAGACTGCCTTCAGAACTCGGTACGGGAATTATGAATTCTTAGTCATGTCTTTTGGATTGACTAATGCTCCTGCTGCTTTCATGGATATGATGAACCGTGTGTTCAAAGAATATTTGGATCAGTTCGTTGTTGTCTTTATTGATGACATCCTCATCTATTCCAAAAGCCATGAAGATCATGAGCGCCATTTGAAGCTGATATTGCAAAGGCTTCGTGAAAACAAGCTATATGCCAAACTAAAGAAATGCGAGTTCTGGCTTGAGGAAGTAGCATTCCTTGGGCATGTGGTGTCAAAACATGGAGTATCTGTCGACCCAGCGAAGATTGAAGCCATACAAAGTTGGGAGCAACCAAAGTCGGTGACCGAAGTACGTAGCTTTCTGAGCTTAGCTGGTTACTATCAGAGATTCGTGGAAGGATTTTCTCGAATTGCTACTCCATTAACTCAGTTGACTCGGAAAGATACAAAATTCGTATGGAGTGAGGAATGCGAGAAGAATTTCCAAGAACTCCAGAGGAGACTCATTTCGGCACCTGTTCTGAAAATAGCATCTAGTTCAGATGGATTTGTTATCTACAGCAATGCTTCAGGCAAAGGGTTAGGATGTGTTCTCATGCAACATGGGAAAGTCATAGCCTATGCCTCGCGACAACTCAAAGGATATGAGAGGAATTATCCTACTCATGATTTGGAGTTGGCAGCAGTCGTTTTCGCGTTGAAGATCTGGAGACACTACCTGTATGGGGAGAAAGTGGAGATCTATACAGATCATAAAAGCCTCAAATATTTCTTCACCCAAAAAGAACTCAACATGCGGCAACGACGTTGGCTCAAGCTATTGAAAGATTACGATCATACCATCCAATATCATCCTGGAAAACCGAACGTAGTAGCTGATGCATTGAGTAGAAGATCATATGCGGGTACGAGTGCAATGTTGTTAATGCAAATGCCCATTTTGTATGATTTACAAAGGATGGAGATAGAGATGAAGGCTCCAAGTACCCACATGATGATATCAAATATACGAGTAGAACCGACTTTAATCAATAAAGTTAAAGTTGCTCAAGCTACGGACATGGAGCTGATGCGTATGAAGAAGAAAGTGCAAGAAGGTGCTATTCCAGAAGCAAGAATCGATGAAGAAGGAATACTTCGAGTTAACTCCAGACTTTGTGTTCCTAACGATTTTGACTTAAAGTATAGAATAATGATGGAGGCACACAACACACCGTTTGCAATCCATCCTGAGAGTACCAAAATGTATCACGATCTTCGACATACATTTTGGTGGAGCAATATGAAAAGAGAGATCGCGGAGTTTATCTCGAGGTGTTTAACTTGTCAACGTGTAAAAGCGGAGCATCAAGTACCAAAGGGTCCTTTGCAACCACTGGAGATTTTGAAATGGAAGTGGGAACACATTACTATGGATTTCGTTACGGGTCTTCCCAAGGTGTCTCAAGGCATAGATGCGATTTGGGTCATTGTTGATAGATTAACCAAGTCTGCCCATTTCTTGCCTATACATGAGACTTATTCCCTTGAACGTCTTGCTAGTATGTACGTGAATGAGATTGTGAGATTGCATGGCAAGCCAGTATCCATAGTTTCAGATCGTGACCCAAGATTCACTTCACGATTTTGGGTTAGCTTACAAAAAGCTATGGGCACGGATTTACGATTCAGTTCAGCATACCATCCTCAAACGGACGGACAATTAGAGAGGACTATTTAAACCCTTGAAGATCTATTAAGACTCTGTGTTCTAGATTTCAAAGGAAGTTGGGATAAGTACTTGCCACTGGTGGAATTCTCCTACAACAACAGTTATCAGGCAAGTATAGGTATGACTCCATTTGAAGCCTTGTATGGACGAAAGTGTCGTTCTCCAGTATGCTGGGACGAGGTGGGAGAAGCAACATTGTTGAGACCAGAATTGGAACGCATAACTACAGAGAAGATCCAAACGATTCGACAACGTATATAAACATCACAGGATCGACAAAAGAGTTATGTGGATCTTCATCGAAAGGATGTAGAAGTTAGTATTTGGAATCATGTATTGTTACGTGTTGCACCATGGAAAGAAGTTACAAGATTTGGGAAGAGAGGAAAGCTCAATCCACGATTTGTTGGTCCATTTGAAATTCTTGACCAAATAGGAAATGTGGCATATCGACTCGCATTACCTCCAAGCATGTCTCGTGTTCATAATATTTTTCACGTATCTATGCTTCGTAAATATGTAAAAGACCCGAACCACGTAATTGAGTTAGAACCAGACGAGATAGCCGAAGATTTAACGTACGAGGAGGTACCTGTTAAGATCTTGGATAGGAAAGAGCATGTTCTACGCACGAAGGTTATACCACAAGTTAAGGTTTTATGGAGAAACCATGCTATTGAAGAAATGACCTGTGAGTTGAAATCAGAAATGAAAGCAATGTATCCTCACCATTTCGAAATATCAGGTACGTACGTCAATTTCGAGGACGAAATTTCATAAGGAGGGGAGGTTGTAAGACCCCAACTTATTAATGAATAAAATCAAATTTTCTCTAAATATTATTGTGAATAATAAGGTGTTAATTTGATATAATACTTTGGTTATGGGTGAAATGTGCAAATTTTGCAAAATAAACAAGCGATTATAAAATATTCATTTTGTCGGGGAATATTCGTTTGGTCGTGAAATATTCTTTCTGTCGTGGAATATTCGTACGACGGCGCAGCTATTTGTGGGCCCCATAATGGAAAACGATTGGATGAAGATAGCGACAAAAATTAAATTTTTATAAATAACGGCGTAGTTGTTACCGTTAACACTGTTGGAATACCCGGTGGTTAAAATACAGTAATGCGCATGGTTGCACAGTAGCACACGGATTGCACAGTATTTTTGAATTATTGATTCTTACGAAGAAAGACACTACTCAATAATTGTTACAGTAGTTACTGTTCAATATTTTATTTTATTAATTCAATAATTGCTGCGTTGATATTTTATATTATTGTTGTTCAATAATTATTACTGCACAGTATTTCCCATTATCAGATCAATAATTCATATTATTTGAATAATATTATTAGATAACAATATTGACAATGTCTAAAAAGTTTTGTCTAAGGAGAGGTTTGGTCACCTAATTGCGCTCCAGTAAGGAGAAATTCTTATTGGAAAGCCCCCTCTTTACTGGGAACGGCCTGGTTGTCATAAATGTGATTCTGTAATATTATTTGTGAATAATTAATTATTGATTCATATGATAAGGAAATATTTATTTTATGTGGATATAAATGAGGGATATATTTTGTGGTTAAAAATGAAGGAGTTAATGTTGAGGTGTTTTATCAGTATTTTTGTTGAAATGGAGGTATTAAAAATCAATTAGGGTTTTTAAGATATATTGCGCGGGATATAATTTTTAATCCGACCGTTGGATCATTGTGATTTTTGGATATGTTATACATATATAAGTTGAGTATATGTCCACAAATTTTGAACCGTTAGAAATGAACGTATGATTTGTTATGAATTTTAAGAGATGACTGGTTCAGAAATTGTTGAAGTTTCGAAATTTATCATTTTGGTAGAAAATTCTAGAATTGATGGGCCCCACTTTTGGTTGGTGAGAAATGTGCTGAAATTTTTATTCAAATGTGGTCGGTGGGAATAGTAGCAGGTAAAGCCATCAGGTTGCAGGTCAAGTCTGCTTCGGCGTGCTAACATTTTCCTATAAATATAGGGCTAAGTTAGAATTGAAAATCACACCAGAATTCAAAAAGTTTTCTCTCTTTCTCTCTCTAGATTATTGAGTGTATTTTGTGAGTATTTAGATACTTTGAGAGTTGCTATTTAGTACAAGTTTCATTCAGCCTCATATCCGATATTCAGTCAGAAGCACGGTTATTTTGAGGTAAGGGATATTATTTTCTTCGTAAATGATATTATTTTCTTCAATATCACTATGCTGAAATATTGATATAAACTTTTTATCAAATTTTAAACTTTTTATGTCGGGGTTACTATTCACGTATACGGTACTATTCACGTATACGACACTATTCACGAATACGGCACTATTCACCAAAAAATAAAAATTTTTCTTTTCGTCCAAGATGTCTATTATGGTTACTATCTTTGATTGTATCCATGTTTTGATCTTTATTTTTGAATTCTCCTTCACAATTGGTTATTATGGAGTATTATTGCACTTGAATAAACTATAATACGAATCCCTAATATTTGTCCTTCTCTCTCATTGGATTCGTTTTCTTTAAGATAATTTTTCATCATCGTCAATCCTAAATGATGATATTACTGAATATCTTTGGCCTGTAGTGCAAAGATGAATGATTAACTGATAAATATCTTTGGCCCGTAGTACAAAGATGAACAGGTGTTGAGATGAATACGACCGACCGGTGTTGTAA
Organism: Panax notoginseng; assembly: GCA_016801055.1. Classification (NCBI taxonomy): domain Eukaryota; kingdom Viridiplantae; phylum Streptophyta; class Magnoliopsida; order Apiales; family Araliaceae; genus Panax; species Panax notoginseng. The sequence goes on along the minus strand of CM029021.1, from coordinate 56,371,502 downwards.
ATGAATATCTTTGGCCTATAGTGCAAAGATGAATATTTGATTCAAGATGTATATTGATTGATGTTACAGGGATAAAATATTGATGATGGACTTTTAAATCTTAGAAGATATTAGAATTCTTTCTCTACTTGACTCTTCTAATGGTTTACTATTTTCGCTACAGTTGTTGATCTAAAACTTGTTGTCTATTATATTTTATCAGATTTTTCCCTGTTGAAGACTAACGATAATTTGTTGTATATTATTTTAGTCATAATATTCTTTACTGGGCTAGTTGAGCTCACCCTTTTCCTTTTTGTTCCATATTTTTGAGGAGACGAGAATATAGCGGAAACTAGTCGGGGTGTGGAGTGATGTTTCCAGTCAGTTGTGTTAGCAGTCCTCACTATTTTGTAAAATAATATTTCAATAATTGTAATGAGGACTTATTTGAGTGTGGATATTGTCTAGAAGACAATATTTGTATTTAAACTCACAGTATTGGGTTGTTGTATTTTACACAACAATTGTATTAATGAAGTACTAGTTGTTTCTGTACCAAGTTTTTGGCGACTCATAATGGGTGATGTATACCCTATTTTGGGGGCGTCACAAGAAAAGTATTTGAAATTAAAAAGGATCTATTCAACCCCCCCTTCTAGATCTACTGTGTGCCTACTGGGAACTAACAATTGGTATCAGAGCTTCTCATGCTATATTCAAAAGCTAATCGCTTTAAGTCTGATCCTAGGAACAAACATTGTTCTAAACTTATTCTAGTAGTAAGTCACTTGTAAATGTGGATGAGCTCACACGTTGGAAATATTGTGTGCAGGTAAATGTGTATATACACCTGAAGCTTCTCAGATTGGTCCATGTTCTTAAATGCCATAGCAACAAGACCAATCCTTGTCCACAGTCAATCTTGTAGTCTGAAGACCAGAGATGGGAGGTCAAGAGGCATTAACAGCAAAGAGTCAAGCATCCACCAGTCCGAAAGATGAAAGGCCATATATACTAAGAAATACTTATCCAGAGGAGAAAGAAGAATTTCTCAAATATGTGTTTAGCTAACCAGCAGCTGGATGTGAACCTTGAGGTTCAAGGTTGTCAAAGAATCAAGGATGCCAAGATTTCTCTAGCTTACATCTTCAAGACTATGACTGATTGATCAAAGGACAACTGAAGCAACAAGCTGTCAGAAATAAATATAATAATATGCACATCAATGCCTGACCTCTTTATATCAAGATAAATGACCATCAAGAAATTGATAGTAGAAAGGTATGATTCCTCATTAATATAAATGTATAGATCATATTGTATCACCTTATGTACTACAACAGTATTCTATCAAGAGACCTTATTCTTCCTAAAAAGGGGAAGAGAGAAAGTACACTAAGGTAGGAAACTCAACTGCTAATAAACTTTCTCTCCATCCAAGTTTTAGGTTGAAGATAATATCTTGAAAGAAGTCTGAAATGGGTCATAAGCTTATCAAGATTTAATTAATCTTAAGTGGAGTAATCCTTGCTAAAGGGTTAGTATGTATGTACAAACCTATGTTCTAAGTTTTTGATAATACACAGAGTATGATCAATTCTACAAGAACTATCTTGAAGATTCGTAGAAACTGATCATCTCCATGAATCAACCAGATACAAATATGTGATAAAGTTGATCCTCACTCTGTGAACATTTAAAATATGTGAACATAACCAAGCAAGTGATGAAACCATCAAAGAAACAGAGTGTCTCATTAAAATGGTTAATCTTACACACACTCGTCATCATGCATGATTAAATGTCATATCTAAATTGGATACATGTGTGAATATGATTGTTGATGATCAATGTGATAAAAATTCAAATATATGAGGAATAGGGATTTTGGAAACTAACCTAGCAGAACCCATTTAACCATAGTTACCAAAAATAGAAATTTATCTAACCTGCAGGTACTTGGTCTATCTGACCGCACTTAGGAATGCTGAAGCAGATGACTTCAGTCAAGAAGACTAAACCAGCTGGAGGCTTAAGACATTTCAGAAATGTTCTTAACAAAATTATTCTGTGTCAAAGCCTATTTTTGAAGACTTGCTGAGCTAACATGAATGAAGCTCACATGACTGTTGATCTTCATATGGAAGCAGATCATTCATGCCAAAATGAAAAGGGTCTTATATGCTCATTCATGCAAAGCATACCATCTAAGAAGAATCCTCGAGGAAGTTCACCTTAGAGGATCATCGAGCATTGATCATAAAGAATTCATCATAGAAGCAAAACTCCACGAGTGCAATTTTTCAAAGAGATTAAGAAAAATTGCAGTGTTCTCTATGATCAAGACTAAGTTCAGCATGTGCAAGACAACACACAACGATTATGATAAAGAATACTACATTCGCAGTTCTGTCAATAATCGTGGAGTGATCAGTCCTGAAGATATCTATTTCTATGATCCAAGAAGGTTTAAATGATAGTGATGATTCAAGTCAGAAGGAGATATGCAAGGTTACCTTTTGTGCGCATGAAGAAGAAGATCTCACACCTCTCTGAGAAGAAAGTATCAACTATGGGGAGAAGTGATCTGTTAAAGAACAACAACACTAAAAGTATTAGAATTGCACTATGAAGCAATATATCAGTTATAAAGTCCCAAAACTTTGTGGCTGATGAACCAAATGAAGATCCATAGTCAATAGGAACGTCTCAAAACGTGCCACTGATAACCTTGTCAACCACCCAACTCAAAATCGTGAAGTGCCTACGATCAAACATCTGATCTTAGTGTAAGAGCAGGAGGACACCACGATTACAGCCAATGCAAATGTCTAAAGTTGGTAGATGAACTCCACAGCAGAAAAGATCAAAATGAGATATCAGTACTAATCACATCTAAAGCTCTTCATTTGGTAAGCGCCTCAGGGACAAACCTGACCCGTAGTTCACTCTAAGAGGTTGGCCCTTCCTGAGCTACCTTAACCCAGAAGGAATGTTAAGTCAAGTTCATCTCAAGGACCAAGACAGACAACGTTCGTAGAGTAGATTCTGTAGTGAACTCGAAGATCGTAGTGCAACCGCAACGATCGTAGAGTAGCCTCGACGATCGCAATCTTCCTAAAGGATACACTAGCTCATAGGGAGCTCGGCAGAACTCGGCACATACCAAACTATTTAGATCGTGTGGAGGAAGTTACGAATACAGTTGGGAAAGACGTCTTGCTTATTCACTTCAGAATTTTAGTGCCTGGACTCTCTTGGGGCGCATCAGTGGTTAAGCCATGCAACTTCAAGATGAGGATTAGAGTCAAAAAGCTCACTGAAGCATCTCTCAGCAGACGATCGTTGAGTTGCCAAAGAAAATCGTAGAGTCCATAGTTATCTCATCAAGCTACTCTACGTACTGAAAAAGTCAATGGTCAGACTACATCAGTAATGCTTATTTTCTTAAGAGAAAATTAAAACTAAAAAACTATTCAGTTTATGGGGAGTTACAGTTTCTTACTGGGCATCGTGCAATCAATGGTTGGTTGACACATCACAGCTTATGCAGAGTCAGAAGCAACTACCATAAGGACAAATTCAAAATCTCCAAATAGTTATCAAAAGTTGCCGAACTTCTCTCCCTCACTTTTTTTTCAAACCCTAAAATTCTCTTCAAAGCCTGAATCCAATAAACCTTGAGCTTTGCCCAAATCGCATTCAATTATCTCTCATAAGATTCCTGAAATTAAATACCCATATACTTTGAACTCTTCAAATGGCAGATTGGCGAGTAATCACTAGCATTCAGCTCGGAACCAAGACGTTTGAGAAAATCGAGTAGAAGTTCAGAGATATTCTTGAACTTGTAAAGAAGGCTGGATTCTCAGAATGTCTTGAGGCAAACACTGAAATATATGTTGAACTGGTTAAAGAGTTTCACTCAAACGCAACTATAAATTCTGGAACCCTTTCAACCAAGGCCAAAGGTCAGATTCTGAAGCTAAAATCGTCTAACATCAATTAATGCTTAGGTTTTCTTGACCTAGGACTGAAAAGCCTTGATGAGATCGACACTGAACAAGCAAAGAAGATTATGTTGTATAAAAGAAACCCTAGTCTGAAAGATATGAAGAAAAAGGAGTTTCTGAAAAAATTTGAGTTCCTTGCTGAGATAGTGGGCAAATGTATACAATGCAAGGACATTGCACATGACACTGTGAGTGATCAACAGCTAAAGATCATGTCTGCAATAGTTCTAAAGAAGCGTATCAACTTTGGAGTTATCCTACTTGATCAAATATCCAAATGGCTGGATAAGGAAGAGAAGAAAAGGTTAACAGGAAAACCACTCACGAACGTTTTCAATGGAAGGTTCTTGAGTATCATTTTGAAGAAGAAGCTGAAGAATAAAATTAAGGATGATGAAGGTAAAATCTTTAATATCCATAAAGTGATGACTACTCAGCTGTTTACAAATTAGAAGAAGAACCCAATGGAGAACAAAAAGCTGATGGTATATGGCAGCACCAACAAAAGCACTATGAAGAAAAGGAAGGCAAGTGCTATGAATAAGGAGGAGGTGTCATTTACTGAAGATTCAGACATCCTGTAGTCCAAATCTGTGAGGCCACCGAAGAAGAAAACTAAGGTGATAAAAAAATCCAAATCAGTTCCACAAAGAAGTCTATTTACTCGAGAAGAAAGAGAAAACGTAGAGTCAAAAAATGAGAAAGGAACTGAGAGCTTCAAGGATGAATCCTCAAGGAGCAAGTCCAGAAATGAAGAAGAAGATAAATCCAAGAAGGAGAAAGCTGAACCTATGAAAGGAATAGATATACCTGGTAATGAAGAAGAATGTATAAGTCCTATGGCTAATGCTCAGAGTAGCCACTCTGCTGATGAAGAAAGGTTAAAAGTTGACATAATTTCATCTCCTACTACAATGCTCCAACAAGTTCATATGATGGCTCAAAAGATGTTGAGTCCGAGGAAGAAGGACTTGTTCCTACTATTGCTGGACATCAAGGAAGCTTATTTGATGATTCAGAGGCTATAGAATCAGAAGATGAGGAAAGGACTGAATCTCCAATAGTTGTACCTCCAAGGAGAATAAAGAGCAACACATTGCTTGCTAAATCTGTCCTACAAAAGAAAGGAGAATCTTCTACTACTATCATTGAATTGAGTGATGATAAGTCTGAATTCAAGGGAGAAGATGCTGAAGAAAGTACTGGTGATGAAAATCAGCATGAAGGATTCACCGATGAATCAGATGAAATGATCCAACATGATTCAAGCTCAAAAGGTGAAGAGATGGAAAAAGATTCTAGTTCTACCAATCAGGAATCAGAAGAATCAGTAGACTATTCTGTTCTATCTCTAGCAAGAGTTCGTCAAAGAATAGTGGTGGAGGTTTTTGATGAACCACCAGATGTACCACCAGAAAGATGGATAAGCTATGGAAACGAACAACTTAAAGTTGTAAGGATGACTACATACGATGTGTTTAACAACTGGAACAACATGGAGTTAGACTGCACTATAATTCTGTACAATCCTGATGATCTTCTGATCAGATGGTTCTTCCCAGGGATGCCCTGGTTAAAGGCATATACTAATAGAGATGAGAGTTACTTCAGCTGGTGTTACTCACAGTTTTCGAACTTGGAACTAGTATCTCAAAACTTTCCAAGAGTTAAGAAGTTTGCAACTAAGATGATCAAAGACCAATCTCATTTCAAGATCTATCAACATGCTGGTAGCCACTATATTCCTTACGATAGTAGAGTTGGTTCTAATGGCAGAAGGATTATACCCAAGTGTATGATCGTAAAGTCCCTTCACTCTACCATTGAAGAGAATCAAGTTAAGGTTGAGAAGCTTCCCTCTGTCCAAGCACAATTATCTGATATTCCTTCATCCTCCAATAGTGATTGACACTCAACGATTTATCATATCACTACTAGAAATTTAACATATAACGACGAGCTATAGCGACAGTCGGCACAAAATCGTCGCTATAGGGTATCTGGCCGTCAATATAGAGGTTTTATTTTTTAAAAAACCTCCCATATTCCCCCAAATCATTTCAGTTCCCTAACACTTTTTCTCGGTTACTCTTCCACTACCGCTCGCTCTCCCCTTTAAACCCAAATCATTTTCAGTATCTGTCGCTCGCCACTCGTCATCTTCTACTCGAATTGGGCACACTTTTTCGAATCGCGAAACCCTAGGCATCATGGGATCCGTTATAAAGGATCGGCGTGTGTTTATTTTTGGAGTGTTGATTCAGGAGATGAACAAACAATGCCTACCTGAGCCCCTTGATTTCTTCGTCTGGACCATCGAGGTATCAGTATCTTGATTTCTTCATTTGTACCATCGAGGTATTAGTGATTCTATTTGCAGGTGAATTTAATTGGCTAATATGTTATTTGTAATTAGAAATAAGTCATGTTTGTTCATCTCTGTGATTTGGGAAGATAAGATTGCTTACTGTCTGATGACCATAAGTTGTGTGTTTTATTTTTATTTATTTGTCGAGGTGGTTCTGTTTTGGGGAAATTATAATTAGATGAATTTGTACAAAAACTATTATTATTATTATTATTATTATTATTATTATTATTATTATTATTATTATTATTATTATTATTATTATTGAGTTTAACTAGCTAATGGAACAGTTATTTTAGGCTTGGGAATTGGATTTTTGGTTCCTCTGAATAATTGATGCTCAAATTATCTTGGTAAAGTTTAGTTGACAAGTACATTTGATCTAAACTGATCAGTTGGGGACTTGGTCTTCCAAAACGTGCTGTGAGTTTTTATCTGTTTCATTATTTATCATTAAGTCACAAACTTTCTAGTACTAATCACTTGAGTATAATCCATATTACAGTCAGTTAATAAGGAACTCTTGGTCGGGCTATCAACTGTAATGCTCAATTGAACAGGTGCTCGAAAAGACACTAGTTGAATTGTGCTCGGGCCTGCTGCTGTTTCTGCTTTCCTGGCTTTCAGGCTTAGCATTTCAAAATTCTAATTGCTTTTCAACCTTAGGATAAACCTGCTGTGACATTTGGGTCTAAAGATGAAAGTAGTGAACTAATGTTGGTTTTTTTTGTAGACTGCAGGTTGAACAAGAAAGGCTGAAAAGAATTGGTCCAATAGCTTACTATTCTGAATGGGTTAAAGCATGGAAGCGAGACACTTCACGTGAGGTGGTTCAGAAGCATTTTGAAGAGACTGGTGAAGATGAGAATACCCAACTCATTGAAATGTTCACGCATCAAACTGATCGAGAATATCGTATAATGATGGGTACTGATATCCGTATTCGTAGGGATCCTTTGGCAATGCGAATGCGTGAGGAGCAGATAAAACAAAGTATCTACTTTAAACCTATCAATCTGTGAATTGTTTACTTTGTTGTTTTCATATCTGTACATAGTTCTCATAATTACTCTGAAGCACTATAAGATCTACTGATTCTACCCTCTCTATTCTATTGCAGTTTATTTTATTGAATTAATGATATGAAGTTTGCTCAATCACAATTGTCACTTACAGAACTTGCTCTTGACACTCAACTCCCTTTTGCACCCTGCTCTTATATCTGTGTATGTATGCTTGCTTGTGAATTCGCAATCTTTTTCATTAATTACGACATTTGCATTAAGTATGCATCGTCCATCTTGAACACATTGTTGGACTCTCTGCTTGTATATCACATTAAGTTTTCATCTCTATGTGATGCATGAGCAACAATTCTATAGTTTCATTGTTTAAGCTAGATTGGAAATAATAATGTCTAGATTTCTCCTTATGGTGCTTTTGATACATTGAGATACATTTGTTAATTTTCTTATGTAGAGATATAAAACATATGTTGAATATCTGTTATAAAAAATGTAGTCTACTCTCCTTGCCCACTTTCCCTGTTCAACTGTGCTCTTGTACTTCATTACTATATTGGCCCTTGAAGTATGGGGTGGAGATCCAGTTTACCCAACTGTGAACTACATTCAAGATCCAGACGAAGTGATTGATTACAGGGGTCCAGATTTTCACGAGCCAACTCCCAATATGTTGTCTTATCTGAAAGAGGTTAATATTGGCAACTCATATTCAGTTTTTTCGTCATTTATTCATATTCTAATGTTAATGTTAAAAGATGCTCTGAAGTTGATTCAGCGGTAATTTGTTATAGTATGAGAAGGCGTGAATGCAGGCAATAGTAACATAATCTATATTCGACTTAGCTTCTATATGTCATGTTTAAAATCAACACAAGTCTGGTTTATTATATATGTTAAATATTTTATTTTATCCTGATCCAAGATCCCGTTCTGCCTCTGAACATCTCATGTATAATCTTTTTTCGTGTAGCGTCTGTTATATCCATGTATTGATGTCCTGATATTTACTATCCGTTACTATGGAATTAAGTTGAGCTAGTGCAAACAATTGCTTATGCTATTTTGGTCTAATTTGTTTATTTATTTAGTAACTCTCTAATTTGTGTTTCTGCATCATCAGACTATAACTGAGATTAATGGTTTGTGTGTTATATCAGGATGAGTACCTGAAAGAGGACAATCTTTCCATACGAAATCTGATTCTTCTATTCTCCTATTTGTACGTCTTTGGAGTTTGCTCAAGGTAGGAACTTTATTTAATCTCCATATGCATGTGCTGTGATTAATCTAATGGGGGCAGGAGGTTAAAAAATCAACATATTTTTATGATGGGCATACATAACCACAACGACTATTGTAATTGTCATCATCAGGCATATGTGTGATGTTAGTTTCACGCCACTAATAAAATAGCTGTGAAGAATTGAGCAGATAGCATTATGTCTTAATCCATCCCAAGTAGTCACAACAAGGCTTTTATTAATTGAGTTTGTCAGTTACCATATTGTTCAACTTTCAGTCTGTTCTGATAACTCTTTTTTAATGCAGTTATACTTTTTATACTTTTCAGTGATTTGATATATGATTTTTTGATAATGCTGAGCAAACGGTTGATGGAGGTTGATGTTTCCACCATCTTGATAATTTTACAATGTAAGTCACTTCAGATACTAAACTCTAAATTTTGCCTATGTTTACTTTGCTACTATTTATAGTCAGCATTGCCACCGAGATTAGAACTACCAAAGGAAATGCAAATTGCATATCCTTGGGAATTTGAAGCCTCTATATGGAACTTGTGTAACTCATAATTAGACATCCATTGGTTGGAGTATTTATTTTTTTTGGGTGCTATATGGAACATGTGTAACACAGAAATTGGATGGCAGAGACATGTTGGAGCCTTTTGGTTCATAGTAAGGCGATTGTATCTATTATTTTTTCACTTTCATTGGTATAATTTGTAGGAAGGCCGGTTGTAATAAAAATAAAACTGTTGACTCTATGAAAAGATAGGATATTAGATGGTTCCAATTTGGTTAAATTCTTATGTATTATTTAACCCTCATTTTCTTTTGGCAAATCAACTTCCCAGTCTTCACAGTGACTTTTCAGTGCCACCCCTGGTCATCATCCATGGATGGTTTTAGTTGCCCTAGGAGTTTGGTGGAACCAGTCCCTCCAATTATTATTATAATTAAATATTTATTAGGTGATAGCTTTGGTTTCTCTTTTGTATATTCCATTGTGCTTTATGCTTGGATGTGTTAATTTATTTTGCTCTTAACATGGCAAGTCTTGATACATTTGGGCCACTAGCTGTTAGACCTTTTTTTGTTGGGCATTTTATTCAATAAACTCTGCTTTGAAAGTATATCTACTCTGTTCCTTTTCTAATATTTGATCATTACTTGCAATTGACAGTAGACAAAATTCTAATTCGCGGGCTGAAATGCAGCAAGCGTCTCAATCCTGATAAGAAAGGTCAATGGTGGTTCTCTGGGGATAGGGCAATTGTATTTTAGGAGATGAATTATTCAACTATTATATTATAATATTGTAATGTGAATGATTTTAAATCATGTATACAATATTTTTTTTATGTTTTATTTTATATTGTATTTGTGTTTGTTAGATAAATGTACACAATTATTTTTTTTAAATTTAAAAAGTCTATAACGACGGTCATCGACCGTAGCTATAGTGTTTTATAAAGCACATGTCTATAGCAACGGTCGTCGAGCGTCACTATAGACATCTATAGCTACAGTCATGACCGTAGCAATAACTTTCAGCAACCGTTGGTAAAGAGCAAATACATGATTTTGTAATGACCTATAGCGACGGTCGTCGACCGTCGCTATAGGACCGTCGCTATAGGCCAAAAGGCCGTCGCTAAAAGTTTTACCGACGCCTTCTATGGCGACGGTCGACGACCATCGCTAAAACCTTTAGCGAAGGTCTTTTGGCCTATAGCGATAGTCGACGACCATCACTATACGCCAATTTTCTAGTAGTGGATTCTCACTGCTTTCGAAAAATTGTCCGAGAATGAAAATCGTAGAGTTCAATCTGGTGTTCAACAAGAGTCTGCCCAACCAAATGATCCAACTCCTACCGAGAAGGAGTTACTGAAGAATTCTGATGAGTTGGTTGAGAAGATATCCATCATCACTAAAGACGCAAAGATGTTATCAGAAGAAGGAGTTAATGTGCTACAAGACAAACTTCGAGCCACTATGTCTGATATATCTCTCAAAATCAAAGAGAGAGATCAAATCTATCTGAAGGCTATAAATGATCAGAAGGAAGAAGCTCTACGAGCACAGAAGGCTAATGAAGAGCAAATTCTATCTCTCTCTGACAAGATTCACAATATGAATCAGTCTCTCTCCCTACAACTTGAGCTAAGCCAACAAGAACTCAAGATTAAGGTTGGTAACTCATCGTACCTGATGGAGCAGCTTATGTCAAACGTGGAGCAGCTCTCATAAGTGATTAATGACAAAAAAGGGGAGAAAAAGAGACATAGAAAAAGGCACTCAAGGAAGAGCAAGAAGAAGAGAATGAAAGTAGAAAAGAAGGCCAAGAGAAAGGCAAAGGAACAGAAGAAGAAGACAGTAGCAGCAGAAGCAGAGTCCTCGTCTGAGGGGGAGCCAAAGGATGATGATCCCATGCACACAGAGTCTGAGGGGGAGCTAGACAAAGAAGAAGAGCATGAATCTGAGGGGGAGCAGAGAAAAGAAATGAAGTCACCATCCCAGGGGGAGCAAGTGCAGATAAGTAGCTGAACAACAGAAGACATCCTGGAGACACACATGCAGCCAAAAAGGTATATCTCTATCTAGTTAGGTATGTTCTGGACCCAGGATGTAAAGTGTCATAGTTTATGGAATTTCATATTATACTTTATGTAGCTAACTATTATCATCAATGACATTCATGCTTATCTATTTTAGAAATACAGCTACTCACTTTATATAAGATTCATTCATCTCATGCATATGAACTAATTGTTTTTGTCATAATCAAATTGGGGCAGATTGTTAGGAATAAGCATGTGAATCATACTCCTATTTATATACGATTTGATTATGATATAAATGAATGAATATGCAAGTATGCTTGCATTAAGAAAAGTTGTAAAGTCCTTTAATAGATAATAGGAACATATGTACAATGACTTAGAATGAATTGATCTAATATGTTAGGTTGATCCTACATAAGCAAAACAGCTTTGTAAAGTCCTTAAAAAGAAATAATGTACAAGGACTATAAATATAGAAAGATCAAGCTTGTTAGGTTGATCTTATAATGTAATAGATAGGAATATCTGATCGTCGAGCACTGCATCAGAATCGTAGTCTACCAGGAGAGTCAAGGAAAACTCGAGAACTATCAAGGCGGAATCGTAATCTGCAAGATAGTAGATCTCAGAGTTCGTAAACTGCCAGGAGAGTCGAGGAAGGATCGTTGTGTGTCGAGAGAACTTTCTTAGAGATGTAGTCTACTGAGGAAGTTATGTTTAGAATCATAGAGACAGCCTATCTAAGAGCCGACCGAGCATCTTCCAAAGCCAAGTCAAGAATCGTAGACCACACTTGAAGTCGTAGAGTCTACTGATCATATCAGAGGCAGAAATCGTAGTCGAGCCAGATCAGACGAAAACAGCAAGCTTAAAGACAAAAATCATAGAGTGTCAATATCTGATCTCGAAATTGTAGTGTCTATAGAACCAAAGCTAAATCGTAGAGTACAGAACTAAGGCTTCAATAGAGGTGATCACAACGCTAAGCCAGAATCGTAGAGTAAACATGATTCTCAACAAATGAGCACTACCAGAATATCCAAAGTATGAAACCTCTAGCCCGAGCTACAAAGATACATTCCACCTTAAGAAAACCAGAGAGCACTCAACAAATGGCATGCAAACTAATAGAAGATCTAAGCACCAACTCAATCAACATCCAGATTGAGTTGTGAAGCCATTCAAGATGAAATCTTATACAAGTTGATCAGAAGAAGACTTCAGTAAAAGTGACTGACTAAGGAAAGTCAGCAAGTGCAGTAGCTATCAAGAGAATAAAAGACAATAATCTTGGGGTCAACCAGGATCGTAGTGTTTTCTAAACACAGCAGGATTTGATATAGTTTGCACAGAAATGTTGGCCAACCTTTAAAGAACAGATAAAGAAGATGAAGCATGGGTCAGACCATTGATGATAGGTGAACGGGAGATCACAAGGAGAAAGAGACTGAGTATGCCTATTCTGATAAATCTTGAAGTAGAGGAGGGCCAGAATAATCAGACAAGTTGTCAATATCTAATGTAAGTAAAGGCAAACAGAAGTGATGAGGCACTGCACAAGAGAAGGATGAGGTGTTCTACATTGAAGATCCAATGAACACTCTTCAGGATTGTAGTGTTGTCTCAACCTGTCAATGAGTAACATTCAACAAGACACACTACGATTAGGTCCAAAAACATACGCATTAGAATCATAGAGCTTGGTCATCTAAAGATTGAAGCATTGGCAATGGCTCAATCTGAAGACTGATATTCGAACATTGCTAGTTGAGAGCATCGATGCAAAAGGACATCTCCTGACGTTCTAATCGAGAAATTAGAAAGGAGAAATAAAGTTGACTACCTACCCGAGACACCAAAGTGACATATCTGATGGGGTAGGTGAAATAGTAGACTGCAGTGTCAGAAAGGAGAAAAAGGGGATGTCATGTCACATCTGCAGTCTACATTAAATAACTCAAGATCTGTGAAGTAATTCAAATAACTCCCAACGACTATATTCCAACGGGAAGATTGTGAAGGAGTATAAATCAGCTAGAGCTTCAAAGATTAAGAGTTACTGAGTTACAGAATCGTTGAGTTATTGGAATGCTATATTGTTGACTCTACGAGTTCCACCAGAGCTGAACATAACAAGTCTCAATGATAGTGAGACTACGAAGGTGGAAGTGATGCATATTTGAAGAAGGACTTAAACAGACTAAAGCTTCACTCAACAAGGTTGAGAATGCTATTGAAGATGGCAGCTAAGCTATAAGCCGAGAAGGCCAAAAAGATAGCATTTAGAAAAGTGGCAGAGCATAAAGAAGATCCAGAGAGCCACTCAACGAATCACCATGAACCAAAAGCTAAAACAGAATAGATGCAGAACCATGTTTGTAAATCATTTAAGAAGGGTTCAGGGAATTCTAAGTGCCAGACAAAGTCTACCAAAAGCTCAAACACTTAGAAAACCTAAATGGTGATGGTTCACAGCTGACATCGAATGAAGATTAGCATAACAGAATGAAGATCAGATGCACCAGAGAAGATGTGGTCCAGACTCTACGCAGAATTAAAAGAGGACCATGCCAAGCTGCTAAGTACAGAAGATGTTCAAGTTTAAAGACATCTTAGCAGCTCAGCACCAATAATAACTACAACAACAACAAGTAGCCAGGGCCTGAGGGGTCCTTGTCCAGAGGGACTAAATAAAGTTCCAAGCATGTTGGGCTTAAAGAGTTCCTAGGGAACTAAAGGAGTTCCAAGCCTGTGGGGTTTAAAAAGTTCTTAGTGAACTAAAGTTTCAAGGCTGTTGGCCTTGAATGAATCTTAGTGATTTAGGGTGCTGCCCTTACTTAGTGGAATTCCTACTCGTTAAAGCAGAAGAGTGGATTAGGAGCTTGAGTCTCTGAACCACTTAAAATCCCTTGTCGTTTACATTCAGTCATTTACTTTCTGTCATTTACATTATGTACATAACTACTATAAATGCTATATATGTATTAACTGCTTACAACTAAATTAACTCTACGAACAATGTTTGTATGTTCATGAATATATCAATGAAGGGGATCTTTTATTTATTCTGTTGTGCTTGAAAAGATTCTTATATTTTTTTCATATGCTAAGTCATTAGCAATACAAAAGAAACAAGAAAAATATTTGAAATTAAAAAGGATCTATTCAACTCCCCTTCCCCCCTTCTAGATCTATTATGTGCCTACCGGGAACTAACATATTATTCTCTTGTTTCTATTTGCCTTAGCAAACAAACTGATCACAACTTTAACGTGGTTTAGTCAGTTACAAAACATACCAGTTATAAGGTAACAAGACATTGTTTGGCCAGCTTTAATCTAGTTTCTTTCTAATTTATTTTTATAATTCTCTTAGTATATGGTTCATTAGTCACACTTTTACTTAATTATTTAATATAAACTCCACTGTATTTAACAAATCATTACCCTTCTAATTTAATTACTTAATTAAATTAGAATATTTTAATTCCCTTAATAGTATCACACTCGAATAGATTATTCCATTATAATTTTCATCAAATATTTATTTTAAATTCCATAAATATTCCAACTACAATATTTATTTTATTTAATAAATATTTTACTTGCATTAAAATAACATACTACATTTTCATGCAATATATTATCTTCTTATTTTATTAAATCAATTACACTTATATTAATTTATTATTTCAATTAAGTGAGTTATCCACATTATTTATGAAATCAACTTCATTGCCAATAGGGGATAAAAAATCAAATTATATTATAAAATAATATAATTCTCAATTAATTTAACTAATATTAATTAATTTCTTCAATAGTTTAATTAACTATTAAATCTCATTTTCTCCGATATATGAATGTATATATTTCTTCTACATTCACACCAAAACACATACTCAAACTCAAAACATCTTATATTAAGAATTTTATTTATTAAATTCTTATTTAAATAGTTTCTAAAAATTCAAATTGTCACATCATTTCCTCCTTATAAGGATTTCGTCCTCGGAATCACTGAAACTCTACCTTACTCAGGTTTTCATAAAATCTCATTTTTTAAAAAAAATTATAATTGAATAACTTCAACACATTACCTTAATATAGGTTTAATAATTCATATTCCATTCTTTTCCTCAATAAATTATTGCAAACTTTATTTTATAACCTTTACTTAGACTCAATTATATTTTGAGTATTATATATTCTTTAATCCTTTATTACCCTTTCTAAGAATCATTATCATATACTCAACTCATAAACACTCGGGATATTACATTCACCCCTTATTCTAAGAATTTCATCCTCAAAATTTTAATTTACAAATCTTCGTTAATATAATTTACCAAAATAGATATTACGTTAATCTTTATTCTTTCATTGGTTCTATAACCAAATTCTTTCTCTAAAGATCTTTCTAATATCATCGCATTCTTTACATCTTTCTCTTTTAAAAGTTTTACATTATCCTTTAATAACTCCAACCCTTCTCTCATCAAAATTTCTTTTCTTTCCTTGAATTATTATGTTTTGCTAAACTTTCTCATCATCACATGTCGTATCTTATGACTTACCCTTTTCTAAGGAATATCCCCCTCCTTTCCACTTTCACCTTTCAGAATAATAAGAATCTTCCACAATTGCTCAATAATTAAAAAGCGATATGAATAACTCAGGAATTTAAATGATTCCAAATCATGTTGAGGGGTCATAAGACCTTGAACTCTTCTCCAGATTTAATAATGCAACACCACTGTAAACCATCTTTAATAGAATGTTTGGAAATCACATAGACTAAAAACACTCTCTGCAAGTACTCTAGGTGATCAGCCTATCGTACCCCTACGTCGTGCACGACGTATTACATCTTAACATCATAACAACTATATGCTTTACTTTTGGAACAATTGTCTCCGATAACATGTCCCCTTTTATAGGGTTATTCACCTCAGCTTCTTAACATCTAAATCCGTACCAAAATAATTTGGTTTGGCATAGTTTGACAAAGAACGCTCGAATTTCATAAACATTTTTCAATACTCGTTTAGCTGAATCAAATAGCATAGACTTCTAGCAACAACTTGGACATCAATTGAGATATATAGACATACATTCTTAATCAACTTAATTGGAATACCTTTCTTAGTTTAAAGAAAACCAAAAACCTTTTTTTTATATCACGATACTGTACCGTCTTAATGGCATGTTGAGGATTCAGTCATGCTACATCATACCATAGTGGGCTGACAATCCTATGATCACATCCAATACTAGGTTTAATTGCATTGATGACTCCCTCGATTATTATTTCCACACCATATCAAACAATGTATATGATCACATAAAATATGTTTTGATAATTACAAATCATTTTTGTCTAGCTGAAACAATTAGCATAAACACAAGAATAATAGCACTTTTTTTAAAAATCCATTGATTTAATCATTTGTTTCAACATTTTTCAAAAACACGGGAATGCAACATCGGCAAGAAGTCAATAAATTTCGTAATTCTAGCATAGCTAGAAGATTTAGAATAGTCAATCTTCCTCCATCAATTTAAATATTTACACCACTACTTCCATTACTTAATAATTCTACCAATCTTTAGCACTATCAATACTCATTATACCAAAATTTCTTAGTTCTTGCTTCATAACATTTCTATACCCAATATAGTTCATCAAACTTATCACACTTTGGAAATCCAAGAACTTGCCACAATAATATGAGTTTAAGAACATGTCCTATCAATACGTAGTCCAAGAACTAATCAGGGACTGTCCATACACTTAGGGGCTCAAAAACATACATATGATTTTGAGTCACGAACTTACCATAAGCATGAGTTTTAAGAAATCGCACATAATCCTAATATCATATAACTTAATCATAATATCCTCTAACTATCAAATATACATATAAGAAAAGAATCACATTTCCACCATATATATATCGATAGCCCGACACCAACATTTCAATAATTATCCGTGTGATAAACTGAGTGTAAGCACAAAACCTTCACCCATACAAAGGTTTGTACAACTCAACCACCACATGAGTCCTCAATTAAAATCCCACCTAACACTATCTTTCACTTAACTTGATCTTTTCTCGATACGAATTTTTTTGTATCTCATCATTTATAACTCCTCGTGAGTTTACCTCATACTATTTCGTAATACGTTCTCTTTATAGCTATAACTATTCAATCATTACAAACCACTTGTGTGACGCCCCCAAAAATAGGTATACATCACCCATCTTGGGTCGTCAGATACATAGTACAAAATACAAATACAACTTACTAATACAACTGTCGTGTACAATACGACAAAACATAAACTGTGAGTTTGAATACAAATATTATCTTCTAGAGAGTATTCATACTCAAAAGGAGTCCTCATTACATTTATTAACACACCATTACATAGAATAGTGAGGACTACTAACTAATACTATCATCCGGACCATCACTCACTCCGTTTCCCGACTTGCCCCAGCTACGTTCTCATTTCCTGAAGAGAACAGTGAAAGAAAGAGTGAGTTCAACTAGCCCAGTAAGAAATATTATGACTAAGATAATGCAGAATAAATTATCATTAGCCTTCAACAATGTTAAACTGATAAAATATAATAGACATCAAGTTTAACTGCAGCGGAACAAGCAATTCATTAAAAGAGTCAAGTAGAAAATAAACTCTACTATCTTTTATGATTTAAAAGGTTTTTCAACAATGTTATCGCTGTGACTCAGCTTAATAAAATAATCCACATCATCGAATCACCCCTGCACTACGGCCAAGGATATTCGTGTATTCATTAATGGTCATGATCATGCCAACAACTGTCCATCAATGCACTACGGGCCAATAAGGACTTTTACCACATCATTTGTAACATTACGGTCATGATTATACCGAATAATCCTTGGTCATAATCATACCAAGTCCATCTATGCACTACAGGCCACAGATGACTTTCAACATTTTATAAACATGAGGATGATGATAATGATATAAGAATTCAATAAAACAAGTTCAAGAATTAACAACGTCCAAATTGTCAACATGATACTGCTTTGTGGAGTAAAATTCAAGAATACTTAGAAGAATATTTTCATGAAAAGATACTGGATGAAACGCAATTATCAAGGATATTCCACAAATTTCATGGAGTATAGAAGTCAAAACTTAACCAACTGAGTACAATAAAGAATGGAATAACAAAAGAAATCACCATGCATGCGATAGACCGCACAGACATGTTATTCCAACAGAATAATAAATAATGGAACCAGGTCCGGCGTAAACGCACAGACAGGATATTCCAACAGAATAATAAATAATGGAACCAGGTCCGGTGTAAAACAGACAGACAGGATGTTCCAACAGAATAATAACAAGACGGAACTAGGTCCGGTGTAAAACACACAGACAGGATGTTCCAACAGAATAATAATAAAAATGGAACCAGGTCAGGTGTAAAACACACAGACAGGATGTTCCAACAGAATAATAGAAGAATGTCACCAAGTATAGGGTAGATCCGCGTATACAGGTTATTCCAACAGAATAATAAGAAATGGAATAACAACATTTCTCTTCATGAATAAGAAAGAATAACACCCCTTACCGTTTTAAAGAATAGCTAAAATAAGGAAGTAGTTAAGTAGCAGAATACTCTTCTTCTCTCTCTCTATAGTTTCTCTCTCTAGAGTTCAGTGAATTCGTAAGAAATAATGAAGGAATGAGCTGCTATTTATAGAAAAATAGAATGCATAGTAACTAATCCATGAACGGTCCAGATTGATTACTTTGATCTGACGGTCCATATTTAAAGAAAAATATAATATATTCTATTTATAGAATAACTTTAATAAAGTATTATGTTTTATATAAAAAGATGTTTCTATTTTATTACGTTAATAATACGAATAAAACAAAACGTCATTATCGCTAAATAATTCATATTATTAACTGACAATAATTGAATCAAACTGAGTGACTTCTCACATAAGCATTAATAATCAATACCGTGTGCTACTATGCAACCACACGTATTACTGTACTTTTACTACCGAGTAGTTCAACAGTAACAATAGTAAAACTTTCGCCGTTATTTTTAATAAAATATTTTTGTCGTTTTCTCAATCCGACAATAATTCTGTTGTGGGGTTCACCAATGATTGCGCCGTTGTACGAATATTCCCTGTTAAAACGAATATTCCCCGACCAATCGAATATTATATAACAACTTGCGTACTTTGCAAAATTTATAAATATTACCCACAACTATAACATTATATCAAATTAACTCCATAATATTTAAAAATGATATTTATAAAAAAAATTATCTTTATTTATAAAAGTTGGGGTCTTACAACCTCCCCTTCTTATGAAATTTTGCCCTCGAAATTAGGGTACGTACCTGGTATGTCGAAGAGGTAAGGATACCTTGATTTTATTTCAGATTCTAACTCCCAGGTCATTTCCTCAACATCGTGGTTTTTCCACAAAACTTTGACTTGCGGTATAACCTTGGAGCGTAGAATATGTTCCTTCTTATCCAAGATTTGAACATGAACTTCTTTATACGTCAAATCTTCCGCTATTTCGTCCGGTTCTAACTCAATAATGTGGTTCGGGTCTTCCACATATTTGCGTAACATGGATATGTGAAAAACGTTATGAACACGAGACATACTTGGCGGTAAAGCGAGTCTATAAGCCACAGTTCCTACTCGATCGAGGATTAAAAATAGACCGATGAATCGAGGATTGAGCTTTCCTCTCTTTCCAAATCTCGTAACTCCTTTCCATGGAGCAACACCTAAGAACACATGATCTCCTACATCAAATTTCACGTCCTTTCGATGAAGATCAACATAACTCTTTTGTCGATCTTGTGAGGTTTTTATACGTTGTCGAATCGTTTGAATCTTTTCTGTAGTCATACGTACCAACTCCGGTCCTAACAACGTTGCTTCACCCACCTCATCCCAGCATACTAGAGAACGACATTTTCTTCCATACAATGCTTCGAATGGAGTAATGCCAATACTTGCTTGATAACTGTTGTTGTAGAAAAACTCCACCAATGGTAAGAACTTGTCCCAACTTTCCCTGAAGTCAAAGACACAGAGTCTTAATATATCTTCAAGAGTTTGAATAGTCCTCTCTGATTGTCCGTCCGTCTGAGGATGATATGCTGAACTAAATCGTAAATCCGTGCCCATAGCTTTTTGTAAACTAACCCAAAATCGTGAAGTGAATCTTGGGTCTCGATCAGAAACTATGGATACTGGCATACCATGCAGTCTTACAATCTCGTTTATGTACATACGAGCAAGACGTTCAAGTGTATAAGTTTCTCGTATCGGTAAGAAATGAGCAGACTTGGTCAATCTATCAACAATGACCCAAATCGCATCTATACCTTGAGAAACCTTAGGAATACCGGTAACGAAATCTATGGTAATGTGCTCCCACTTCCATTCTGGAATTTTAAGTGGTTGCAATGGACCTTTTGGTACTTGATGCTCCGCTTTGACTCGTTGACAAGTTAGACACCTTGAGATAAATAACGCTATCTCTCTCTTCATATTGCTCCACCAAAATGTATGACGAAGATCATGATACATTTTGGTACTTCCAGGATGGATTGCAAACGGTGTGTTGTGCGCCTCCATCATGATTTCATACTTTAAATCAGGGTTGTTAGGAACACAAAGTCTGGAGTTGACTCGAAGTATTCCTTCTTCATCGATTCTTGCTTCTGGCATAGAACCTTCTTGCACTTTCTTCCTCATACGCATCAGCTCCAGGTCTGTAGCTTGAGCAGCTTTAACTTTATCGATTAAAGTTGATTCTACTCGTATATTTGCCATCATCACATGGGTCTCTGGAGTCTTTAACTCTATCTCCATCCTTTGCAAGTCACACAAAATGGGCCTTTGTGTTGACAATATTGCACTCGTACTTACATATGATCTTCTACTCAATTCATCAGCTACCATGTTTGCTTTTCCAGGATGGTATTGAATGGTATGATCATAATCTTTCAACAGTTCAAGCCAACGTCGTTGTCGCATGTTGAGTTCCTTTTGAGTGAAGAAATATTTAAGGCTTTTATGATCCGTAAAGATCTCCACCTTCTCCCCATACAAGTAATGCATCCAAATTTTAAGTGCAAAGACAACAGCTGCCTACTCTAGATCATGAGTAGGATAATTCCTCTCATATTCCTTGAGTTGTCTTGATGCATAGGCTATGACTTTTCCATGTTGCATGAGAACGCATCCCAACCCTTTGCTCGAAGCATCACTGTAGATGACAAATCCCTCCGAGCCAGATGGTATTGTTAGAACAGGTGCTGAAATGAGTTTCCTCTTGAGTTCTTGAAAACTCTGCTCATATTCTTCGCTCCAACCGAACTTTGTATCTTTCCGAGTCAGCTGAGTTAATGGAGTAGTGATTCGAGAAAATTCTTCCACGAATCTCCGATAATAACCAGCTAAACCAAGAAAGCTACATACCTCGGTCACTGATTTAGGTTGCTCCCAGCTTTGAATAGCTTCAATCTTTGCCGGGTCAATCGATATTCCACGACTTGATACTACGTGCCCAAGGAATGCTACCTTTTCCAGCCAGAACTCGCATTTCTTTAACTTGGCATAAAGTTTATATTCACGAAGCTTTTGGAGTACCAACCTCAAGTGTTGCTCATGATCTTCACGGCTTTTGGAATAAACAAGGATGTCATCGATAAAGACGATCACAAAGTGATCCAAATATTCCTTGAATACCCTGTTCATCATATCCATGAAGGCAGCAGGAGCATTAGTCAATCCAAAAGACATAACTAAGAATTCATAATGCCCATACCGAGTTCTGAAGGCAGTCTTTGAAATATCCTCAGTTCTAACCTTCAGCTGATGATATCCAGAACGAAGATCGATCTTTGAAAAGAATTGTGCTCCTTGCAACTGGTCAAACAGGTCATCAATACGTGGCAATGGGTACCTATTTTTGATGGTGACATGATTCAACTCCCGATAATCAATACAAAGTCGCATACTCCCATCTTTCTTCTTCATGAACAGAACAGGAGCACCCCAAGGAGAAGTACTAGGACGAATAAAACCAATGTCTAACAATTCCTGCAGTTGGGTCTTTAACTCCTGAAGTTCAATAGGAGCCATTCGATATAGGGCTTTGGAAATGGGTTTTGTACCGGGTTCAAGGTCGATACAAAATTTAATTTCACGCTCTGGGGGTAGGCCAGGAAGTTCTTCGGGAAATACGTCAGGAAATTTATTAACAACAGAAATATCATTCAAAGCTGACGTATTTTTGTTTAGATCTGTGACATGAGCTAAGAAAGCTTGACATCCGTTTTTCAATAAACGAATAGCTTTATGGCTTGAGATGACAGCGATTGATTTTAATGGTTTGGTTGCTTGAATTCGCATAATAGGCCGATTAGGAATATGAAAGTTAACAACCTTACGAAAACAATCAATTTTTGCATGATGAGTAGTTAACCAATCAATCCCTAGAATCACGTCAAATGCAAGTATTTTTAATGAAATAAGATCGACAGGTAATGTGTGGGTACCAACTTAAACCAAACAAGACTTATAAACCGTGGATGTAATGAAGGTTTCTCCCAATGGAGTTTCAACTGCTAAGTCAAAGTCTAATTTCTCCGGAATCAAATTTAATCGATGAGCGCAAGTAGGAGAAATAAAAGAATGGGTAGAACCGGTATCAAATAAAGTATAGACTTTGTTAGAGTTTATGATAAGCTTACCCGTGATGACCTCATTCGGGTTCCTTGCTCTTTGGGAGTTCACAACAAACGCTCTCCCTTGCACAACCGGTTTTGACTTTTCTGGGACGGCCTTTGGTGCCTCCATCCTAGCTGAATTTGTCTTCGGTAAACGACAAAATCGGGCTAAATGACCTTCTCTTCCACAATTATAACATGCTTTGGACGGCATCGCGCAGTTTGGACTGATGTGCCCCTCCCCTCCGCATTTGAAACATATGATAGGTGGTCGTTCTCCTTCCTTAACGACAGGTGCTGGTGCTGACGTCTTTCCATCATTGTTGAATCTCCTCTTCTTGAAATGCTCATTCTTATTGTTTTGGCCCTGATTACCACCGAAGTGGTTACCATTTCTGGCCTGTTGATTCCCTCCATGCTTGTTGTCACCGCTTCGATGACTGCTTTCACTGGTATTATCATTTTGCCGGCTGCTCTCTTTTGGTTGCGTTGTCTCGTTATCGCGCTCCACCAACTGAGCCCTATTTACAACATCTGAATACAAACACAGTTTATGAGAAACAAGATGTTGACGTATCTCCGGCTTCAAACCTCTTAAAAACATCCGCGTCATTCTTTCTTCATTATCCACCAGGTGGGACGCAAACCGGGATAACTCCGCAAATTTTGCCTCGTACTGCGACACGGTCATATTATTCTGCTCCAATTTGATGAATTCCACCTCCTTCATGTGACGAATACTCTCAGGAAAGTATTTATCGTTAAACAGCTCTTGAAACTTCTCCCAAGACATCTTCAGTGCGGTAGGTTGAGTACGCTTTATCGATTCCCACCAGTAATCTGCTTCTCCTCGCAACATAAAGGCAGCAAAGGGAACCTTTTGCTCCTCGGAGCAACCCAAGACATCAAATATCTTGGTGATCTGCTTTATCCATGTTTCAGCTACAAGTGGTTTGGGTTCTCCCTTAAACTCCGGAGGTCCCAGCTCCTTAAACTGTTTAGCGGTGACCGCCTGAGAGTTTCCCGTATTTCCACCTACGTTGTGGACAGGAGCCGCTTTCACCTGTTGTTGCATGAATTGCATAAAACCTCTGAACATTCCATCATTCATCATCTGGTCAGTGTTGTTGTTTGCATGAGGATTGTCACCTTCCTGATGACCATTATCCTGATTATTGATATGTGGTGAATCAATAGTCGCCTGTGCTCCATTGCTATTCTCAACATTCTCAGATGCCATTTTCAGATACTGCCACAAAATAAAAGTTAATTGATATGTCATATATTATCCTTATATTATGACCGACCAATTAAATACCATGCAAATAAACTTAGGTAGGTCATACTAGCGAAAGAATTTCCCGTCTCTCCCCTCCTAGTTCTATTCTCATATCTTAGCCAGGGATCATATCCCTAAGCTCTGATACCAACTGTGACACCCCCAAAAATAGGTATACATCACCCATCTTGGGTCGTTAGATACATAGTACAAAATACAAATACAACTTACTAATACAACTGTCGTGTACAATACGACAAAACATAAACTGTGAGTTTGAATACAAATATTATCTTCTAGAGAGTATTCATACTCAAAAGGAGTCCTCATTACATTTATTAACACACCATTACATAGAATAGTGAGGACTACTAACTAATACTATCATCCGGACCATCACTCACTCCGTTTCCCGACTTGCCCCAGCTACGTTCTCATTTCCTGAAGAGAACAGTGAAAGAAAGAGTGAGTTCAACTAGCCCAGTAAGAAATATTATGACTAAGATAATGCAGAATAAATTATCATTAGCCTTCAACAATGTTAAACTGATAAAATATAATAGACATCAAGTTTAACTGCAGCGGAACAAGCAATTCATTAAAAGAGTCAAGTAGAAAATAAACTCTACTATCTTTTATGATTTAAAAGGTTTTTCAACAATGTTATCGCTGGGACTCAGCTTAATAAAATAATCCACATCATCGAATCACCCCTGCACTACGGCCAAGGATATTCGTGTATTCATTAATGGTCATGATCATGCCAACAACTGTCCATCAATGCACTACGGGCCAATAAGGACTTTTACCACATCATTTGTAACATTACGGTCATGATTATACCGAATAATCCTTGGTCATAATCATACCAAGTCCATCTATGCACTACAGGCCACAGATGACTTTCAACATTTTATAAACATGAGGATGATGATAATGATATAAGAATTCAATAAAACAAGTTCAAGAATTAACAACGTCCAAATTGTCAACATGATACTGCTTTGTGGAGTAAAATTCAAGAATACTTAGAAGAATATTTTCATGAAAAGATACTGGATGAAACGCAATTATCAAGGATATTCCACAAATTTCATGGAGTATAGAAGTCAAAACTTAACCAACTGAGTACAATAAAGAATGGAATAACAAAAGAAATCACCATGCATGCGATAGACCGCACAGACATGTTATTCCAACAGAATAATAAATAATGAAACCAGGTCCGGCGTAAACGCACAGACAGGATATTCCAACAGAATAATAAATAATGGAACCAGGTCCGGTGTAAAACACACAGACAGGATGTTTCAACATAATAATAACAAGACGGAACCAGGTCCGGTGTAAAACACACAGACAGGATGTTCCAACAGAATAATAATAAAAACAGAACCAGGTCTGGTGTAAAACACACAGACATGATGTTCCAACAGAATAATAGAAGAATGTCACCAAGTATAGGGTAGATCCGCGTATACAGGTTATTCCAACAGAATAATAAGAAAGGGAATAACAACAGTTCTCTTCATGAATAAGAAAGACTAACACCCCTTACCATTTTAAAGAAGAGCTGAAATAAGGAAGTAGTTAAGTAGCAGAATACTCTTCTTCTCTCTCTCTATAGTTTCTCTCTATAGTTTCTCTCTCTAGAGTTCAGTGAATTCGTAAGAAATAATGAAGGAATGAGCTGTTATTTATAGAAAAATAGAATGCATAGTAACTAATCCATGAACGGTCCAGATTGATTACTTTAATCTGACGGTCCATATTTAAAGAAAAATATAATATATTCTATTTATAGAATAACTTTAATAAAGTATTCTGTTTTATATAAAAAGATGCTTCTGTTTTATTACGTTAATAATACGAATAAAACAAAACGTCATTATCGCTAAATAATTCATATTATTAACTGACAATAATTGAATCAAACTGAGTGACTTCTCACATAAGCATTAATAATCAATACCGTGTGCTACTATGCAACCACACGTATTACTGTACTTTTACTACCGAGTAGTTCAACAGTAACAATGGTAAAACTTTCGCCGTTATTTTTAATAAAATATTTTTGTCATTTTCTCAATCCGACAATAATTCCGTTGTGGGGTCCACCAATGATTGTACCGTTGTACGAATATTCCCTGTTAAAATGAATATTCCCCGACCAATCGAATATTATATAACAACTTGCGTACTTTGCAAAATTTATAAATATTACCCACAACTATAACATTATATCAAATTAACTCCATAATATTCAAAAATGATATTTATAAAAAAAATTATCTTTATTTATAAAAGTTGGGGTCTTACAACTTGTCATTTTACGACTTAAACATATCACATCGTGATCTTATTCTACAATCATCCACCTTTATAATTCTTTTCTTATTTTATGATCGTTTTGATTTTACTATCTTCATTCTTTCCTATTTAATTATGTTATCTTATAAATATACAACGCAATTTCAGCTCTTTAGGTTATTCTTTAAACCCAAACATATCATCTTAACTTATTCCATATAAATCTTCTAAGTTCATCTATTATCCACTAAACTCCATTTGAGTTTATTCTTACTATCTTTATCATCTTCATCTTGTAGACATCGTGTATATTTAATAACATTTCACATCTTATTACTGGAGTCAGGTAACTCCGTATACATATCTTTTAAATACCTCAAGATTCTTCTTTGAACCTTTTCATATATATATATATATATATATTAATCTCTTTTTTATATATTTGTTAAATTTATTTCTTATTGTTCAAACTCTAATTGAGTTCATCTTTTACAATCTTCACCTTTCTTCTATAAGGTTATAGCCTAACGTGAACCTAAGGTTTATAACCTACAGCTTTGATACCAACTATAACGACCCCAAAATTCATACAATTCATCTCTCGACTTCGGTAGTTAACAATACGTCTAACTTCTGATTTTACATCATTATCCGATATTAAACTTAATAAAATGCGGAATAATTTAAACTTTTCTGTCTTCTTACTTTAATTCCCTGAATCAAAACCTTTATCATCTACGCATCTATGAATCAAATTTATTTTATGATTCGCTTCATCAGAGTTATTATATAAAATCTTATATCTCATCTCGATATCCCTTATAAATTGGGTAGCTCAAACTTTACATCCAAGCATGAAATTTTCACGTCATAACTTATCAAGTACATTTCTCAAAACCTTAAACATGCTTTAAAAGAATAACAGCTATGGCTAATGTATTTAATCTTCATGCATTGCATCCGATCCATGTCATTCAAGTAGCACATAACGTTACCTTGAATCCTTAACCTATAAAAATGGTTATTTAGAAGGTTGAGCTCGATAACCCAACAAATCTAACAGTTTTCATGCATTACATAGCACATAATAACATGCTCAATATACATCTCATAATCATACAAGCTTCAATTCACATAACAAGTATAAAGATTGAGTTCCTTACTCAATCAACATTCTTTACTCAATTAACCTAGTCATAAATTGACTTTAACATTTCATAATTACAACATATATAGTACATCATGCTATTTGCAATACAGATTTAAAACAGTTCACCATCGAATTCACATAGCAAATAGGAACTATGTATTGTTGTATGATAAGTTGATAATGAATCTCACAGAAAAACTATGAATAATTCAAGAGCTCTCAAAGAACAAAAAGGAGAATAATCTCACAAGTTTATTTATCAAAAGTTATTTATCTATTATAATAGATGTAACCTTATTGATACTAATAATAAGAAATCCTAATTCTGTAAGGAATAAGACATTGAAACCCTAATTCCTATAAGGAATAAGAATTTGAATGGAAATAGAAATCCTAGCTAACAAATCAATATGGAAATCACATCCAATCTAATAAATATCCTAGATACATTAGAATTATGGAAAGATATTAAAGATCTCCTAAAAATATGGAAAGAAATCTGGTCAAATAGTCAAAGTCGAATTGCCTCGAAAAATGCGCCCAAAATCTATCACACTAGCGCAGGTTGTGCTACCCTGGTAGGAACTCAGCTGAAACTCTGTCGCCCTAACGCGAGGCGCGTCGTCCCTACTAAAAATATGGTCCGGGGTGCGCCGGTTGGTCAGAATGTCAACTTCTATGTTTTTAAGTACCAAACTTGAATCCTTGTCGATTTTGCTTCCTCCAACAAACTTGAAGTTTTGTTTAGACCAAGTTAATGAACTTAGAAACATATCCCATAATAAATGCTTTGTCATACATCCTCGATCCTTTTCTTTTGTTCCGTGCATTACGTAATGAGTTGACTTACATTGCTTTGGACTTGCTAAATAGATGGTATCTAACAATCCCAAAACATATGAATGATCATTTCCTATCTGTTCACTTGAATTGAGCTCCAATGTAAGCATCCTTGAGTTAATTTGAGCCCCATCGTTTAAGATCAACTATAGAACCTCTTAAACCCAAGTTAAGTCGTTGTTTGATGCGAGCTTGGTTAGGATGTTATCATTCCCCTCCTCTTGAAAAGGATTTGTCCTCAAATCTAACATCCCCACATCCTGAAAAGGATTTATCCACAAACATGTCCCTATACAAAAATAAACTAAGTTAGTAGTATCAAGTAAATCACACGCACCAATCTCAACTTGCAAATGAAATATATAAGAAATAGCAACAATGCAAGTATGAATATGAGAAAAATCATAAAAAACTCCCACTCCTTTAAAGAACAAAGAAACACGATGCCCTTCCACTCGTATACCAATTACTTCCAAAATAATAACTATATAAACTAATCTACTATCTACTAAAATAATCATGAATGCAAAGTAAGAAAGAATCTGAAAAGTCCTATATCCTTCTGGATCAAAAATCATCACACAGAACTCTTAATGTGATAGATTCTCCAAATGACGAATCCCCGGATCAAAAGTCAATCTAATGATCTCGGTCCTTTGCAAACAAAACCAATTCAATGATCCTGGGTCAAATATTAACTTTTGAAACTCATCACGTCGCATAAGCCCATACACCTGAATTTCTGGATTAAACATAAAACACAACGAAAAAAAAAGTATCTTTTGTCTAATCACGAAGAATTCAAATAAATCAAAATCACATGCATAGTCTACTAGAACAATATTATGATGCCTCCAAATCCGGGTTTCTTAACCTCGAATTTGGTGTTCACGTTACTCAACAACAAACATACTTTCTAACTAATGCGAAAGAATAAACATACATTGTTTATCATAATAGTAATAAAGTCTTACAATCATAGTCCCAAGGTTCCTTAACCCTAACTTAAAATTTACTCTTAATATTATAAAGAGTTTACATAACCAAATAGCATTTAAAATAAACTAGTACATAAGCCTTCTCAAACATCTACTCTTAAACCTTCCCTTTTCCTTTGTCCCCTTTGGACGTTTCTGCCTTAGCTGAAATAAATGTTATGATATAGCAAGGGTAAGCAACTAATTTGCTTAGCAAGTTTATACACAAGGGAGACATATCATGATTAGAAAGAAGTTTTGTGACGCCCCCAAAACAGGTTTACATCACCCATCTTGGGTCGCCAAATACAAGGTATAAAATTCAAATACGACTTAGTTATACAACAGTCGTGTAAAATACGACAAAACATAAACTGAGAGTTTTAATACGAATATTGTCTTCTAGACAGTATTCAAACTCAAATGGAGACCTCATTACATTTATTACCACACTATTTAACAGAATAGTGAGGACTATTAATGCTATCATCTGGACCGTCACTCCATTCCCCTACTCGTCCCAGCTATATTCTCATTTCTTGAAGAGAACATTGAAAGAAAGGGTGAGCTCAACTAGCCTTGTAAGAAATATTATGACTAAGATAATGCAGAATAAATTATCCTTAGACTTCAATAGTATAACAATTGATAGAATATAATAGACAATAAGTTTTAGATCAACAACTGCAGCGGAATAGGCAATCCATTAGAAGAGTCAAGTAAAGTATAAAATATACTATCTTCTATGATTCAAAAAGTTTTTCATTAACTTTATCGCTGAGACTCAACTTAATAAATAAAATCGAATCATCTCTGCTCCACGGCCAAGGATATTCATGTAATTATTAATGGTCATGACTATACTGAATAATCCCTGGTCATAATCATACCAATAACTGTCCACCAATGAACTACAGGCCAATGAGGACTTTTACCACATCATTCGTCACATTACAGTCATGATTATACCGAATAATTCCTAGTCATAATCATACCAAGTTCATCTATGCACGTAAGCCAAAGATGACTTTCATCACAATATAAGCATGAGGATGATGACAATGACATAATAATTCAATAAAACAAGTTTAAGAATAAATTTTAAAGATTTATAAATTAATTTATCTAGGAACCAATAACGTCCAAATTGTCAACATGATACTGCTCTGTAGAGTAAAATTCAAGAATACTCAAAAGAATATTTTCATGAAAAGATATTGGATGAAGCGCAAATATCAATGATATTCCACTAATTTTATAGAGTATAGAAGCCAAATCTTTAACCAACTGAGTATAATAGAATATATGAAACTGCAAATGGATTTTTACCCGTCATGTGGTAAGCCACGTAGACAGATCATTTCCATAATTTAATAAGGAATGAATACGAATGATCATTTACCGTGCATGTGGTAATCCATATAGACAGGTTATTCTAACAGAATAATAAAGAATAGAACCAGGTCATGCGTAATCCGCACAGATAGGATATTCCAACAGAATAATAAAGAATGGAACCTAGTCATGCGTAATCCGCACAGATAGGATATTCTAACAGAATAATAAAGAATGGAATATCAACAGAATTCACCAGGCATGCGATAGACCGCACAGACAGGTTATTCCAACAGAATAATAAAGAATGGAATAACGGAAGAATTTCACCATGTATGCGGTACTTCGCATAAACAGGTTATTCCAACATAATAATAAAGAATTGAATAACAGAAGCTCTCTTCATGAATACAAAAGAAATAATACCCCTTACGAGTACAATAAATAATATCCCTTACCTTAGAAAAACCGAATGATGGAGTAGTGAAGTAGCAGAATACTTTTTTTCTTTCTCTCTATAGTTTCTCTCTCTAGAGTTTTAGTGAATTCGTAAGAAATAATGAAGGAATGAGCTTCTATTTATAGAAGAACTGAAAGTAGCTCTTGGTCTTAACGAAGGGTCAAAATGACTCTCGGTAATATTGAAGAGACAACTACTATTTACAAAGGGGCAATTAACTCTTGGAACACCGAAGAGACAAGTAACTCTTGGAAAACCGAAGGGGCAAGTAACTCTTGGAAAATCGAATGGACAAGTTACTATTAAAACTTTAAACAAACGATTCATATTGATTTACTATTATAATTTCAACCAACTGTCTGAAAAATTATCACATCTTCTCATGGAATAATAATGTACTTAAAAATGATTTGGACCGAAAAGAAATATATTTTTTAGGTGAATAGTATCCCGACACAAAAAATGTTCCAAATACCCGACTGAACAATACTAGAGTGAATAGTAATCGGGTGAATAGTAACCCGTGAATAGTACTCCGACACAAAAAGTGCCCCGAATACCTGATTGGTCAATATAACCTCCAAACATCAATTATTATTGAAATAAATATCAATTTCTACTAACACTAATAATTTCCACATAATGGAACTATCAATTTCATCTTTAATCAACACGAACTTATTCATCATTAATATTATAATTCACAATATTTAAGAAACAGGTCGTTCCCAGGAAATAGGGGGCTTTCTGATAAGGATTTCTCTTTATTGGCGCGCAATTAGATGATCAAACCTCTCCTTGGTAGAACTTCTAGACATTGTTAATATTATAAATAATAATATGAAAACTTTACCGTCTCAATTATTAATTTAATAATATAAAATATTATGCAGATGATACTGTGATAATAATTGAATCAATAATATGATAGATATGATGCAGCAATTACTGTAGCAATAATTGAGTATAATTAAGTGACTTCTTACATAAGCATCAATAATCAATACCGTGTGCTACTATACAACCACACGTATTACTGTACTTTTACTACTGGTTAGTTCAACAATTTTAACGGTAACACCTCCGTCGTTATTTTTATAAAAAAATAATTTTATCGTTTTCTAACTACGATAATACTTCCATTATGGGGTTCACCAATGATTGTACCGTCATACGAATATTTTCTTTTAAAACGAATATTTCCCAACCAATCGAATATTATATAACCACTTGCTTACTTTGCAAAATTTATAAATATTACCCACAACTATAACATTATATCAAATTCACACCATTATATTCAAAAATATATTTTGAGAAAATTATTATTTATTCATAAAAGTTGGGGTCTCACAAGTTTCGCTTTCGATGTTCAACAACAGTATAAAATTATGAAAGAACATGAATTAATAGTCAACAGTTGAATATTCGAATAATTAAATTACAAGTACTGAGTGGTTTGAAATAACCATGAACATTTGCCAAGGTTCTCAACATTTAAAATGGACCATTTAATAAATTTTAGTAATCAAGGGGATCAGCCTTTCATACCCCGTACTTATGCATAAACACTTAATAATCCAGCATTGATATCATGATTTAATCAAATTCGTCCTTTTCTCAGTCAAGAGTTCTTACCATAATTTAATAAGAATAGCTTTTAAAACACATTTGATTTAACAAATTTAGACATGAATGATCTATCTGATACAATTAGCATAGATCTATCTCATAAACAATTCATAAATAAAAGAACTTTAATTTAATTCACAGTTCAATAATAATAGAATATGAATTGCTCAAGGTGTGAATCTCAATAATCAGTATAGATGTGAATAATTAACAATAATTATTCACTAACATGCTTCGAGAATAATTGAGTTAGGGAACTTGCCACGTCTGTAGGCTACTGCTACGCAATTAAATTCTATCCGCTAAGCAGTTTAATTATCTTCATTTGAGAAACCTATAGTTAATCTTTCAATTAACTATAGCAAAATATTACATTATGTAATCACATAGATATTACATATTACATTTAGTTCTTAGAAATATTATCATTCCTCGATAATATTACTATTAAATAACATTACCTTTAATTCACTTAATATTATTAATATTGATAATATTTAAAATACCTCTTAGTATTATTAGTTCACTAATAACACTTTTATTCACTTACTAATATTATTAACATCTTAATAATATGTTAATACTTTACTAATATTATTAATCCTCTTAATAATATTTTAATCATGTATTAATATTATTACTTTAATAATACCTTACTTATTCTTTAGTATTATTAATCAACTAATGATACCGTACGAATATTATTAACCTTTTAATAATATTTTATTCATGTATTAATATTATTAATTATTTAATAATATTTTATTCCTTTACTAATGTTATTATATTTTAATAATATTTAATTTCAAATAATATTAATTATCTAATAATATTTTAATCATATAATAATACTTTAATCTAATATTATTAATCTTTCAATAATATTTTAATCTAATATTATTAATATTTTAATCTAATATTATTAGTATCATAATAACATTTTAATAATTTATTAGGTCAATAAACAATTTATTCTAATTGTTCACCCTTTATTCAACCACTTATTTAATGCACATAAAAGGTCATAAATAATATTTCTTATTATAAATTACCAAAATACCCTCAAATAGCTAGAATATTATATATTAGGAGTATTCAAGCATTAAAATCTCATTTTCCTAATTTATGACATCATTTAACTATTTATTTCCTTTTATTTATAACTTCATCATTTTTAGGAAAAATACCAAACTGATTCCAAAATTTCATCTTTTCTGGATTTGGACAATGTATGACCCAATAATGATTTCCAATTTTTCTTAGAATTTTAGAACTTGGTTTACTATTTTTAAAGTACTCAAAACCTCCGAATCTTGTTACATTTTTCATAAATTGAGTTTTGCTTAGAAAAATTTGATACTTTCAGGATACACTCTCATAACATATATACACATACTGTAAAACTTTTAGATTTTTCCAAGGTATACACAGTGAGGAATCCGGGTAAGAATATTTAGGAGTCATTCACAGTAAAAGTCATTACACACAAACTACACATCGAAACATGTCCGTTCTATTTCCTACATGTAGATAACTTCTTAAGGTACCTCTGTGATTTTTCCCAGATTTTTAAAAGATTTAGAACTGGCCGAAACAGCCTTAGAAAAATTGGGTCTGTGGACTTTTAGGGTTTTAAAGCTTTAAGTTCTATACCGGGATTGTTTTGAGGAAAACAGCCCCCAAGACTTCAAAACTTGTTGGATATGTGTTCTACCACTTGGGTTTACTACCTAACTCATGTATCTAGCACCCCCCTTCAACGGATCACAAATCCAAGTTATAAAACTTGAGTTACACAAGATTTAGTGAAAGGAAAACTAGGGTTTCACCCCTAGGAGAACATATGTTCATTTTCTTCCTCTAAACATTTGATCTAACACTCAAGATACTTAATTCCATACATGATGTTATGTGAAACTAGGGTATCTTGGGTATTAGTTCATAACCCCATCAAATTTTGCTATAACACCATATAGAAGAAGAAAATGAAGATTTAGGTTATACTTGGTTATAGTAGCAACCTTCCTTGATCTACCGAAAAAAGATATGATCTTAGGGTGCATTAATACTCCTCTCTCTCTCCTCAAAACGGAACCCCTCTCTCTCTCTTTTCTCTCTTTGTATTTTGCTAGCTTGGGAGAAAAATAGAAGAAGAAGAATAGGAGAAATGAAGAGAAAATGAAATGTGGTGATTTAAAAAAGTATCTTGCAATATAGTTAGATACAACTATGATCATAACTAATATCCCCCATATCTTTGTTGTTCCTTGGATAAAAGGCTTTGTCTTGTCTCTTTCAATTAAGCTTAATTATGTCATTAAGGGTGCTAGGAAGATTTTCTACTAATGGGAGATGGACACACTTGTATTTGATATAAGAGTTACTAATTAAGGAACTTGATTAGCATAATTTCGTTGCCTTAAAAGGCCTAAAAGGTCTGGTCACCTTAGCCCCATTCTCTCCTCCATTTTGCTTTTATTTTAATACACACATTTGATTAACAAAAAGTCTAAAATACCCTTAATCAAGTGGGCTAAGTATTGGTTTGCATTTTATTTCTTTTGGGCTTTTCATTTAATTGTTTTGGGCTATGTAATAAACATAGTTTAACAATTTTAATATATTTTACCCTAATTATTTATTTAGGATTTCTATTTTAAATCTTATGAAATTTAATTACTTACATATATCTCTTTAACTTGTAACCTAATTAGGTTTAAAATTATTAATCACTTGCAATAATAAAATTATCCAGTTAAGTTAGTATAAATATTAAATACTCACTATTCATTATTACCATAACCCTTAGGTTATTTAATTATTTCACCTAATGTATTAGGTTATGAAGCTTTCCTTTTTAATAAAATCTATAAATATATATATATATATATATATATATATATATATATATATATATATATATATATATATATTCATACACCACTTCACATATGTTATCACATATTAAATCACTATATAGCACAAAGTTTTAAATATCAATAATGTATATACATATAAAGTGACTTGAAATTCCTGGTTATTACATCCTCCCCCCCTTATAAGAATTCCGTCCACAGAATTACCCATAAGGTTACTCAAAAAGATGTGGATAATTTTCCCTCATCTTTTCCTTGAGTTCCCACGTAGCTTCTTCAGCATTGTGGTTCCTCCAAAGAACTTTTACAGAATGTATAACCTTATTTCGTAACTTTTGCTCTTTTCTATCTAAAATTTCTACCGGAATTTCCTCGTACGAAAAATCTTTTTCGACCTTAATTGGTTCGTACGATATCACATGCTTGTAGTCAGGCTTATATGGTCGTAACACTGACACATCAAACACATTATGAATATGTTCCAGTTCATGAGGTAGAGCTACCTCGTACGTCACTTCTCCTATCTTCCTCAAGATCTCAAATGGTCCAATAAATCTCGGACTCAATTTACCTTTCTTTCCAAATCTTATCTTCCCTTTCCAGGGAGATACTTTTAAAAACGCATAGCTTCCCACTTTAAAATCTATCTTCTTGCGATGCAAGTCCGCATACTTCTTCTGGCGATCTTGAGCTGCTACCAGCCGGGCTCTTATCACTTTGATGATCTATACTGTCTGCTGCACCAGTTATGGTCTCAACAACCTGCGTTCACCAACTTTATCCCAGCATAAGGGTGTTCTGCATTTCCTCCCATACAGTGCTTCGTACGGCTGCATTCCAGTGCTGGCGTGATAACTATTGTAGTATGTGAACTCTACTAATGGAAGATAATCATCTCAGCTACCCTTGAAGTCCATCACACAAGCTCTGAGCATGTCTTCAAGTGTTTAAATCATTCTCTCACTTTGCCCATCGGTTTACGGATGATACGCGGTGCTCATCCGTAGTTGCATCCCCATTCTTTCTTGAAGACTCTTCCAGAAGTTTGACATAAATTGCGGATCTCTATCTAATACAATAGATACTGGTACTCCATGTCTCGAGATAATTTTTTTGCTATATAATTTGGCTAGCTGGTCCAAACTATACTTGATCTTAATCGACAAAAAGTGAGCTGACTTCGTAAGATGATCTATAATCACCCATATGGCATCGTGCCCTTTTTGTGTTGCTGGAAGTCCCACCATAAAATCCATCGTGATGTGCTCCCATTTTCATTCTGGAATTTCTAACAGCTGTAGTAATCCACTCGGTCGTTGATGCTCTGCCTTGACTCTCTGGCAAGTTAGACATCTACTGACGCATTCCGTAACCTCTCTCTTCATGTTTGGCCACCAAAAGTGTTGACGCAAATCTTGATACATTTTGTGCTTCTTGGGTGTATCGAGTACCTCGTACTGTGCGCTTCTTGCAAAATCTCCTCTCTTAGTTCTTGTACTGATGGTACCCAAATTCGTCCTTCGAATATCAGTAGTCCGATGCCATCAATCTTGTATTTCAATTCGTTGCCTTTAGTTAAAAGCTTCTTGATGTTGTCGCAATCTTTGTCCTTCTCTTGTGCCTCTTTAACCTTATCTAATAAGGTCGGGCTTGCTGCTACTGTAAATAATTTTTCGTGGGTCTCCATCGGATACTTGATTTCCAATTCCAGTCTTTCAAAATCTTTCACTAACTCCTCTTGAATGGTCAATTTTAGTAACTTCTCCATGCCTTTTCTGCTCAGGGCATCTGCCACTACATTTGCTTTGTATGGATGGTACAAAATCTCACATTCATAATCTTTGATCAATTCTAGCCATCGGCGCTGCCTCATGTTTAGCTCCTTCTGTGTGAAGATATACTTCAGACTTTTTTGATCCGTATATATCTCACACTTCTCGTCATACAAATAGTGCCACCAAATCTTCAAGGCAAAAACTACCGCTGCTAACTCTAGGTCATGAATCGGATAACCCTTCTCATAGTCCTTCAGCTGACGTGAAGCGTACGTAATGACCTTGTCGTGTTGCATCAGTACACAGTCAAGATCCTTGTGTGACGCGTCACTATACACTACAAATCCTCCCGTGTCATCTAGTAAAGCCAACACAGGTGCTTGACTGAGCCTCTTCTTCAACTCCATGAAACTTTCCTCACATTTATTCATCCAAATGAACTTCATCGTCTTTCTAGTAAGGTTGGTCAATGGCGATGCTATCTTTGAAAAATCCTGAATGAATCTCCGATAGTATCCTACTATTCCTAAGAAACTCATGATCTTTGTCGGTGTCTTCGGCTGCTCCCAGTTGATAATCGCTTCTACTTTTGTCGGATCCACCGAAACTCCATACTTGTCGATAACGTAACCCAAAAATTGCACTCTCTGCAACTAAAATTCACACTTGGAGAATTTTTCATATAACTTCTCCCTCCTCAACGTTTCCAACACTATTCTTAGATGTTCAGCGTACTCTTCCTCCGTCTCTGAATACACTAGAATGTCATCGATGAATACGATAACAAACCTATCCAAATACTGCTTGAACACTCTGTTCATCAAATCTATGAATGTTGCTGGCGCATTGGTCAACCCAAATGACATTACCAGAAACTCAAAGTGTCCATATCGAGTTCTGAATGCCTTCTTTAGAATGTTCTCCTGTCTCACCTTTAATTGGTGATAACCGGTCCTTAAATTAATCTTCAAAAAGTATTTCGCCCCCTTTAATTGAGTTAATAAATTGTCGATCCTGGGCAATGGGTACTTGTTCTTAATTATGACTTTGTTTAACTCTCGGTAGTTGATACAAAGCCTTAATGACCCATCTTTCTTCTTTACAAATAAAGATGGCGCTCCCCAAGGTGATACGCTCGGTCAAATGTATCCCTTATTTAACAACTCTTGTAGTTGAACCATCAGTTCTTTCATTTCTACTGGAGCCATACGATACAGCGCTTTGGTTACCGGTGTTATCCCTGGTGCCAAATCAATAACAAACTCTACCTCTTTATCCGATGGCAATCCCGAAATCTCATTTGGGAAGACATCAATGAATTCCCTTACAATAGGTATCTGACCCAATTCACCCTCGACTCTGCGAGTATCCACAACATGAGCCAAATAACCTACGCAACCCTTCTTAAGCAACATCTTTGCTTGCATTGTCGTCAGACAACAAGATTGTCTCGGCGATTTACTACCATGAAATACCACCTTCGACTTTTTCGGAGTCTTCAGGTGTACACACTTTTTCTTACAGTCAATGACCGCTCTGTGACTCGATAACCAATCCATCTCGAGGATTATATCAAACTCTCCAAGATGAATCGGTATCAAATCCACGTTAAGCTTAAACCCTCTCAAATCAGCATAACAATTCCTATGAATGTAGTCAACATGGATAATTTCTTTGTTTGCTACTTCTACACTCATTGGGTGTTCTAATAGTTCACAAGGTAAATTTAATCTTTGAGCAAATTCATCAGATACAAAAGAACATGAAGCTCCCGAATCGAATAACACATAGGCATTTATATCGTTGATCGAAATAATACATGACACCACCTCCCTGGATGCCATAGCATCTTGCACTATCATGTTGAAGGTCCTAGTTGTTGGCTTATTTGGGTGGGCTGGTCCTCCACGTGTTGCCCTAGTGTTGTTTCCCCTATTGTTGCTTCCGTCATCCGTGTTTTTCTTCCTTGGACAATCCTTGATCCGATGTCCCGCTTCTCCACAATTAAAACAACCTCCTTTCTTCGCCTTAGGACAACTGGGTGAAATATGCCCTTCTTGTCGACAAGTATAACAGACCATTTTTCCTTTCATTCACTCTCCTAAGTGACGCTTTCCACAATTCCCACATACCTATTTCTTCTGCTGTATGCTCCCTTGTTGAATTTTGGAATTGCCACCCCTACTGCTCCATTTATGCTTCTTGTTGTTGCTGCCACCACTGCTACCATTTAAATTTCCTCCTTCTACTTTCTTCTTGTTCTTTTCCCAATTATATTTCAAAACCGCTTCACTCCCACCTTCAGCAATGAGAGCTTTCTCCAACAAAGTTGAGAACGACATAATTTGTAAAATTGCTACCTTGATATAGATCCACGGCTTTAACCCATTTTTGAATCTTTTTGCCTTCCTCACCTCAGTGTCCACCTGTTGTGGAGCGAATCTGGCCAATTCATTGAATT
This sequence comes from Panax notoginseng, assembly GCA_016801055.1. Lineage (NCBI taxonomy): Eukaryota > Viridiplantae > Streptophyta > Magnoliopsida > Apiales > Araliaceae > Panax > Panax notoginseng. Next base: position 56,331,420 of record CM029021.1, on the reverse strand, counting down.
TTGCAGCCTACTCTGGCACTGACATATTTTCCTGTTTCAGCTCTAAAAACATGATCTCCATTCTCGCCTGCGTACTCTCAGGGAAGTAGTTCTAGAAAAATAATGTCTTGAATGCTTCCTACGTCACGATTCCAGTTCTGGCTTTGCTCTGGTTCGCTTCCCACCAAAAGTTAGCCCCACCTTTCATTAAGTAGGTAGCAAAAATTTACTTCTGCTCCTCAGCGACTCTAGCAATAGCAAATGCCTTTTCAATCTCCTTTATCCATGTATGGGCCCCTATCGGGTTTGTTGTTCCCCTAAACTCTAGTGGTCCTACTGCCTTGAAGTCTTTAAAATTGGCTAATTGGTTTCCCGTCTGGTTTCTTGTGGTTGGTGTTTGATTCCTCATAGCTTCTGTCATCATGTTAATAAAGTCTTGCATTGGGTTTGGTTGAGCTCCCTCTGCATTGTTAACCAACTCTTTGATCTCTTGGTTTCATAATACTTGTCTGGGCAGCATTATCTAGTTAAACAAAGTTCTAACACGTTACTCGAGTTTTATTACGCGCCTGACGTCTGGGTGGCATGATTTGCTAAAGAGCAAATCTTAGACTTTCGCTTATTATGCTACGCTTTACTCACTATGCCAGTTAAATGAACATTTTAAGTTAAAGATATCTATCAAACACATTTTATTTAAACAAAACATCTACATTTACATTTATATACCAATGTCTTAATACAGACTGACTCAACATTTGGCATACTTCCACAAACGCTCAAGGCATAAACTGCCCACCACCAACTATCCTCTAATAGACAAAAAGTGAGGATTCACTACCATCTACCCCTCTATCAAACCAAAAGTTGCGGTCTAACTGTCATCCTATGCATACAGCAAAGCATAAGGATTTATAACAACTAAACTGTCCCTATTAGAAACAAAAAGTGGGACTATATCGAACATGAATACAAATTAACGCCTGCTCTCACTGCTGGAGGGCAGCTCCATCCACTTGGCGTCGAATTGCATAAAGGCAATGTCTAAAGCTCGTTCCAAAGTATATATCCTCATATCATTACCTTCCACCTCATCTCTCAATTGTCTTAGTTGTAGCTCTCTCTGCTCCAGCCTCCCCCACAACTCGGCTAACTCAGCTTGTGCCTGGTAAGCAGCGTCCTTGTACTGCTGCTCAAAAATCTGAAGGGTGTGGTTCTGCACCGCCACTCGCTCAGCCCTATCCTCTAGCTCGACGTTCCTCACCAACAAATCTCCTATCAAATCATCCTGGGGGGTCTCTCCTATCAAATCATGCTCCATGGACTCCTCACTAGAGTCCCTCGGCTCCTGGTTCACTGAATAGCTATCTTGACTCTCGTCAGCCATCCTATGACTATAATAAACAACCAAAACAACATTAGTATCATAATAAAATATATTCATTGATAAAATGAAATGATATTTTATTTAGTACAACTAAAACTCGATGGATCTCCTCAACCCATCACCTACATACTCTATATGAGTTTTCCACTAAGGTTATAACTTAGGTTTCACATTCCTAATGTTTATAACTTACAGCTTTGATACCAACCTGTGACACCCCCAAATTCGAGTTTCCTAACCTCGAATTCGGTGTTCATGATACTCAACAACAAACATACTTTCTAACTAATGCGGAAGAATAAACATACATTGTTTATCATAATAGTAATAAAGTCTTACAATCATAGCCCCAAGGTTCTTTAACCTTAACGTAAAATGTACTCTTAATACTATAAACAGTTTACATAACCAAATAACATTTAAAATAAACTAGTACATAAGCCTTCTCAAACATCTACTCTTGAACATTCTCTTTTCCATTGTCCCTTTTGGACATTTCTGTCTTAGCTGAAATAAATGTCATGATATAGCAATGGTAAGCAACTAATTTGCTTAGCAAGTTTATACACAAGGGAGATATATCATGATTAGAAAGAAGTTTCACTTTCGATGTTCAACAACAATACAAAATTGTGAAGGAATATGAATTAATAGTCAACAGTTGAATATTCGAATAATTGAATAACAGGTACTGAGTGGTTTGAAATAACCATGAACATTTGCCAAGGTTCTCAGTATTTAAACTAGACCTTTTAATAAGTTTTGATAATCAAGGGGATCAGCCTTTCATACCCCGTGATTTATGCATAAACACTTAATAATCCAGCGTTGATATCATGCTTTAATCAAATTCGTCCTTTTTCTTAGCTAAGAGTTCTTACCATATCAATTTAATAAGAATAGCTTTTAAAACACATTTGATTTAACAAATTTAGACATGCTTGATCTAGCTGATACAATTAGCATAGATCTATCTCATAAACAGTTCATGAATAAAAGAACTTTAATTTAATTCATAATTCAATAAAATATAACATGAATTCAAACGCACAAGGTGCGAATCTCAATAATCATTATAGATGTGAATAATCAACAATAATTATTCACTAACATTCTTCGAAAATAATAACTCGAGTTTGAGTTATGGAATTTGCATCGTTTGTAGGCTACTGCTACGTAATTAAATTCAATCTACTTGGTAGTTTAATTATCTTCCTTTGAGAGACCTATAGTTAATCTTTCAATTAGCCATAGCATAACATTACATTATATATTCACATAGATATTACATATTACATTTAGTTCTTAGAAATATTATCATGCCTAGATAATATTACAATTAAATAACAACTACCTCTAATTCATTTAATATTATTAATCTTGATAATATTTAATTCACCTCTTAGTATTATTAGTCCACTAATAACACTTTTATTCGCTTACTAATATTATTAACATCTTAATAATATTTTAATACTTTACTAATATTATTAATCCTCTTAATAATATTTTAATCATGCATTAATATTATTACTTTAATAATACCTTACTTATTCTTTAGTATTATTAATCAACTAATGATACCGTACTAATATTATTAACCTTTTAATAATATTTTATTCATGTATAAATATTATTAATCATTTAATAATATTTTAATTTAATATTATTAATCTTTTAATAATATTTAATATAATATTATTAGTATCATAAAAACATTTTAATAATTTATTAGGTCAATAAACAATTTATTCTAATTGTTCACCTTCCTTTTATTCAACCACTTATTTAATACACATAAAAGTTCATAAATAATACTTCTTACTATAAATTACCAAAATACCCTTAAATAGCCATAATATTATATATTAGGAGTATTCAAGCATTAAAATCACATTTTTCTTATTCGTGACATCATTTAACTATTTATTTCATTTTATTTATAACTTTATTATTTTTAGGAAAAATATCAAACTGATTCCAAAAATTCTTTTTTTATGGATTTGGACAGTGTATGACCTAATAATGATTCCCAAATTTTCCTAGAATTTTAGAACTTGTTTTACTATTTTTAAAGTACTCAAATCCTTCGAATCTTGTTACATTTTTCATATATCGAGTTTTAATCAAAAAATTTTGAACCTTTTAGGGTACTTTCTCATAACATATATACACATATTGTAAAAATTTTAGATTTTACCAAGGTATACACATTGAGGAATCCAGGTAAGAATATTTAGGAGTCCTTCATGGTAGAAGCCATTACACACAAACTACACATCGATACATGCCCGTTCTTTTTCCTACATGTAGAAAACTTCTTAAGGTACCTTTGTGATTTTTCTCAGATTTTTAAAAGATTTAGAACTGGCCAAAATAGCCTTAAGAAAAATGGGGTCTGTGGATTTTTAGGGTTTTAAAGCTTTAAGTTCTATATCGGGACTGTTTTGGGGAAAATAGCCCCTAAGGCTTCAAAAATTGTTGGATTTTTGTTCTACTACTTGGGTTTACTAGCTAACTCATGTATCTAGCACCCCCCTTCGATGGATCACAAATCCAAGTTGTAAAACTTGAGTTACACAAGATTTAGTGGAAGGAAAACTAGGGTTTCACCCCTTAGAGAACATATGCTCATTACACTCAAGATACTTAGTTCCATACATGATGATATGTAGAACTAAGGTATCTTGGGTATTAGTTCATAACCCCATCAAATTTTGCTATAACACCAAATAGAAGAAGAAGATAAAAATTTAGGTTATACCTTGTTCTAGTAGCAACCTTCCATGATCTACCAAAGTAAGATATGATCTTAGGGTGCATTAATACTCCTCTCTTTCTCCTCAAAATCGAACCCTCTCTCTCTTTTCTCTCTTTGTATTTTGCTAGCTTGGGAGAAAAATAGAAGGAGAAAAATAGAAGAAGAAGAATAGGAGAAATGAAGAGAAAATGAAATGTAGTGATTTAAAAATGTATATTGCAATATAGTTAGATGCAACTAGGATCATAACTAATATCCCTAATATCTTTGTTGTCCCTTGGATAAAAGGCTTTGCCTTATATCTTCCAATTAAGCCTAATCATGTCATTAAGGGTGCTAAGTAGATTTTCTACCAATGGGAGATGGACACACTTGTACTTGATGTAAGAGTTACTAATTAAGGAACTTGATTAGGATAATTTCGTTGCCTTAAAAGGCCTAAAAGGGCCGGTCACCTTAGCCCCATTATCCCCTCCCTTTTGCTCTTATTTTAATGAACAAATTTGATTAATCAAAAGTCTAAAATACCCTTAATCAAGTGCGCTAAGTATTGATTTGTATTTTATTTCTTTTAGGCTTCTCATTTAATTGTTTTGAGCTATGTAATAAACATAGTTTAACAATTTTAATATATTTTACGCTAATTGTTTATTTAGGATTTGTATTTCCAATCTTATGGAATTTAATTACTTACACATATCTCTTTAACTTGTAACCTAATTAGTTTTACTATAATTAGGTTTAAAATTATTAATCACTTGCAATAAAAAAATTATCCACTTAAGTTAGTATAAATATTAAATACTCACTATTCATTATTACCATAACCCTTAGGTTATTTAATTATCTCACCTAATGTATAATTAGGTTATGAAGCTTTCATTTTTAATGAAATCTATAAATATATATATCCATAACTATAGTATATATATTTATTTAGCCAAACACCACTTCACATATGTTATTATATATTAAATCACTATATAGCACAAAGTTTTAAATATCAATAATGTATATACATATAAAGTAACTTGAAATTCCTGGTTATTACAAATATTCAAAACACTTCCCTGTAGAATCTCAGTGCATTGATCAAATTGAATTGCATGATTCATGATTCCCTTGATGAATATGATCCTATCACGAATTTGCAAAACACAAACAACCTTCCTCTTTCCATTGATATTAACACAGTCAAGATCAAATAATAGCACCAATGGAATAAAAAGGTCACAATCACAATTTTAAAATTCAATAGCATATTGACGATGATTACAAACAAACTCAACACATGCTAAAGAATTTTCTAAATTGTTGACAAAAATTGGAATATCATCAAAATAGACATTATCAATTTTCCTCATGAAAGAATGCAAAATATGATTAAATATGAAAACATTTAACACATTAGCTAATCCGAATGATTTAACTAAACATGCATGTAAATCATATCTTAATCCAATCTGACGATGATCACTTTTCAAATCAATATCATATGATAGTAAATCATGCAATGAAGATTGCTCGAACGAAATAACATGATTACTACTATTGTCAACTAATGACATCTCATGTAAAGATTGACTAGTATGACAATCTAAATCAACATATGGATAAGAAACCCTAGAATGAATTTCATGCAAGTAATAACGTTGAGAATGAGAAAACATAACATGCTCATAAACTAACTCAACAAATATCAAATATCCTCCATAGTTTATGATAAAGATGATTCTACCCTCAAAATAGCTAACAACAAATTTTCCAATAGAAGCATGCAAAACATGTTTTAAATAACTCATGAAAACAGTAGATGCATCAGTTAATCTGATAGAAATAACTAACCATATATACAACTTACATGTTAAAACAATTTTCCATTTATCACTTTTTCTCATGCTAAATTGATTATGCATTTTCATCACATGATCATCATATTTAGACAAAACACAAGTATTATGCAATTTATCAAACATATTACCTAAACAAAGAAAACAATAACGATACTTGTTTACCAATTCAAATTCGATGAACAAACTCGTTGTCCCATCCTCCTTAGTACTATAATCTCATAATTAGCACATGAACTCATGTCTTCTCTGACGCTTTCACCAACTCTCCAACCCGCCTCGGTAACGCTGTCATCTCCTCAAGAATACTATTAACTGATTGGTATGGAATGATAACACGGGGTATATCATCAACAACCTGCACAAGAGATAAAATAGAACTAGACAAAGAAGAATCATTAGTGTTAGTATTCAAAAGTGTCGTCTCATACGAATGTACAATCATTAGCTTTTCAAAATATAACTCACTTTTCAACTTACTCTCTTCATAGTCACATATTTTCCTCTCTTCGTTTTGCTCACCCTCTCGTTTATTTTTCTATCGTTTATTTTTAATCTCAATCTTTTCGTTCTCTCTTTTCTTTTCTCTCTCATTCTTTTCAAACTTTTCTTTCTCACTATCAATCTTTTGAACAATTTCTTGTTGTCAATCCTTTTCTTCTTCTTGCCTTTGATCACGATCTTTTTGTAAATACATTAAATTGTCACGAACTTGCTCGGACGTCATAGGACAAAGCTTGACTCTTACTCGATTGTGTACCAATGAATACTTATTAGTACAACTGTTATGCATCGCGCGCCTATTGTGTTGCCATGGCCTCCCAAGTAACAAATGGCAAGTATGGATTGGAATTACGTCGCATAATATTTCATCTTCATATCTGTCAATGTGGAAAGAAACTGACACTCGTCTAGTCACCATTACCTCCTCACAATCGACGATCCCTTGCATCTTGTTTGGCCGAGGATGTGCAAATGTTGACAACCCTAGTTTCTCCACCATTGTAGTGCTAGCAATGTTAGTACCAATTTCACAATTAATTTTCACAATGCACACCATTTCTTGCACTAGAAACCTAGTATAAAAGATGTCATTTGAGCTAGATATATTTCCTGCAAAACAAGGGTTAGTAACAAAAATAATTTTTCCTTACACACTCCCTTACGTGTTTCGCTCAAAACAATGTATCGTTCACTTATATGCTCGTGTATCAAATAAATTCATAGTTTAATTTTCCCTCTTATCAAGTATCCCTCTTATAGGTTCTTTTTAAATTCACCAAATAAATTCACAGTTTTACAATGTAATTCAAAAGTAACTTATCAAGAACAAAATATTGAATGTATGACTATCAGAATACCACAAAATCACATATTGATTATCTTGTACTCCTGTATGCCTCTTTTGAATTCCGTTTGTGCTTCCTCGAAAAAAAAATTCCAGACGTGGATGGTGTTGCTTCGTCGGGATTGACGATGAATGGTAAATGATAGAATGATCGGATGGTAGAATGGTGTGCGTCAACTTTGGTTAGCACAATTGAAATAGAATCTATTTTTTTTCCTTTTATACTTTTTTTTTCATGTTTTTCTAACAATATATATTTCGACATAAAATTAAAGATACGTAACTCGCTAGAAAATCATAGCTTTGATACCAAATGATAGACTTCACGACACGCTTACGTGAGGTGGTCATCGCCCGGATCATTTCTAGCAAAGTCGTAAGGTGGAACACTCACGACACCTCAACCCAACGTCTATATTGAGACGAGAACCTTGGTACAATCGATTGCGCAAGGAAGTTGCGTCGAATGGAATATCAATGATACCTTGACCCCTCTCTTATATGTAAGTTGTAACCTTAAACGATTGATGTATGGTAGAAGACGCCACACACAGCTATGTATTATTGTATGATAAGTCGATAATGAATCTCACAGAAAAACTATGAACTATTCATGAGTTCTCAAAGAACCAAAAAGAGAATAATCTCACAAGTTTATTTATCAAAAGTTGTCTATCTATTACAATAGATGTAACCTTATTTATACTAATAATAAGAAATCCTAATTCTATAAGAAATACGACATCAAAACCCTAATTCCTATAAGGAATAAGAATTTGAATGGAAATATAAATCCTAGCTAACAAATCAATATAGAATCACATCTTATCTAATAAATATCCTAGATACATTAGAGAATTATGGAAAGATATGAAAGATCTCCTAAAAGTATGGAAAGAAATATGGTCAAATAGTCAAATTCGTATTGCCTCGAAAAATGAGCCCAAAATATATCACACTAGCGCGGGGCGCGCTGTGACTAGCGCAAGTCACGCTTCCTTGGCAGGAACTTAACTGAAACTCTGTCGCTCTGGCGCGGGCATGCCGATTGGTCAGAATGTCCTCTTCTATGTTTTTAAGTCCTAGACTTCAATTCTTATCCATTTTACTTCCTCCAACAAACTTGAAGTTTTGTTTAGACCAAGTTAATGAACTTAGAAACATATCCCATAATAAACGCTTTATCATGCATACTTGATCCTTCTCTTTTGTTCCATGCATTACATAATAACTTGACTTGCGTTGCTTTGGGCTTGCTAAATAGATGGTATCTAGCAATCCCAAAACATATGAATGATCATATCCTCGCTGTTCACTTGAATTGAGCTCCAATGTAAGCATCCTTGAGTCGATTTGAGCCCCATCATTTAAGATCAACAGTAGAACCTCTAGAACCCATGTTGAGTGTAACGATCGAGAATTTTTTTGTAATTTATTTAAATATTTATTGAATTAAATAAATATTTTATTAAATTTATTTACTGAGAAAACTAAATAATTGATGGAATCGTGATGCAAGAATTTAGTAACTAAATTGATTAATGTTAATTAAATTAAAAAATGGTAATTTTTATTTGAAAATTTAATTTAATGGAAATAATTAGATTAAATGAATTGTTTAATATTTAAGAGAATAAGTAAATTAAATAAAGTAATGTTTAAGTCTAATTTCTTAATTAAATTATATATATAATTATTTATTAATCATAAATATAATTATAATAAAAATTATAATTATTATAATTATAAGTGTAAGCTAATTAAATGGGTTACATGTGTGACAAATAAAAACTATATAATATAATATTATTAAAATAAACTGGTGGGGGAAATTTTGTGTAAAGCAAACACAACCTTGTGGCATTTGGCTTATTTTTAACTGACGCAAGCCTTTATGGTTCTTACGTGACGTTCGTGGGTGAGAGGCCATATCAGTTTATATCTTCGCGTCTTATTTTTTTCTAAGGCTAGCTAAGAATACAGAGAGGAAAACACAGAGGAAAATTGGGGGTGAGAGCTTGAGAGAACTCTCTGAGATTGTCAAGAGGAAGAGAAGGGTTTGCTAAATCAAGGTATAAACTATTCCTAATTTTAACTTTTAGTTTTGGTGGTATCTATTCTATATGATTTGGAAATCACGTTGGATTGTTGTATATATATGTGCATATAGTTTTGTAAAAACTGTTAATTATCATATATGAGTGATACTTGATTATCAATCACGTGAAATTTGTTTGAGGGTGAGCCTGTGATTGATCGTGAGGAGGATAGTTCTGAGGAGATAGAGGAGGATGATGAGGAAGACGATCCTCTAGAGTTTCCACCAAAATCCATATCGACTGAGATGTATGATGCACTATACGACCGTAACATAGAATTACAGGACAAGGTTGAGGAGCTGAAGGAGTTGGTTGAGATGCATCACACTACTATAGAGCAGAAGGATGCAGAGATTCAGGAACTTAACTCAAGACTTGGAAACACAGAGTGGGACCTAGTTCATACTAAGGATCAGCACGAAGATCTGTTGTCGGTGAACAAGAAGACGAAGACTGATGTGGAGAAGTTAAAAGATGACTTGAAAGAGGAATCAGCTAAGCGTACAAAAGCAGAGGACGCTTAGATGAAGGCGACTCAACGTGCAAACCGTGCTGAGGGTAAAGTCCAAGTGAAGAAGGCCAATATGAATGAGATGGATTACGCCTTTAATTCTGCATTTGATAGGGCCCAGGATCGAGTCTTTTATTACCCACCTCAATTTAAAGACTCGTCGTGATTCGTGATGGATCGTAGGACAGCGTATCGTATTATGGAGGAAGAGCGTAGAGAAGCCTCTCGACGTCTTAATATGCCCAGATAGAAAGAATAAGAATAATAGTGATATGTGGTTAAGTATATGAATGAATAAACTGTAAATCCCTTATTTTGAGATAAATAAAGAGGTAGTATGAGTATGTAATCTTGAAACTTGTCTAGTTCAGGAAAGTGGATGTTGATAGCAGATATGCTATCTTTATTATGTTTTAAAACGTTATGGATGAATAAAATATCAAAGTTTATTTGAAATGTTGTGTGTTATAGCTTTAACCTTAGAATGTTTAAGTTAAACTTCAAATACTCAAGAAGTTGAGTAATGAACTAATAAGCGTATATCTTAATAGAAAATGCCTCCTAGAAGAAGATAACAACGTCAACAACCACCTCCTGAGGGGTCTACAAACAATAATAACGAGGCCAATGCTAACCCAATTCAGCAGTTGGTAACTCTGTTGATGGGAGCACTTCCGAATAAATCGCATTCTCAAGTCACGACCTTCAAGGAATTCAAAGCGATTGGACCGCCAGAGTTTCAAGGGTCTATGAATCCAGTTGAAGCCCAAACCTTGATCATGGAAATGGAGAAGGTGTTTGATGTTGCTAGAGTTAACGAAGATAAGAAGACTGCGTTCGTAACGTTCATGCTGAAGTCTGAAGCTAGCTACTGGTGGCAGGCAAATAAGGTTCATGGGGGACAAGGAGTGATAGCGTGGGATAGATTTAAGGAAATATTTTTCAAAATGTACTTTCCAGCGAGTTCTCAGAATCAGTTGGAGGTGCAATTTTTGGAGCTGAAACAAGGAATCATGACAGTGCCAGAATATATTGCGAAGTTTAACGAGTTCGCAAGGTTTGTCACTTATCAAGTCAATACTAACGAGCGTAAGGTGAGAAGGTTCGAACAAGGATTGAAGCCCTGACTATATAGCAAGGTTTCAATGTTCCAGTTAAATACATTTGCGGCTGTACAGGAAAAGGCAATTATCGCGGAAGGTGGAAGCGATGCCTTGACCAAGTACAATCAAGAACAGAAGAAGAGGAAGAATGAGAATGACAATAAGGCTGGTGGAAGTAATATTGGAAGTAACAGTCAGAAGAGGAAGTGGAGCAAGAATTCGACTGTAGGAGGACATCAAGGAGGTCTGCATAAGAAAAAGTTTGTAGCTTGTGCGACGTGCGAGAAGAACCACACTGGGGTGTGTTTGAAGGGAAAGCGGGTGTGTTTTAACTGTGGTCAGGAGGGACACATTGCACCGGACTATTTTAGTCCAAAGAAAGGAGCATGTTTTACCTACGGTTCGAAGGATCACATGGCTCGTGATTGCGCTAAGAAGCCAACGGGAAGTGCAAGTGGTGGAAAAGGAAACAACAACGATGGTGGTGCATTGACTATCACTGGACCAGCACAGTCAAGCTGACCTACTACGAGGACTTTCAATATGACCGTGCAGGATGCTGTACAGTCTAAGGATGTGGTGTCAGGTATCATTCCGATTAATGGTATTAATGCTTATGTGTTGTTTGATTTGAGTGCTACTTGTTCATTTATATCCAATGAGTTTGCTCAAAACTTAGATTTGCCTTAGGAAGAATTAGATTGTCCTTTGAGCATAGAGATTACGAATAGGGAAGTGATTCCTATTAGATTTATATATAAGAATTGTAGAGTGGTTATAAAGGATCACGAGATGAAGGTAGATTTGATACCAATTAGACTTGGTGAGTTTGATATTATACTGGAAATGGATTGGTTATTCAATCACGGAGCAGTAATTGATTACCAAAAAAAATGTGTTAACCTTATGACTCCGTCAAAGGTTATGTTCTATGGCAGCAAGTCACCTCGACAAGCAAGTTGTCTGACGGTGATGCAAGCTAAGAAGTTGTTGAGATAAGGATGTGTAAGATACTTAGCCTACATAGTCAATACACAGAAGAAGAGTGCGAAATTAGAAGAGATACCGATCATAAGAGATTTTGTAGACATATTTCTAGACGATTTGTTGGGTCTTTCGCCGAATCGACAAATTGAGTTCGTGATTTACTTATTACCAGGAACGACCCCGATATCTAAAGACCCATACAGAATGGCACCGGTAGAGATGAAAGAGTTGATGGTGTAATTGCAAGAGTTACTCCACAAGAAGTATATTCAGCCGAGTGTATAGCCATGGGGAGCACTGGTGTTGTTTGTTAAGAAGAAAGATGGATCGATGCGGCTCTGCATTGATTATCGAGAATTGAAGAAGGTCACGATTAAAAACAGTATCCATTACCTAGAATCAATGACCTGTTCGATCAATTAAAGGGGGCAAAATATTTCTCTAAGATAGACTTGAGAAGTGGTTATCATCAGTTGAAGGTGAGGCCGGAAAATGTACCAAAAATAGTGTTCAGAACTCGGTACGGTCATTACGAGTTTTTGGTTATGTCTTTTAGTTTACCTAATGCACCTGTAACGTTCATGGATTTGATGAACATGGTGTTTAAACCATTCTTAGACAAATTCGTGGTGGTGTTTATCGATGTTATTTTGGTGTATTCCAAAACCAAGGAGGAACATGTTGAACACTTAAGAGTGACGTTGGAGACATTAAGAAAAGAAAAGTTGTATGCAAAATTCTCAAAATGCGAGTCTTGGTTGGAACGTATACAATTTCTCTAGCACGTTATAGACAAGGATGTAATTTCGGTAGATCCATCAAAGGTTGAAGCTGTAATAAACTGGGATCAACCAAAGACAAAGTCAGAAGTAATGAGTTTCTTAGGATTGGCAGGTTACTACAGGCGTTTTAGATAAAACTTTTCCAAAATTGCAACTCCGTTAATAAATTTAACTAGGAAGGCGGTTAAGTTTGTTTGGATAGAGAAGTGTGAGGAAAGTTTTTGAGAATTAAAGAAGAGGTTGAGTTCAGCACCTGTGTTGTCATTACCTGATAACACAGGGAATTTATGGTGTCTAGTGCGCATCGGATAAAGGACTGGGCTATGTACTTATGCAGAACGGTAGAGTTATTGCGTATGCATCATATCAATTTAAAGATTATGAGAAAGTATATCCGACTCATGACTTAGAGTTGGTTGCGGTGGTGTTTGATTTGGAGACATTATCTTTATGGAGAGAGGTGTGAGATATATACCGATCATAAAAGTCTGAAGTATATCTTTACACAAAAAAATTTGAATATGAGACAGAGAAGATGGTTGGAGTTAATTAAAGATTATGACTACGAGATTTTATATCATCCCGGAAAGGCGAATGTTGTTGCTGATGCTTTTAGTAGGAAGGGATGGGAGAAGTTAATGATGTTGACTGCTCAGGAGAAGCTGGTGTTAGAAATGGCTAAGATGGAATTAGAAATTAAATATCCGACAGAATCTGACGAAAAATTGTTCCAGATGGGAAACAATTCAACGTTGGTTGATAGGGTGAAGAATGCGCAACTTCAGGATGAAGATTGTGAAAAGATAAAACAGAAAGTATCTAAAGGTGAGGAAAACAAATTTAAAATTGATTCGGAAGGGTTACTTCAATTCGAAGGGAGAATTTAGGTTCCGCTAGTACCAGAAGTTAAAGAGGAAATTCTGAGTGAAGCTCACAACTCAAGATATTCGATTCACCCTGGGGGTACAAAAATGTACCAGGATCTTAGACATCATTTTTGGTGGCCGAATATGAAAAAAAGATGTGGCTGAGTGTGGGGCGAAATGCTTAACGTGTCAGAAAGTTAAAGATGAACACCAAAAGCCAAGCGAATTGTTAAAACCATTGGAAATACCAGAATGGAAGTGGGAGCATATCACAATGAATTTTGTGGCAGGTCTTCCTACGACTCAACAAGGTTTTGACGTCATCTGGGAGATTGTCGATCGATTGACGAAGTCGGCACACTTTTTGCCAATCAAGATTAGATTTAACCCAGATCGGTTGGCAAAACTGTACGTGAAGGAAATTATTTTAAGACACGGTGTTTCGGTGTCCATTGTATCAAACAGAGATCCTCGTTTCACATCTAATTTCTAGAAACGACTATAAGAATGTTTGGGAACACAGCTGAGAATGAGCACAGCGTACCGTCCTCAAACTGACGGACATAGTGAGATAATCATCCAAACACTAGAAGATATGCTCAGATCATGTATTATGGATTTTAAAGGAAATTGGGATAACCATCTACCATTGGTGGAATTTGCTTATAATAATAGCTATCACGTGAGTATTGGCATGCCGCCTTACGAAGCGTTATACGGCAGGAAATGCAGAACTCCATTATGCTAGGACGAGGTAGGTGAACGTCAGTTATTGGGTCCAGAATTGGTGCAACAAACTATCGAGATCATCAAGGTGATTCGAGTAAGATTTATAGCTGCACAAGATAGACAGAAGAAATATGCCAATCAACAAAAACAAAATCGGGAATTCGATGTTGGTAGTTATGTTTTCTTGAAAGTATCTCCCTGGAAGGGGAAAATTCGATTTGGCAAAAAGGGAAATTAAGCCCTAGGTTTATAGGACCTTTCAAAGTCCTACGACGAGTTGGTGAAGTGGCATACGAGGTAGCTTTACCTCAAGAGTTGGAGCATATTCATAATATTTTTCATGTCTCGGTTTTGAGACCATATAAGCCTGATTATAAACATGTAATAAAATATGAACCATTACAATTTGAGAAAGACTTAACATATGAAGAAGTCCCTATTCAAATTATCGACAGAAAAGAGCAAGTATTAAGGAATAAAGTGATACATTCTGTTAAGGTAATCTGGAGAAACCACAATGCTGAAGAAGCTATGTGGGAACTTGAAGATGTTATGATGCGAAATTATCCTCAGTTATTTGCTTAATCTTGTATAGCAATTTTGGGGACAGAATCCTGTTAAGGATGGAAGAATGTAACGAATAAATTTTTTGAGTTGTGATTCTGGGGACAGAATCCGTTTAGGGAGGGAAGGATATAACGATCGAGAAATTTTTTGTAATTTATTTAAATATTTATTAAATTAAATAAATATTTTATTAAATTTATTTATTGAGAAAAATAAATAATTGATGGAATTGTGATGCAAGAATTTAATAACTAAATTGATTAATGTTAGTTACATTGAATAATGGTAATGTTTATTTGAAGATTTAATTTAATGGAAATAATTAAATTAAATGAATTGTTTAATATTTAAGAGAATAAGTAAATTAAATAAAGTAATATTTAAGTCTAATTTATTAATTAAACTAGATATATAATTATTTATTAATCATAAGTATAATTATAATAAAAATTATAATTACTATAATTATAAGTGTAAGCTAATTAAATGGGTTACATGTGTGGCAAATAAAAACTATATAATATAATATTATTAAAATAAACTGGTGGGGGAAATGTTGTGTAAAGCAAACGCAGCCTTATAGCCTTTGACTTATTTTTAACTGATGCAAGCCTTTTTGGATCTTACCTAACGTTCGTGGGTGAGAGGCCATATCAGTTTATATCTTCACGTCTTATTTTTTTCTAAGGCTAGCTAAGAATACAGAAAGGAAAACATAGAGGAAAATTGAGGGTGAGAGCTTGAGAGAACTCTCTGAGATTGTCAAGAGGAAGAGAAGGGTTTGCTAAATTAAGGTATAAACTATTCCTAATTTTAACTTTAAGTTTTGGTAGTATCTATTCTATATGATTTGGAAATCACGTTGGATTGTTGTATATATATATATATGTGCATATAGTTTTGTAAAAACTGTTAATCACCATATACGAGTAATACTTGATTATCAAACACGTGAAATTAGTTTGAGGATGAGCCTGTGACTAATCCTGAGGAGGATAGTTCTGAGGAGATAGAGGAGGATGATGAGGAAGAGGATCTTGTGGAGTTTCCACCAAACTCCATATCGGCTGAGATGTATGATGCACTGTACGACTGTGACGCCCCCAAATCTGGGTATCTTCTAACCCGACAAATGGTGCTACACGATGCTACAGTTCACCCATACATTCAATTTGA
Source organism: Panax notoginseng (assembly GCA_016801055.1). Taxonomy (NCBI): domain Eukaryota; kingdom Viridiplantae; phylum Streptophyta; class Magnoliopsida; order Apiales; family Araliaceae; genus Panax; species Panax notoginseng. The sequence goes on along the minus strand of CM029021.1, from coordinate 56,315,275 downwards.
AATGCCTCAAAAAATAAATATGTCTTATATATATTCCAAAACAATATTCACATTCCCAGGTTCTTTATAACTATTACATAGTTCTTTTTCATAATATCAAATAATAACAACATCCAACCTATACGATTACAAAGGCAACTTATTGGTTCACCTTAGCCTTCCCTTTATCTTTTTCGGATCCTTCCATCCGTTCGGTCTTAGCTGCATTCATATGGTTCAAGCAAGAATGAGCATAACTAGCTCAGCAAGTATGATAATTTCATTTAAACAACAAGCTTGAATCATATAAATCATATATCTTCTATAACTGAAATAATAGCTATGAAGTACTATCGATAATTCAAAATAGTACTTCTCTTTTCTTTAAAACATTTCATAATGAATAGCATTCATTAAACATAAATTTCGGTCCAAGACCTTGAGCATTTCATTCTTTCTTTGAAAAGGACAACCTGACACCAAGTCCGTAAGTTCGGCATATCTTACGAGCACGTCTAGGTGATCAGCCTATAGTACTCTATGTTGTACAACACTACTTTCTTAAAACGTATGTACGTTTAAGGTTTGGCAACCTCACGTGCCTGTCGTTTGACGACAAAACATTTATTTATGCATACTCAGTTTTTCTTTGAAACCATACCAAAATAGTTTGGCAAACTTTGACAACATTGACAATAGTTCGATAGATTATAAGAAATCCATAAAACATCTTAAGTCTAGCCGAAGGAATTGACTTCGACTTCATAATACATCAATTCATATGTACGGTACATGAATTACAAAGCTTGTCCTGAATGAACTTAGACAAGGGTTAGAACACTTGCCTTTAGCGTCTTCTACAGTTAATACAAATTCCCTTTGTGTCTTTAAGGATTAGACAATACATGATCACATAACATACCACATTAGGTCGCATATAATCAAGTAAGGTCACTAATATATCTTACCCATCTTCTCAATCTAATCATGTTTTAGATTGTTTATCATTAGTTATGGTTTATCGTATTACATTGTTCTTACATTTACGTAATCATTTGCCAACCTTTAGACATCATTCTTAAGGTCATAATCATCTTTAAGGATGTCATTTCAAGTCAACTAGGTATACAATTCATAGTTAACTAGCTTCCATTTGCTTTACATACATGAGCATTCTTTTCCCGGTCTTTCCTAGTGCTGGTGCTGCGGTGCCAGCTTTCTATATAGAGCTCTCACTGCGGCGTGACTCTTCAGTAGGTATGCCCTAGTTTTGGCACTGCGGCGCCAATCTCTTCTCTATGTGTCGCACTGCGGCGCCACTCATCAGTGTGTGTGGCTTGACCTTGGCTTTACAGCGCCAAACTACTACACTAAAGCCGCGCTGCGGTGCCACTTTATAGTGGCTGGGGTTCTGGCCTGGCGTTGTGGCGTCGGGTTCCCCTTCTAGGGACGCACTGCAGCGCCGGCCCTGAGGTTCAGAAAATTTTGACAGACTTTTTCTTGTGTGAACTTTTCGGCCTCATAATTTTTTCGTTATAAGTCTAAATTGGCTCATTCAAAAGCCATTAGCTCACAAATCATATGTTCTATGATTTCATTAGAAAATATTTCATTTTTGAATCTTTTAACTAAAAATTTATCGATTAGTTCATTATTACGAAAACGTTAAACATTCGTGAACGTTCAAAGCTCGGTTCTTCGTTCTAAGTCAGAATTTGGTCATTTTCGAGTTCGTAACTCTAGAATGCCAATTGAGACTAATCTCCATCAAACCCCAATCTTTTCGAGCTCAATGGTGACTTTTGACTTTCATTCCAAGATTTTAACGATTTCGACGATTATCGTCTAATCTTGTAAATTTCACCATAACTTCGTTACTTGATATTTTTACATCGTTCAAAACGGATTCATTCCATATATCTAGCAACCTAACCAAACATATTTCATTAACTCATTTACACGACAAGTTCTTACAAGTTTTTTATTAGTTCATTACTTAAATAAGTATGAATTATTTAAACATGGCTTATTAATGTTTAAGTCCATTGATTAGCCATCTTATCACTTCTTATCATACATGCTCCACAAATCCACAGTTCTCTATCAAACTATAATTGAAGAGATGGAAGATTAATAATCTAAGATTCTTACCCTTGAAGTTCAACTTGGTTCTTCTTCTTGACTTATGAAAGCTCTAGCTTTTTCTTACTTTTCTCTCTCAAATGTATAAGCTCTAAGTTGTTGGTGAAATAATGAACAAGGCAAATGAAAATCCAAAGCTCTCTATTTATAGGAATTGCTAGGTGAGGGCAATTTGGTAACTTAGGCCATCCACCTCCTTAATCACCTTCTTACTATTCATAACTTTCTCCACACAACTCTTATCTCTTGCTTGCTCTCCACCCTTTGTCAACTATGACTCACCTATGGGGCCCACATGGGTTACCCCATTAGTTTTCTTACCCGTTGACCCGTCGGTTCGACCCACGGATCCGGTTTTTTTTTTCGGCTTTAACATCTTTCCAATTGGGCTTGCAACATTCCTACACAAATTTTAAAAATCCGATGCAATAGGATTTAAACGTTTAACGTAAAATTCTCGTATCCACTGCGTATTCTAGTTCGTATAATCTTTTGTTCTACAAGTTATACTAACTTTAATATATACTCGTATCATACTCGTATTCATTACCTCATACAATAATCGCTATTATACGATCATCATTTATTCTAATCCTTACGTTCCTTAACATTCTCAAATTTAGTACGCATGTGAAAAATTGCGTTAGCCATACTTGAATTATTATTACATAATCCATCCTCCCTTATTATTATATCATTACGTATTTCTCGAAAGTTCAAAAATAATTCCCGAGCAGAAATTAGTGAATAGTATTTTTTGGAAAATTTCTCGAAAAGCTTTTATTTTTGTCTTGGAAATTCAAATACTTTAATTCCTTCACGCAGCCAGAATACTACGACTTTTCGATACATTTAGGTTATAGAACAACCTTCATCTTTCTGTCACATAATAATAACATATAATATAATTTTATTCATTATTTATTTAAATAAAATTATTTTACAATAAGTTCGAATTTCTCGGTCGTTACATCCTTCCCCACTTATAAGGATTCTGTCCCCAAAATCTTGTCTTACATTAAACAAATAGCTGAGGGTAATTCCTCTTTATCTTTTCTTTAAGTTCCCGCGTTGCTTCTTCGGCATTGTGGTTCTTCTATAATACCTTTACCGAGGGTATAACTTTGTTCCTTAGAACTTACTCTTTTCTATCAATGATTTAAATAGGCACTTCTTCGTACGTCAAGTCCTTCTCGATATGAATAGGTTCATATTCTATCACATACTTATAATTTGGCTTATAAGGACGTAACACAGATACATGAAATACATTATGTATTTGTTCTAGGTCTGGAGCTAATGCTACCATGTAAGCTACCTCTCCTACCCTTTTTATTATCTCGAAAGGTCCTATAAACCTTGGACTTAATTTTCCTTTCTTTCCAAAGAGTATCTTTCCTTTCCAGGGAGATTACCTTTAGAAATACGTACGAGCCTACTTCAAAATCTCTGTTCACTCGATGCGAATCCGCATATTTCTTTTGTCTGTCTTGCACTGCTACTAGACGTATTCGTTTGAGCTTCACTATATCCGCTGTCTGCTGCACCAATTCTGGTCCCAGCATCCGGCGTTCTCCCACTCCATCCCAACACAATGGTGTTCTGTATTTCCATCTGTATAGAGCTTCGTAAGGCGGCATTACTATACTCGCATGATAACTGTTGTTATACTCAAACTCTACTAACAGTAGATGATCATCCCAACTACCCTTGAAGTCCATGACGCAAGATCTCAGCATATCTTCTAACGTCTGAATTGTTCTCTCGCTCTGCCCATCAGTTTGTGGATGATAAGCCGTACTCAACTTCAGCTGCGTTCCCATCTGTTCTTACAGACTCCTCCAAAAGTTCGACGTGAATCATGGATCATGATCTGACATAATCAACACTGGTACTCCATGTCTGGAAATAACTTCCTTAACATAAAGTTTAGCTAATTTGTCTAAGTTATACTTAACCCTTATTGGCAACAAGTGAGCCGACTTCGTCAACCGGTCCACTATTACCCAAATCGCATCATTCCCCTTCTGAGTAATTGGAAATCCCACCACAAAGTCCATCGTGATATGCTCCCACTTCCATTTTAAAATCTCCAAGGACTGCAACAAGCCACTTGGTCTTTGATGTTTAGCCTTAACCTTTTGACAAGTTAAGCACCTACTCACGTATTATGCTATCTCCCTCTTCATGTTCAGCCATCAAAAACTCTATCGAAGGTCTTGATACATCTTAGTACTACCAGGATGAATCGAGTACCTCAAACTATGAGCTTCTTGTAACACCTGCTCCTTTAACTCCGTCTCATTCGGAACCCAAATTCTTCCTTCAAATCTTAATAATCCTTCATTATCTATACTTTAAATCTTTTTCATCGATCAGCCGCTTCTTCATCTGGTCACACTCCTCACTCCTGAGTTGTACCTCCTTGACTCTCTCTACAATGGTAGATTGAATCTCAGTTGCAAACAATCTTTGACCTAACTCACTCAGTAACTTTACCTCTAACTCCATCCTAGTCATCTCTGTTATTAACTCAGTTTGAGCCGTTAACATAGACAACTTCTCCCGACCCTTCCTACCTAAGGCGTCGGCCACTACATTGGCTTTTTCGGGGTGATACAGGATTTTACAGTCATAATCCTTTATCAACTCCAGCCATTTCTTTTGTCTCATATTCAACTCCTTCTATGTGAAGATATATTTTAGACTCTTATGGTCCATGTATATCTCATATTTCTCCCCGTATAAGTAATGCCTCCATATCATCAAGGCAAACACTATCGCGTCCAGTTCCAAATCATGAGTAGGGTAAAATTTCTCATAATCTAATCTTTCAACTGCCGTGATGCATACGCAATGACCTTTCCATGCTGCATGAGCACACAACCCAGTCCTCTATGCTAAGCATCGCTATAAACTACAAAATTTCCTGTATCATCGGGTAAAGACAATATAGGGGCTTCACTCAACCTTTTCTTCAGTTCTTGAAAATTGTCTTAACACTTCTCCGTCCATATATACTTCACCGTCTTCCTTGTCAAGTTAGTTAATGGAGTAGCTATCTTCGAAAAATCTTGAATAAATCTCCGATAGTATCCCGCTAACCCTAGGAAACTCCACACCTCGATTGGCATTTTCAGCTGTTCCCAACTCATCAATGCTTCCACCTTCGCTGGATCCACTGAAATTCCTTCTCGTTTAATAACATGACCCAAAAACTACACCCATTCTAGCCAAAATTCACACTTAGTAAATTTCGCATATAACTTCTCCTTCCTTAGTGTCTTCAACACTATCCTTAGGTATTCAACATGATCTTCTGGCGTCTTAGAATAGACTAGAATATCATCGATAAAATCAACGACAAACTTGTCCAAATATTGTTTGAACGCTCTATTCATCATATCCATAAATGTAGCTGGTGCATTTGTCAACCCAAATGACATCACCAAAAACTCGTAATGACCGTAACGAGTCCTGAATGTCGTCTTAGGTACATCCTCCTTCCTAACCTTCAACTGATGATACCTCGTTCACAAATCTATTTTACAAAAATACTTTGCCCCATTCATCTGATCAAAGAGATCATCGATCCTGGGTAATGAGTATTTATTCTTTATCGTTAACTTGTTCAACTCTCGGTAGTTGATACAAAGTCGTAACGATCCGTCCTTTTTTTTATAAGAGTACCAGTGCTCCCCATGGTGAAACACTCGGTTGTATGTACTTTCTGTCCAATAGTTCTTATAACTGAACCATCAACTCCGTCATCTCCAATGGCATCATACAATACAGTGCCCTAGAAATTGGTGTCGCTCCTGACACGATATCTATAACGAATTCGGTCTCCCTATCCGGTGGAAGACCCAACAATTCACTTGGAAATACATCCATGAATTCTTTCACTATAGGTATTTGTTCCATTGTTGCTCCCACTATCTGGGTATCAACAACATGGCACACATAACCTAAACATCCCTTCCTTAACAATTTCCTCGTTTGTGTCATAGTAAGATAACACGAACGTCCCCGCAATTTATTACCGTAAAATACTACATTTGGTTGTCTCAACGTTCTAATGTTTACACATTTCTTTTGGCAATCTATTATTGCACCATAGTTAAACAACCAATCCATCCCAAGAATTGCATCGAATTCTCCCAACTTTATCGGTAACAAATCTACCGATAATTTACAACCTCGTATATCTATGCAACAACTCCTATGAATGTCTTTAACATGAATTATTTCTTCCTTGGCTACCTTGATATTCAAAGGTACATGCAATCTTTCGGGAAGTAATCATAATCGTCTAGTAAAATCATATGCTATGAAAGAATAAGTAGCAACCGAATCAAATAGCACATAAGCATTTATATCATTTATCGGGATAATACATGCAACTACATCCTCGGATGCAATTACATCTTGGACCATCATGTTAAAGGTGCAGGCCTTCAGCCTACCCATCGGTGCTGGACCACCAATAGCTAACTTCCTCTATTAGCGCCCTTATTCACGTTCGTCCCCTTCTTCGGGCAGTTCTTTGCTATATGATCAGTTGATCCACACACGAAGCATTCATGGTTCTTTTTCGGACCTGGACAGTTAGGCAAAATGTGCCCCTCCTATCCACAGTTATAACACATTGCCTTCCCCTTGAGACAGACTCCTAAGTAAGTCTTTCCACAGTTCTTGCATGCCTCAATCCTTCTCTTAGGATCCCCTTGCTTCACTCTGGTATTCCTAGAGTTAAATCCCTTCCTCTTCTGCCCGTCGCCACTACCACTGGCTCCTTCTGTCTTCACTCCCCCGTCTACCTTTCCCTTATTCTTCTTCTCCTTGTGGTATTGACTTAAAACCTTATTACCACCTTTGGTAATTAATACCTTCTCTAGTATGGTCCCAAAAGAGGAACTTTGGAACATAGATATACGGCTATAGAGCCAGGGTTTTAAGCCCTGCAAAACCTCCTAGCCTTCTCACCTCAGTGTCCAACTGATGTAGAGCAAACCTTTCCAGTTCATTGAACTTGGTTGCATATTGGGGAACTGTCATCTCCCCTTGTTTCAACTCTAAAAACGACATCTCCATCCTCCCTTGCATACTCGTGGGAAAGTAGTTCTCGAAGAAAATCTCCTTGAACCGCGTCCACGTAAGATTTTCTATTCCAGCCCTAGCCTGGTTTGCCTCCCACAAGAAATTGGCCTTCCCTTTCATCGTATAGGTGGCAAAAGTAACCTTTTGCCCCACCTTGACATTTGCAATAACAAATGCCTTCTCTATTTCTTTCACCAAAGTTTGGGCTTCTATGGGATCCGTAGTTCCTTTGAACTCCGGCAGACCGACACTCTTAAAATCCTTAAAAGTAGTATCTCGTACTACTGCAGGATTTACGAGTATATTAGCCATATTCCTATTAAAAGCGGTCGTTAACAAGTTAACGAACTCTTGCATCGGGTTAACCGGACCTCCCTCCGGTTGATTTACATTAGCATCTTGATTTCTTTGTCTTCTTCTTGGAGGCATTTTTCTTTTAAGATAAATAATACATCTTTATTACTTCCTTCTTGTTAGTTAGTTATTATTCATTATTAAACAATAACTTCAACTCATTGCACAATATGTTCCGTAAAAAGGCTTATATTGATTTACTTCTTGTAGTATAATACTACATCATTCACCATTACACAGCCTTAGCTGATTACATTACTATCCCTCAATTGCTTTCCAAAAATTGGGATTTACAAAAGACTACCATTTGATATACAAAAGAAGGTTTTACGTCACTACTAGATACATCATATTTACATATCTAACTCTACTTTAGCTACTACTAGATTACATCTGCCTTATGGCATTCTCAAAATCTGCATTGGCAAGACCTGCAATAATATCTCGGCTGATAGTATGTTGTTGCCTCTTTTTTTTATTTCTAACAAAAGAGCTCTAACTCATGCAAGCATACATGTGTCAACAAGCAATACATAGTAAGTCGAGTATCGGTCCACGGAGAAAGTTGCTAAATTAAATTATTATGCACCAATTCTATCACTATTTTTTTATGCTTAAACTAATAATTATGATTATGATTGAAAATTAATTTAGAATCAAATAACAACTAGACTAAGAATAATAATGGAATAAATCAAATCTGGAAATAATGGGATCCAAAATTCATTTAATAATTCATCTAATTACCACCATCATGCAAGATTGTTCACATATCAACGGAAAGTAGCCAAGTGTACTAATGTAGACATAACCATTTTTCAATGTATTATGACCCACTTACATAACATCTACATGCAATAGACACCATGTAATCGTCAATAAAACCAAAATCACTATATGTCTATGTGAAATTGCAATAATATTGAATTTAAGCATAAACCCCTATTTAACTTATGCGGTGAAATAGTATATGTCTATCTGATTCACGAAATACAAAGCTAAGCAAAACAGCCCCATATACACATGCTATCATGATTACAATCCATACTCGCATGTTATTTTTCAATTCCATACAAGTAACTAAAACGAATGGTGATCAATCATTCATGTATGCAAACCAACCATGATAGAAATTCCTTATGATATGCAAAACAGTCCAGCAATCAAGCATGCACTTAAACTACATATTAAAATCCGTTAGAATCCCATAATGGAGTTTAGTTCATGACTGAACCAAAAGTCATCATGGGATCAAAGCAAAACATGGAGAATAAACAAACAATTGAAAGAGAAAGGGTTGAATCGATCAAACCCAATTTCTGATTACAATCCAATAGTAACGTTCAATTCCGCATTAAAATCTAGCAAAGAAACAGTAATCTTCCACAATGATTGAAAATCCAAAGAAGAAGTTGAAAATATAAAGTTTTGGCTTAGTTCTACGTTGGAACTCTCCCAAAGTGTAAAACCTTAGTTCCAATATGAAAAACACGTAAAAACTAACTGAATAATATGTCTGGTCCCAACCAGAATTGTTTTAACCAACTACAACTCTTTTAGTTTGAAAATTAAAATAAAACAGATCAGCAGCCTCAGATGTCTCGTACGGGCGCGCGCTTCCCCTTTGTAATCAACGCGTGGGCGCGCGTCTTCAAAATCTGTCAAATCCAGGTGATCAAGCGGGCGCGCGAGTTTGTGCCTATATAGCCGTGCGGCCGCGCAGCTTCTGCAGTTATGATTCTGTATTCTGCTGCTGCTACTGCTTTGTCCTGCTGCTCATTCTTTTATCCACCAATGCTTGGTTTCTTTGCTCCACTGGATCCTCATGTTGTGCCTTCATTGATCATATGCCATCTACCATTGCCAAGTTATGCCATAACCTTCACTTTCACACCAAAGGAGATCTCAATACATGTAATGCAAAATATTATGAAATGCAACTAATAACACACTAAAATGTACTTGAGATAGGCATAGTTCGCGTGAATTTATATCCAATAAGTAGGTATAAAACCCACTTATCAAATACCCTCAAACTTGAACTAGTGTTTGCCCTCAAGCAATGCATACTAATAAACAATGGAAATGCAACTACATGCTATGCAACTACATCATGATGCAAACTAGTCTCACATTGTTCCAGCTCTAACAGAATTTCAGTCCTAAATGCCTCAGCGAATTATCCAGATTAATTCAAACTAAACTATAGGTATAATATCGTACACTCAGATAATTCATATATGCTATAGAGATGATGTGTGTGTGTGTGTGTCGTGCTCACCAAAACTTGATTTAAGCAAAGAATACACATGCTAAACTGCTCAAAACAGAAAATTACATTCTAAATCAAGACTCATGTGTACTTATGCAACAAAAATTGTTCCAACATATCAAAACAAACTAAGGTGCAAAAATGGGCTTAACTGCTTTATTGCTACTCACGAGGGCAATTTTCGCTCTTTCTCGCGGTGTTTATTGCTATTTTTTTTCTCTTTTCTTTTTTCGTTTTCTAAAAATAAATTCACATGACTGTGCAATGCCCTATTCCATTAGGCAAACACTGCTACCCCTTAGCGAGCTTTCAACCAACGACTCCCAGACCATGAAAGACCTTAGGGCGCTAGGTGTTAAGACACCCCTATGGGCGTACTTACTCAAGTAGCCAGGGCCCCAAAATAAGACTAGCCACGTTATTGCTTTTTGCTTTCTTTTTTTTATGAACATAGCATACCCATGTTTTTCTAAAGTTTGAATATCAATGTTTTAAACACTCTAAGTTCACTTTCCATATATTTCCCTTTTTAAAACTACGTTTTCTATCGAGCAATGCGACACATAATTCTTATACCTACAAGTGATTGTGAACACGTCCGTGCAAACCAAAAGCATCTAAACAACAACATGAATTTCATCATGTAAAATATTATAACTAGGCTCATATTATCCAAAGTACTCAACAATCCTTCACAATTCACTATCATCATCGGCTAGACACAATTTTCATAAAGCTAGACTTTGCGAGACATGCAAACTAAACATACACACATAATAAATAAAAAAAATTTTGACAAGCAAACTACTATATGCAACATAACATGCAAATACTAAATGCAACTATACTACCACCCCAATACCCCTAAACTTATAATATTTAATGTCCCAGTGAATGAAGGTAAAGGGTTAAAGAAAACTCCCCTAGTGCTCAGCTGCACCACCGTGACATCCCCAGATCCCGGTCCTAATCACCAAGGATCTGGTATACTATTTCTATAACTATTGCGGAAGATATAAACATAAATTGTTTATACATTAAACTTTTACACATCATTCCCAAGGTCTACAACCTTAACTTAATACATACCTTCAATATCCTAGAAGATTACAATGTTATTTTCATCAGAAAATTTAATAGATCTAACTGCAACATAATTTAATCTTGCACCTTGACTTTGCTTCTGTCTTTATTCGAGCTTTCATCTAAATCTGAAAATTTTATCATGATATAGCAAGGGTGAGCATCAAATTTGTCCAGCAAGTTTAAATTCAATAAAGATATATCATGATTGAAAGAATTGAACAATAAGCTAGCTAACTTTCAATAATATAAACATTTCTTAGCTGAACGACCAAATCAATAAAAATGAATGGTCAATAATGAACATGAACAGATTAACTAAACCAAATGGTAATGAAGGTGATCAGCCTTTCATACCTGATGAACACTTATAATTTGCACAACGTGCGAATCAATAATCAATATAGACGTGAATAATTAACAACAATTATTCATTAACATGCTTTGAACATACAACTCAAGTTTGAGTTAAGGAAAACTTGCCTGATTCGTTGACTACTACTACGCAGTTTAAGTTAACTTCTTTTGGTAAGACCTATCATTAATAATAAGATTGGTCTTTCAATCAGTATATTCTACTTTGTATCATAATACAATTACTTTGTTAATAGATTATCTAACACTTAATCAAATATTAGATAACATCCTAACACATCGGTATTATTATAATTCTTGGATAATTCTTCAATCACTGTATCATATTCATTATGATTAAACACTTAATCTTATACATTATAAGTTCTTCTTTATACTCTAATAAGTCAAATATTAATCCAACAACCTGGATTCTAAATTTAACAACCAAATTGCCAATCCAGCAGACTGGATACAGAATCCAGCAACCTGGATTCAACAAATTTCCAATCCAGCAAGTCAAACAGCAATCCAACAAATTGGATTACAAATCCAGCAACTAGATTGCAATCCAGCAAGTTGGATTCAACATATTTTCAATTCAGTAAACTTCTTTTCAATCCAGCAAGCTGGATTCATCAGATTTTCTAATCCAGCAAGCTGGATTCCATATTCGAACACGAAAATACTAAATTAACTTATTATTTTTCTATCCTTTGTACAAACATGTATACACATATTTCATACACAAAAAGTATTTTTCCAAAATTTTCCAACTTCCTTTGGTATTTTTTAAAAATTATTCTTAGTTAATTCCTTGAGAAATTAGCTACTTTGTGCTTAACTCCAGAAATTCTCATCTCTTGGCACAATCTTATACGTCTTAACGTGACACTCCAGTTTAAATTTCGTGGCCATCGGAGTTATAGAACTCCTGTTATAGCCATTTTCGTCGAAAAATCACAGAAATTGAAATGGTCATAACTTGGTAATTTTAAGTCGGAATTAGCTCATTTTTGGACAGGAGGTACTTAATACCATATATTTTCATGTCCCAAAAGTCTGGAATTTATTACATAAACTAAGTTGCCAAAACAGCCCTCGCAAAAATCTGGGCAGCAACTTTTTGGCCAAAAACAGTTTTGGAGTCCTTTACTAAATCTTAAATAAAATGAGATCTATAACTCTGATTAACGATCCGTCAATTTTGTTGGATTCATAACTTTCCGATCTACAATTTTCATCTATCACAATCCATATTTGGACATGTTAAGCTCCTGGAATTTAGCCCGGAAGTGGCTGGTAAAAACTGTTGTTCTAACAGTTTTCTTTGCTTTGAGTAGTTTGGGATAACTTCCATAACTTGCTCATTTTTCAACCTAATTGAGTGATTCCAAAGGGGTTTTATACTTAATATATATATCTAGCATCCCAAGAAAATAAATCACAAATATCCATCATAGATTTCAAAAATCAAAAGCTAGATCACACCTTAGAGTTTAAGCTTTCCAGAATTATTTTTTTTTTCTATTCCTTTTTTATTTCAACCAAATCAACACCCAATATGTGTAGATCTAAATATAAAATACTCATCAACATGGATATCCATTGTTTTTGAGTTTATAAACATAAATCTAAGCTTTGATTCGGAAAAACTAAAATCAAATACATAAACTAGTTACCTTTGATCAAAATCTTCTTTCTTCTCTTTAATGGCTTCCATGGCCACTCTTCTTTCTCCTTTTCTCTCTCTATTTCCAGCCGTCCCTCTCCTCTCTCTCTCTCTCTCTACCATGGCTGCCGCCACTTCTTCTCTTTCTCTCCCTTAATTTCTTTTTGGTTAGCAAGAATAAGAGAGAAAAGAGAAAATGACATGATTTATGTTTGCCTAAAATATCTAGATACATCTCCCTTTTTCTCTTCTATAATTGATCGGCCATGTGGCCTTATATCTACCAAGTTTGGTTTAATTTTTTTTATCCAAAAATGTCCCTCCTTTGCCTCTTCTTTTCCAAAGATGTCCACCTTTACTTGGATTAAAGTTTAGGATCTTTAAATTATTGATTGGGCCGACTCTTGGGCTAAAAATTGAGCCACTCCTTTAATTCTTTTGGGCTTTCTACTTAACATGTTTGGGCTATGTAATTTACATAGTCCACTACCTTTCCATCTTATCTCACCTTAAATATTTAATTAGGGTATCCATTCCAAATATTTAGAATTTAAATCACCACTCTTGTATATTAAATTCTATAACCCAACTAAACTTGTTTTAATTAAGTTATAAAATTAATAACTTGAGATAATAAAAATATATCTCTTAACTTAATATTATTGTTCTCCCACAAGTAGGCCTAGCTCGGGCCCTTAATTAATTCCATTGAGCTAACAAATTTACTTGTTTTACTTACTAACAATAACCAACTTGGGCTTTCAACCCTAATTAAATTGGGTCAATATAATACTTGTCACATACATAATATATTGGGCTAGATTACATAATTTAATCACCCTTAGTCACTTTATCTACAAGTCTCATACTTAATTAATTAATTGGGCTTGTTTAAATAATATTACCTCCTTAGCCCATTAAATCCAATTCTCTTGAACTGTAAATAATTTATTGGGCTATGACATTATTATAGTCCATTACTTTTAATTCTATTTTACCCTAATCATTTAATTAGGATTTTTATTTCTCACACTAGAAAATAAATTCATTACTTATGCCTTTTCTTTCCTTAACCCAATTAGACTTGCTATAATTAGGTTATAAAATTAATTAACTGAGATATATAAAATAAATCTCTTAATGTTAGTATATAAATTTATATACTAATATTCTCATATATTATAACCTCTTAGGTTATTTAATTACCACACCTAATATATATATTAGGTTGCATAACTTTATTCTTAATTCACTTGAATTAATTCTATGGCCACTAAATACAAGTAACCCTTTAGGTCATTTAAATCTCATACCATGTTTTAATAACTAATTTAAGTTATACAATTTATATTATATAATTAAATTTAATTTCCTCTTCCTCTTCATAAATTATTTTCAAACAATTTATTTATATATCAAATATATAATTTAATATATTCAATCATTTATTCAAATATGAATTTAATTTACTAACTACTTGATACCAATATACATATTTGCATATTGAATCTCTTCTCATATTTTTACTTCTCACACTAAATTTTGACTTTTCTCCATAAAAGTCAACTATTGACTTTGACCAAAAGTCAACCTTTACATATTTTGTGTTTACTGTCCATTCTGACTAATCTTGACGTCCCAGACGCTACCGAGCAGTCCGTGCTTCAAAATTCTATCTCTAACTCAAATTTTGAGTTTTAAATTACTCCTTTCTTATTGCTAATCGTATTAACTAACGACTTTATACTTATTCAAATTCTTATTGGCCAGTCAAGGCCAACGTTCAAGCTATGTTAACTACTAACATAGTTTTATCTTGATCATTATATCATTAACTTAATTCATCACTCCTCTTGCTAAAATATATATAGCACCTTACTAAGTATATATATTTCTATACATATACTCATCTTCGTTTAACCTTATAACATCTCTTCATGTGAAATCTTATCTCCTTAATAAAATTTCACATGTATTAGTATAACATTTCATACACTATTCAATTCACACCGAATTTACAGGTATCGTAATACCTTATTCTCGATATTTATTCAAATACATATCAATTCATTTCTAGGGTTTAGAAATTTTGTAACCCATATTTCTTTATTCTCATTCAATTAAGAAACCATATAGGTTCTTCTTAAAAATTTTGAAATCCTTAAAATTCCTTCACAGAAACGTCAATTCCATACACTTATTTTCTGTCTAGGTTCATCTTATAACCTTTAATCCATCATTTTAGGATTTTAATAATTATCTAAATTCTCGGGTTGTCACATTCACCCATTCTTCTAAGAATTTCGTCCCCGAAATTAAAGCATACTAATCTCTGCTTATTCTCTGGATCAAAACTAGGTTTTTAACTTAACCTTTACAATTTCCTCCTTTGAGGATTTCTCATCTATTATCACATTTCACCATAACTACTCACTAGGAGTTTACATCTTCTAAACATTCATTAAATCTAGGTTGTCTTAATAACCTTTACTCAATCATCTCAGATTCTACTCGTACGCAACGAGTTCACAATATTTCATAACCATCATCACCTTCTAGCACAACATTTCTCTGAAGAGTTTAAAAAAAACGTTTCATATCTGTCCGAGGGATCATAAAAACCATGAACTTTGAGGTTTACGGTATTTCTACCTGCTACCTCCTTCAATTAAGAAAGAAAGGTACTCCACCTCTAAAATATTTATATTT
Organism: Panax notoginseng; assembly: GCA_016801055.1. Taxonomy (NCBI): domain Eukaryota; kingdom Viridiplantae; phylum Streptophyta; class Magnoliopsida; order Apiales; family Araliaceae; genus Panax; species Panax notoginseng. The sequence continues at coordinate 56,299,610 of CM029021.1, read as the reverse complement.
GGTATGTTTACAATCACAAAGAAGGTAAACTACCGATGCGGGTACTTTAGAGGATCGGTCTGCTGTACCTTAGTAATCGGAACGACTATATGCGTTCTTAGATTGGAATATTTTATCCCATTAGTATATCCCCATTTTTAGGGTTATTCACCTCAGACTCATCATAAAATTCCGCACCAAAACAATTTGGTTTGGCATAAGCTTTCAAAGAATACTTTGAATTTTATAAACATTTGTCTAGCTGAATCAAATAGCTTAGACGCATATCAAATAATTCGAATTTCAATCGAAACATTGCTAGCCAAATTTAGTTGGCCATAAATTATCTTTAAAATTCTTAAAATCATTTTATGACGTCATGATACCGCACTGCCTTTACAGTCCGTTTGAGGATTCTGTCATTGTGTGACTTTGTCATACTACATCATTCCATAGTGGGCTGACGATTTTTAGATCACATACCACACTAGGTAATTCTGCATTGATAACTCCATCATTTTTATCATCTCTGCACCAGGTTGCATGATGCATTAATGATATAAAAATACATTTTGATAATTCAAATCATTTTCGTCTAGCCGAATCAATTGGCCTAGATTCTTCTTTAAACAGTTCAAAACCTTTACAAATCATTTTTAGTGTCATCATGCCACAACAGGTAACGATGTGTTAGTGGCCCGAAGTCCACACCTACACACTTGTCACCATGTGTTGAGGATAATAAAAAAATTCATTTTTAAAGGCACATCAGTGCGAATTTAGCTTGATGTCAAAAACATCGAAGTCTAGCATAACTAGAAGATTTGGAATACCTATGCTTCCACCATCAACTTCAATTTCTCTACTGATCCATTTCTTAATAAGTCTATCTATTTCTATCATCTTCAATTCTCCAATCTCAACATAACTATACCAGTTTGTCAAACTTACCATACATTATGAGTTCGGGAACTTTCCACAATCATATGAGCTTAAGAACTTATCCTAGTCAGACCTTTGGCGTCCATTCGCTGAGGGGTTCATAAACATTTCATATAATTATGAGTCACGAACGTACCATAAGTATGAGTTTTAAGAACTCGTACTTAACCTTATATTCTATATCTATTCGTTATACACATGAGAAAAGAATCACCTTATCCACATGCACATAACAAATAGCGCGACATTAGGTTCCAATGATTATCAATACCAGAAACTAAGTGGTTGTCAAATCAAACTCGACCACTAATCAATATAAGAAGCTAAGCGAACAATTCCTTGCCCATACAAAGAATTGGTCAACCTAACCACTATATCGACCAGGAGGCTAAGTGATTCTAAAACCAAGTACAAATTCCCCACCCATACAAGGAATCATACGACTCAGCTGCTGATATGAGTCCTCAATTGAAATCCAAACCATTCTTACATTCTATTTTCTTAATACGAATTTTCTTTAATTCGCATTTTAACATTTACCACTCTTTTCTGAGTTTACATCGTACCATTTCATAGTACATTCTCTTTATAGCGTCAAGCTATATCATTCCAATCACTTAACATATCTTATGTTATTCAACGATTTAATCTGATCACGTCGTGATCTTATTTAGTAATCATTTCACCTTATACTTACGATCGTTTTATTTTACGATCTTCTTATTCTTCTCTTTAATCATATTATATTATGATTGTATTAACACTTCTCATCTTATAGACATAGTCTATTTATATCACTTTCCATCTCTATTATTGGAGTCAGGTAACTCCGGATACTTATCCTTATAGCTCTTCAAGATTCTTCTTTGAATCTTAATTATCTTTCTCTTTACTTAATAATGAATTTCCAAAAATTCATCTCTTATCGCTTAAACTCTATTCGAGTTTATTACTTATCATCTCTCCGCGGTTATATCCTAAGGTACACCTACCTAAGGTTTATAACCTACAGCTCTGATACCAACTGTGACATCCCCAGATCCCGGTCCTAATCACCAAGGATCTGGTATACTATTTCTATAACTATTGCGGAAGATATAAACATAAATTGTTTATACATTAAACTTTTACACATCATTCCCAAGGTCTACAACCTTAACTTAATACATACCTTCAATATCCTAGAAGATTTACAATGTTATTTTCATCAGAAAATTTAATAGATCTAACTGCAACATAATTTAATCTTGCACCTTGACTTTGCTTCTGTCTTTATTCGAGCTTTCATCTAAATCTGAAAATTTTATCATGATATAGCAAGGGTGAGCATCAAATTTGCCCAGCATGTTTAAATTCAATAACGATATGTCATGATTGAAAGAATTGAACAATAAGCTAGCTAACTTTCAACAATATAAACATTGTGAAAGAGCATGAACAAATTTTCTTAGCTGAACGACCAAATCAATAAAAATGAATGGTCAATAATGAACATGAACAGATTAACTGAACCAAATGGTAATGAAGGTGATCAGCCTTTCATACCTGATGAACATTTACAATTTGCATAACGTGCGAATCAATAATCAATATAGACGTGAATAATTAACAACAATTATTCATTAACATGCTTTGAACATACAACTCAAGTTTGAGTTAAGGAAAACTTGCCTGATTCGTTGACTACTGCTACGCAGTTTAAGTTAACTTCTTTTGGTAAGACCTATCATTAATAATAAGATTGGTCTTTCAATCCGTATATTCTACTTTGTATCATAATACAATTACTTTGTTAATAGATTATCTAACACTTAATCAAATATTAGATAACATCCTAACACATCGGTATTATTATCATTCTTGGATAATTCTTCAATCACTGTATCATATTCATTATGATTAAACACTTAATCTTATACATTATAAGTTCTTCTTTATACTCTAATAAGTCAAATATTAATCCAACAACCTGGATTCTAAATTTAACAACCAAATTGCCAATCCAGCAGACTGGATACAGAATCCAGCAACCTGGATTCAACAAATTTCCAATCCAGCAAGTCAAACTGTAATCCAACAAACTGGATTACAAATCCAGCAACTAGATTGCAATCCAGCAAGCTGGATTCAACATATTTTCAATTCAGTAAACTTCTTTTCAATCCAGCAAGCTGGATTCATCAGATTTTCTAATCCAACAAGCTGGATTCCATATTCGAACACGAAAATACCAAATCAACTTATTATTTTTCTATCCTTTGTACAAACATGTATACACATATTTCATACACAAAAATTATTTTTCCAAAATTTTCTAACTTCCTTTGGTATTTTTTAAAAATTATTCTTAGTTAATTCCTTAAGAAATTAGCTACCTCGTGCTTAACTCCAGAAATTCCCATCTCTTGGCACAATCTTATACGTCTTAACGTGACACTCCAGTTTAAATTTCGTGGCCATCGGAGTTATAGAACTCCGGTTATAGCCATTTTCGTCGGAGAATCACAGAAATTGAAATGGTCATAACTTGGTCATTTTAAGTCGATATTAGCTCATTTTTGGACAGGAGGTACTTAATACCATATATTTTTATGTCCCAAAAGTCCGGAATTTATTACATAAACTAAGTTGCCAAAACAGCCCTCGCAAAATCTGGGCAGCAACTTTTTGGCCAAAAACAGTTTTGGAGTCCTTTACTAAATCTTAAATAAAATGAGATCTATAACTCTGATTAACGATCCGTCAATTTTGTTAGATTCATAACTTTCCGATCTACAATTTTCATCTATCACAATCCATATTTGGACATGTTAAGCTCCCGGAATTTAGCCCGGAAGTGGCTGGTAAAAACTGTTGTTCTAACAGTTTTCTTAGCTTTGAGTAGTTTGGGATAACTTCCATAACTTGCTCATTTTTCAACCTAATTGAGTGATTCCAAAGGGGTTTTATACTTAATACATATATCTAGCATCCCAAGAAAATAAATCACAAATATCCATCATAGATTTCAAAAATCAAAAGCTAGATCACACCTTTTTTTTTTCTATTCCTTTTTTATTTCAACCAAATCAACACCCAATATGTGTAGATCTAAATATAAAATACTCATCAACATGGATATCCATTGTTTTTGAGTTTACTGAGTGACTTTTCACGTAAGCGTCTATAATTAATACCGTGTGCTACTATGCAACCACGCGTATTACTATACTTTTCATCACCGGGTATTTCAACAGTTAACGGTAAAATTTTCGCCGTTACTTTTATGAAAAGATATTTTTTTTATTTTCTAACTCCGACAATAATTTTGCTGTGAGGTCTACCAATGATTGTGACGTCGTACGAATATTCCATGTTAAAACGAATATTCCCTGACCAATCGAATATAATATAACAACTTGCGTACTTTACAAAATTTATAAATATTATCCACAACTATAACATTATATCAAATTCATTCCTTAATATTCAAAAATGATATTTATAGAAAATTCATCTTTATTCATAAAAGTTGGGGTCTTACAATTATTATTATTATTATTATTATTATTATTATTATTATTATTATTATTATTATTATTATTATTATTATTATTATTATTATTACTATTATTATTATTATTATTAAATTGACTAAATAATAATAATAATAATATAGTATTTGGAGAAATACTAATATTTATAATTAAGTATTTGGAGAAATACTAATATTTATTATTATTATTATTAAGTTCCTAATTAGATTGGGAGTTAAATTAAAACCCAATTCCTTAAGGGTTAAGAATTAGGGTTAGTTTTTAAATAAGAGGAGTCTTATTGTGAGAAAGACTATTGCATTATCTGTAACTTGCATCTCTCTTGCAAGTATTCTAAAAACCCTAAGTTGTTAGTGTAGAGAGAATTAGGACTAGCCATCCTAGACCTAGTTGAGTCTAAAATCATTCTTCAATTTGTTTCTCTCGGTGGATACCTTTTGGGCGTTGCATGTTAGGTTTGTAATATCCATGAACATCTAACAAATTACATACATAGAGCAGAAGCGTAAAAAATCAGAGTTTAAAATTTTACAACCCATATACTCGGAACATACTTTATGCGCAATTATTAATTAGGTGAAAAGAGATGCAGATCAGATTCACACCCTCGTAGAAACTAGCTTCCTCAAGTACGAGTTCACCTCCATTTCTTTTCACGTTCAACTTGAATCCACCGGATTTGATTCCTTCCTTTGATCAACGTTAGCCACCCAAGTGTTTGGCCTCTAGAGGTGATCCACCAAGGAAGAACAAGTATTCAAGAAGATGGGTGTTTGGTAAAACCCTAATCCTATCTTTATAGAATATTATATACTCTTCCAACTCTTGGAATTTTCATTAACCGTAAATCAAAATAAGACTCCTCTTATTTATAGATGTAGGTAACCCTTCTAAACAATTTAGGAATAATGTTTTATCTTAATTAATTAATCTCCTTTTATTAATTAGGCTTCCTAATCTTATTAGGAATAATTAATTAAACTCTTTTAACAAATTTGCCTCATAATCTTATTAGGAATAAATGAGAGTACTTATATTAAATTAATTCCCAAACTCCTTTAGAAATTACAATAATAATAATAATTGTAATAATATTAATAAGACTCCTCTTATTAATTTATATTTAATGTTTTCAAAATATTAAATAATAAATATTAAGGTATTTAATGTAATCTATCACCATAGATTAAATTAAATACACTTAACATATTATTACGATTATGTCATTAACTTCTTAAATAATATTTATTTTACAATAAGGATAAGCCTCCTTAAAGATCAACGACTTTCCAGATAATATAGATATCAATATTAATCATAAAAGAACATTTGAGTAAATAGTTACCATACAATTCAATCCTTCTACCAAACAATGTCCCAATTAAATATAAGACATGGAATTACTGCCAAGTCTTATTTTATTTAATTATATGTATGCCCAATTAAATATAAGACATGTTATAGTTGTGGGTAATATTTATAAATTTTGCAAAGTACGCAAGTTGTTATATAATATTCGATTGGTCGGGGAATATTCGTTTTAACAGGAAATATTCGTATAACGGCACAATCACTGGTGGACCCCACAACGGAATTATTGTCGAATTGAGAAAAAGACAAAAATATTTTATTAAAAATAACGGCGGAAGTTTTACCATTGATTCTGTTGAACTACTCGGTAGTAAAAGTACAGTAATACATGTGGTTGCATAGTAGCACACGGTATTGATTACTAATGCTTATGTGAGAAGTCACTCAGTTTGATTCAATTATTGTCAGTTAATAATATGAATTATTTAGCGATAATGACGTTTTGTTTTATTCGTATTATTAACATAATAAAACAGAAACATCTTTTTATATAAAACAGAATACTTTATTAAAGTTATTCTAAAAATAGAATATATTATATTTTATTTAAAAGATTTTTCTTTAAATATGGACCGTCAGATTAAAGTAATCAATCTGGACCGTTCATGGATTTGTTACTATGCATTCTATTTTTCTATAAATAGCAGCTCATTCCTTCATTATTTCTTACGAATTTACTGAACTCTAGAGAGAGAAACTATAGAGAGAGAGAGAAGAGTATTCTGCTACTTAACTACTTCCTTATTTCAGCTCTTCTTTAAAACGGTAAGGGGTGTTATTCTTTCTTATTCATGAAGAGAACTATTGTTATTCCATTTCTTATTATTATGTTGGAATAACATGTATACGCGGTCTACCCTATACTTGGTGACATTCTTCTATTATTCTGTTGGAACATCCTGTCTGTGTGTTTTACACCGGACCTGGTTCCGTCTTTATTATTACTCTGTTTGAACATCCTGTCTGTGCGTTTTACACCAGACCTGGTTCCGTCTTTATTATTATTCTGTTGGAATATCCTGTCTGTGTGTTTTACATCGGACCTGGTTCCGTCTTTATTATTATTCTGTTGGAATATTCTGTCTGTGTGTTTTACGCCGGACCTGGTTCCATTATTTATTATTCTGTTGGAATAACCTGTCTGTGCGGTCTATCGCATGTATGGTGATTTCTTTTGTTATTCCATTCATTATTATACTCAGTTGGTTAAGTTTTGACTTCTATACTCCATGAAATTTGTGGAATATCCTTGATAGTTGCGTTTCATCGAGTATCTTTTTCATGAAAATATTCTTCTAAGCATTCTTGAATTTTACTCCACAAAGCAGTATCATATTGATAATTTGGACGTTGTTAATTCTTGGATAAATTAATTCTTGAACTTGTTTTATTGAATTCTTATATCATTGTCATCATCCTCATGTTTATAAAATATTGAAAGTCATCTGTGGCCTGTAGTGCATAGATGAACTTGGTATGATTATGACCAGGGATTATTCGGTATAATCATGACCGTAATGTTACAAATGATGTGGTAAAAGTCCTCATTGGCCCGTAGTGCATTGATGGACAGTTGTTGGCATGATCATGACCATTAATGAATACACGAATATCCTTGGCCGTAGTGCAGGGGTGATTCGATGATGTGGATTATTTTATTAAGCTGAGTCCCAGCGATCACAGTGTTGAAAAACCTTTTAAATCATAAAAGATAGTAGAGTTTATTTTCTACTTGACTCTTTTAATGGATTGCTTGTTCCGCTGCAGTTAAACTTGATGTCTATTATATTTTATCAGTTTAACATTATTGAAGGCTAATGATAATTTATTCTGCATTATCTTAGTTATAATATTTCTTACTGGGCTAGTTGAGCTCACCCTTTCTTTCATTGTTCTCTTCAGGAAATGAGAACGTAGCTGGGACAAGTCGGGGAACGGAGTGATGGTCCGAATGATAGTATTAGTTAGTAGTCCTCACTATTCTATGTAATAATGTGTTAATAAATGTAATGAGGACTCTTTTTGAGTATGAATACTCTCTAGAAGATAATATTTGTATTCAAACTCACAGTTTATGTTTTGTTGTATTGTACACGACAGTTGTATTAGTAAGTTGTATTTGTATTCTATACTATGTATCTGACGACCCAAGATGGGTGATGTATACCTAATTTTGGGGGCGTCACAGTTGGTATCAGAGCTTAGGGATATGATCCCTGGCTAAGATGTGAGAATAGAACTAGGAGGGGAGAGACGGGGAATTCCTTCGCTAGTATGACCTACCTAAGTTTATTTGCATAGTATTTAATTGGTCAGTCATAATATAAGGATAATATATGGCATATCAATTAACTTTTATTTTGTGGCAGTATTTGAAAATGGCATCGGAGAATGTTGAGAATAGCAATGGAGCACAGGCGACTGTTGATTCACCACATATCAATAATCAGGATCATGTGCATCAGGAAGGTGACAAACCTCATGTAAACAACAACACTGACCAGATGATGAATGATGGAATGTTCAGAAACTTTATGCAGTTCATGCAACAGTAGGCGAGAGCGGCTCCTGTCCAAAATATAGGTGAAAACACTAAAAACTCTCGGACGATCACCGCTAAACAGTTCAAGGAGCTGGGAGCACCAGAGTTTAAGGGAGAGCCAAAACCACTTATAGCAGAAACATGGATAAAGCAAATTACCAAGATATTTGATGTCTTGGGATGCTCCGAGGAGCAAAAGGTTCCCTTTGGCGCCTTTATGTTACGAGGAGAGGCAGATTACTGGTGGGAATCGATTAAGCGTACTCAACCTGCCGCACTGAAGATGTCTTGGGAGAAGTTCCAAGAGCTGTTGAATGACAAATACTTTTCCGAAAGTTCGTCACATGAAGGAGGTGGAGTTCATCAAATTGGAGCAGAATAATATGACCATGTCGCAGTATGAGACTAAATTTGCTGAGTTGTCCCGGTTTGCATCCCACTTGGTGGATAATGAAGAGCGAATGACGCGAATGTTTTTTCGAGGTTTGAAACCTGAGATACGTTAACCTCTTATGTCTCACAAACTGTATTTGTATTCAGATGTTGTGAATAGGGCTCAGTTAGTGGAGCGTGATAACGAGTCAACGCAACCAAAAGAGAGCAGTCGGCAAAATGATAATACCAGTGAGAGTAGTCATCGAAGCGATGACAACAAGCGTGGAGGGAATCAACAGGCTAGAAATGGTAACCACTTCGGTGGTAATTAGGGCCAAAATAATAAGAATGGTCATTTCAAGAAGAGGAGATTCAACAATGATAAAAAGACGTCAGCACCAGCACCCGTTGTTAAGGAAGGAGAACGACCACCTATCATATGTTTCAAATGCGGAGGAGAGGGGCACATCAGTCTAAACTGCGCGATGCCGTCTAAAGCATGTTATAATTGTGGAAGAGAAGGTCATTTAGCTCGATTTTGTCGTTTACAAAAAACAAGTTCAGCCAAGATGGAGACACCAAAGGCCGTCCCAGAAAAGTCAAAACCGGTAGTGCAAGGGAGAGCGTTTGTTGTGACCTCCCAGAAAGCAAGGAACCCGAATGAGGTCATCACTGGTAAGCTTATCATAAACTCTAACGAAGTCTATACTTTATTTGATACCGGTTCTACCCATTCTTTTATTTCTCCTACTTCCGCTCATCGATTAAATTTGACTCCGGAGAAATTAGACTTTGATTTATCTGTTGAAACTCCATTGGGAGAAACCTTCATTACATCCACGGTTTATAAGTCTTGTTTGGTTCAAGTTGGTACACACACATTACCCGTCGATCTGATTTCATTAAAAATACTTGCATTTGACGTGATTCTAGAGATTGATTAGTTAACTACTCATCATGCAAAAATTGATTGTTTTCGTAAGGTTGTTAGCTTTCATATTCCTAATCGACCTATTATGCAAATTCAAGCAACCAAGCCATTAAAATCAATCGCTGTCATCTCAAGCCATAAAGCTATTCGTTTATTAAAAAATGGATGTCAAGCTTTTTTAGCTCATGTCACGGATCTAAACAAAAATACGTCAGTTTTGAATGATATTTCTATTGTTAATAAATTCCCTGACGTATTCCCTGAAGAACTTCCTGGCCTACCCCCAGAGCGTGAAATTGAATTTTGTATCGACCTTGAACCCGGTACAAAACCCATTTCCAAAGCCCCATATCGACTGGCTCTTATTGAACTTCAGGAGTTAAAGATCCAACTGCAGGAATTGTTAGACATTGGCTTTATTCATCCTAGTACTTCTCCTTGGGGTGCTCATGTGCTATTCGTGAAGAAGAAAGATGGAAGTATGCGACTTTGTATTGATTATCGGGAGTTAAATCATGTCACTATCAAAAACAGGTACCCATTGCCACGTATTGATGACCTGTTTGACCAGTTGCAAGGAGCACAATTCTTTTCAAAGATCGATCTTCGTTCTGGATATCATCAGCTGAAGGTTAGAACTGAGGATATTCCAAAGACGGCTTTCAGAACTCGGTACGGGCATTATGAATTCCTAGTTATGTCCTTTGGATTGACTAATGCTCCTGCTGCCTTCATAGATATGATGAACCGAGTATTCAAAGAATATTTGGATCACTTTGTGGTCGTCTTTATTGATGACATTCTTATTTATTCCAAAAGCCGTGAAGATCATGAGCAACACTTGAGGCTGGTACTCCAAAAGCTTCGTGAACACAAGCTTTATGCCAAGTTGAAGAAATGCGAGTTCTGGTTGGAGGAGGTAGCATTCCTTGGGCACGTAGTATCAAGTCGTGGAATATCGGTTGACCCGACAAAGATTAAAGCTATTCAAAGCTGGGAGCAACCTAAATCAGTGACCGAAGTACGTAGCTTTCTTGGTTTAGCTAGTTATTATTGGAGATTCGTGGAAGGATTTTCTCGAATCGCTACTCCATTAACTCAGCTGACTCGGAAAGATACAAATTTCGGTTGGAGCAAAGAATGTGAGAAGAGTTTTCAAGAACTCAAGAGGAGACTCATTTCAGCACCTGTTCTAACAATACCATCTGGCTCAGAGGGATTTGTCATCTACAGTGATGCTTCGAGCAAAGGGTTGGGATGCGTTCTCATGCAACATGGAAAAGTCATAGCCTATGTCTAATGCCCGAGAAAATCGAATTTTTATGACAATTAAATTTTTATTTGATTATGTGAATTAAATGAATTTAATTGAATTCTTTGTGAAGTAAACTAGGTGAAGGTCGTTCTATGACCTAGAATGTGCTAACGTGGTTAGTATTCTGGCTACGTGGTAGAAATAGTTGTTTGGAATTTCCAAGATGATAATAATTATTTTCTGAGAAGTTTCCGTAAAAACACTATTCATCCGTTTCTGTCCGAGGAATTATTTTGAAATTCCAAGAAACGCATAATGATAGAATATCGTGATGAGATGGAATATCTGATAATATTTCATTTACGGCAAAAAATGAAGTTTTCGTCTGCGGACTTAAAACCTAAGGGTTGAGTATATTGATTTCCGAGAAGGAAATAATATGCGTATAAGGAATGGCGTTAGGTTGAGTTCGAGTGCTATGCAATTAGTATCTATGTATAATACTTTGAGTAAATACGAGGTACTATACGATTATTGTACGTATGGTATACGAAAGGAATACGTGAATCATACGCGTAGAATACGATACGTATTATAGAATTAAGTTATGACTTAATGATTAATTCATTTGAGTTGGGTTATAAGTTAATCCAACTAATTGAAGGACTAAGCCCAATGAGTTAGGTGGGTTAAGCCAAAGTCAAGGCCCAATGTTTATTTAATTAAGCCCAATTCACAAAACCGAACCGTGGGTCGAACCGGTGGGTCACCCAATTGGTAAAACCCATGGGGCAACCCATGGGATGTCATAAAGGGGAGGTGGGCCGACCACTTGGGGTGAACTTCAAGTATAAGACTTGGTCACCAAGTGTTTTACTTGGTGACCACACTTGAATAGTAAGGGGTGGGGGTATATTGACCATTAAGCCCTCCATTTTTATTTCCTATAAATAAGAAGCTAGGTTGTTGCATTTTAGAGTTTTCAAAGTTGCCAACCTAGATTATTTGAGAGACAAAAGAGAGCTACACTTGCAAACATACACTTTGGAAGCTTATACTTCTATTCTTCCAAGAGATTCTTAAGGAACTTGAGGTAATACTCTTTGTTCTTCATTCTCCATCTCTTTTGGATTGTCTTTTATTTTAGAGAATCATGAAGGGGTGGTATACGCCTTGTATGAGGGAGTAAAGATGACTTACCATAGATTCAATCTCTATAAGTCATAAGCTTTCAAAAATATTAAGGTTTGATATAGTTGTTGAACCATAAAAATATTGATTGTGGAAGATCGATTGTTGATAAACGATTGAGCTCCATCAATACGATAGTTATGCATCTTGTTTAGTTAGGGGATAGATATGAAATCCATGGAGTATTCCATGTGATTTGGCTTAGAGAACATTAGTAATGAAGTTATGACGAATTTTACGAAAATAGACGTTAAACGTCGAAAACGTAGAAATCCCGGAATTATAGTCGAAAGTTGCCGTGAGACTTGAAAATGTTGGTTTTCAATGTCAACACGTGAGATATGGTGTTTAAGAGTTGTGGGTTCGAGAATCGTCGGATTCCGACTTAGAACGAAGAAAACGAGCATCGAATGCTCATTAACGTTTACGAACGTATATAAAATGAACTCAATAGTGAATTATGAGTTAACGAATTCAAAAGTGTTGAATTCTTATATGAACGCGTAAAGGATGTAATTCCTAACTTGTAGGAAATCGAATGGATCAATTCGGATGTAAAACGAACAAATTAGGAAGCCGGGAGTTTCGTTAGAAAACCAAAACTGGTTTGTCAACTGGTGCACAGACTCGGCGCCGCAGCGCCAAAACCAGTACAAAATGGTGGCGCCACAGCGCCAGGCTCGACCGAGCAAACTACAAACTCGCACCGCAGCGCCAATGTTATGCAAGGGATGCCGCGCCGCAGCGCCGACAGTAAGAAAAAGTTGACCCAGTTATGCTTTAGACTTCAATTGGTTAGGGATCAATCGGAGTTGAGTTTATATATTCAATGAATTTATAAAGACTAATCCTATACTACCTATACTAAGGTATATGGTATGAAACTTAGGAGTCTAAGGTAAGTAAACAAGATATGTAAAATGAACGAAGTAATACTTTATCAATGAAGTTGAGTCCGGTTAATAAAACGTCCATAGAGAGATAAACCGGGACGAAGGGTAATAAGTCATGTTGACTTTAATAAAGCTATTATGTTAACAAAGACATAGAAGAGAAAGAAGCTTGGAGGAACAATGTGAATAGTTATTTGATAGCTAATTACGGTGTGCTATGTGAATATATCATGTAGATTCTGTAAAGGCTGTGGTCAGTCGAGTAAGTTATTTGAAGACGCTGAAAGGCAAGTTTTCTTAATGCTTGTCTAACTTCCAAGTTAGCCAAGTTTTATGTGATTCATTGAACTGAATTACAAGCTTTGTTTTAAAAGAAAGGGTCGATGCCAGATTTTAACTCGGCTAGACTATTCGTAAGATATAGATTGATGATTTTCCATATCATTCTATATAGAAATGTTAATACTATCCTATGCCAAGTAATTGGTACATATGTGAAGGTAAGGTTTGTCTATGAACAAACAAAAGTACTTTTCATTGATATTTCGATGGGCACGAGAGTTTGACAAAAATATTAAACGTAAATACGTTTAATGAATGTAGTGTTGATCAACATAGAGTACTATAGGCTGATCACCTAGAAGTGCTCGTAATTTATACGGATGAACGACCTTAGTGCTGTGGACTCCTTTTCAAGTATGAAAACTAAAATTTACTGTTCATGGTCTATTGACCGGTTCGGAATTCCTAATCTATTCTATACATTGGGAATTGATGTTATATACAGTTATGGTAGTATTGATTCATAATACTTCATAACTATTGTTCAGTTATGTTGGAATTGTTATATAATTCACGAATGTGGTATTCCTGTTATCCTTGATTAAACTTGCTGAGTTGTCATGCTCACTTCTTGCGTGAATTATATAACTGCAGTTAAAGGTGAACGTACTGAGAATGCCAAGAAAGATAAGGGCAAAGCTAAGATGGATGCTTAGGCATTGTGTAATAGTGTAGTAAATTGTATGTATTATACCTTATGAACAATGAACGATGTAACCGGTTTATGAACCTGGGAAGGATTATACTTTGATTTTAATAAGAATATAGTAATTACTCTCATTTTGTTGTATTTCAATGAAATGATGGTATGGATGTTAGTATAGTGGAGCACCATCTGTCAGGTTGGAAGATACCCGGATTTGGGGGCGTCACAGGTTGGTATCAAAGCCTTAGGTTATAAAACTTAAGGGGGGAAACCTTAGGCTAATAACCTTGTAAGGAAGGTAAAGTCCGAGAAATGAAAATCAAGTCTATGGAATTAAGAAGATATTGAGATAACTCAGTATCGAAAGAATTAAAAGATGAAATTTAATCCTAAAGATATTAAATGTGATTTGTGCTTATACTATTGTGTATTATGTACTAATCAACGTGTTATGTGTTTGTAGATGTCAACCGATAGTTTGATGTTTAGAAATGTGGAAATGATAAGTGAGGACTCAGTTAACCAAGTTGAGGTAGTACCAATGCCAGTGGCGGAGGTACCGATAGTTGTACTAGAAGACTCAGACATTGAGGAGTACATCTCTGAGGAGGAATACTCTGAGGAGACTATGGGATTAGCATCATACCTTAATGAGATGCTAGATGTGGAGGAGGAAATGGAGGTGACATCGATTAACACGGTGTTACCTACTCTGGAGCCAACATCTTTGGATGCAACTAGAGCACTGTATCTAGCGGTGTTGGATAGGAATGTGCACCTACGTACTCAGGTAGAGGCACAGATTGAGGAGATAACTGCCCTATATGAGGCGAAAGAATCTGCAGAGGCAGACTTTGAGTCGGAGCACGATGAAAAAGTACTTATGACTGATAAGGCTCATAGCTATAAGGATGAGGTCCTTGAGCTAAAACAGAAACTGGTTGAGAAAGATCAAAAAATAGCTAAGATGTCATACATCCATGAATGCGCTCATGAGGATTTCAAGCTGAAAATTGCTTGTTATTCTATTGAGTCCGGGCAGACTCGACATACAATAAGTCGAGATATAGTGTCGATTCTGGCAAATCAGAAATATGAAAATGCCGTTCGACAGTGTTAGAAGGTCGCTAGAACTTTTTGTATATAAGTAGTGACGTAAAACCCTCTTTTATATAATTAAGGGTAGTCTTTTTGTAAATCCCAACTTTTGTAGAAGGCAATCGCGGGATAGTATGTGATAGCTTTTGGCTAAGGGAACATGATGTAAATAGTTTTGACTATGAAAGCATATTAATGTAATGACGCTTTTATTTAACATGCTTGTGTGGTATGAATGGTTATTGTTAATTTAAAATGATAACCGAGTAATTAAATAGATAATAACGAAACTTTATTTATTTAATCAGAACTATGCCGCCAAGAAGGAGACAACGGAACCAAGAGGCCGAGTCTCATAATGAAAATCAAGGGGGTCCTAACAACCCTATGCAAGAGTTCGTTAATTTATTAACGGCTGTATTTAACCAAGTGGGGGGTGGGATTCCTGTAGCTCCTGGGGTAGTAAGAACAAC
This sequence comes from Panax notoginseng, assembly GCA_016801055.1. NCBI lineage: Eukaryota > Viridiplantae > Streptophyta > Magnoliopsida > Apiales > Araliaceae > Panax > Panax notoginseng. Next base: position 56,284,036 of record CM029021.1, on the reverse strand, counting down.
TACCTTTAAGGATTTTAAAAGTGTGGGTCCTCCCGAGTTCCGAGGAACGACGGATCCACTAGAAGCCCAAACATGGATTAGGGAAATTGAAAAGGCGTTTGTGATAACAAACGTAGGTGAGGCGCAAAAGACTTCTTTTGCGACTTACATGATGAAGGGAGAAGCCAACTACTGGTGGGAAGCTCACCAGGGTGGGGCTAGGACAGAGGTTATTACGTGGGAACAGTTTAAGAAGGTTTTCTTCGAGAACTATTTCCCTACTAGCATTCAGGGTAGGATGGAAATTAAGTTCCTAGAACTTAAGCAGGGGGATATGACTGTTCCCCAATATGCTGCCAAATTTAATGAGTTGGCGTGATTTGGTCCACATCAGGTGGATACGGAGGAAAGGAAGGCGCGCAGATTTGAGCAGGGCTTAAAACCTTGGCTCTATAGTAGAATATCGGTTTTCTAGAGTGCTTCCTATGGGACCATTCTGGAGAAGGCGATAATAGCTGAAGGTGGTGGTGAGGCCTTGTCTCAGTACCACAAAGAGCGGAAGATTAAGAGTAAGATAGAAGGAAGTAATAAGGCTGAAGTTGCCAGCGGAAGCGGCAACTTGCCAAAGAGAAGGGGTTTTAATCCCGGGAATACCGGGGTAAAACAGGGAGATCCCAAAAGGAGAACGGAAGCATGTAAGACATGCGTAAAATCTCACATGGGAGTCTGTTTAAAGGGGAAAGCAGTATGCTACAACTGTGGACAGGAGGGGCATTTATCACCCAATTATCCTAACCCTAAGAAAAATCAGGGGTGTTTTGTCTGTGGGTCAAATGACTACATGGCAAGAAATTGCCCAAAGAAGGGTTTAGAGGGGAATAAGAGTTCTGGTAGTGGTAAATTAGCCATTACTGGACCAACACCATCAGTGGATAGACCCTCGGCACGTACGTTTAATATGACTGTTCAAGATGCAGTTGCATCAACAGATGTGGTAGCAGGTATCATTCCGGTCAATGAGATAAATGCTTAGGTGCTATTTGACTCGGGTGCCACTTGTTCTTTTATAGCATGTGAATTTGCTAAACGATTAGGGTTAATCCCTGAGAAGTTACCTATACTATTAGACGTTAAGATAGCAAATGAGGAGATAATCCCCATTGAACATATTCATAAGAACTGTTGCGTAGAAATTAGGGGAAATAAGTTATCGGTAGATTTGGTACCGATAAGGCTAAAAGAATTTGATGTAATTCTTGGTATGGATTGGTTCGTGAACCATGAGGCAATTATAGATTGCCATAGGAAAAATGTAAACCTTCGGCTTCCTAAGAAAACCAAGGTAGTGTTTTTCGGTAGTAATTCACCGAAACGCTCTTGTTGTCTGTCTATGACACAAGCTAGGAAGATGTTAAGAAAAGGGTGTGTAGGTTATCTATGCCATGTGGTGGATACCCAAAGAGTGGGGACATCCTTGGATCAGATACCAGTTACGCAAGAGTTCGTGGATGTATTTCCGGAGGAATTATCGGGGATTCCACCGGATAGAGAGGTAGAATTTGTAATTGATTTGTTACCGGGAACGGCACCAGTTTCAAGGGCACCATATCGAATGGCGCCAGTTGAAATGAAGGAGTTAATGGTTCAATTATAAAAACTGTTAGATAGGAAGTACATTCAACCAAGTGTGTCTCCTTGGGGAGCACTGGTGTTGTTTGTAAAGAAGAAGGATGGGTCGTTAAGACTTTGTATCGACTATCGAGAGTTGAACAAGTTAACGATTAAGAATAGGTACCCTTTGCCCAGGATCGATGATCTATTTGATCAGTTGAAAGGGGCAAAGTATTTTTCTAAAATAGATTTGCGCACGGGGTACCATCAGTTAAAGGTGAGGAAGGAAGATATACCTAAGACCGCATTCAGGACTCGTTATGGTCACTACGAGTTTCTGGTAATGTCGTTTGGGTTGACTAATGCGTCAGCCGCATTTATGGATATGATGAACAGAGTGTTCAAACAATATTTGGATAAGTTTGTTGTAGTGTTCATTGATGATATTCTAGTCTATTCAAAGACTCTAGAAGATCATACAGAATATTTAAGAATAGTGTTGGAAACACTAAGGAAGGAGAAGTTGTATGCGAAATTCACAAAGTGTGAATTTTGGCTTGAGAGAGTGCAGTTTCTAGGGCATATTATTGATAAGGATGGCATTTCCGTAGATCCGGCCAAAGTAAAAACAGTTAACGAATGGGAGCAACCGAAGACGCTGACTGAGATTCGGACTTTTCTAGGGTTAGCAGGATACTATAGAAGGTTTATTCCAAACTTTTCTAAATTAGCTACTCCGTTAACCAATCTGACAAGAAAGTCAGTGAAGCATGTGTGGACTAAAAAATGTGAGAATAGTTTTCTGGAATTGAAGAAGAGATTAAGTGAGGCACCGGTATTGTCCTTACCAGACGATACCGGGAATTTTGTAGTGTATAGCGATGCTTCGCATAAAGGATTGGGTTGCGTGCTGATGCAGCATGACAAGGTCATTGCGTATGCGTCACGTCAATTGAGGGATTATGAAAAAGTTTATCCTACTCATGACCTGGAATTGGCAGCTGTAGTTTTTGCCCTAAAGATATGGAGACATTATCTTTATGGTGAGAAATGTGAGATATACACGGACCACAAAAGTCTGAAATATATCTTCACACAGAAGGAGTTGAACATGAGACAGAGAAGGTGGTTGGAGTTAATAAAAGATTATGACTGTGATATTTTATATCATCCGGGAAAAGCAAATGTAGTAGCGGATGCGCTAAGTAGAAAGGGTAGAGAGAAATTATCAATGTTAACAACTCAGAATGAGTTGGTAACAGCGATGGCAAAAATGGAACTAGAAGTTAAGTTACCGGGGGAATCGGTAGAATTGTTATTTTCCATGGAAACCCAACCTACCATAGTGGAGCGGGTTAGAGGAGTACAACTGAGCAATGAGGAGTGCAAGAAGATGCTGAATAGGATAGAAGACGAAGAAAAAACTGAGTATAACCTCGATAAGGAGGGATTACTTCGTTTTGAGGGAAGAATTTGGGTTCCTAATGATCCTGAATTAAAAGAAGAAATTATGATGGAGGCCCATAGTTCGAGGTACTCGATACATCCCGGTAGTACGAAGATGTATCAAGACCTTCGTCGATTCTTAAGGAACTTGAGGTAATACTCTTTGTTCTTCATTCTCCATCTCTTTTGGATTTTCTTTTATTTTAGAGAATCATGAAGGGGTGGCATACGCCTTGTATGAGGGAGTAAAGATGACTTACCATAGATTCAATCTCTGTAAGTCACAAGCTTTCAAAAATAATAAGGTTTGATATAGTTGTTGAACCATGAAAATATTGATTGTGGAAGATCGATTGTTGATAAACGATTGAGCTCCATCAATACGATAGTTATGCATCTTGTTTGGTTAGGGGTTAGATATGAAATCCATGGAGTATTCCATGTGATTTGGCATAGAGAACATTAGTAATGAAGTTATGGCGAATTTTACGAAAATAGACGTTAAACGTCGAAAACGTAAAAATTCCGGAATTATAGTCGAAAGTTGTCGTGAGACTTGAAAACATTGGTTTTCAATGTCAACACGTGAGATAGGGTGTTTAAGAGTTGTGGGTGTTTAGGAGTCTAAGGTAAGTAAACAAGATATGTAAAATGAACGAAGTAATACTTTATCAATGAAGTTGAGTCCGGTTAATAAAACGTCTATAGAGAGATAAACCGGGACGAAGGGTAATAAGTCATGTTGACTTTAATAAAGATATTATGTTAACAAAGACATAGAAGAGAAAGAAGCTTGGAGGAATAATGTGAATAGTTGTTTGATAGCTAATTACGGTGTACTATGTGAATATATCATGTAGATTCCGTAAAGGCTGTGGTCAGTCGAGTAAGTTATTTAAAGACGCTGAAAGGCAAGTTTTCTTAACGCTTGTCTAACTTCCAAGTTAGCCAAGTTTTATGTGATTCATTGAACTGAATTGCAAGCTTTGTTTTAAAAGAAAGGGTCGATGCCAGATTTTAACTCGGCTAGACTATTCGTAAGATATAGATTGATGATTTTCCATATCATTCTATGTAGAAATGTTAATACTATCCTATGCCAAGTAATTGGTACAGATGTGAAGGTAAGGTTTGTCTATGAACAAACAAAAGTACTTTTCATCGATATTTCGATGGGCACGAGAGTTTGCCAAAAATATTAAACGTAAATACGTTTAATGAATTTAGTGTTGATCAACATAGAGTACTATAGGTTGATCACCTAGAAGTGCTCGTAAGTTATACAAATGAACAACCTTAGTGTTGTGGACTCCTTTTCAAGTATGAAAACTGAAATTTACTGTTCATGGTCTATTGACCGGTTTAGAATTCCTAATCAATTCTATACATTGGGAATTGATGTTATATACAGTTATGGTAGTATTGATTCATAATACTTCATAACTATTGTTCAGTTATGTTGGAATTGTTATATAATTCACGAATGTGGTATTCCTGTTATCCTTGATTAAACTTGTTGAGCTGTCATGCTCATTTCTTCCGTGAATTATATAACTGCAGTTAAAGGAGAACGTACTGAGCATGCCAAGAAAGATAAGGGCAAAGCTAAGATAGATGCTTAGGCATTGTGTAATAGTGTAGTAAATTGTATGTATTATACCTTATGAACAATGAACGATGTAACCGGTTTATAAACCTGGGAAGGATTATACTTTGATTTTAATAAGAATATAGTAATTACTCTCATTTTGTTGTATTTCAATGGAATGATGGTATGGATGTTAGTATAGTGGAGCACCATCTGTCGGGTTGGAAGATACCCGGATTTGGGGGCGTCACACTATGCATCAAGACAACTCAAGGAATATGAGATGCATTATCCTACTCATGATCTGGAGTTGGCAGCTGTTGTCTTTGCTCTTAAAATTTGGAGGCATTACTTGTATGGGGAGAAGGTGGAGATCTTTACGGATCATAAAAGCCTCAAATATTTCTTCACTCAAAAGGAACTGAACATGCGACAACGACGTTGGCTTGAACTGTTAAAAGATTATGATTATACCATTCAATACCATCCTGGAAAAGCGAACGTGGTAGTTGACACATTGAGTAGAAGATCATATGCAAGTACGAGTGCGATATTATCAACACAAAGGCCCATTTTGTGTGACCTACAAAGGATGGAGATAGAGTTAAAGACTCCAAGGACCCATGTGATGATGACGAATATACGAGTAGAACCAACTTTAATCGATAAAGTTAAAGCTACTCAAGCTACAGACCTGGAGCTGATGCGTATGAGGAAGAAAGTGCAAGAAGGTGTTATGCCGGAAGCAAGAATCGATGAAGAAGGAATACTTCGAGTCAACTCCAGACTTTGTGTTCCTAACAACCCTGATTTAAAGTATGAAATCATGATGGAGGCTCACAACACACCGTTTGCAATCCATCCTGGAAGTACCAAAATGTATCATGATTTTCGTCATATATTTTGGTGAAGCAATATGAAGAGAGAGATAGCGCTGTTTATCTCAAGGTGTTTAACTTGTCAACGAGTGAAAGCGAAGCATCAAGTACCAAAAGGTCCATTGCAACCACTTGAAATTCCAAAATAGAAGTGGGAGCACATTACCATGGATTTCTTTACCGATCTTCCTAGGGTTTCTCAAGGTATTGATGCGATTTGGGCCATTGTGGATAGATTGACCAAGTCTGCCCATTTCTTACCGATACGAGAAACTTATACACTTGAACGTCTTGCTTGTATGTACATAAACGAGATTGTAAGACTGCATGGTATGCCAGTATCCATAGTTTATGATCGAGACCCAAGATTCACTTCACGATTTTGGGTTAGTTTACAAAAAGCTATGGGCACAGATTTATGATTTAGTTCGGCATATCATCCTCAGACGGATGGACAATCAGAGAGGACTATTCAAACTCTAGAAGATTTATTAAGGCTCTGTGTCCTTAACTTCAAGGGAAGTTAGGACAAGTTCTTACCATTGGTGGAGTTTTCCTACAACAACAGTTATTAAGCAAGTATTGGCATGGCACCATTCGAAGCATTGTATGGAGGAAAATGTCGTTCTCCGGTATGCTGGGATGAGGTGGGTGAAACAACGTTGTTGGGACCGGAGTTGGTACGTATGACTACAGAAAAGATTCAAACGATCCGACAACGTATAAAAACCTCACAAGATCGACAAAAGAGTTATGCTGATCTTCATCGAAAGGACGTGGAATTTGATGTAGGAAATCATGTGTTCTTATGTGTTGCTCCATGGAAAGGAGTTACGAGATTTGGAAAGAGAGGAAAGCTCAATCCTCGATTCATCGGTCCATTTTTAATCCTCGATCGAGTAGGAACTGTGGTTTATAGACTCGCTTTACCGCCAAGTATGTCTCGTGTTCATAACGTTTTTCACATATCCATGTTACGCAAATATATGGAAGACCCGAACCACATTATTGAGTTAGAACCAGACGAAATAGCAGAGGATTTGACGTATGAAGAAGTTCCTGTTCAAATCTTGGATAAGAAAGAACATATTTTACGCTCCAAGGTTATACCTCAAGTCAAAGTTTTGTGGAGAAACCACGATGTTGAGGAAATGACTTGGGAGTTAGAATCTGAAATGAAATCAAGGTATCCTTACCTCTTCGACATACCAGGTACGTACCCTAATTTCGAGGGCGAAATTTCATAAGAAGGGGAGGTTGTAAGACCCCAACTTTTATAAATAAAGATGAATTTTCTATAAATATCTTTTTTGAATATTATGGAGTTAATTTGATATAATGTTATAGTTGTGGATAATATTTATAAATTTTGCAAAGTACGCAAGTTGTTATATAATATTTGATTGGTCGGGGAATATTCGTTTTAATAGGGAATATTCGTATAACGGCACAATTATTGGTGGACCCCACAACGGAATTATTGTCGGATTGAGAAAACGACAAAAATATTTTATTAAAAATAACGGCAGAAGTTTTACCATTGATACTGTTGAACTACTCGGTAGTAAAAGTACAATAATATGTGTGGTTGCATAGTAGCACACGGTATTGATTATTAATGCTTATGTGAGAAGTCACTCAGTTTGATTCAATTATTGTCAGTTAATAATATGAATTATTTAGCGATAATGACGTTTTGTTTTATTCGTATTATTAACATAATAAAACAGAAACATCTTTTTATATAAAACAGAATACTTTATTAAAGTTATTCTATAAATAGAATATATTTTATTTTATTTAAAAGATTTTTCTTTAAATATGGACCGTCAGATTAAAGTAATCAATCTGGACCGTTCATGGATTAGTTACTATGCATTCTATTTTTCTATAAATAGCAGCTCATTCCTTCATTATTTCTTACGAATTCACTGAACTCTAGAGAGAGAAACTATAGAGAGAAACTATAGAGAGAGAGAAGAAGAGTATTCTGCTACTTAACTACTTCCTTATTTCAGCTCTTCTTTAAAACGGTAAGGGGTGTTATTCTTTCTTATTCATGAAGAGAACTGTTGTTATTCCATTTCTTATTATTATGTTGGAATAACATGTATACGCGGTCTACCCTATACTTGGTGACATTCTTCTATTATTCTGTTGGAACATCTTGTCTGTGTGTTTTACACCGGACCTGGTTCCGTCTTTATTATTACTCTGTTTGAACATCCTGTCTGTGCGTTTTACACCAGACCTGGTTCCGTCTTTATTATTATTCTGTTGGAATATCCTGTCTGTGTGTTTTACATCGGACCTGGTTCCGTCTTTATTATTATTCTGTTGGAATATTCTGTCTGTGTGTTTTACGCCGGACCTGGTTCCATTATTTATTATTCTGTTGGAATAACCTGTCTGTGCGGTCTATCGCATGTATGGTGATTTCTTTTGTTATTCCATTCATTATTATACTCAGTTGGTTAAGTTTTGACTTCTATACTCCATGAAATTTGTGGAATATCCTTGATAGTTGCGTTTCATCGAGTATCTTTTTCATGAAAATATTCTTCTAAGCATTCTTGAATTTTACTCCACAAAGCAGTATCATATTGATAATTTGGACGTTGTTAATTCTTGGATAAATTAATTCTTGAACTTGTTTTATTGAATTCTTATATCATTGTCATCATCCTCATGTTTATAAAATATTGAAAGTCATCTGTGGCCTGTAGTGCATAGATGAACTTGGTATGATTATGACCAGGGATTATTCGGTATAATCATGACCGTAATGTTACAAATGATGTGGTAAAAGTCCTCATTGGCCCGTAGTGCATTGATGGACAGTTGTTGGCATGATCATGACCATTAATGAATACACGAATATCCTTGGCCGTAGTGCAGGGGTGATTCGATGATGTGGATTATTTTATTAAGCTGAGTCCCAGCGATCACAGTGTTGAAAAACCTTTTAAATCATAAAAGATAGTAGAGTTTATTTTCTACTTGACTCTTTTAATGGATTGCTTGTTCCGCTACAGTTAAACTTGATGTCTATTATATTTTATCAGTTTAACATTATTGAAGGCTAATGATAATTTATTCTGCATTATCTTAGTCATAATATTTCTTACTGGGCTAGTTGAGCTCACCCTTTCTTTCATTGTTCTCTTCAGGAAATGAGAACGTAGTTGGGGCAAGTCGGAGAACGGAGTGATGGTTCGAATGATAGTATTAGTTAGTAGTCCTCACTATTCTATGTAATAGTGTGTTAATAAATGTAATGAGGACTCTTTTTGAGTATGAATACTCTCTAGTAGATAATATTTGTATTCAAACTCACAGTTTGTGTTTTGTCGTATTGTACACCACAGTTGTATTAGTAAGTTGTATTTGTATTCTGTACAATGTATCTGACGACCTAAGATGGGTGATGTATACCTAATTTTGGGGGCGTCACATATATGTGTATATGTTGCATGCTAAATTACATTGAGAAAGAGAACTTGTTTTTACAGTGAAAAATAAATATACGAATATATGTTTTGCATGATAACAAAAAAATTCGTGTATGCTAGTTATGAAGTTGAAGGTCATGTATGTTTATTTGGTATGAATTTCAGAAAAATCGTAATTTAAAGGAATCAAATTGGTTATAACCATGAATTACAGTTTACTGTATTTTATATATCGATAATGGAGTTTTGGTTTTTAAAACAGTGTTTTCAAAGATTTAGTTTCCTAGTATTGTTGATTAATTGTCTTAAAACTAGTATATGCATGTTGGGTAGTGTGTATATGTGTAATTTATATAAGATAGCATGTTAATTTAGATGTTAGTAGTGTTAAATAGACAGATATTAGTTGTTCTGTTCTCCGATGGTTGGGTTCTGCAAGTTTCGGCGCCCCAGCGCCAAATTTCGCGACCCATCACCACTGGCTAGCTTATAATTCGCGCCCCAGCGTTGGAATTCGCGCCCCAACGCCACTGTCTCGTGCCCCAGCTGTAACGACCCCAAAATAGGTCCATTCCATCCAACCTATTATGAGTCGCTAAATACATGGTACAGAAAACAACTGTAACTTTATTACAACAATTGTCGTGCAAAATACAACAACACATATGCTGTGAGTTTGGATACAAATATATACCAAATGTGACTCATGTTCCAATCGTGGACATCGCCTCACAATGACACCTTACATAAAGGTATAGTCAAAAATTATTTTAGAAATTAGAATCTTTGGGAAGTGCTTAAGGAAACCTTCGTACATGGGAGGCCACGCGTCTAGGTTATGATAGATATCATATGGCCACAGAATTATCCTTGGTTGACCCAATAGACCCCAAAGAAAAATGAGAAGATTACTATCATATTCTTCCCAATGGTGAGTCTTCTCTTGACTTATCATTATCTCCACTGTCTCTAATTGAGAATTATACTTCAAACAAACACCAAGATTATATAGGTAGTGCCCATAGATATACTCAGCAAGTGGATGAGCACAACCTTGTCTTATGATGACACGAGGTTGTATGTCATTAGACATCTTGTATGATAGTGACAAAACACCCTTCCAACGTTGGGTTCGCCTCACCCTATTTTCTTCACCAAATATAACTACTAAATGATGACCACCGTTCTATTCCCTTGTTACCCTCGCTCGACCCAGCTACACTCTTATTACCTGAAAGGAATTGTGAAGCAAAAGGGTGAGCACAACTAGCTCAGTAAAGAATATCATGACTAAAGATAATTCAATTATCAATAGCCTTCATCAACAATAAATCAGAGATTTAGAACATATGGTAAATGATAAAAATTTCAACCATAGTTGCAGCGGAACGAGCAATCCATTAGAAGAGTCAAATAGACCATAAAGTCTATTATCTTCTCCATGTTAAAAATCCACCAACAATATTTTATCCATGTAACATCACTCAACAGTTCCTTTCCACAATCATATGAATAACTCATAATCATAATTGTGACTATAAATTTTTCTTCGCACCCAGGACGAAGAATATTTTAATCACCTGTCTTTACCTGAAACATCAAAGATCATGGTTATACCAAATCACAGTTCCTGTTTATAATCATACTAACAAATCCATCTTTGCACTACGGGCCAAAGATATTCATCAACAAACCATCTTTGCACTACGGGCCAAAGATATTCAACAACAGTTCATCTTTGCACTACAGGCCAAAGATCATCAATAGGCCATCTTTGCACTACATGCCAAAGATATTCATCAACAATTCATATTTGCACTACAGGCCAAATATATTCATATCTCAAAGAAATATATAATCATTTCAGAATTTATATAAACAATAATTATAACCATGTTGATCAATTCACCTTTGCACTTAAGCTTAAGATATTCAATTATAAATTCAATGGTCATGATCATACCAGTCACAATTCAACTTTGCACTACAGGCCAAAGAGAACCCTAGTCATGATCATACCAATAATCTACCCATCTTTACACTCCAGTGAAAGAGAATTTCAACATCAGGGTTATAAAAATGTTATATATGATGATAAAAATAATATGATCAACATATAATTTTAATCTCAAGAGTAATATTCGTAACTCATGAATAGTAAATCGTGAATAGTAACTCATGAATAGTAACCCCGACACAAAAGATAGAAATTCCACAATAAAATCCATACCAGTATTTCGGTATAATGATATTGAAAGAATAATATTTCTTAAGCTTATAAACAATTTATTTAAATTGTTTACACTTTACTAATTAATGCATTTAATCATCATAAAATGCCAACTCTTAAGATTTCATCATCAATAACCAAAACCCTCATCAAAAATCTGCATATACCTCATATATAGGATTCTCAAGCCATAAAATTTTATTTTCCAATTTTCTTACTTCACATAACATATTTAATTCATTTTCTCATAACTAGACTATTTTCATGAAAAATACCAAATCCGTTCCAAAAATATTTCTTTTCTGGAATTTAGCATAATATAGTCCCATAGTGAACATATATTTTTCTCAGAATTTTTAAAAGTCATTTACTATTTTTCATATGGCCAAAATAGCCGAATATTTAGACATTTATCAAAAATTGTACTTTTGTCTAAAAATTCTGAAATTTACAGAGTATACTTCTATCATATACATGTACTCCCAATAAAAATTTCATCAATTTTGGAGTTAACCACAAGGAATTATAAGCAGTTACTTTTAAAATAGTCTTTTCTCATAAAATTCATAACTCTCAATCTATACATCCAAAAATCACCATTTTTGGACACAATCAAGAAAACTCATCAAAATATCATTTTAAATTTTTCCAGAATTTTTGAAGTTCAGAAAAATTACGAAACTGAAAAACATAACAACCCTTAAAATCCCTTACTATCCCTTACCTCAAAAGAGCAGTACTTCTGACTGGATATCGGATATGATGCTGAAGAAAACTTGCACTGATGAATAGCAACTCACCAAGTATCTAAAAACTCACAAAATATGCTTCATAATATAGAGAGAGAAAGAGAGAAAGCTTATGTTTCTGGTGTGATTTTCAATTCTAACTTAGCCCTCTATTTATAGGAAAATTTTGGTAGGTTTGACCTGCAACCTGATGGCTTTACCTGCTACTATTTCCACCCACCACATTTGAAATATAATTCAGCACATTTCTTCACCAATCACAAGTGGAGCCCACCAATTCTAGAATTTTCCACCAAAATGATAAACTCCGAAAATTCAACAATTTCTGAACTAGTCATCTCGTAAAATTCATAATAAATCATACGTTTATTTTTAACGGTTCAAAATTTGTGGACATATACTCAACTTATATATGTATAACATATATCCAAAAATTACCACGATCCAACGGTCGGATTAAAAATTATAACCCCCGCAAAATATCTCAAAAACCCTGATTTTTAATACCTCCATTCCGACAAAAATACGGATAAAAATCTCAGCATTAACTCCTTCATTTTTTAACCACAAAAATATATCCCTCATTTATATCCACATAAAATAAATATTTTCTTATCATATGAATCAATAATTAATTATTCACAAATAATATTACAGAATCACATTTATGACAACCAGGCCGTTCCCAGGAAAGAGGGGGCTTTCCAATAAGGATTTCTCCTTACTGGCGCGCAATTAGATGACCAAACCTCTCCTTAGACAGAACTTTCTAGACATTGACAATAATGTTATCTAATAATATTATTCAAATAATATGAATTATTGATCTGATAAAGAAAAATACTGTGCAGCAACAATTATTGAAACAACAATAATATAAAATATCAACGCAACAATTATTGAATCAATAAAATAAAATATTGAACAGTAACTACTGTAACAATTATTGAGTAGTGCCTTCTTACGTAAGAATCAATAATTTCAAAAATACTATGCAATACCGTGTGCTACTGTGCAATAACGCGTATTACTGTATTTTAACCACCGGGTATTCCAACAGTGTTAACGGTAACAACTACGCCGTTATTTGTAAAAACTCAAATTTGTCGTTTTCCTTCACCCGACAGTTATTCGTTATGGGGCCCACAAATAGCTGCGCCGTCGTACGAATATTCTCTGACAGAAAGAATATTCCACGACCAAACGAATATTCCCCGACAACAATGATTATTTTATAACCACTTGCTTATTTTGAAAAAAAATTCATATTTCACCCATAACTTCAAACTTTTATCAATTTAACCATTTACTAAATTGTAATTATAATAAAAATTGAATACTTTTATTTCATAAAATTCGGGGTCTTACAATCTCCCCTCCTTATGAAATTCCGTCCCCGAAATTTACGTACCTGGTATTTCAAAGTGTTGAGAATACCTTGCTTTCATTTCAGATTCCATCTTCCCTATCATCATGATTTTTCCATTGCTCATCTCCTGTATTTCAGATATCATTCTAGAATACAGCTTCAAAACAAGGGTTAATTGAACAAATTAACATATCACATAATATCCCGATATTATGACTGACCAACAAATAAGCTTAGGTAGGACACACTAGCGAATGATTTACTCATCTCTCCCCTCCTAGTTATATTCCCCGATCTCCGCCAGAAATCATATCCCTAAGCTCTGATACCAAATGTAACGACCCCAAAATAGGTCCATTCCATCCAACCTATTCTGAGTCGCTAAATACATGGTACAGAAAACAACTGTAACTTTATTACAACAATTGTCGTGCAAAATACAACAACACATATGCTGTGAGTTTGGATACAAATATATACCAAATGTGACTCATGTTCCAATCGTGGACATCGCCTCACAATGACACCTTACATAAAGGTATAGTCAAAAATTATTTTAGAAATTAGAATCTTTGGGAAGTGCTTAAGGAAACCTTCGTACATGGGAGGCCACGCGTCTAGGTTATGATAGATATCATATGGCCACAGAATTATCCTTGGTTGACCCAATAGACCCCAAAGAAAAACGAGAAGATTACTATCATATTCTTCCCAATGGTGAGTCTTCTCTTGACTTATCATTATCTCCACTGTCTCTAATTGAGAATTATACTTCAAACAAACACCAAGATTATATAGGTAGTGCCCATAGATATACTCAGCAAGTGGATGAGCACAACCTTGTCTTATGATGACACGAGGTTGTATGTCATTAGACATCTTGTATGATAGTGACAAAACACCCTTCCAACGTTGGGTTCGCCTCACCCTATTTTCTTCACCAAATATAACTACTAAATGATGACCACCGTTCTATTCCCTTGTTACCCTCGCTCGACCCAGCTATACTCTTATTACCTGAAAAGAATTGTGAAGCAAAAGGGTGAGCACAACTAGCTCAGTAAAGAATATCATGACTAAAGATAATTCAATTATCAATAGCCTTCATCAACAATAAATCAGAGATTTAGAACATATGGTAAATGATAAAAATTTCAACCATAGTTGCAGCGGAACGAGCAATCCATTAGAAGAGTCAAATAGACCATAAAGTCTATTATCTTCTCCATGTTAAAAATCCACCAATAATATTTTATCCATGTAACATCACTCAACAGTTCCTTTCCACAATCATATGAATAACTCATAATCATAATTGTGACTATAAATTTTTCTTCGCACCCAGGACGAAGAATATTTTTATCACCTGTCTTTACCTGAAACATCAAAGATCATGGTTATACCAAATCACAGTTCCTGTTTATAATCATACTAACAAATCCATCTTTACACTACGGGCCAAAGATATTCATCAACAAACCATCTTTGCACTACGGGCCAAAGATATTCAACAACAGTTCATCTTTGCACTACAGGCCAAAGATATTCATCAACAGGCCATCTTTGCACTACATGCCAAAGATATTCATCAACAATTCATATTTGCACTATAGGCCAAATATATTCATATCTCAAAGAAATATATAATCATTTCAGAATTTATATAAACAATAATTATAACCATGTTGATCAATTCACCTTTGCACTTAAGCTTAAGATATTCAATTATAAATTCAATGGTCATGATCATACCAGTCACAATTCAACTTTGCACTACAGGCCAAAGAGAACCCTAGTCATGATCATACCAATAATCTACCCATCTTTACACTCCAGTGAAAGAGAATTTCAACATCAGGGTTATAAAAATGTTATATATGATGATAAAAATAATATGATCAACATATAGTTTTAATCTCAAGAGTAATATTTGTAACTCATGAATAGTAAATCGTGAATAGTAACTCATGAATAGTAACCCCGACACAAAAGATAGAAATTTCACAATAAAATCCATACCAGTATTTCGGTATAATGATATTGAAAGAATAATATTTCTTAAGCTTATAAACAATTTATTTAAATTGTTTACACTTTACTAATTAATGCATTTAATCATCATAAAATGCCAACTCTTAAGATTTCATCATCAATAACCAAAACCCTCATCAAAAATCTGCATATACCTCATATATAGGATTCTCAAGCCATAAAATTTTATTTTCCAATTTTCTTACTTCACATAACATATTTAATTCATTTTCTCATAACTAGACTATTTTCATGAAAAATACCAAATCCGTTCCAAAAATATTTCTTTTCTGGAATTTAGCATAATATAGTCCCATAGTGAACATATATTTTTCTCAGAATTTTTAAAAGTCATTTACTATTTTTCATATGGCCAAAATAGCCGAATATTTAGACATTTATCAAAAATTGTACTTTTGTCTAAAAATTCTGAAATTTACAGAGTATACTTCTATCATATACATGTACTCCCAATAAAAATTTCATCAATTTTGGAGTTAACCACAAGGAATTATAAGCAGTTACTTTTAAAATAGTCTTTTCTCATAAAATTCATAACTCTCAATCTATACATCCAAAAATCACCATTTTTGGACACAATCAAGAAAACTCATCAAAATATCATTTTAAATTTTTCCAGAATTTTTGAAGTTCAGAAAAATTACGAAACTGAAAAACATAACAACCCTTAAAATCCCTTACTATCCCTTACCTCAAAAGAGCAGTACTTCTGACTGGATATCGGATATGATGCTGAAGAAAACTTGCACTGATGAATAGCAACTCACCAAGTATCTAAAAACTCACAAAATATGCTTCATAATATAGAGAGAGAAAGAGAGAAAGCTTATGTTTCTGGTGTGATTTTCAATTCTAACTTAGCCCTCTATTTATAGGAAAATTTTGGTAGGTTTGACCTGCAACCTGATGGCTTTACCTGCTACTATTTCCACCCACCACATTTGAAATATAATTCAGCACATTTCTTCACCAACCACAAGTGGAGCCCACCAATTCTAGAATTTTCCACCAAAATGATAAACTCCGAAAATTCAACAATTTCTGAACCAGTCATCTCGTAAAATTCATAATAAATCATACGTTTATTTTTAACGGTTCAAAATTTGTGGACATATACTCAACTTATATATGTATAACATATATCCAAAAATTACCACGATCCAACGGTCGGATTAAAAATTATAACCCCCGCAAAATATCTCAAAAACCCTGATTTTTAATACCTCCATTCCGACAAAAATACGGATAAAAATCTCAGCATTAACTCCTTCATTTTTTAACCACAAAAATATATCCCTCATTTATATCCACATAAAATAAATATTTTCTTATCATATGAATCAATAATTAATTATTCACAAATAATATTACAGAATCACATTTATGACAACCAGGCCGTTCCCAGGAAAGAGGGGGCTTTCCAATAAGGATTTCTCCTTATTGGCGCGCAATTAGATGACCAAACCTCTCCTTAGACAGAACTTTCTAGACATTGACAATAATGTTATCTAATAATATTATTCAAATAATATGAATTATTGATCTGATAAAGAAAAATACTGTGCAGCAACAATTATTGAAACAACAATAATATAAAATATCAACGCAACAATTATTGAATCAATAAAATAAAATATTGAACAGTAACTACTGTAACAATTATTGAGTAGTGCCTTCTTACGTAAGAATCAATAATTTCAAAAATACTATGCAATACCGTGTGCTACTGTGCAATAACGCGTATTACTGTATTTTAACCACCGGGTATTCCAACAGTGTTAACGGTAACAACTACGCCGTTATTTGTAAAAACTCAAATTTGTCGTTTTCCTTCACCCGACAGTTATTCGTTATGGGGCCCACAAATAGCTGCGCCGTCGTACGAATATTCTCTGACAGAAAGAATATTCCACGACCAAACGAATATTCCCCGACAACAATGATTATTTTATAACCACTTGCTTATTTTGAAAAAAAATTCATATTTCACCCATAACTTCAAACTTTTATCAATTTAACCATTTACTAAATTGTAATTATAATAAAAATTGAATACTTTTATTTCATAAAATTCGGGGTCTTACACCAGCGCTGAAAAAGTGGTCTGGGTTGGACAGTTTTGACCTCCTGTAGTAAAATGGCCATAACTTCTTCATACGAACTCCGATGGAAGTGATTCAAGATGATCCGGAACGAGGACGAGTAGACCTACAACTTTCGTTCTTTAAGTATTTCAATTTGAGGTCAATAGGATGGGTCAAAATGGTCATCTGTAGGACTATTGTGTTTTCGGAGGCAATCGGAGGGCGTCGGGCATGCACATATGCATGTGTAGTGCTCCTGACCATAAAAGATGATGTCCTAAGTTACAAAACATGAATAATAGTAAATATAATTATACTTAACATTAATATATGATGTATTAGATGAGTTATAGAAGCATAGTAAGCATACACAAGAGAGCCAAATCGGTCGTATGACGAATGAACGTCGAAACGTCGTGCCAAGTGTTAATGAACTTAAAAAGTGTTTCAATTCAATTGAAATGAATATTATAAGATATGGAGTGGATTTAATATAAAGCTAATAAGTAGTCCTAGCAAGACTTAAGCACTTGAATGAACTGCGAATATGAAATACAGTGAGATATAAGTTGAAAATTAACACAATTAAGTTGAACATTGTGTATTTATTAATAGAAAAGATTATGAGACATAGAGTAGAGTTTACATTACAATTACTATGTGTTGTTATGTGACTAATATTTGATGTGTATGATTATATAATTACGTAGGGCACGTGAAGTGCAGATAGCTGTAAGCTGTTAAACTGTTATTGGTAAACAACGATCAAGGCAAGTCTTTCGGTTCCTATTTTTTTTACGTGGACTTGATGAACTGTTTTAAATTGCATGATATGTTATGCATGTTGAATCATGAAATGTTAAAGTCAATATATGACTGCATTGTTTTGGCTAAGTAATGATGATTGAGTAAGGAACTCAATCTTTATATTTGCTATGTGAATTAAAAGTATGTATGCCATGTTACATTAATGAGACGTATATCGAGCATGTTATTATGTGTTATGTGATGCATGAAAACTGTTAGACTTTGCTGGGTTGTCGAGCTCACTCTTGTAAATAACCACTTTTGCAGGTCAAGATTTTAAGGTAAAGATATGTGCTAAGTGAGTTATAGAGATCTATATTCACGAAGATTACTTATGTTTTATGAGAAATGTATTTCATATTTTGAACGTAATATGCTGCTAAATTGTAAGTTGAGCTATCCAATGTATATGGATATTTAGTTATGATGTAAGACTTTGTATAGTCATTTTGTTGTAACGATTCATGATATAACATTGAATCAAAGAGATGTAATGTAAAGGTTGCGATTCAGGGCAAGAAAGAAGGAAATGTATAAACCTTTTAAATATTCCGCTATTTTAGTGTTTTTAATATCTAATAATGATGTAAAATTAGAGATTTAATGTATGGTTAATGACCGAAGTTGAGATTTTAAATTGTATGGATTTTGGGGTCGTTACAGCTCGGATGGAGCTGAAGGGAGTGGTTCAAAGGAGGATGTCAACCCTGATAAGAATGTTATCTTAGTCATTATCAAGGAGGAGACGAACAAAAGCAATCCCTTTATCCTCCCAGTCAATGTGGATTTGACCCTATGCAATTGGAACAGCACTCCTTACACCTATCGAAAAGGGTTAAAAGGGCAGAAAATCCATCTGCCCTGTAATGTAGATATTATTAACTACTTACTTTTATTACACAGTACTAGCAGTTACTTTTGGCATGCTTTGTATGATCAAACAATTTCATATATTAAGTGAAAGCATTTTATTTTTAGTACTCCAGAGTTGGGTTTGTTTAGCCTTGCTGATGAAATGCCAAATCTCCACAATGACTACAACATTGATGTAGAGTTGGACTTTGACTTGATGGGGATTGAGTAAGAGGAGATAGAGGACTATGAGGTGCCTGAGGAGATCAAAGAATGGATCAAAGATAAACCCAAACCAAGCCAAACCTTGATCAAACCACCTCTGTCAATATCGGAACCTCAGAAGACCCTAAAAAATCCAGATAGACATGGACCTTACATCAAGCCAAAGAAAAGACCGAATTGCTATACTAACCCAGTTTCAAGATGTGTTTGCCTGGTCACATGAGAACATGATCAATTTGTCTACTGATATTATCATCCATCGACTGTCCATTAAAGAAGGATTTAAGCCAGTCAAGCAGAAGCTTAGGAGACTAAAATTTGAATGGAGTCTGAAAGTTAAGGAAGAAATTGTTAAATAATTCAAAGCCGGCATCATCATGGTATCAACCTACCCTGAGTGGTTGTCTAATATAGTTCCTGTGCCTAAGCCCGGAGGGAAGGTACGAGTATGCGTGGATTACCGGGATTTGAATAAAGCTCGTCTCAAAGATAATTTCTCAATACCTTTTATCCACATACTAATAGATAACACGGCTTAGTATGACATGTATTCTTTTGTTGACTGCTTCGCTAAGTATCATCAGCTCATGGTTGCTAAAGAGGATAGGAAGAAAATAGCCTTCATCACTGAAGGTAGTATGTACACAAGCCAATCATGTTTGATAATAAAGAATATACTTTATAATAATTTTATTCATTTATTAATAAAAAAAGTATTAATTTATTAAAGGCTTTTAATTATCTACATGATGCTGCTTTATAATATGTGATAAACTCATAGTTTTAAGCAATACTTTTCGAATAATGATGATGATCATTCTAATGAGATCTAAATTCTTAAAAAGCTTAAAACTAAAATAGCTCCTAATCGTTGGATTACTAAATTGGGGATTAGTGAATCCGGATAGATTGGTACATATGTTGCTTGCTCATTGGATGAGGATGATTGATCGCATGATCATTTATATAGAGACACTAAAGCAAGTATGTAGGTGCTTATTGGAGAATAATTACACTGAACGTGGCTCACTAAAGAATACCTAATGGAGTTTTACTTACCTGTCAATAGGAATTCAAGAAGTGATAGTAATACAAGTGATCCTTAGACTTGAGATCATCCTAGTATCTTGTGTATAATGAATTATACTTTGACTTATTTCTTAAGACCCTTATGGTATGTCAAAGGGTATGCTTGGGTATAATAAGTTGTACATGGAGATAATGTATGATCAATAAAGAATCTACCGCTTCTGGTAAAAGAAGAGAAATGTCCTATGTGATTCGATAAATGACAACCTAGTAGTCCTTGGCCAAAACAGAATGAAATTAGAAAAGAGTTTCCAATTTTTATTATTTGGAGTTGTGCATTTAAGAATCGAAATATATATAATTAAATAAAATAAGACTTGACAGTGAGTCCATGTCTTATATTTATTTGGGACATTATATGGTGGAAGGATTGAATTGTACGGTAACTATTTACTCAAAGGTTCTTTTATGATTAATGTTGAAATCTATATTATCTAGAAAGTCGTTAATCGATAAGGAGGTTTATCCCTATTGTAGAATAAATATTATTTATTTAAATAAATTAATAGTTTAATTTATTTATTTAAATTAGATTAGAATTGTTCTAATTGATTTATTCGCAACCAGTTTAATATGGATAACCTAAATGATCACACCATAAAAGGAAGAATATTTATTTAAGAAGTAAATGGCATAATAGTAATAATAAGTTATGTGTATTTAATTTAATTTAATCTATGGCATAATAATAAGTTATGTGTATTTAATTAAATAGCTTAATATTTTTTGTTTAATATTTTGAAAATATTAAATATAAATTAATAAGAGAAGTCTTATTATTATTACTATTATTATTATTTAATTCCTAAAGGAGTTTGGGAATTAATTAATAAATATACTCTCATATATTCCTAATAAGATTATGAGGCTAATTAATTAAAAGAGTTTAATTAATTATTCTTAATAAGATTGGGAGCATAATTAATTAAAGGAGTTTAATTAATTAAAATAAAACTCAATTCTTTAATTGTTAAGGAGGGTTACCTACATCTATAAACAAGAAGAGTCTTATTATGGGTGAGGGTTGTTGACGCTTTCATAACATATGAAAGACATGATTCTAATTGTTGGAGAGTACGTTTTTTTTTCTACAGGGATAGAAGACTATGGATTAGCCAACCACCCTACTTCTTGAATCTTTCTTCTTCCTTGGTGGATCACCTCTAGAGGCCAAACACTTAGGTGGCTAACGTTGATCAAAGGAAGGAATCAAACCCGGTGAATTCAAGTTGAACGCAAAAAGATTTGGAGGTGAACTAGTACCTGAGGAAGCTCGAATCTTCAAGGGTATAATCCTTGTTCTTCATCTTTTCGTTTAATTAATAATTATGCACAAAGGATGATCCGGGTATATGGTTTGTAAAAATTTTAAAATTAATTTTTACGGTTCCGCTTTACTTTGATGTAATTTGATTGTGTTCATGTATCTTACAAACCCAACAGTGGTATCAGAGCGAAACCTTTATATGAGTTATTAATTGTTCTGATTCGATATGTATGTTGATATGTCTTTAGAATAATTTTTTTGTGCATAATTATTGGTATAGAATCATGTTTTTGGAGAAAAACTGCACAATTCGTGAACTAAAAAAATAGTTTCTAGAGACTGGCTCCACAACGCCTGATTGCAGTACAATCATGGCGTTACAGCACCTGCTCTGTGTTTTTGAAGATACTAACGTGGCGCTGCAGCGCCTGAACCCAGTTCTTTTATGGCACTGCAGCGCAAGCTCCGTGTCTTTGATACTGATGATGTGGCGCTGCAACACCTGATGCTAGTTCATTAGCGGCGCCGCAACGCCACTCTCCAGAAATAATTATATATTTTAATTTTAATTTTTATTAAGATAAAAGGTTTATTTTAATTAAAATTAAATAAAATATTTTTTCAGTAATTTTATTGACCAATGTGATTGAATTTTATTTTAGTTGGATGCATAAATGTATAGGTTTTATTAAATGGGGTCTGCGTACCTCGTCCTCTCTAATTTTTTTCTTAATATAAATTTTATCTCCCTCTTATGTACTTCCCCTTGACTGCTGATCAAGGTTTCTATTTAAATTAAATAGTTTATATAATAGGAATAGTTAGAATTAATTTTGAAAAATTAGAGATCAAGAAGCAGGGAGCGCTTGAAGACCCGTTTGTAATGGAGCCCGGGTTTAAATGTAATAGTTATATCAAAATTTAACTTGCACCCTAGGTTTGACCTTTTGGTTCACTTGGTGGCTCTAGTGAACCAAACTAGAATAAAGTTCATAATCAATCTGGGTAGAATATAATATTCTATATGTGCATGTTTATACTATATATATACGGTCCGGATCTTAAGGTCACCACTTATTCAACTCACCCGAGCTCACCCCCCCTTTAGCGACGGTCCCGGCTACGGTTCTGTCATACAACCGTCGTCTATACTTTTCGCAACGCTATATGTTGTCCGTCGCTAAAAGTATAGATGACGATTATATGACCAAACCGTCACCAGATCCGTCGCTAAAGGGGGGTAAGCTCGAGTGAGTTGAATAAGGGGTGAGCTTAAGGTCCAGACTCTATATATATATATATATATATATATATATATATATATATATATATATATATATATATATATATGCAAACATGCTTTGCATGCTAATTAATATGACGCGTATTTTATATATACATATATATGTGCATGCGCGTTAAGCAAGATGAGAGAAATTAATAACAAACCCCTCAAATATTTTATATTAAGTCCTAAGCGTTCTAAGATATTTAGAATATCGAATGTCGCCTTCTAGTATGATAAAAAATAATAGAGTATTAATTAATTATTATAAGTTTGTTGTGTCACCACAAGGCTTATCTTAATTTTTTTTGTGATGTTAATTTTATCACATTTGATGCTTATAAATAAAATTGAATAATATTATTTTGTTGTGTCACCACAACGACAATGTTTTTCTTTTTTGAATATATGGAAGTGATAGGTTGGACTTAACTTAGATAATTTTGATTCGGATGTGCAACCACTTGATCAAAATAATCTAAGAGACAAAATACAAGGAGTTGCATAGTTAATGTAATTGACAAAAGTTGTCTACCTATTTATTTATATATAGATTGTTGTGCACACACAATGCTATATACATTTAAAATTGAATCTTTATTCTCACTAGTAAATCTTTATTTAGATTTTGCCAACTATATAAGTGAGGGTAATATAGTTTGATGAAAACAGTGGGAGATACTAATTTATAATAAGACCTAAATTATTTTGGTAATTAATTAAAGAATGTATGATATAATGTTGTTAAATTATAAATTCATTTACAGAATTTTACAATGTCTAAATTACTATTACTACGAAGCATATTAGATGTTATTTAACTTGACCGAATTAAACGGATTGGTTAAGAAATTTGAGAATAGTTCTCACGGCTGAAAAGCTATCTTATGTCCTTAATACGCCTATCCCTGTAATGGTTGCAGACAATGCCTCTAAGGAAGAAATTACTACTTTTAGAAAGTGGCAAGATGATGCATAGTTGACTAAATGCATCATGCTCGCATCGATGTGTAACAAGCTTCAGCGTCAGCATGAAACTATGGATAATTCTACTATACTCATACACATCAAGTAGTTGATGGTGAAGAAAGTAGGACTGATAGATATCAGATATGTAAGGAGCTCTTCCAATCTAGAATGACCGATGACACTACAGTACATACAAAAGTTCTTAATATAATCAATTTAATTGAACAATTAGGACAACAGGTTTTGTCATGGATGGAGAGTTGGGCCAAGATTTGATCTTGCACTCACTCTTGGACTCCTTTCACAATTGTTGTGAATTTTTCATATGAACAAGCTAGATATCAGCTTCGCTGATTTGCTTAACATGTTGAGAAATATTGAGAGTCACTTTCCAACCAAGAAAGACAAAGTCTTACTGGTAGGGGCCAAATGATCTTCAAAAAAGAAGAACGATTCAAAGAAGGTAAATAGAAAGGCAAAAATAAAGGATAATAAGAATAAAACTGATACGGATAGCAAAGGAGTTTGCTTCCACTGCAATACGCCTGGACACTGGAGAAGAAAATGCGAGAAGCATCTTGCAGAAGCTAACCACAAGAAGCTTAGTGAAGCTTCGGTTACAGATACATGTTTGTTCATAATCGAAATAAATCTTTATGTAAGTCAAATTTTTACTTGGGTATTGGATACCAGCTTTGGTTCTCATAAATATAGATTTATGAAGGGACCAAGCAGAAGTAGAAAACTAAACATAGGATAAGTAATCCTATGTCTGGGAAATGAAGCAAAGGTTGTTGCATTAGCCATAGAAACTTATAGTTTACCATGCTTACGGACAAGTCTATTAAGTCAATAAGTTGTTATTATATAAAAGTTCTCGTTAAAACATTATTTCAATTTTTTTTGTTGGATAACAAAATTTTTGGTATTATATTTAAGAACAATTATTGTTCTATTTATAATAATAATATTTTTATAGAACTGGAATATTACTTAATAGATTTTGTGTACTTGACTTACATGAAAATTATTTTGCATATTGAACAAACTAATATAAGAAAAGGAGATGATCATTTAATGTTTGTATTTGATGAAATACAAATGTGAATTATTTGAAAGGTTTATAGAATTCAGAAGTGAAACTAATTGAAAAGTATTAGAATTCTTCGATTAGATTGAGGAAGGAATACTTGTGCAATAAGTTTCTAGATCTTCTCAAATGGTTTTCTCACAATGGACGCCTCCTGATACGTAATAATTGATTGATGTGTCTGAAAGAAAAAAAATGTACCTTCTTGGACATGGTGCGGTCCATAATGATTTTTACAAACATTCATATATCCTTCTGGGGTAGTACTTTAAAAATGGATGCATATCTACGGAAAAGGTAACCTCAAAATTCGGCACCAAGACTCTATAAAAGTTATGGATAGGGAGGATTTCTAATCTTAAGTATGTTAAGATAAGGGTTTCCCCATCTTATTGAAAATGTTTCAAAAGATAAGCTTGGGACAAAATTTGACAAGTGCAGATTTGTGGGACATCCTAAAGTAAGTTTAAGGTATATGTTCTATAATCCTACTTAGCTAAAGGTGTTTATTGCGAAACACGTTGCCTTCTAAGATAAATGTGTTTATCATTGAAGGGGTTAGTGGGAGGATAATAGATCTTGAAGAGTTGAAGAACCACAAAGCACTATAAGCCAAATAAGAGGAACCTGTAGATAGATGATGGTCCAGTTACATACGATGAGGTCAGAGTTATAGACACTCAGAGAAAGGATTGAAACAAGCTTCCCAAAAATGGAACATTCGTTTTGATGAGACAATCAAAAGAACATTCCCAAAAACAAGGAGTGCTGCTCCAATTACCCAGGGTGAAGTCCTGGTGGACGGCTGTAATGAAGGGGCTGTTGTCGTCCTCCTTCTCCCGAATGATGACCATGATATCCGGACAATCATCGTCTGGGGTGACTCTATTTGTACTGTCCGTGTGGACTATGATGCGCATGTTAGATAAGCGTCTTGCAATGTCTTGGTTATGCCTTCGATCCTTTTCCTCTGCCTCCGAATCTGGTATTAAAACTTCTTTTCCTTTAACCGGTATCAGCTTAGGAAATAACATGGTCATCATATGTGCAGCAACCTTTACTGAAGTCTGTATAGATTCAGCTCCTATAGGTTGTGGAAATCATTGTATGGCTGAAGATGAAGGAACTTGTTTATGTTGGTGAGGATTCCTGTTGCTGGAACTAGAAGAATAGCCTAGTCCGGCTGTCCCCATTTGACTGGGAACTTGAATTGGGCGCTTAATGCCCTAATGGTCTTTGCCTAACCCTTGTCCAGGTTGATAACCCAAAGATTACATTTCTTGACTCGTCGACATTACCTCGACGAAAACTCTGGGTATCAGAGGTGGTGCCCCAATGGGATGGTAGTGAGTGTTGCTCACCTCCAGGGCATGGAAACTAACAGGCTCAACTTCTGAATTGAAACTGATGAGCGGGATGTCACCTTGTTTCGGACATTCTGGATCAGCATTAACAGTGACTAGGCTGTTGTTAATGATGTATTTAAGCTGATGATGAAGGGTGGACGGGACGACTCTAGCCATCTGAATCCACGGTCTTCCCAAGAGCAGGTTGTATCCTATAGCTATTTTAAGCACATGAAAGGATACGCAAAATGTATGTGGATCAATCTCCACATGTAATTCAATCTCCCCGACAGCATTTCTTCGGGATCCATCGAAAGCTTTGATAATTGCATGGCTTCTTCAGATTCTATTGAGATTGATATTCAACTTCTCCAAGGTGGCATACGGGCAGATATTCAAGGAGGACCCTCCATCTATCAATACTCCTGCGACCACGTATCCGGAGGACATAACCGCTATGTGCAATGGCTTACAATAACCAGTCCCTTTGGGAGGTATATCATCATCAGTGAAAGATATCACATTGTTGTTAAGAATGTGATCAAACAGGTGATGGAAATTTTTGACATCCACTGATTTTGGTAAATGAGCTTCTTCTAAAACTCTTAGTAATATCTTCAAGTGATCCTCTGAGGAGAATACCAAGTCCAGTATGAAAACCTATTGTGGAGCTTCTTTTAAGCTTAAAACAACCTTGGCTTCATTATGTCCCATAGTACGAAGGAATTTTTCAATCTTCTTCGTGGGAACTTTCCCCTTTGATTTGATGGCGGGCTTCATCGCCCGTTGGGGAAGATACAGTGGAATTTCTATCAACACTATAGCAGTTGTATGGGATGTGGATCCTTCAACCTCTCCATAATTCCATGGAACTTTCTGTAGGCTGACAACAGGATATTGTGGTCTGAATGGTAAGATGATTGGCTCTAGCGTAGCCACTTTCAAAGGAGTTTTAATACCCTTGAACTGAATAGGTTGAATTATATGTGAAGGGGTTGATGAATCTGTCTTAGAAGATATAACTACTACGACTTCCTTCCACTTTGTAGGAAATGTGTCCCCACTCTCTAGTAAAATAGTGTCATTGTCTGCCAGTTGTACGACATCGCTGTCAATTAGGTTCTGAATAAGGTGGCGGAGTGCCCAGCATTCTTCAGTGTTGTGACCGCGAGAGTGGGAGTGATATTTGCACACTCCATTAAAATTAAAACGTCTCAAATGCAAGCTAATTGGAGGTAGCAGAGCTGTGATTCTTCCTTCATTGATCAGCATCTGCAATATCTCTTCCATCGGTTGGCCTAGGTATGTAAATTCCCTTTTATTGGCTAAGTCCCGATGGGCTTTGGCATTTGCTCTTTTTACAATTTTATCCTCCAACGTTTAATTTTCTGGAGTACGCCGTGGAGTTTTTATAACAAGAGGAAGGTGGCTAGCATGCTCCTGGCTGAATAATTGACGTGTAACTTGGTGCTGATGAACTACCAGTTCTGCCAATTGGTTAACTTGCTCATGCAAAGCATTCATTTTTTGTTCCATCATAAATCAGAACTGTGCATAATCCCACTTGTCAGCATTATCCTTGCTAGTTTGGGAAGATCCACCAATGGAGTGAGACGTATGTTCACTACTCTAATTAATTATGTTAACCTCCTTTTCCTTGTGTTGAGGAAAAGGGTTATCTTGCACATGGGGTTGGTCGGGTTTAGTCACCACGATCTCACCATTGTCAATCAAATCTTGGATCTTATGCTTCAAGGCCCAGCAATCCTGAGTATCATGACCTGGAGCTCCAACATGATAAGCACATTTCTGGCTAGCATTGAAACCTTTCCCACTCGGGTTGGCTGGTGGAAGAAGATGGATAATTTTCTTCTAAGTTGTTAGAAGATTGAGAATATTCTTGAGTGAGTCCCCTAAGGGTGTGAACACTCAAGTGCGTCTGACTTCTCCACCTTTTGGCAATGGAGGGTTTGAAGACTAAGATGGAAAAGGAGAGTAGTTTCTCCTCTGAATAGGCAGGTTTTGACTGCCTTTTTTCCCTTGTAAGTTGTTAGAAGATTGAGAATATTCTCGAGTGAGTCCCCTAAGGGTGTGAACACTCTATTGCGTCTGACTTCTCCACCTTTTGGCAATGGAGGGTTTGAAGACTAAGATGGAAAAGGGGAGTAGTTTTTCCTCTGAATAGGCAAGTTCTGCCTTTTTGCCCTTGTAGTATCAAGAAAACATCTTCCTCTTTCTTCTTATGGACCGTCCGGGGGTTGTTTCCATAGCTTCCAGACTGGATGTGCTCAGCTACAGCTTTGAGAGCGGCAAGGTCTTGAATCTTTCCTGACTTCAATCCCATCTCGGCCATTTCTCCATGTTTGATCATCTCGAAGAATGGTTTGCCAATGCCAGCTCAAACTCTCTCATAGAAGGGAGCTTCTTGAATGTCTATGAAGGTCATCACTATCTCAGACTCAGTCATAGAGGGAATAACTTGAGTAGTCAGACGCCTCCATCTTTTGGCATACTCTCTAAAAGACTTATTAGCTTGTTTCTTGACCTTGGTAATTTGGTACCGGTCAGGAGCCATTTGAGTTTGAAAACTGTACTGACTGAAGAAAGCATGAGCTAGCTCCTCCCAGCTATGAATTTTTAAGTTGTCCAATCTGGTATACCATGATCTAGCTTCACCAGTTAGACTCTTCTGAAACAGCTGCAATCTGAGCTTTTCATCCTCGGCATAAGATCCGAGTTCCCCAAAGAAGACTTTCAAATATGTGTAAGGATCTCCCAATCCATCATACTTTTCAAAATTGGGAGTCTTGAATTTCTCTGGATAATGAACCCCAGGGAAGATACAAAGGT